>JARQOD010000003.1:262270857-262293336 GCA_033576555.1 Oophaga sylvatica | reverse complement strand
GGCAGTAAAAAATTGATCTACAGACTGTAGAGCCGGGGATCCCGGAGGAAGGGAAAATGCCCAGGATTGAGGGTCCCCTTGCAGAAGTGAGATAACAATTCCCACTCTCTGCTCATCACTCCCTGATGATCGAGGCCGAAGCCGAAAATACAATTTACATGCCTCCCGGAAGGTGAAAAATTTGTCTCGCCCACCAGTGAACCTGTCCGGGAGAGCTACTTTAGGTTCAACTCTGGTTTGCTCCAGGGGAGACAAAACTTTGGACTTAATGTCCGTCAGCTCCATGGATAATCCCTGCAACTGCAGAGCCAGCTGGGCTACTGGATCCATGGTAACTGGAGATAATTTTTAGTGGCCAGTGAAAATGTCACGCTGTCTAATGATATGTATACAATGTCAGTAAACTATTAATACAGGAACAACACTCTATACAACAAGTAGTATAGCAACATCAGCATGTAAGTATAGAATAGATTTACCTGACACGATATCTGCTGAACTCAGGGTTAATCTTGAGGACTTGATGAGCTGAAACAGGAAAGAGGTGGACCGGGATCTAACCTGACCCTAAACTGGGGTCCTAACTAATCCCTCACCTTGGAGGTACTGATAATGGTTCAGAGGTCCAAGTCTCCAACCTAACCCTGTCTCCTATCAGACCCTGAACCCTGTAATCAGTCCTAAGAAGGATCCTGACTACCACCAAAGGGATATGGGCTGATCTCAGCTAAATACACAGATTAGACATATAAGACAGACAGGATAACACACGCTTGCATACACACTCAAACACCAAAGGAACATAAATGGTCTGGGAAATAAACTCTAACCAAGTTGAGCTTAGAACAACTAAGGAGCTCACAACTAAAGTCTATACAGATTCATTCCTATCTGTGGTCTGCATGAAGGTTTCACTGGCAACTCCCCAAGCAGACAGCCAGGAATTTAAAGGAAACCAATCAACAAATAATCAATTGCAGCCGGGAGAAACTGCACCCAGTCCCAGCACCGAGCACAGACAGAATTAACTCCCTAGCTGCCAAACACAAAGAAACAGCAGCTCAGCTGTGAGAAGTCAAAATGTGCAACCGCGACGATCTTCGTGGCAATGCACACATGACAGTTTTACAATTAAGCACATAATTATACATCTTGTTTGTTCTACCCAAGTGCATGACCTTACAGTTATCCCCATTAAAGCTCATTTGCCATTTATCAGCCAAAGCTTCTAGTTTACATAAATCCTCCTGTAATATAAAATTGTCCTCCTCTGTATTTATTACCCTGCAGAGTTTAGTGTCATCTGCAAATATTGAAGTACTACTCTGTATGCCCCCTACAAGGTTATTAATAAATATGTTAAAGAGAAGCGGCCCCAATACTGACCCCTGTGGTACCCCACTGCTAACCGTGACCCAGTCTGAGTGTGCTCCATTAATAACCACCCTTTGTTTTCTATCCATGAGCCAGTTCTTAACCCACTTACACATATTTTCCCCTATCCCCATTGTTCTCATTTTATGTATCAACCTTTTGTGTGGCACCGTATCAAAAGCTTTTGAGAAGTCATGAACACCACGTCCACTGCATACCCTTGGTCCAGTCCTGAACTTACCCCTTCATAAAAGCTTATCAGATTAGTCTGACAAGAACGGTCTCTCCTAAACCCATGCTGATACTGTGTCATGAGGTTATTCAGCCTCAGATTGTCATGGTATAGGACATGTTTAACCCCTTACTGCCATCGGATGTACTATCCCGTCCATGGTACCTGGGCCCGTATGACCGGGGACGGGATAGTACGTCATAGGCGATCAGCTGCGCTCCTGAGGGGAGCGCAGCTAATCGCCGCCGGGTGTCAGCTGATTATCACAGCTGACACCCATGACTGTGAGTCAGGAGCGGTCACGGACCGCTCCCGGCACATTAACCCCTTGCACACCGCGATCAAACATGATCGCGGTGTACTGGGGGCACAGGGGAGGATCGCGCAGGGTGGGGGCTCCCTGCACGCCCCCCTGAGACCCTCAGAGCAGCGCGATGTGATCGCGCTGTTCTGAGGGCTTCCTCCCTCCCAGGACCCGGATCCAAGATGGCGCCGGGGTCCTGGAGGGAGGCGGCTACCTCAGTGCCTGCCGAGAGCAGGCACTGAGAAGCCTGCATCTATGCCTGTGCGATCGCTGGTGTGACAGAGTGCTGTGCACACTGTCACACCAGCGATCTGATAAAATACTGTGATGTCCCACCCTGGGACAAAGTAAAAAAGTTAAAAAAGTAAAAATAAACGTGTAAAAAAAAAAATCCAAAATAAATAAAAAAAAAAAAAAATATTCCCCAATAAATTCACTTCTTCCTGTAAATAAAAAAAAAAAACAATAAAAGTACACATATTTGGTATCGCCGCGTCCGTAACGACCCCCCCTATAAAATTGTCCCACTAGTTAACCCCTTTAGTGAACCCCTTAAAAAAAAAAAAAAAAAAACGAAGCAAAAAATCAATGCTTTATCATCATACCGCCGAACAAAAAGTGGAATAACACGCGATCAAAAAGACCGATATAAAAAACATGGTACCGCTGAAAACGTCATCTTGTCCCGCAAAAAACGAGCCGTCATAAAGCATCATCAGCAAAAAAATAAAAAAGTTATAGCTCGCAGAATAAAGCGATGCAAAAATAATTATTTTTTATATAAAATTGTTTTTATTCTATAAAAGCGCCAAAATATGAAAAAATGATATAAATGAGGTATCGCCATAATCGTACTGACCCGAAGAATAAAACTGCTTTATCAATTTTACCACACGCGGAACGGTATAAACGCCTCCCCCAAAAGAAATTCATGAATTGCTGATTTTTGTTCATTCTAACCTCCCAAAAATCGAAATAAAAAGCGATCAAAAAACGTCACGTGCTCAAAAATGGTACCAATAAAAACGTCAACTCGTCCCGCAAAAAATAAGACCTCACATGACTCTGTGGGCCAAAATATGCAAAAATTATAGCTCTCAAAATGTGATGATGCAAAAACTATTTTTGCAATAAAAAGCGTCTTTTAGCGTGACAGCTGCCAATCATAAAAACCCGCTATAAATAGTAAATCAAACCCCCCTTTATCACCCCTTAGTAAGGGAAAAATAATAAAATTAAAAAAAAGTATTTATTTCCATTTTCCCATTAGGGTTAGGGTTAGGGTTGCGGCTAAAGTTAGGGTTAGGGTTGGCGCTAAAGTTAGGATTAGGGTTAGGGTTGGGATTAGGGGTGTGTTAGGGTTAGGTTTGTGGTTAGGGTTGGGACTAGGGTTAGGGGTGTGTTGGGGTTAGGGTTGGAGTTAGAATTGGGGGGTTTCAGCTGTTTAGGCACATCAGGGGCTCTCCAAATGTGACATGGCGTCTGATCTCAATTCCAGCCAATTCTGCGTTGAAAAAGTCAAACGGTGCTCCTTCACTTCTCAGCTCTGCCATGCGTCCAAACAGTAGTTTATCCCCACATATGGGGTATCAGCGTACTCTGGACCCCAAGAGTTATTGTGCAATTTGTCCTATTTCTTCTGCTACCCTTGGGAAAATAAAAAACTGGGGGCGAAAATATCATTTTTGTACAAAAAAAATATATTTTTGTTTTTACGGCTGTACATTATAAACTTCTGTGAAGCACTTGGGGCTTCATAGCGCTCACCACACATCTAGATAAGTTCCTTGTGGGGTCTATTTTCCAAAATGGGGTCACTTGTTGGGGATTTCCACTGTTTAGGCGCATCAGGGGCTCTCCAAATGCGACATGACGCCCCCAGACCATTCCATCAAAGTCTGCAATCCAAAACGTCACTACTTCCCTTCCGAGCCCCGACGTGTACCCATACAGTAGTTTTCTCCCACATATTGGATATCAGCGTACTCAGGACAAATTGGACAACAACTTTTGGGGTCCAATTTCTCCTGTTACCCTTGTAAAAATAAAATATTGGGGGCGAAAAAATCATTTTTGTAAAAAAAAAAGGATTTTTTATTTTTACGGCTGTACGTTATAAACTTCTGTGAAGCACTTCGGGGTTCAAAGTGCTCACCACACATCTAGATAAGTTCCTTGTGGGGTCTATTTGCCAAAATGGGGTCACTTGTGGGGGGTTTCCACTGTATAGGTGCATCAGGGGCTCTCCAAATGTGACATGACGCCCCCAGACCATTCCATCAAAGTCTGCAATCCAAAACGTCACTACTTCCCTTCCGAGCCCTGACGTGCGCCCATACAGTAGTTTTCTCCCACATATTGGGTATCAGCGTACTCAGGACAAATTGGACAACAACTTTTGGGTTCCAATTTCTTCTGTTATCCTTGTGAAAATAAAATATTGGGGACGAAAAAATCATTTTTGTAAAAAAAAAAAGATTTTTTATTTTACGGCTGTACGTTATAAACTTTAGTGAAACACCTGGGGGTTAAAAGTTCTCACCACACATCTAGATAAGTTCCTTGAGGGGTCTAGTTTCCAAAATGGCGTCATTTATGGGGGTTTCCACTGTTTAGGCAGATCAGGAGCTCTCCAAACACGACATGGCGTCCAGCCAATTCTGCGTTGAAAAAGTCAGACGGCGCTCCTTCCCTTCCAAACTCTGCCATGCACCCAAACAGTGGTTTACCCCCACATATGGGGTATCAGCGCACTCAGGACAAATTGCACAATAACTTTTGGAGTCTTGTTACCCTTGGAAAAATAAAAATTGGGGTGAAAAGATCATTTTTGTGGAAAAAATATGATTTTTAAATTTTACGGCTCTACGTTATAAACTTGTGTGAAGCACTTGGGGGTTCAAATTGCTCACCAAAGATCTAGAAAAGTTCCTTAGGGGGTCTAGTTTCCAAAATGGGGTCATTTGTGGGGGGTTTCCACTGTTTAGGCACATCAGGGGCTCTCCAAATGCAACATGGCATCCAATCTCAATTCCAGCCAATTTTGGTTGGAAAAAGTCAAATGGTGCTCCTTCCATTCCGAGCTCTGCCGTGCGCCCAAACAGTGGTTCCCACCCACATATGGGGTATCAGCGTACTCAGGACAAATTGGACAACAACTTATGTGGTCCAATTTCTCCTGTTACCCTTGAGAAAATAAAAAATTAGTGACTAAAATATAATTTTTGTGGGAAAAAAATAGGATTTTTTATTTTCATGCCCGGGCATTATAAACTTGTGTGAAGCACTTGGGGGTTCAAAGTGCTCACCAAAGATCTAGATAAGTTCCTTAGGGGGTATAGTTTCCAAAATGGGGTCACTTGTGGGGGGTTTCCACTGTTTAGGCTCATCTGGGGCACTGCAAACGGAACATGACCCCCATCAACGTCTGCATTCCAAAACGTTACTACTTCCTTTCCAAGCCCTGCCGTGCACCCAAACAGTTCCCCCCCCCCCACATATGGGGTATCAGCGTACTCAGGACAAATTGGACAACAACTTTTGGGGTCCAATTTCCTTGGGAAAATTCAAAAATTTGGGACTAAAAAATCATTTTTGTGGAAAATTGTTTTTTTTTTTTTTTCACACCCAGGCATTATAAGCTTTTGTGAAACACTTGGGAGTTCAAAGTGCTCACAACAGATCTAGATAAGTACCTTAGGGGGTCTAGTTTCCAAAATGGTGTCACTTGTGGGGTTTCCACTGTTTAGGCGCATCAGGGGCTCTCCAAACACGACATGGCGTCCAATCTCAATTCCAGCCAATTTTAGTTTGAAAAAGTCAAACGGCGCTCCTTCCCTTACGAGCTCTGCCGTGTGCCCAAACAGTGGTTTTCCCCCACATATTGGGTATTGGCGTACTCAGGAGAAATTGCATAACAACCTTATCTGTCCATTTTCTCCTTTTACCCTTGTGAAAATAAAAAAAAAAGTTTGTAAAAGATCATTTTTGTGGCTAAAAAGTTAAATATTCATTTTTTCCTTCCACGTTGCTTTAGTTCCTGTGAAGCACCTGAAGGGTTAATAATCTTCTTGAATGTGGTTTTGAGTACCTTGAGGGATGCAGTTTTTAGAATGGTGTCACTTTTGGGTATTTTCTGCCATATAGACCCCTCAAAGTGACTTCAAATAAGAGGTGGTCCCTAAAAAAAATGGCTTTGTAAATTTTGTTGTAAAAATGAGAAATCGATGGTCAACTTTTAACCCTTATAACTTCCTAACAAAAAAAATTTTGGTTCCAAAATTGTGCTGATGTAAAGTAGACATGTGGGAAATGTTATTTCTTAACTATTTTATGTGACATATTTCTCTGTTTTAAGGGAATAAAAATTCAAAGTTTGAAAATTGCAAAATTTTAAAAATTTTCGCCATATTTGCGTTTTTTTCAAAAATAAACGCAAGTTATATCGAAGAAATTTTACTTCTAACGTGAAGTACAATATGTCACGAGAAAACAAGCTCAGAATCGCGAAGATCCGTTGAAGCGTTCCAGAGTTATAACCTCATAAAGAGACAGTGGTCAGAATTGTAAAATTGACCCGGTCATTAACGTGCAAACCACCCTTGGGGGTGAAGGGGTTAATGTCCTGTCCACTCAGGGTTAACTTTTGCTGGCCTCCCTTTGGATCTGGGAGGGTATTTATACCCAGTCCAGAGGGAGATTCTCTGTCAGCTATACTTTTGTTGTGACTGTGTGCCTGACCCCCTGGTTTGTGTGTATACTGCTCTGCTTGTTTGACTCCTGTGTATGACCCGGTCTGTTTGCTCACTCTGCTCTTTGTCTCACGTTTTGCTAATATTGTCTTCTCCGGTTCTGACCTCCTGGCTTGGCTATCGATACTCCGTTACTGTTTTGTCCCTATTGTACTGTCTATTGCCCGCTCTGGTTTACTGATCTATTGCTACGTCCTGACTATCCGTTCTGTCTAATCCTTTGGTACTGTCGTGCTATCTTGTGCTCTGATCTCGGCCTGTCCTGGTTTTCGTCCCTGTCTTTGCCCCTTGGTAACTTTATCCCGTCGTTACCCTTCTAGGAGTTTTCCTTCAGCTCTTAGACCTCTGGAGCTGAGGCCACGCCCACACCAGTCACATGGTGCAGGTCCTGTTAGTCTGCAGTACACATCATTCATTACTGCTGACCCGCTCCTCAGGTATCCTCGAGCACAGTTTGTTTTATTCAGGACACGTGTACTGGCTCAGTGAGCATGTGCAGTGCGGTGTTCTTGACACTATAGCTGACCCTTACAGTCTTTCCCTGGTGGTGGGGTGTTAGCACATTATGGATCCGGTACGGGCTCTCACTGAACAGGTTAATGAGCTCTCCCAGCTTATGCAGAAGCTGTCTATGGAGCAGCAAAATCTGGTTCAGTCGCATCAACAGGTACAGAGAGATGTGGCAGACGCTCTAATGGGGTCTGTTCCGTCGGGGTTCCAGGAGGGGGGCCCCACTGATGTATCTCTTGCGGACCCCGACCCACCGGTAAAATTACCTGACAATTTTTCTGGAGATAAAAAATTGTTTAGGGTTTTTAAGGAGGGATGCAAGTTGTTCTTTGAATTGCGTCCCCGGACCTCTGGAAATGAAAGGCAGAGGGTGGGGATCGTAATGTCGTTATTAAGGGGGGCTCCGCAAGCATGGGCTTTCTCTCTCTCTTCCTCTGCTCCTGAACGTATGTCTGTGAACCTGTTCTTTGAGGCTCTGGGACACATTTATGACGAGCCTGATAGAGTGCGTCTGGCTGAGGATATGGTGATGAGTGTGACACGGGAGGAACTCTGCTGAATGGTTCTGCTCAGAGTTTAGACGTTGGACTGCCGAAGTATCCTGGAATGATGCCGCCCTGAGTGGGTTGTTCCGCAGGGGCCTATCTGACCGTCTGCAGGACGCTCTGGCATTACATCCTCCTCCCGATACTCTGGAGGACGCCATGATGCAGGCGGTCCGTATGGACCGGAGACTCCGTGCTAGGGGAATGATGCAACAAGAGACTCCCTTGTACTCCAAATTGTGCTACACCGCACCTGCATCTGAGCCCATGGAGATGGAGGCTGTCTCAGGAAAGGAACGAGAGAGAAGACATTGTAAAGACAACCGTCTATGCTTTTACTGTGGAGCCTCTGGACATTGGAAAAGGGACCGTCCTTCCTGCCCTTCTTCTGTAAAAACGTCAGGAAAACGACTGAGTCTGGGCGACAATCGTGGAGGTTGCCCAGACTCCCAGGTACATTTTTTTTTGCTTGCTAAAATGGTGCTCCAGGTTGAATTGGAACTTGCTGGGGGTTCTGTTATGACCACCGCCTTTGTTGACTGTGGTTCCTCCATTAATCTGATTGATGCCCAATTTGTGACTCTTAATAAGATAGGGACAGTCAGGTTGAAAGATCCTGTTAAAATGGTGGCTGTGGATTCATCCCCTCTTGCCGGGATGGAATTTGTTTTATGTCTGAAGTTTTTTCTATGAAAGTGGGTTCCACTCACGTGGAAAAATTAAGTTGCTTTATTCTGAATAATCTGCCTGCAGGACTGGTATTGGGGATGCCCTGGCTGCAACGCCACAATCCTCTCATTGATTGGGCAAAAGGGAGATCACCCGATGGGGATGTAATAATAATGGTCTTTGTTGTAACTCTGTTTCTCTTGTCAAGCCGATAAAATCTGTATCTGTGTTGTCTGTCAGTCTGGAGTGTATTCCGGAGTACCTGAAAGACTTTGAAGACGTATTTTCCGAAAGTGAGGCTGAGGCGCTCCCACCACATAGACCATATGATTGCGCCATTGATTTGTTACCTGGAGCCAAATTACCCAAGGCTCGTTTGTTTAATTTGTCCGGGCCTGAGCGCCAAGCCATGAAAGAGTACATCAAAGAAAGCCTTCGCAAAGGGCATATTCGGCCCTCGGTGCCACCCGTGGCAGCGGGATTTTTCTTTGTAAAGTAAAAAGATGGTGGGTTGCGACCGTGTCTCGACTTTCGGGAACTGAACAAAATTACCGTTAAGAACACGTACCCTCTCCTGTTGATTCCCGATATATGCAACCAACTCACGGGGGCCAAATGGTTTTCTAAGCTAGATCTACGAGGAGCTTATAACCTTATAAGGATCCGGGAGGGGGACGAATGGAAAACAGCATTCCTGACAACTGAGGGGCTATTTGAAAACCTGGTTATGCCCTTCAGTCTCACTAATGCCCCTGCTGTTTTTCAGAACTTCATCAATGTTGTTTTTTCTGATTTAATTGGACGTTATGTAGTCATTTACCTGGATGACATTCTGATATACTCAGAAGACAGTCAGTCACACTTACATCATTTACGTGCGGTTCTTATGAGACTCCGGGAGAACCATTTGTATGCTAAGCTGGAGAAGTGTTCATTTTTTATGCAAGAACTGTCTTTTCTTGTTGTAATTGTATCCTGGGAGGGATTCCGCATGGATCCAGGGAAGGTTCAGGCCATTACAGATTGGATGCAGCCTCATGATCTGAAGGGGTTGCAACGATTTTTGGGCTTCGCTAACTATTATAGGAAGTTCATTAAAGGGTTTTCACAGGTAGTGAAACCTTTGACGGACCTCACGCTTAACCCCTTCACCCCCAAGGGTGGTTTGCACGTTAATGACCGGGACAATTTTTACAATTCTGACCACTGTCTCTTTATGAGGTTATAACTCCGGAACGCTTCAACGGATCTTCGCGATTCTGAGATTGTTTTCTCGTGACATATTGTACTTCATGTTAGTGGTAAAATTTCTTCCATATAACTTGCGTTTATTTTTGAAAAAAACGCAAATATGGCGAAAATTTTTAAAATTTAGCAATTTTCAAACTTTGAATTTTTATTCCCTTAAAACAGAGAAATATGTAACACAAAATAGTTAAGAAATAACATTTCCCACATGTCTACTTTACATCAGCACAATTTTGGAATCAAAATTTTTTTTTGTTAGGAAGTTATAAGGGTTAAAAGTTGACCAGCGATTTCTAATTTTTACAACAAAATTTACAAAGCCATTTTTTTTAGGGACCACCTCACATTTGAAGTCACTTTGAGGGGTCTACATGACAGAAAATACCCAAAAGTGACACCATTCTAAAAACTGCACCCCTCAAGGTACTCAAAACCACATTCAAGAAGTTTATTAACCCTTCAGGTGCTTCACAGGAACTAAAGCAACGTGGAAGGAAAAAATGAATATTTAACTTTTTAGCCACAAAAATGATCTTTTACAAACTTTTTTTTTATTTTCACAAGGGTAAAAGGAGAAAATGGACAGATAAGGTTGTTATGCAATTTCTCCTGAGTACGCCAATACCCCATATGTGGGGGAAAACCACTGTTTGGGCACACGGCAGAGCTCGTAAGGGAAGGAGCGCCGTTTGACTTTTTCAAACTAAAATTGGCTGGAGTTGAGATTGGACGCCATGTCGCGCTTGGAGAACCTCTGATGCGCCTAAACAGTGGAAACCACCCACAAGTGACACCATTTTGGAAACTAGACCCCCTAAGGTACTTATCTAGATCTGTTGTGAGCACTTTGAACCCCCAAGTGTTTCACAAAAGTTTATAATGCCTGGGTGTGAAAAAAAAAAAAAAAAAAAATAATTTCCACAAAAATGGATTTTTTAGTCCTAATTTTTGAATTTTCCCAAGGAAATTGGACCCAAAAGTTGTTGTCCAATTTGTCCTGAGTACGCTGATACCCATATGTGGGGTGGAAAAACTGTTTGGGGCAGGCAGGGCTTGGAAAGGAAGTAGTACGTTTTGGAATGCAGACGTGATGGGGTCATGTTCCGTTGCAGTGCCCAGATGAGCCTAACAGTGGAAATCCCCCACAAGTGACCCCATTTTGGAAACTAGACCCCCTAAGGAACTTATCTAGATCTTTGGTGAGCACTTTGAACCCCAAGTGCTTCACACAAGTTTATAATGCCCGGGCTTGAAAATAAAAAATCCTATTTTTTTCCCACAAAAATTATTTTTAGTCACTAATTTTTTATTTTCCCAAGGGTATCAGGAGAAATTGGACCACATAAGTTGTTGTCCAATTTGTCCTGAGTACGCTGATGCCCCATATGTGGGGGGGAACCACTGTTTGGGCGCACGGCAGAGCTCGGAAGGGAAGGAGCACCATTTGACTTTTTCCAACCAAAATTGGCTGGAATTGAGATTGGATGCCATGTTGCATTTGGAGAGCCCCTGATGTGCCTAAACAGTGGAAACCCCCCACAAATGACCCCATTTGGGAAACTAGACCCCCTAAGGAACTTATCTAGATCTTTGGTGAGCAATTTGAACCCTCAAGTGCTTCACACAAGTTTATAACGTAGAGCCGTAAAATTTAAAAATCATATTTTTTCCACAAAAATGATCTTTTCACCCGAATTTTTATTTTTCCAAGGGTAACAAGACTCCAAAAGTTCTTGTGCAATTTGTCCTGAGTACACTGATACCCCATATGTGGGGGTATACCACTGTTTGGGTGCATGGCAGAGTTTGGAAGGGAAGGAGCGCCGTCTCACTTTTTCAACGCAGAATTGGCTGGACGCCATGTCGTGTTTGGAGAGCTCCTGATCTGCCTAAACAGTGGAAACCCCCACAAATGACACCATTTTGGAAACTAGACCCCTCAAGGAACTTATCTAGATGTGTGGTGAGAACTTTGAACCCCCAGGTGTTTCACTAAAGTTTATAACGTACAGCCTTAAAATAAAAAATCCTTTTTTTTTTTTTACAAAAATGATTTTTTCGCCCCCAATATTTTATTTTCACAAGGGTAACAGAAGAAATTGGAACCCAAAAGTTGTTGTCCAATTTGTCCTGAGTACGCTGATACCCAATATGTAGGAGAAAACTACTGTATGGGTGCACGTCAGGGCTCGGAAGGGAAGTAGTGACGTTTTGGATTGCAGACTTTGATGGAATGGTCTGGGGGCGTCATGTCGCATTTGGAGAGCCCCTGATACGCCTAAACAGTGGAAACCCCCCACAAGTGACCCCATTTTGGAAAATAGACCCCACAAGGAACTTATCTAGATGTGTGGTGAGCACTTTGAACCCCGAAGTGCTTCACAGAAGTTTATAACGCACAGCCGTAAAAATAAAAAATCCTTTTTTTTTTTACAAAAATGATTTTTTCGCCCCCAATATTTTATTTTCACAAGGGTAACAGGAGAAATTGGACCCCAAAAGTTGTTGTCCAATTTGTCCTGAGTACGCTGATACCCAATATGTGGGAGAAAACTACTGTATGGGCGCATGTCAGGGCTCGGAAAGGGAAGTAGTGACGTTTTGGATTGCAGACTTTGATGGAATGGTCTGGGGGCGTCATGTCGCATTTGGAGAGCCCCTGATGCGCCTAAACAGTGGAAATCCCCAACAAGTGACCCCATTTTGGAAAATAGACCCACAAGGAACTTATTTAGATGTGTGGTGAGCGCTATGAAGCCCCAAGTGCTTCACAGAAGTTTATAATGTACAGCCGTAAAAACAAAAAAATCTTATTTTTTTTACAAAAATAATATTTTCGCCCCAGTTTTTTATTTTCCCAAGGGTAACAGAAGAAATAGGACAAATTTCACAATAACTCTTGGGGTCCAGAGTACGCTGATACCCCATATGTGGGGATAAACTACTGTTTGGACGCATGGCAGAGCTCAGAAGTGAAGGAACACCGTTTGACTTTTTCAACGCAGAATTGGCTGGAATGGAGATCAGACGCCATGTCACATTTGGAGAGCCCCTGATGTGCCTAAACAGCGGAAACCCCCCAATTCTAACTCCAACCCTAACCCCTAACAACACCCCTAACCCTAGTCCCAACCCTAATCCCAACCCTAATCCTAACTCTAACCCTAATCCTAACTTTAGCGCCAACCCTAACCCTAACTTTAGCCGAAACCCTAACCCTAATGGGAAAATGGAAATAAATACATTTTTTTATTTTATTATTTTTCCCTAACTAAGGGGGTGATAAAGGGGGGTTTGATTTACTATTTATAGCGGTTTTTATGATTGGCAGCTGTCACGCTAAAAGACGCTTTTTATTGCAAAAAGTAGTTTTTTGCATCGCCACATTTTGAGAGCTATAATTTTTGCATATTTTGGCCCACAATGTCATGTGAGGTCTTAATTTTTGCGGGACGAGGTGACGCTTTTATTGGTACCATTTTTGAGCACGTGACATTTTTTGATCGCTTTTTATTTCGATTTTTGGGAGGTTAGAATGAACAAAAATCAGCAATTCATGAATTTCTTTTGGATGAGGCGTTTTTATTGTTCCGCGTGTGGTAAAATCGATAAAGCAGTTTTATTCTTCGGGTCAGTACGATTATGGCGATACCTCATTTATATAATTTTTTTTATGTTTTGGCGCTTTTATAGAATAAAAACAATTTTATATAAAAAATAATTATTTTTGCATCGCTTTATTCTGCGAGCTATAACTTTTTTATTTTTTTGCTGATGATGCTGTGTGACGGCTCGTTTTTTGCGGGACAAGATGACGTTTTCAGCGGTACCATGTTTATTTATATCCGTCTTTTTGATCGCGTGTTATTCCACTTTTTGTTCAGCGGTATGATGATAAAGCACTGATTTTTGCTTCGTTTTTATTTTTTATTTTTTAAGGGGTTCACAAAAGGGGTTAACTAGTGGGACAGTTTTATAGGGGGGGTCGTTACGGACGCGGCGATACCATATATGTGTACTTTTATTGTTTTATTTTTTTTATTTACAATAAGTAATGAATTTATTGGGGAATATTTTTTTTTTTTTTTTTTTTTTTTGGATTTTTTTTTACACATGTTTATTTTTACTTTTTTACTTTGTCCCAGGGTGGGACATCACTGTATTTCATCAGATCGCTGGTGTGACAGTGTGCACAGCACTCTGTCACACCAGCGATGTGACAGGCAGTGCAGGACGCTTCCTCATGCCTGCTCTCGGCAGGCACTGAGGAAGCCGCCTCCCTCCAGGACCCCAGCGCCATCTTGGATCCGGGTCCTGGGAGGGAGGAAGCCCTCAGAGCAGCGCGATCACATCGCGCTGCTCTGAGGGTCTCAGGGGGGCGCGCAGGGAGCCCCCACCCTGCGCGATCCTCCCCTGTGCCCCCAGTACACCGCGATCATGTTTGATCGCGGTGTGCAAGGGGTTAATGTGCCGGGAGCGGTCCGTGACCGCTCCTGACACACAGTCACGGGTGTCAGCTGTGATAATCAGCTGACACCCGGCGGCGATTCTATGACGTACTATCCCGTCCATGGTCAGAATGGCACGGGTTGTATGGACGGGATAGTACGTCTAATGTCAGAGAGGGGTTAAGGGGGCAGAGGTAAAAAATTGGTCCGTGGCCGCAAAAAATTCCTTCCTTACATTGAAGAAATGCTTTACTTCAGCCCCTGTGTTGGTACAACCCGATTCGTCAAGACCTTTTATCGTGGAGGTCGACGCTTCGGAAGTGGGGGTGGGGGCAGTGTTGTCCCAGGGCCCCTCTACCCTGACTAATCTTAAACCCTGTGCCTTTTTCTCTAAAAAGTTCTCTTCGGCAGAGAGAAACTATGATGTCGGCAACAGGGAATTGTTAGCGGTCAAATTGGCCTTCGAAGAATGGAGGCATTTTTTGGAGGGGGCCGCTCATCCCATTACGGTCATCACTGATCATAAGAACCTGGCCTATATCGAGTCCGCTAAGAGATTGACCCCCAGACAGGCTCGGTGGGCACTTTTTTTTCTCGCTTTCATTTTACCATCACATTCTGACCAGGGTCTAAAAATGTAAAGGCAGATGCCTTATCCCGAAGTTTTGATTCTGTGTCCCCTCCAGAACCTCCTTCCTCCATTCTTCAACCGGGAGTGGTTGTAGCCAAAGTCTCCTCTGAGTTACAGAGAGAGATTCTAGAAGCAGAAGCACAAGCTCCCAGGAATAAACCCCCAGGTAAATTGTTCGTACCCGAACAGCTCCGTCTCACACTCCTGCAAGAATTTCATGATTCTGTATTAAGTGCACACCCTGGTATTGCAGCTACCCGGGGGGCAGTGGCTAGAGGTTTTTGGTGGCCCTCTATGGGTACTGATATAAAAAATTTTGTTAATACTTGTGGGGTGTGTGCTCGCTCTAAAAGCTCTCAGGTCCGGCCAGCCGGGGAATTGGTGCCTTTACCAATTCCGGATAAACCATGGACACACCTGTCCATGGACTTTATCACTAATCTTCCCTCATCCAAGGGCAATTCAGTGGTATGGGTAGTGGTTGATAGATTTTCTAAGCAAGCCCACTTTGTGCCGTTACCCGGTTGCCGTCTGCTGAAACCTTGGCCCTCTTATTTATACAGCACATAGTTCGATTGCATGGAGTGCCTGTGAATGTGGTGTCGGACAGGGGTGTGCAGTTTGTGGCCAGGTTTTGGAGAGCGTTCTGTAAGAAGTTGGGGGTCACATTATCATTCTCCTCTGCCTATCACCCGGAATCCAACGGACAGACTGAACGCACCAATCAGTCGTTGGAGCAGATTCTGAGATGCCTGGCCTCCTCTAGACAGGAAGATTGGTGTGAGGTTTTACCCATGGCAGAATTTGCGTTCAACTGTCGTATCAATCAGTCTACCGGAAAGTCTCCTTTTCAGGTCAATTATGGGTTTGTTCCGCAGTTTGGGGAATTTTCCCGTATGGATTCTGGTTGTCCTGGTGCCGAGGGGATGGTTCAACAGTTAAAAAACCTTTGGAGGGAGGTGCAGGGGAACATCTCCAAAGCCCAGAAGAAGTACAAGCATTTTGCGGACAGGAGGAGGGGGTTGGGTCCTGCATTGACAGTGGGGGAAAAGGTCTGGTTGTCCACCCGTAACATCAAACTTAAGATACCCTCTATGAAGCTGGGCCCCAAATTTATTGGCCCATACAAGATTGTAGAGGTGATAAATCCAGTGGCGTACAGGCTTCAGTTGCCCACCTCCTTCAAAATATCTAACGTCTTCCACAGGTCCCTATTAAAACCTGTGGGGACAGTTAGAGAAGATCCCTCATCCGTGGTTCCACCAGTGTTGGTAGACGGTCAACTGGAGTACGAGGTAGGGCGCATCATTGATTCGCGGTGGGCGCGCCGGAGACTTCAGTACCTTATTCATTGGAAGGGATACTCCATTGAAGATCGGTCATGGGTTCCGGCCAGTTCGGTACATGCCGATCGACTGGTACAGGCTTTTCATGCCAGATATCCTGAGAGGCCTGGGGGTCCAGTGGCCCCCCGTTAAGGGGGGGGTACTGTCATGGTATAGGACATGGTTAATGTCCTATCCACTCAGGGTTAACTTTTGCTGGCCTCCCTTTGGATCTGGGAGGGTATTTATACCCAGTCCAGAGGGAGATTCTCTGTCAGCTATACTTTTGTTGTGACTGTGTGCCTGACCCCCCTGGTTTGTGTGTATACTGCTCTGCTTGTTTGACTCCTGTGTATGACCCGGTCTGTTTGCTCACTCTGCTCTCTGTCTCACGTTTTGCTAATATTGTCTTCTCCGGTTCTGACCTCCTGGCTTGGCTATCGATACTCCGTTACTGTTTTGTCCCTATTGTACTGTCTATTGCCCGCTCTGGTTTACTGATCTATTGCTACGTCCTGACTATCCGTTCTGTCTAATCCTTTGGTACTGTCGTGCTATCTTGTGCTCTGATCTCGGCCTGTCCTGGTTTTCGTCCCTGTCTTTGCCCCTTGGTAACTTTATCCCGTCGTTACCCTTCTAGGAGTTTTCCTTCAGCTCTTAGATCTCTGGAGCTGAGGCCACGCCCCCACCAGTCACATGGTGCAGGTCCTGTTAGTCTGCAGTACACATCATTCATTACTGCTGACCCGCTCCTCAGGTATCCTCGAGCACAGTTTGTTTTATTCAGGACACGTGCACTGGCTCAGTGAGCATGTGCAGTGCGGTGTTCTTGACACAGATACTCCAAAATAGTATCCCTTAAAAAACCCTCCAGGATTTTACCCACAGTAGATGTTAAGCTCACTGGCCTATAATTTCCAGGTTCCGTTTTTGCCTCCTTTTTGAATATTGGCACCACATTTGCTATACGCCAGTCCTGTGGTACAGATCCCGTTATTATGGAATCTTTAAAGATTAAAAATAATGGTCTATCTATGACTGTACTTAATTCATGCAGTACTCGGGGGTGTATCCCATCCGGGCCAGGGGATTTGTCAACTTTAGTGATTTTTAGACGCCGCCGTACTTCATGCTGGGTTAAGCAGGTGACATTTAATGAAGAAATTTTTTTTATCACTGATCATATTATCTGTCATGGGATTTTCTTGTGTAAATACAGTTGAAAAAAAGTCATTTAGCATATTGGCTTTTTCCTCATCCTCATCCACCATTTCACCCAGACTATTTTAAGGGGACCAACACTATCATTTTTTAGTTTCTTGCTATTTATGTAGTTAAAGAATATTTTGGGATTATTTTTACTTTCTCCGGCAATGAGTCTCTCTGCCTCAATCTTTGCTGTCTTGATTTGCTTTTTACAGAATTTATTCAGTCTTCTGTATTTATTTAATGCCTCTTCACTACCTACTTGCTTTAATTCCCTAAACGCTTTCTTTTTGTCACTTATTGCGCCCCTTACAGCTCTATTTAGCCATAGTGGTTTCCTCCTTTATCTAGCATGTTTATTCCCATAGGGTATATACTCTGCACAGGTCCTATTCAGGATGCTAATAAACGTCTCCCATTTTCTTTGTGTATTTTTATGTCTCAGGATATCGTCCAAGTTTATTGCACTAAGATCATCTCTCATCCGTTGGAAATTTGCCTTCCTGAAGTTTAGTGTCCTTGTAACCCTCGACTACACATCTTATTAAAGGATACATGAAAGCTTATTATTTTGTGATCACTATTACCCAAGTGACCCCCCAACCCCTATATTTGATATGTGGTCTGGCCTGTTGGTTAATATTAGGTCTAGCAGTGCCTCCCCTCTTGTTGGGTCCTGAACTAGTTGTGAAAGGTAATTGTCTCTCATAGTTGCCAAAAACCTATTACCTTTGCTGGAACTACAGGTTTCTGTTCCCCAATGTATTTCAGGGTAGTTGAAGTCCCCCATAATAATGACTTCTCCTTGAGTTGCTGCTTCATCTATTTGCTTTACGAGGATATTCTCTGTTGCTTCCATTATTTTAGGAGACTTATAACAAACCCCTATCAGTAATTTATTATTTTTCCCCCCTCCCCTAATCTCCACCCACAGAGACTCTACATCTTCATTAGATTCACAGATATCACACAGGATGGGTTTTAAGGATGATTTTACATATAAACACACACCCCCACCTCGCTTATTTTTACGGTAATTTCTAAACAGACTATAGCCCTGTAAATTAACCGCCCAGTCGTGGCACTCATCCAGACAAGTCTCAGATATCCCCACCATGTCATAATTATGTTCCAACAAAATTAATTCTAATTCCGCCATTTTGTTGGTGAGGCATCTAGCATTAGTATACATGCACTTTATGTATCTCTCTGAACCTCTATTCTTTCTTAAATTATTATCTATTCTAACCCCACCCCCCATGCCACCCCCACCCCCAATTTCATTATTTGTGCCCAGGTCTCTATCTGCACTGCCTTCCCCTCCTATAAAATGAATACCCTCCCCCCCTAGTCCCTAGTTTAAAGACTCCTCCAACCTTCTAGCCATTTTCTCCCCCAGCACAGCTGCACCCTCCCCATTGAGGTGCAGCCCTTCCCTAGCATAGAACCTGTAGCCAACTGAGAAGTCGGCCCAGTTCTCCAGGAACCCAAACCCCTCCTTCCTACATCAATTCTTGAGCCACTTATTAACCTCCCTAATCTCCCGTTGCCTCTCTGGTGTGGCACGTGGTACAGGCAGTATTTCAGAAAATACCACGTTGGAGGTCCTTGCTTTAAGCTTGCAGCCTAATTCCCTGAAATCGTCTTTAAGGACCTTCCACCTACCTCTAACTTTGTCATTTGTGCCAATGTGCACCATGACCGCTGGGTTCTCACCAGCCCCTCCCAGTAATCTGTCAACCCGATCAGCGATGTGTCGGACTCGAGCGCCAGGTAGGCAGCACACTGTTTGACGATCCCTGTCTTTGTGACAGATTGCCCTATCTGTTCCCCTAATATTTGAGTCCCCCACTACCAGCACCTGTCTGGACTGCCCTGCTCTCCTAATTCCCCCCTTACTGGAGCAAACACTCCTCCGGCTTTTAGAGGACGTGCCTGGCTGCAGCAGTGCTACCCCAGTACTGACAACCCCCTCATCTGTCAACTTTGGAAACTTATTGGGGTGTCTCAGATCAGGACTAGCCTCCCTGGCGCTCTTCCCTCTACCCCGCTTTCTAACTGTCACCCAGCTTCCTACTTCAGTGTCCTGCAGCTCCATCCTAGCATCACCCCCTCATCTATCCCATTGAGCGTCTGCTCAGTGAGCAGAAGACTCCTTTCCATATTGTCTATGGATCTCCGTGTTGCCAGCTGCACATTTAGATCCAGGATTTGGGCTTCCAAATGCACAATGTGCTCACATCTCACACAGCAGTATGCACCCTCGACCGGCTGTTCAAGGACTGCATACATGTGGCAAGATGTACACTGGATGGCATTGGTAATAGTGGAGCACATTTCTAATGGGGATTTCACCAGACAGCAAAGATAAGTAAAAATAAATAAAAAGTATTAATAAAATATAACAGCAATTCAGTAAATCCTCCCTTGGAAACTCCCTGAATCCAAAGTCACTGAATCTCAAGTCACACTTACCACCGTTCGCACTTGAGCACCGGTCACACTCAGCTCGGTCACACTCGCTGAAGCAGAAGATTTAAAGAGAGATTTTTTTTTTTACTCCTTCAACAGCAAACCACCCTGCTGCTCAAATGCACTTCCAAAAAGACTTGAGCCCCAACCAGCTGGCCCTTATAAACCCTTAATTATGAACCACCACCCTTAATTAACCCCTTGTGAATATAGCTACACCAAGATTTAAATGCAATATAGTTAACCTTTAAACACACAGATAGTAAAATAAGAGATTAATCCTTTAGCGAGAAAAAATAGGTTAAAAAAGCCCCCCAAAAATAGAACAGGTAGAAAGGCAGTCAGGAATCCACAATTCAGCCACTCACACAGGTATTTGATTAAAGGTTTTTCAAATACTTCTTCACTGAATCTCAAGTCACACTTACCACCGTTCGCACTTGCGCACTGGTCACACTCAGCTCGCTCACACTCGCTGAAGCAGAAGATTTAAAGAGAATTTTTTTTTTTTTCTCCTTCAACAGCAAACCACCCTGCTGCTCAAATGCACTTCCAAAAAGGTGTGTTAGAGTTAGGTTTGTGGTTAGGGTTATGATTAGGGTTGGAATTAGGGTTAGGGGTGTGTTGGGGTTAGGGTTGGAGTTAGAATTGGGGGGTTTCCACTCTTTAGACATATCAGAGGCTCTCCAAATGTGACAAGGCGTCTGATCTCAATTCCAGCTAATTCGGCGTTGAAAAAGTCAAACGGTGCTCCTTCCTTTCTGAGCTCTGCCATGCGGCCAAACAGTAGTTTACCCCCACGTATGGGGTATCCGCATACTAAGGACAAAATGTACAATAACTCTTGGGGTCCAATTTCTTCTGTTACCCTTGGGAAAATAAAAAATTGGGGGTGAAAATATAATTGTTGTGGAAAATATATATTTTTTTATGGCTCTACGTTATAAACTTCTGTGAAGCACTTGGGGGTTCAAAGTTCTCACCACACATCTAGATATGTTCCTTTGGGGGTCTAGTTTCTAAAATGGGGTCACTTGTGGGGGTTTCCACTGTTTAGGCACATCAGGGGCTCTCCAAACGCGATATGACACCAGCAGACCATTCCATCACAGTCTACAATGCAAAACGTCACTACTTTACTTCCGAGCCCCGACGTGTGCCCATACAGTAGTTTTCTCCCACATATAGGGTATCAGCGTACTCAGGACAAATTGGAAAACAACTTTTTGGGTCCAATTTCTCCTGTTACCCTTGAGAACATAAAAAAATTGGGGACTAAAAGATCATGTTTGTGGAAAAAATATGATTTTTTTATTTTCACGCCCGGACGTTATAAACTTCTGTGAAGCACTTGGGGGTTCAAAGTGCTCACCATACATCTAGATAAGTTCCTTTGGGGGTCTAGTTTACAAAATGCGGTCACTTGTGGGGGGTTTCCACTGTTTAGGCACATCAGGGGCTCTCCAAACGCGACATGACACCCACAGACGATTCCATCAAAGTCTGCATTACTAAACGTCACTACTTTTATTCCGAGCCCCGACGTGCGCCCACACAGTAGTTTTCTCCCACATATAGGGTATCAGAATACTCAGGACAAATTGGACAACAACTCTTGGGGTCCAATTTCCTTGTGAAAAATCAAAAATTGGAAAATTGGAGACTAAAAAATCATTTTTTGTGGAATTTTTTTTTTTCACATCCAGGCATTATAACCTTTAGTGAAACATTTGGGGGTTAAACGTGCTCCCAACAGATCTAGATAAGTTCCTTAAGGGGTATAGTTTCCAAAATGGTGTCACTTGTGGGGGGTTTCCACTGTTTAGGCACATCAGGTGCTCTCCAAACGCGACATGGCACACTGTTATGTTTCGGTAGCTGAGGAGTGCAGGAAAAAAAGGCAATACACCAGAGCAGTTGGAATCTATGGGATTGCAGTACCCTGACTAACCACCACAACTAGAGGCAGCCGTGGAGCGTTCCTACGTTGGTCCTAGACGCCTCGTCACAGCCTGAGAAACTAACTACACCTAAAGATAGAAATAGGAAAGCTATCTGCCCGGAGCAGAACCCCAAAGATAATAGAAAGCCCCCAAACATGTAATGGCAGTTAGACAAGAGGAAATACAGACACAGAAAGAAAATAGTATGAGCAAACGCTGGGGCCCAAACTATCTAAATAGAAAAGGATAGGAAGGGTACTTACTGCAATCCCAGAAAACCCTGAAAAACACCAACTCTACTAATTTCAAAATCACCTGAGATCACACGACCTCTACCACCTAAATTAGTTCTCTGGTGTAACAAAATCAAAACAGCAGCCACTGAAAAAGCTGGAAAAAGCAAAAGAACAAAACTCAGTGGCTGAACTAAACTGAGAGGGCAGAAGCCCCCGGAGGGACCCTGAAGGCCCCCACAGAAGTGCAGGACAAAATGCAAAAATCAAGCACAAACACAAAAGCAGAAAAAGACTTATCTGTTAGCAGGAGAAGCAGACACGACACAGCAGGCTACAAGGGAAACTGGAAAGAAGGATTCAGACCAGAACAATTGATCACCGGCAACCCTGATGGGAAAATGACTCCCTTATATAAGACCAGTCAGTAACACCTGATTCCCAGTCCTCACAATCTTCACTAGCACCGCTTGTAACCACCAGAGGGAGCCTCTGCTCAGAACTCATCTCAAACCCATTCACAACAGTACCCCCCCCCTTGAGGAGGGGTCACCGAACCCTCATTTGAGCAACCAGGTCGGTCAGGAT
>JARQOD010000003.1:262222877-262270757 GCA_033576555.1 Oophaga sylvatica | reverse complement strand
CCCTTTTGCGGCTGTTCACCATAAAAAATAAATAATGATAGTTACCACAGACTGCTTTTGAATCCCCCAGCAACATCCCAGCTATCTAAGGGTGCATATGTTTTTAGATGACGTCGTGAATAGATCTAAGACACTACATTTTTTTGGGATTTTTTTTTAAAAAGCGAGCAAGTCAGAATTTATTAATAAGCATGTTTGTTTAAAAATATAAGAGCACGTCTTATAGACCTTATCCAAGAAATCAAATTACAGTGAATTTCATTATAATTTCTGCCAATATCAGAGTAAATTATAGTAACTATGAAAGCCCTCTTGTAGCAAATGTCTTTTCACAAAAGGTTCCACCACCATTAAGGCTAGTTTTGTAAGCGCTGGAAAAGTAAAAAAGTAGCAAATAGTTTAGCAAATGTGTTAATGCGCCAGTTTACGCCTAGAATATGATTTAGGGGGAATGATAAATTACCCCTTTGTACCTTTTTTGGACTTTTGGTGCCATTGTTTTGGGGAATTTGTCAGGAATTAAATATTTATGAAGACTACTTTTTAAACAAAATTGTATTCAATTCAAAAAATAATATTCCACCTCCGCATCGGAAGGCATGGCTGGTAAAATTACGTCTACCGATATCTGCCGGGTTGTGCGCACAAGCGGCTGGGGCCTCACGTGTCCTTTTCTGATAAACAAAAAATAGAAATTCTGCTTTTTTTTCTTTAACATCATTCACCATTAGTAGTAAAAGGTAGGGGGAATCCAGCAGCCATAAAAATCAGGTAAATAAAACTCACATTATTAGAAAAGTTTAAAACCGGGGTGTATATAAATCATGTAGAGGTATGAAAAACACCAGGTATACGCGGCTCTAATCGAAAGCCCGAAGACGAAGAGCTCTCCCTCTATTTTTTCTACTACTCGATTTACCCAGGAATCGGACTGGCGTTATCCTTGCACCGCACCCATGATGGGATTCCTCCTGCACTGGCGGGCTGGAGCTTTTATTCACCATTTAATATAATTAACATGATATTATTTTTTGTGTAAGCCGAACCGCTAATGAGAAAAACAAAATTTATTTAGTTTCTTTTTTTATGTTTTACTACTTTTGTTAAAAAAAATTTTTTTAATATATAACTTTTTTATTTTTCAGCAGACAAAGTTGTGGGAAGGCTTATCTGATTTTTTTTGGTGTAATCTGTAGTTTTCAATGGTATCATTATTGGGACCATACAACAGCAATTCTGGCATTTTTTTTTATTCTTTTGTGTTTTCCGTGCGGGATAAATAAAGCTACACTTTTAATGTATGAGTCAATACTATTACAGTGATTTATAACTTTTTGTTGTTATGTTCTACTACTTTTGTTCAGAAAATTCATTTTTTTGTGCATCAAATTCTAAGACCAATAACGTTTACATTATTTTACTTTAAAATTACCAAGATATAGTTTTTATTGGTAGCATTTAAAGGTAACCTCCCACCAGGAAAAATTTATTAAACTGCAGATAAGGGGTTAATCTGCAGGTCAATAGCGTTACTAACCTGCGCAGCGCCTGCATTTAGCTGAACACTGCAGGGAGAAAATGAACTTTATTTCCCCTGGCAGCGTTCCTGGTTCAGTTACCGCTCTAAAAATACAGAGTGGAGGCTGTAAGGGCAACCCCGGCCCTGACTGACGGCCAAAATGCAAGTCTCCACAACAGAAATTACATCAATAAAAATGTATTGGATGTGGTGAATCCACATGGTTCAGTGAACACATGCAGATTTACCTGAGTTCAATAGAAGGCAGCACTTTGGATGCAGCGAACATACGCAGTGTCAAAAGAGCTGCTAGTTCCGGATCATGTGCACCTGGACTTCTTGATGCTGCATTGGGAGTGCTGTTCATCTACAAATTAAACCTCCAGCAGTCACGGTTTTATACATAGCTCCAAGTCTTATCTTGAAATCTGTGTCTGTTGCAAAACTTTAGCTCGTAGAAAGACCTTTAGAGCCAAAAGGCAAAGACCTACTTGACTAATTAGTGGACAATGCTCTGCAAATGTGAAGCTGGGACATCCCTCTGACATGCTTCTATTAGTTAAGCTACCTATAGAAAACACATGAGGATGAAAGTATTTAGGGGACATTCAAAACTGTGATCACGTTTACAAACAAAAAAAGTGTCTCTCCTTACTCAGTGATGTGAGGTTCTGGTGGTCCTCCATCATGATGTTCCTGTACATTTCCTTGTGTCCTTCTATATACTCCCACTCCTCCATGGAGAAATGGACGGTGACATCCTGACACCTTATAGGAACCTGACATATAACGATACAGTCATCATCCAGACACATTAACCCTTGTGTTACTGTATAATGTCCCAATATTCCCAGCAGCGCTCACCTCTCCGGTCAGGAGCTCAATGATCTTGTTGGTGAGTTCTAGGATCTTCTGCTCTTTGTTCTCATCATGGATCAGTAAGTGAGGAGGGTGCTCTGTGATGGAACTCTGGGTTTTGCACCCTTCTAATATATTAGGATAGTTGATGGATGTCACACTCTCTCCAGATGTCTTCTTGACCACTGTATAATCCTGTGTATGGAGAGAGACTCTGTATATACATTCATTATATACATTCCCCAAATCCCTTGTCTCCAGCCATGTCAATTGAGAGAAGTTCGCTGTTTATCTTATGTGTGAAGTATGTTACCAAACGGTTATGCTAGACCTAAACCTCAATAAATGGGTTCGCCTAATGTGTTATGGGAGTCCTGTACAATTTATTGTAGTAGAAAATATTGATCCAGCATGTCCAATTTTGGACTGGTGGCAGCTTATTCCTGGGAGACATGTTTGGCGACAGTTCTCTTATAGAGAACACTGAAACATCTAACGTGTATGGTGGACTTTAGGGTTTGAGGTTAGTAATTACATATCTACTACGGATATCCAGTTTGCTTTGCCACGGATCTTCAGAAAGATTAGCACCAGTCACTTAATGGAGTGTTGTAATCTTTCCACAGGAACGCACCACATCTCAGCCTCCCGGCTTCCTGGTTGTCAGGGGGCAGCACGATCCTGAAGATTGACAGTTTGGACCAGCGGCATGGTACCCGCAGAGACAGCTTTGCCTTTTCAGCATGCTAGAGAGTGTAGGGGAACTGAAGCTGGCTGAATCCAGCGGTCAGGTCAGCTTCAGCTTGCGCTTGCATACTATAATGCATAGAGAAGGGATGTACAACCTTTTCTAGTCTGAGGGCCATATTGAATCACTCCTAAGGGCCACAGTATAACTTAAAGATATTACCAGCTGAGACATTTCAGGCAAAATTACCATATATCTTATAAATGAATGATAGATAGGAGTCCAGGAAATTAACCGGCACCTATGGGAAGAATTCTGGTTCCCTTTTCACTTAATTAGCACTCCAGAGAGGAGAAGGCCATAGGCGCTTCTGGCTTTGCATTGTAAATTCAACTGCCTTAGACTACAATGGGGAGAGCCACATACATCGATAGTCACCTGTAAATCATATACACCTTGCTGGAGGGTTATGCATTGGAAGCTTTCAGTGTTCTGTGCTCACATCTATGTAAAATCCTGTACATGTGAACAGGTCTTACACTTTGATACATCTAACCCATTGTAAAATCATATACTGTGCAGTATTTGCATGATTCAGTTATAAAGAAAAATATAGTCAATAGGCTATACCAATGTGTACAAGCTGAACGTACACCAGAAACGCCACTTGCTTGTTGTAAATTAATCTATGGGCATGTGAAATGTATAGGCCAAATGTATCGTCATTACTGCGACATAATCCCAAAATTGCTCACCTCTCCAGTTAACAAACAGATGATCTCTAGATTGAGGCTTATTATCTTCTGGGAGATCTGCTCCATCTGTGATGGCTTGTTCAGAGAAGAGAACATCACCTAGTGGAAGATATGGAGAGGCTTCAGAATGACGGTCATTCAGCACAACACAGCAATAATTTTACGTGCAAGTAGAGATTAGTGACATAATTATATATATGCTAGATGTAGAGAAACCTGCCGTTGTATCAGTCATTGTATCAGTACAATTATGTGGCCAGGACCTTCTCTAAAATGTACGTAACAAGGAGTAGCATTGACAATGAAAACACAGCCACCCCAAAAGGTCTAAACTGGACCCATGGGTCAAAAATCCCCACAGAGAGGCATTAAAAAAATCTTACAGCTCCACCACCCATCCATCATGAGCGTATACAGGTCAGCCAACCACTCGTGACACACGTTTATAGCTATTCATCAGATCCTCTCACATACGCATAGCTCCACCACCCGCTTGTCTCATGTGTATAGCTCCTAGACCTGCTTGTTACCCATGCATATCTCCACCAACCGCACATCACAACACATGTAGCTCCACCACCCACCTGTTACACACGCACATAGCACCATCACCTGCTTGTCACACATGCATAATTCACCACCCACCCCTCATAAACATGTATAGGTTCACCACCTGCTTGTCACACGTGTGTTTAGCTCCACCAGCCGTACATCAGAACATGTATAGCTCCACCACCCACCCATCACACACACATATACAGTGGGGGAATTAAGTATTTGATCCCTTGCTGATTTTGTAAGTTTGCCCACTGACAAAGACATGAACAGTCTATAATTTTAAGGGTAGGTTAATTTTAACATTGAAAGATAGAATACCAAAAATAAAATCCAGAAAATCACATTGTATGAATTGTATAAATTATGCGTAATTGTATAATTATATGCGTACATAGCTCCACCGCCCACTTGTCACACATGTTTACACTGTGTTCCAAATTATTATGCAAAAATTGTTTAGGAGTGATACGGTAAGAATTTTTTTGTTTGTCAGTTAAACTCATTGATGATGATGTGTGTCAGGGCTCTTTATATCACTGTAAGCAATTGCAGACACCTGTGCTAATTAGTTTGGCAGGTGTGTCCAATGAAAGGCAAGACTACTTAAGAAGGCTGTCCCACATTATTAAGCAGCCTACATTTTCTGCCAAAATGGGGAAAAAAAGGATGTGTCGGCTGCTGAGAAGCAACAAATTGTGGAGTGTTTAGGTCAAGGCATGACTACAATCAACATTTCCAAGACACTTCATTGTGATCATCGCACAATCAAGAAGTATGTAGCTGATTCACAGTACACACGTGTGCGTGCTGATAAGGGAGAATTGAGGACTCTTTCCTACAGGCAATTACGTCAGGTTAAAAGAGCAGCGGCAAAAAAGCCTTGTCATAGCAGCAGACAAGTTTTTGAAGCTGCTGGTGCCTCCAACGTCCCCCGAACAACAAGATGCAGGGTCCTTCAGAGGTTTGCAGCTGTGCGTAAGCCATCCTGTCGACCTCCTCTATCCACTGCACACAAGCAGAAACGGCTCCAGTGGGCCAAACAATACATGAAGACTGACTTCAAAACTGTTTTGTTCACTGATGAGTGCCGTGCAACGCTCGATGGTCCAGATGGATGGAGTGGAGGATGGCTGGTTGATGGACACCCCATGCAAACACGGCTACGGCGCCAACAAGGAGGAGGTGGAGTAATGTTTTGGGCTGGAATCATGGAGAGAGAGATTGTCGGCCCCTTTAGGATCTCTGAAGGGGTAAAGATGAACTCCATAGTGTATGTTGAGTTTCTCAAACAGCACTTCCTGCCATGGTTCAAGAAGAAGAACCGTGCATTCTGCAGCAAGATCATTTTCATGCATGATAATGCACCGTCTCATGCTGCACATAACACATCTGCATCTCTGGCTGCTATGGGCATAAAAGGGGACAAACTTATGGTGTGGCCTCCATGATCCCCTGACCTCAACCCCATTGAGAACCTCTGGAGCATCATCAAAAGGAGTGTCTATGATGGCGGGAGGCAGTTCACATCTAAGCAACAGCTCTGGGAGGGTATTCTGTCCTCATGCAAAACAATTGAAGCAGAAACCATCCAAAACCTGACAAATTCAATGAACGAGAGAGTTCAGAAGCTCCTTTCGAACAAGGGGTCCTATGTGCAAATGTAACATCACCTAGAATAAAGTTTTGAGTTGAAAACTGTTTGATTTCAGTTTGTAATAACCTGCTAATACTTATAATTTCAAAAATGACCATTTTTTTGTTCTTTATTAAAATGAAAAGGTTGAAAACTCTGCTGTGCATAATAATTTGGAACATGCATTTTGAGTGCAGCTTGAGTGTTTTATTTTTTTAAAAATATACTGTTCTCATAGGCAGTTTGTACAAAAACCTTTCAATTGTACTGTAATAGTTATTTGACTGGAAAATTACAATGACTGAAATTCATATAGGTAATTTGGGAAAATATGAGAAAATATTATTTGCATAATAATTTGGAACACAGTGTGGAGCTTTACCAACCCCACATCACACAGCTTATAGCTATGACAACCCAGTGACATATATTGTTATTTCTTAAATACATCTAATTTAATGATACAACAACAGGAAATATACTTAAATTTCAGTTGTTATGTTTCAGGATTATAATACATGATTTCTCTTCAGTATTATAGATAAGGTGGTTTAGGTATTGTACAATACATGGGGGAGTAGCTTGGGATATTAAAGGGAACCTGACAGCTGATATATGCTGCAATATATATCAGCATGTGGTTGCACGACTTAAGCCATCTATGTTTAATTCTGAAATGCTGCAGCAACTGGGGACAGAGCTGCATGGGACATTAGGGACAAATGGGTCCCCTGTGACTTTTCACTGCCCGTTGTCCTCAGAGTGACAGGTCTCTCCCTGCGAGCATGTATAAGGAGAAACTTGTCACTCTAGGGGAGCTTGATGACATCATTAAATGGTGCCACCAGAGCCAGAACACTGCTAAACAAGCCCAATGAGGAGACGAGGCTGCAATGGACAGGAACTGGGATTAGGTGAGTGGAAGATTTTTTTTTTTTTTGCTCAATCTTGCAGCTTGGGAGTCGGGGAGACTTTGGTGGCATCATACTGTATGCACGAGTGATGGCGAACCTTTTAGAGACCGAGTGCCCAAACAGCAATCCAAAACCCACTTATTTTTCGCAAAGTGACCTGAATACTGAGGTTTTAGATGAGAAAGACAACCCGTACATTAGCACACTATAGAGTCAATATCAAAGAGCTTGTAAGGGCTACACTCCAAGCTTTTAAGGGCTCCCAAACACAGTATAATACCCCCATAGTGAACTCCTCCACACGCACAGTTTGATGACCCTACTGTACCCCACTCCATCAATTCCCCAACAAAGAATGGTGACCCCATCACAGTATGATTCTCCTACTGTAATCAACACACAGCCCTCCATAAAGTATAATGGGCACATAAAGTCCTCCATACAGTGTAATGGCCCCCACATAGTCCTGCATAAAGTGTAATGGGCCCCATATAGTGATCCATGTAGTATAATGGCCCCACACGATGCTCCATACTGTATAATGGCCCCACTTGATGCTCCATACTGTATAATGGCCACACATAGTGTTTCATACAGTATATTATGCCCACATAGTGCCCCATACAGTATAATGGCCTCATATAAAAAAAAATGTATATACTTGTGTATAAGCCGACCCGAGTATAAGCCGAGGCACCTAATTTTGCCACGAAAAACTTGGAAAACGTATTGTATCCTTGTATGCATGGCGCCTTATCCTCATCCTTGTATGCATGGCTCCTTATCCCCATCCTTGTATGCATGGCTGCTTATCCCCATCCTTGTATGCATGGCTCCTTATCCCTATCCTTGTATGCTTGGCTCCTTATCCCCATCCTTGTCTGCATAGATCGTTACACTCATCCTTGTTTGCATGATTCCTCATCTCTATCCTTGCATGCATGGTTCCTCATCCCTATCATTGTATGTATGGCCCCATGAGAAAAGCAAAAAAAAAAAAACAAATATCCTACTTACCTTCCCTGCACGCCCTCGCAGCATCTTGTTCCGCTGCCAGCAGCATCTGTGGCCGAGCAATCACGTGTCCCTGCTCATTAAGGTAATGAATATTCACCTCTCTCCAAGCCTATGGAAGTGGAGAGAGGTGAATATACAGTACAGACCAGCTAAGCATCTCTGGGAACTCCTTCAAGATTGTTGGAAGACCATTTCCGGTGACTACCTCTTGAAGCTCATCAAAAGAATGCCAAGAGTGTGCAAAGCAGTCATCAAAGCAAAATGTGGCTACTTTGAAGAACCTAGAATATAAGACATAATTTCAGTTGTTACACACTTTTTTGTTAAGTATATAATTCCACATGTGTTAATTCATAGTTTTGATGCCTTCAGTGTGAATTTACAATTTTCATAGTCATGAAAATACAGAAAAATCTTTAAATGAGAAGGTGTGTCCAAACTTTTGGTCTGTACTGTACATCACCTTAATGAGCGGGCACCCATCCCAGCTGCTGGAAGCCGGCGGCTGTGGCTGAAACTGTGCACGCTATAAGAGAAATGAATATTCATTGCCAGTGCAGTAAATATTCATTTCTCTTTAGCAGCGTGATATAGGAAAGATGTGTATCTTCGTACCGTATTAGCCAGTAGATAGAAAAATATTTAGACTTGAGAGTCCTCAGTGGTTGATACCTTTTAATGGCTAACTGAAAAGATGGTAACAAATTGCAAGCTTTCGAGACTACTCAGGTCTCTTCATCAGGCGAAGACTAATACAACATCTGAAGAATCACATATTTATACACCACACAGCACAGAAAAAATGCAATAAGATAAGACAAGTGACGTGAAGCAGAACTGTCATTATGGCAGAGGGATGAACATAAATATTGGAACAGTTCATAGATAAGGAGTGTGAAAGTTTTATTGCTCAATCCAATCAGAGGGCAATAAAACTTTCACACTCCTTATCTATGAACTGTTCCAATATTTATGTTCATCCCTCTGCCACAATGACAGTTCTGCTTCACTTCACTTGTCTTATCTTATTGCATTTATTCTGTGCTGTGTGGTGTATAAATATGTGATTCTTCAGATGTTGTATTAGTCTTCGCCTGATGAAGAGACCTGAGTAGTCTCGAAAGCTTGCAATTTGTTACCATCTTTTCAGTTAGCCATTAAAAGGTATCAACCACTGAGGACTCTCAAGTCTAAATATTTTTCTTTAGCAGCGGGCACTGGCTTTAGCCGCTGTTGCCGGCTCCTGCCTCCTGTAACCCGCTGCTCCACGGCTTCCCCTCCCCCACTAGGAGGCTGTGAAGAGTGGTGGCAACACTAGTCGTAAGGAGATGGCGTGCGTGCCCACCGGGAGGGTTCTGCGTGCCCTCTCTGGCACACATGCCATAGCTTCGCCACCACTAGTATATACTGTAGGTAGCTATGGGCCATAATACTGTGTATAGGGGGGCTATGTAGGCATTATACTCTTTATGGGTGACTCTGGGCGATCATACTTCGATAGAGGGCCAAGGGGGCATTATGATGTGTATGAAGAGCTATGGGCCATCATATTGTGTAAAGGGGGAGCTATGGTTACTACTATACCATCATGCTGTGTATAGGGAGCGAAAAGAGAAAAATGTATTGTGAGGACATGATACTCTATGTAGGGGGCTTTCGGCCATCATACTGTGTATAGAGGGCATCATACTGCACATTAAGGGTCATTATACTGGGTATGGTGGCTGTTGAGATGAGGCAATATAGAGAGAAGGCACAGTATAGAAAGAAAACAGTATAAAGAAGGGGTAGTTCTGGAGGTGGTTCTAGTGCTGTTTTTATGTACTGATGGTGCTCCTGGACCTATGTTCATGTAGTTTGTGGTTTTGGACTATAATGGTGTACTGATAGTGGTTCTGGTACTGTATTCCTTCATAGTAGATAGTGATTTGCTCTATATACTGCTATAGTATAAGCGTGCTTTCACATTGAGTTCTGTTTCCCCATCGGAGCATACGTTTGAAATCGGGGACTGGACGTATGCGCCGAAGGCGCCATAGAATGTAATGGTGACAGTAGAGCGAACGTGCGCTCTGATGTGCACCATTTTCAGGAGTGTGCACTTACAGGAAGTGGACACTCAGACGTAGTAGACTATGTCTGAATGTCCACTTCCTATAAGCGCACACTTCTGAAAATGGTGCACATCAGAGCACACGTTCGCTCTACTGTCACCATTACAGTCTATGGCCCAGTCGGTGCATGTGTCCAAACCCCATTTTGAAGGGGATTTCAGACATATGCCCTGACGGGAACAGAGAACGAAATGTGAAAGCACTCCAAGCATCAGACGATCACACGTTCAAGTTCCCTAAAGGGACAAAATTATAATGAATGAATACCAAGAAGTAAAACCTAAAAAACAAGTAACAGATTTGCGTTTATATACTTTTGCATGTCAATTGTACTTTGGCGAGGGGCGCTATTTTAAATTTCATCTTAAGCAGCCGAAAAAAAATAGAATCTGTCCTGCCTGTGGTTAACTCTTCTAAAAGAGGGTGGACAAAAAAAAACACATTGTGATAAGCTTCAGGCACTGATTAGGCAAGAAAGGGTTGCCATCAGATCTCAGCTACATGCACAGTACAAATATATCTTAACAGCCCACCATGCAATTATGCACACTATATACATGCACATTACACATACATCTTGTATCTACATATTATACATACATCTCCACTATCTGCATATTACATATACATCTCTGATACATGAACATTACATATGTATCCCTACATGCACATTACATACACAACCCTGATACCTGGACATTACACATACATCTCCACTACATGCACATTACACATACAGCCTGCTATATGCACATTACACATTCATCTCCACTAACTCCATATTACACACACACATCTCTGCTATATACACATAACTCGTACATCTCGACTAGATGCACATGACATACACAGCCCAGCTACATGCACATTAGACATCTCCACGACATGCACACAGGGCCGGCGTTAGGGACAGGCAGATTAGGCATCTTCCTAGGGCCCGCACTACCCCAGGGGCCCCTAGCCAGTGGCAAGCCACTATGGGGCCCGTGACTTGGTGGACAGGTGCTAGCGCCAAAGCATTGCGCAATCAGCTGTATCGGCATCATCATAGATACCGATACAGTTGAAAGCAATGATGAAGATGAGAGCGTCATGAAACACTCCCTCTCCCATCATCCCAACTCTGCCTCTGATTCATCGCACATGATGACGTTACTTTAATGCGCACCATGCTGTGCCGGGCAGTGGAGCTGCTGAGGTGAGGAGATGTGCTGCAGCAGGGGAATGAGGAGAGGTTAGTATTGTAGTTATTTTTTAAATCAATGAGTATGTGGTGGCCATAAAACTGAATGATTATGTGGCTGCATTATACTCATGTAGATGGCTGCTTTATACTCCGGTGGAGGGCTGCATTATAATCCTGTGGAGGACTGCATTATACTATATGGAGGACTATGAAGAGTGCATTGTACTATATGGAGGACTATGAGGAGTACATTGTACTATATGGAGGACTATGGGGTGTGCATTGTACTATATAGAGGACTATGGGGTGTGCATTGTACTATATGTAGGCCAATGGGCTGTGCATTGTACTATATGGAGGAACATGGGTGTGCATTGTATTATATAGAGGACTATGGGGTGTGCATTGTACTATATGGAGGACTATACTGGGTGCACTGTACTATATAGAGGACTATGGGGAGTGCATTTTACTGTATGGAGGCCAATTAGCTGTGCATTGTTCTATATAGAGGACTATGAGGTGTGCATTGTACTGTATAGAGGACTATAGGGTGTGCATTGTACTATATGGAGGACTATGGGGTGTGCATTGTACTATATGGAGAACTATGGGGACTGCATTTTACTATATGGAGAAACTATGGGGAGTGTGTTGTACTATATGGAGGTCAATGGGCTGTGCATTGTACAATATAGAGGACTATGGGATGTGTATTATACAGTCATGGCCAAAAGTTTTGAGAATGACACAAATATTATATTTTCACATGATCTGCTGCCCTCTGATTTTTATGTGTGTGTTTGACAGATGTTTTTATCACAGACAGAAATATAATTGCAAACATATGAGTAACAAAAGCTTATATTGACAGTTAGAATGAGTTAATGCAGCAAGTCAATATTTGCAGTGTTGACCCTTCTTCTTCAGGACCTCTGCAATTCTCCCTGGCATGCTCTCAATCAACTTCTGGACCAAATCCTGACTGATAGCAGTCCATTCTTGCACAATCAATGCTTTCATTTTGTCAGAATTTTTAGGTTTTTGTTTGTCCACCCGTCTCTTGATGATTGACCACAAGTTCTCAATGGGATTAAGATCTGGGAGTTTCCAGGCCATGGACCCAAAATCTCTATGTTTTGTTCCCTGAGCCATTTAGTTATCACCTTTGCTTTATGGCAAGGTGCTCCATCATGCTGGAAAAGGCATTGTTGATCGCCAAACTGCTCTTGGAGGGTTGGGAGAAGTTGCTCTTGGAGGACATTTGGTACCATTCTTTATTCATGGCTGTGTTTTTAGGCAAGACTGTGAGAGAGCCGATTTCCTTGGCTGAGAAGCAACCCCACACATGAATGGTTTCAGGATGCTTAACAGTTGGCATGAGACAAGACTGGTGGTAGCGCTCACCTTGTCTTCTCCGAATGAGGCGTTTTCCTGATGTCCCAAACAATCGAAAAGGGGATTCATCAGAGTAAATAACTTTACCCCAGTCCTCAGCAGTCCACTGCCTGTACCTTTTGCAGAATATCAGTCTGTCCATATGTTTTTTCTGGAGAGAAGTGGCTTCTTTGCTGCCCTCCTTGAGACCAGGCCTTGCTCCAAGAGTCTCCGCCTCACAGTGCGTTCAGATGCACTCACACCTGCCTGCTGCCATTCCTGAGCAAGCTCTGCACTGTTGGTAGCCCGATCCCGCAGCTGAAACACTTTTAAGAGATGGTCCTGGCTCTTGCTGGTCTTTCTTGGGCGCCCTGGAGCCTTTTTGGCAACAATGGAACCTCTCTCCTTGAAGTTCTTGATGATGCGATAGATTGTTGACTGAGGTGCAATCTTTCTAGCTGCGATACTCTTCCCTGTTAGGCCATTTTTGTGCATTGCAATGATGACTGCACATGTTTCTTTAGAGATAACCATAGTTAACAGAAGAGAAACAATGATGCCAAGCACCAGCCTCCTTTTAAAGTGTCCAGTGGTGTCATTCTTACTTAATCATGACAGATTGATCTCCAGCCATGTCCTCATCAACACCCACACCTGTGTTAATGGAGCAATCACTAAAAGAGGTTAGCTGGTCCTTTTAAGGCAGGGCTGCAATGATGTTGAAATGTGTTTTGGGGGATAAAGTTCATTTTCTAGCCAAATATTGACTTTGCAAGTAATTGCTGTTAAGCTGATCACTCTTTATAACATTCTGGAGTATATGCAAATTGCCATTAGAAAAAGTGAAGCAGTAGACTTTGTAAAAATTAATATTTGTGTCATTCTCAAAACTTTTGGCCATGACTGTACTATATGGATGAATTTGGAGTGCATTATACTAATGGGGAAAAATGCTGCCTATTCATCGGGTGATTGGATTCTTTATGCAGAAACAAAAATCACTGTTCTCAGCAGGACATGACCCAGTGAAAACTGTAGATGTGCTGCTGATAACTTGATACTGTATGGGGACAGATTGATCTAATAGTGATTGCTCTGTCCCCATCACTGTTCCTCAGCAGGTATAGAGAAGCCGGAAAACAAGCGTCGAAGGACTTCAATATTGTTGATCACTCTCGTTTAATGGCCTGAACTCAACGCATGAAAATACAACCGAAATGTCTCTGTGTAATAGTGCAATATGTTAGCATTTGGGGCCCCACTTTGTCTAACACAGGCCCTGCATACACATTACATACACAGCCCTGCTACATGACCATTACACGTACATCTCCAGTATAAGCACATTGCATACACAGCCCTACTACATGAACATTACACAGATATCTGCACATTGCATACACAGCTCTGCTACATGAGCTTTCTATACACTGTTGTTATACAGCACAATTCTGCAATATATCATCAGAATAAAACTGGAGGCTACATACAATCAGGAAATAGAAAGAAACTAGTTTTACCTTCTACAGCACAGCCAGACTCCGCCTACACATGTGACTGATCACATGGTCACGACTCATTGTGATGGAGCAGGGGCCATATTTGATTTGGGCACTGCCCAGAGCAGGGCTTGTTACATCTGTCAGTCACACATAGCTGGAATTTCTGTGGTAAGAAGCAGAGGTGATGGCGTCAGGGCTGAGCCTAGGGCTAGAGATGAGCCGATCCCTTCACTGAGGTTCAAATTCCAGTAGAGTTCCCTGAAATACACCATCCCAACCAAATTCATACAATCTGAGATTCACAAGGATCTGCAAAATAAAGGCCAGCTCCATTCCACGCATGCTGCATTCCCTGAGCAGGCCAATGGCGTCAGATGCCCCACAGCAATATATATTGTGGTCGCATATTCATTACTGGTAGTAAGAATGAATGTACCAACTCAAAACCTGGCATTGTAGTCATTATTTAATAAAAAAACAACAAAAAAGGTTAATGTTTGGCAAATTTTTACTAGTTGCTTCTAACAAGCATAGGCGCCACTACAATAATGCTGCAGCAGATTACGTTCCATGCGTGCACTTTTGTAGTGACATCTTTAGGGTGAAGATTTTTTTATTAAGGAAAGGAGAATTTTAAACTAAAAATTGCTTACATTTTATAAACAAATTATCCAAAATGTATAATAAACACAAATATGGCACAGGCGGTGGATGAGGCAGGTGTCGTGACTCAAGACATGGTTGTTCTAGCTCCATCCTGGTCAGGTCAGGGTTAAGGGACTTCACCTCTTTCTGGTTCTGGGGCGGCTATTTAATGCCGGTAGTTCCTGGGTTCTGTGTTGATGATACTTCCGTGTGCTCAGTTAGAGGAAGCTGACCCAGGTGACTCATCTGTAATCGTTGTGCCTCTGTGCGTGTGGGCTTTGCAGTGTATGACCTGGTTTGTCCCAGACTTCTGCCTGTTTTCTGCTTGGTACTGTTCTGTCCTTTCTGGTTCTCTGACCCCTTGGTGTTGTGTTTCGGTAGCTGAGGAGTGCAGGTAAAAAAGGCAATACACCAGAGCAGTTGGAATCTATGAGATTGCAGTACCCTGACTAACCACCACAACTAGAGGCAGCCGTGGAGCGTTCCTACGTTGGTCCTAGACGCCTCGTCACAGCCTGAGAAACTAACTACACCTAAAGATAGAAACAGGAAAGCTATCTGCCCCGGAGCAGAACCCCAAAGATAATAGAAAGCCCCCAAACATGTAATGGCGGTTAGACAAGAAGAAATACTGACACAGAAAGAAAATAGTATGAGCAAACGCTGGGGCCCAAACTAACTAAATAGAAAAGGATAGGAAGGGTACTTACTGCAATCCCAGAAAACCCTGAAAAGCACCAACTCTACTAATTTCAAAATCACCTGAGATCACACGACCTCTACCACCTAAATTAGTTCTCTGGTGTAACAAAATCAAAACAGCAGCCACTGAAAAAACTGGAAAAAGCAAAAGTACAAACATCAGTGGCTGAACTAAACTGAGAGGGCAAAAGCCCCCGGAGGGGACCCAGAAGGCCCCCACAGAAGTGCAGGACAAAATGCAAAAATATAGCACAAAAACAAAAAGAAGAAAATGTCTTATCTGTTAGCAGGAGATGCAGACACGACACAGCAGGCTACAAGGGAAACAGGAATGAAGGATTCAGACCAGAACAATTGATCACCGGCAACCCTGATGGGAAGGTGACTCCCTTATATAAGACCAGTCAGTAACACCTGATTCCCAGTCCTCACAATCTTCACTGAACAGACCAGTACCGCTTGTAACCACCAGAGGGAGTCTCTGCTCAGAACTCATCTCAAACCCATTCACAACAGTCCCCCCCCCTTGAGGAGGGGTCACTGAACCCTCATTTGAGCAACCAGGTCGGTCAGGATGAGTTCTATGATACGCACGGATGAGTCTCCTAGCATGGATGTCCGAAGCAAACACCCAGGAATTGTCTTCCTGACCATAACCTCTCCACTTAACCAAATACTGGAGTTTCCGTCTAGAAAAACGAGAATCTAATATTTTCTCAACCACATACTCCAGATTGCCCTCAACCAAAACAGGGTCAGGAGGCACAGCAGCAGGAACCACTGGCTCAACAAACCTCTTCAACAAGGACTTGTGGAACACATTATGGATCTTAAATGTCCCTGGAAGAAGCAAACGAAAAGAAACAGGATTAAGAATCTCAATGATCTTATAAGGTCCAATGAACCTAGGCTTAAATTTAGGAGATGCTACTCTCATAGGAATATTCTTTGAGGACAACCAGACCAAGTCCCCCACTTTAAACCGAGGACCATCAGTCCTATGCCGGTTAGCAAACCGCTGGGCCTTCTCCTGAGAGAGGGACAACCTCTCCACTACCTGGTCCCAAATCTGTTGCATACGCTCCACAACAGAGTCAACACCTGGACAGACAGAAGCCTCCGTCTGTCCTGAAGAAAATCGAGGGTGAAACCCAGAATTACAGAAAAACGGAGACATCAAAGTGGCAGAGCTAGCCCTATTATTAAGAGCAAACTCAGCCAAAGGCAAAAAAGAGACCCAGTCATCCTGATCAGCAGACACAAAGCATCTAAGATAAGTCTCCAATGTCTGATTTGTTCTCTCAGTTTGACCATTGGTCTGAGGATGAAATGCCGAGGAGAAAGACAATTGAACACCCAGTTTAGAACAAAAAGTCCTCCAAAATCTGGAAACAAACTGGACTCCTCTGTCAGACACAATGTTCTCAGGAATGCCGTGTAAACGAACCACGTGCTGAAGGAACAACGGCACCAATTCAGAGGAGGAAGGCAACTTAGGTAATGGCACAAGATGTATCATTTTGGAAAACCTATCACAAATTACCCAGATGGTGGTCATTCTCTGAGAAACAGGAAGGTCGGAAATGAAATCCATAGAGATATGGGTCCATGGTCTCTTGGCACAGGCAATGGCATCAACAAACCACTAGAGCGAGAGCAAGGCTTGGAGCGAGAGCAAGTCCCGCAGGACTGCACAAATTCCCTGACATCACGAGACAAGGTAGGCCACCAAAAGGACCGACTAACCAAGTCTCTGGTACCAAAAAATTCCGGGATGCCCAGCCAATGCGGAACAATGAATCTCAGACATCACACTCTTTTTCCACTGGTCCGGGACAAACAATTTTCCAACAGGGCAGCACTCGGGCCTATCCTCCTGACACCCCTCCAGAGCAAGTCTCAAATTGGGCGAGATGGCGGAAAGAACTACACCCTCTTTCAAAATAACAGAAGGATCAGATAACTCAGGAGAGTCCGCAAGGAAACTCCTCGAGAGGGCATCCGCCTTAACATTCTTAGTGCCAGGAAGAAAGGAAACCACAAAATTAAAACGTGTGAAAAACAAGGCCCACCTGGCCTGTCTAGGATTGAGTCGCTTGGCAGATTCCAGATAGACCAGATTCTTATGGTCCGTAAGGACCACCACCTGATGTTTGGCTCCCTCCAGTCCAATGTCTCCACTCTTCAAAAGCCCACTTCATGGCCAATAATTCCCGATTACCCACGTCATAATTACGTTCAGTAGGAGAAAATTTTCGAGAGAAAAAGGCACAAGGGTTACTTTTAGAGGTCTCTGGATCCTTTTGGGACAAAACGGCACCTGCCCCAATTTCAGAGGCATCAACCTCCACCTGAAATGGCAGAGAAACATCAGGCTGCCGTAGAGCAGGAGCAGAAGTGAATCTCTGCTTAAGTTCCTGAAACGCAGAGACTGCCTCAGGAGGCCAATTCACCACATCAGAACCCTTTCTGGTCAAATCAGTTAATGGTTTAACAATAACCGAGAAATTACCAATAAATTTACGATAAAAATTGGCAAAACCCAAAAATCTCTGAAGAGCCTTTAATGAAGTAGGTTGGACCCAATCACAGATGGCCTGAACCTTGACCGGGTCCATTTCAATAACAGATGGGGACAAAATGAATCCCAGAAATGAGATCCTCTGTACGCCAAAAAGACACTTTGATCCCTTCACATACAGAGCATTCTCTCTCAAAATCTGGAACACAGTTCGAACATGTTTCACATGAGAGTCCCAGTCATTAGAAAAAATCAAGATATCATCCAAATAAACAATCAGAAATTTGTCCACAAAATCCCTGAAAATGTCATTCATGAAGGACTGGAAGACGGAAGGAGCATTAGTGAGCCCAAAGGACATCACTAGGTACTCAAAATGCCCTTCAGGGGTATTGAATGCCGTCTTCCATTCATCCCTGTGCTTAATGCGAATAAGGTTATATGCCCCCTGAGGTCAAGCTTGGTAAACCAAGTAGCGTTTTTCACCCTGGAAAACAGGTCAGAAATCAAGGGTAACGGGTATTGATATTTCACAGTAATATTGTTCAAGAGACGATAATCAATACACGGCCTTAATGAACCATCTTTTTTGGCCACAAAGAAAAAACCGGCACCTAAGGGTGAAGAGGATGGTCTGATATGACCCTTCTCCAATGATTCCTTGATATAAGACCGCATAGCGTCATGTTCAGGTACAGACAAGTTAAAAAGGCGACCTTTAGGGAATTTACCACCCGGCACTAATTCAATAGCGCAGTCATAGCTCCTATGGGGAGGCAAGGATGCAGATTTACTTTCGCTAAACACATCAGAAAAATCAATCAAAAAGTCAGGAACATCCTGAGCCTGGGGGGAGGCAGAAAAAACAGGAGTGTTGGTATTAACACATTGGCAGCCCAACTGGTTACAGACACAGATTTCCAATCCAAAACAGGATTATGAGACTGTAACCAAGGGAAACCCAGCACGATAATGTCATGCAGATTATACAGAACCAAAAATTTGCAGCACTCCTGGTGATCAGGTTCAACCCTCATTATCACCTGAGTAGAAAACTGGGGTTTATTCTCAGCCAAAGGGGTAGAATCGATCCCCAGTAGGGGAATAGACTTCTGTAGGGGTATCAAGGGAAACCCACAACGTTTAGCAAAATCATAATCCATCAGGTTAATAGCTGCTCCAGAATCAACGAAAGCCTGAGCAGAAAATGAGGACAGAGAGCATATCAGAGTGACAGTTAATAAAAACTTAGTCTGAACACTACCCAAGACAACTGAGCGTGCAAAACGTCTTCCCCGCTTAGGGCAGACTGAAATAGCATGAGAGGCATCACCACAGTAGAAACATAACCCATTGCGCTTTCGAAACTCATGACGCTGTGCCCCAGACACCACTCTATCACACTGCATGGGTTCAGAAGCTGGTTCACAAGGCAACACCATTCCACGCATACTTCTCCGCTCACGCAAACGTCTGTCAATTTGAATCGCTAATGACATAGAATCATTGAGACCAGAGGGGACAGGGAATCCCACCATAACATCCTTTACATTATCTGACAGACCCTTCCGGAAAAGGGCTGCCAAAGCGTCGTCATTCCATTTGGTCAGGACTGCCCACCTACGGAATCTCTGACAGTATAACTCAGCGTCATAAGGCCCCTGATTTAATGCCAACAAGGCTTTTTCAGCTTGATCAGTGACATTAGGCTCATCGTACAATAACCCCAAAGCCTGAAAAAAGCATCAACATCACTCAAAACAGGATCCCCAGGTGTCAGGGAAAAAGCCCAATCCTGAGGATCGCCGCGCAGGAGAGAGATGACAATTTGAACCTGCTGCGCTGCGTTCCCTGAGGACTTAGATTTTAAGGCAAAAAACAATTTACAATTATTTTTGAAATTCTGAAACTTAGCTCGATCCCCCAAAAACAAATCTGGCATGGGGATCCTAGGTTCCACAACAGGCAACCTAGCAAGATATGCAGCAATACTCTGAACCTCAGTGGCAAGCTGATCCACACGGCCAGACAACCGTGCAAACTCCATTGAGAGAAAAGATCCTCCCCAGCACCCAGAGATACAGAGGGAAAAAAAATGCAACAAACAGAAAAATATCTCTGACAACTCTGACAACCTTTTTCTTTCACAATATTTTTTCCCTTCTGTGAGTACCATACAATTTTCAATTTTTAGGCCGGTGATACTGTTGTGTTTCGGTAGCTGAGGAGTGCAGGTAAAAAAGGCAATACACCAGAGCAGTTGGAATCTATGAGATTGCAGTACCCTGACTAACCACCACAACTAGAGGCAGCCGTGGAGCGTTCCTACGTTGGTCCTAGACGCCTCGTCACAGCCTGAGAAACTAACTACACCTAAAGATAGAAACAGGAAAGCTATCTGCCCCGGAGCAGAACCCCAAAGATAATAGAAAGCCCCCAAACAAGTAATGGCGGTTAGACAAGAAGAAATACTGACACAGAAAGAAAATAGTATGAGCAAACGCTGGGGCCCAAACTAACTAAATAGAAAAGGATAGGAAGGGTACTTACTGCAATCCCAGAAAACCCTGAAAAGCACCAACCCTACTAATTTCAAAATCACCTGAGATCACACGACCTCTACCACCTAAATTAGTTCTCTGGTGTAACAAAATCAAAACAGCAGCCACTGAAAAAACTGGAAAAAGCAAAAGTACAAACATCAGTGGCTGAACTAAACTGAGAGGGCAAAAGCCCCCGGAGGGGACCCAGAAGGCCCCCACAGAAGTGCAGGACAAAATGCAAAAATATAGCACAAAACAAAAGAAGAAAATGTCTTATCTGTTAGCAGGAGATGCAGACACGACACAGCAGGCTACAAGGGAAACAGGATGAAGGATTCAGACCAGAACAATTGATCACCGGCAACCCTGATGGGAAGGTGACTCCCTTATATAAGACCAGTCAGTAACACCTGATTCCCAGTCCTCACAATCTTCACTGAACAGACCAGTACCGCTTGTAACCACCAGAGGGAGTCTCTGCTCAGAACTCATCTCAAACCCATTCACAACACCTTGGCTTGTCTCTATTTACTCTTTTGTCTTGCCCCTGGGTACCTCGCTCTTGGCTGGCTTCTGACCATCGGCTTACTACTGACTACGATATCGTTTTTGCCCGGTACTCCGTGCTCTCGGGATGTCCCCCATCCTCACGTGCGGTGGCTCAGCCCCCCATCATGTCTCCTGTGATTACATGACTTCTTAGTCTCAGGTCCTGTGCACACTGCATGCCTTAATCCTTGTATTCCCTGTGCCCCCTACTAATGACCCCTAGGGTTTCCTCAGTGACACTACCCGGTGTCATTACAACAGGGGGGTAGAAAAAAAACAACTAATTTCATGGATAAAAATGTGGTTTCCGCTAGCTTCTCTGTAACACCAACGGTAGTGTTGACAGCAACTGTCCTAACAGTAGTACTATCAAAGTCCTCCTTTACCTCTGGCAAGCGCATCAGCAGAGGGAATGATGGAGTATATATCCCATCCCTCATCTCAAACATAGCATGATGATGTAGCCACTGACAGCGACACCTTCATCTGCAGCCAGTATTCTGCTCAGTCCACCGCCATAGCAGTTAAAGGGGTTGTCTGGCCTTGTGGTGAAAATCTGTAGTGACTATGTGACTACAGACTTCTGAATCCTTAGGCCGGCGTCACACTCACCGTAGAAAAATACGGACCGTATTGTACGAGCGTAATACGCCAAAATGTTGCCGGCACAACAATCCGTATTTCATCCGTTGTCAGGTTGCGGCTGCGTATTTTGCGCATGTAAGCATCCGTATGCAATCTGTATGGCATCCGTACAGCGTATTTTTCTCGGCGCTTTGCAAAATGGATATTTAACGTTTTTTAGGCCTGAAACTTATTCAAATCATCATCAGCAAGGCTATTTATTGGCTCTGCATCAGGTTGCAGCTCCCAATCTTGCCATTTTGGTGGTGTGCTTGTGTTTGAGTACTGCTGCTTGCTCGCCAACATGTCTGACAGTCTTCAGTTCACCCAAACTGATAGAGTGTTGTACAACTGGGTTTTGTCCCGCCGCTTTGGCCAACCTTACCCAGTGATCGTTGATCCGCGGAGGAAGAGGCGAATGTGGGTGCATCCGCATTTGAGGCAACCGCTCACTAAAGGCTATTTTCACCACCTGTATGCATCTCTGCGGACTCATCCAGACAAGTTTTTTCTGTTTTGTCGGATGATCATTCCCACATTTGATGTTTTGTTGGAGATTGTGCGCCCTGGGATCAGCTACCAGGATGCCAGGATGCGGAAAGCTATCTCTGCAGAGGAGCGACTTCTCCTTACGCTACGGTATGTATTCCTCAGCTACATACTGTTAGAACTCTTCTGTTAGGTTTTTTCTATCTTGCTGGTCACATGACCTTTTTTGCCTATTTAATCCTGCTCCGCCCTTCTGACTTTGCTGGACTTCATTGTAATTTCTACTCTTAAGCTAGCCAGGTGCCTTGTTACTTTTACTCTATTAGTTTTGCTTAGTCTTCGGACCTCTATGTTCTATCTTGTTTTTTTGTCTTTTACTGCTACATCTTCTGTTAGGAGGTGTCCATCTTTCTCCCAGTCCCTAGTCCTTGTAGGGATCCCTTCCTCGCATCTATAGGTCTTCGTACAGACTAGCTGAGGACTTTAGCGGGTCTGGTCGCAGGATCAGGTTCCCCGTTACATCGTAGGGATCTAGCTTAGTTCTATCGTAGGGACAGTGTTTTCCCACAAGTGTCCCTTTACACTTACGTCTGTAGCTGAAATATCCTCATAATATATCCCATATATCACCTAGAACTACCGGAACTATTATGTGGATGTAAAAATGACAGCAACCTTTGACTTGTGTTAAATTAAAATTAGGATTGTTTGTAAATGAAATGATTTAAGGGTTATGTATAGTGCGTTTGTTCTACCTTTGTGCATGTGTAATGATTGCTCTCTCTGTACATTTGGTTACTTGTAGGTTCCTAACTACTGGCATATCCAATGCCGCACTCCATCTGGAGTTTTTGATTGGGAGGTCCACCATATCTGGCATTGTGCGTGATGCCTGCTATCAACTCTGGGACAGACTTCATCAACTGGTGATGCCTGAGCCAAAGATGGAAGACTGGAAGAGGATTGCCAGGGGATTTGAGGAGCAATGCCAGTTCCCAAATTGTATAGGAGCCCTGGATGGGAAGCACATCCGTGTGCATAAGCCGCCGAACTCAGGGTCACAATTCTATAATTATAAACAATATTTTTCTGTTGTGCTGTTGGGCTCTGGTTGACAGTAACTACAGGTTTATAATTGTAGACATTGGGGCCTATGGAAGAACTGGAGACTCTAGAGCCTTCAATTCTTCCATTATGGGTCAGCGGCTTCGCAATAACGAGTTGCACCTACCACCAGCACGCCAACTTCCTGGCTCCAATCTAGAACCTGTCCCATATGTTGTAGTTGGGGATGAGGCCTTCCAGCTATCAAGTAATGTGATGAGGCCATATCCACGATGACACCTTGACCACCGTCGTCGGATCTTCAACAGGCGCCTGGTGGAGTGTGCATTTGGCATTCTGTGTGAAAAATGGCGGGTCCTCCAGTCTGCTATTCAGCTGAGTGAAGCCAACGTCAATGAGGTCATCAAAGCATGTGTTGTTCTACATAATTTCACCAGAATGCATGATTGTTGCCCATCTGATGTTGGTGACAGTGTGGTTACCAATGTGGATATGCCCACACCCCATACCATCCCTTTACGTTTCCCACTCTCAGGACTGAAAACCCGTGATATATTCACCCAATATTTTGTGTCACCTGAAGGTACAACTACATGGCAAGATGATGCTTTATCTATGGTGTAATGTATTTCTGTATACATAAATGTATTGTTTCTATGATATAGTCTGTGTCTACTGTTACAGTTCATACCAGATATGTAGGTGATGTAATAGACCTTACTTAAGCAACAAGACACCAAATTTTTAAAAATATATATATTTATATGTGCAAATTAGCACTTGAGGTAGTGACAACCATATTTTACGCATATGGTATATGTCTTCATAGCACTATAGTGTAAGTGCGCATTATTACACAAGTAAAACAAAAATCAGAAAAAAATAACAAACATTTCCATAAATAATAATACATAAACAAAATAACAAACTTTCATTATCACTAGTGAGCACCATATCTGCCCCATATGGTTGGGATCTAAGACTAGACTAATGCAATGATGCATTAGCCAACAATGTTTACAATGGATTTAAAAAAAATAACAAACATTGGTATAAATTATAAGATATAAAGAAAAAAAATAGGTTCACCTAGCCCAGTTCCCACCAGCTAAGTACCATATGTTGTTTGTAGGCATTCAGATGAGTGCAAATATGCATTACTCAACATGGTGTAAAAATAAATATAAAAAAATAACAAACATTTGTATAAATAATAAGAGCTAATGAAAATAACAAACGTTGAGTATGCCTACTGAAGAGCATATTGGTACTATATGTTTTTTACAGCCATCTAGATTAGTGCACATTTCTTTTGCACAACATGAGTCTAAACTAAATATAAAATAATAACAAACAGGTTTTGAAATCATAATATATAAGTAAAATAAAAAATCACAGCTGGTGGTATGTGGGTGGTGGGGTTGGCGGGTTCCCAGCATCTCTGTGTGGTTGGCTTGGATGACCACCTTGACCATCACCCTGTTGGGGTGGATTTTCTGGGCCCTGAGCTAACATCTGCCCATGGTCAGGTTGGTGTGTGGGCATATACCCCCAATATGACCATGTTGAGCACATCCAGGTTGGGACCAGCCTCCAACACTGGATCTGTACAAGTGGCCATATTGGGAAGTCGGATTATAGCCAGCCATTTGACCCTGTTGTTGCCAAGGTTGGTTCGGTGGGGGAATGGGTTGAGGTGTAGGCGCCCGTGCAGGAGGATCATCAGATCCTAATTGAGCATGCACATTTTGGAGGGGGGCAAGGCGCAGAAGATTATGGGGTGAGAGCTGCCATCTCTCAAGGAATTCAAACACCTCATATGGTGTATTGGAGGTGTGCATGTATCAATTAGGATGTGCATTGATCCTCGCACACGGAGCCTCATCTCACAGGGTAGGGGACGAAAGTAGCAGGCAAGGCTACGGGCATAGGCATCCTCACCCTCATCCACAGCTGCCCTTGAAAGGTAATTGAGTACCCCAGTGTCCACATGCCTACGTGTGTCTGACCGAGTGATGTCTCACCGTCTTCTCCCACGGAGGGATATTGCAGCAGGCTGGGGGGAGCCCCCCAGAGGTACAGAGGTTTCCTGCTTCATCCCCAATGGCGGATGCTGCTGCATGGGGCCTCTGGTACAGGTAGAGGAGGAGGGGGTTGCGGAGGTCCTTGGGATTGTGAACCTTGGGGGATGCTGATGGGAGGTTCAGACGATGGGTCAACCACCTCTTCACCTCCCCCAACCGGGTCAATAATGGTCTCTGAGTCGGAGCCTGTCTCCCTCTCAGTGAGGTTGGATTGAGTTCTGTTGGGAAATGAAAGGGGATTAGAACATGCTGTAGATGTGAGCCTAAACTGCATAAGTGTGATGTGGTGTGATGTAGGTACTTACGGTCTGAGATCCAGAATAAGTGCCAGAAAAGCCAGCCTGTCAAAATAAACGTATTTTCGTTTTGTGGGTGCTGCTGACCCGCTCTTGGCCCTCTGCTGCCGTTCCCGCCAGTATTGCTTCTCCATCTTCTCATAACATCATCCACTGCAATGAGACATATAATGTAATCAATTAGCTAGCTGCACAAAGCCAAATTCTTCTACATACACGTAATAAAACAACCTTTTTTGGGAAAATCTACAACTACCTTCTGACCTTGAAGAACTTTTCAAATAAATCAAGTAACTTACTGATTCGCTGCTGCTGCTCCTCGCGTGGGCTGTCCCCAAAATGCCGCCTCTTTCCTTGCGCGGTCTGCATAATGTGCATCTCTTTGGTCCCAAATTTCGGGCCTCTCCTGCACCAACACAATGAGCATCTCTACATTGATGAGGGTGGACATCATGGCCGACTCCGTGGAGGCGTTCTTCCGGGAGGTCTGGCGCTCTTTTTGAGCTAATTGACATGTGTCAGCTTCCTGCTGCATGTGTTGCACCATTTCCTGTGAGCTGCAGAAGTCTTCCTTATTTCTCGCAAGTCACACGTCTGGTCCGTGTGTAATCCGTTGTTTTCTCGCACCCATAGACTTTTATTGGCGTACAACGGGCGTAATACGCGTACAATCGCAGCATGTAAGATACGGCCGAGAAAAATACGCATGATTAGAGCTGCCCCATAGAGAAATATTGGTCCGTGTGTAATGCGTGGTTTTCACGCCTCTCACTCGTCCGTATTCCTCCTTAGTGTGACGCCGGCCTTACAGTGCACACACTGCATGCTGTCAGGATACTCCAGTGTTGCTGCTGAGACACAGTGGTCATGTGACGACAAGCATGTGATTTGTATACTTCCGGCCACATTCCGACTAGACATGCTCAGCCTTGATTAATTCACTTATATGAAGTGAGGCTGAGCTCATCTAGCCACCACGTGACCGCATGTATACGAATCACATACTTGCTGTTAGGTGACTACCCAGTGTTGGCAGCAACAGTAGATAACCCTGACAGTATACAGTGCGCATGTGATAAAAATTCTAAGTCTGTATAGAGGCTGTAGACTTTCACCACAAGACTAGACAACCCCTTTAATGTAATGTTGTACATATTGGAATTTCCAATCTGTCACAGACTTTTGTTTCTATTCTGTCTTCACTTCTGTAACCCAGAGCAACCTGGGGCTAAAGAACATAGTACACCACAAAAATGTCCTCCAGGCGATATTTTGGAGGACAGGAACAGTCAACATTTGTTCTTGGAAGATATGATGCTGGAAAAGATGAATACTAAATTATATTGCAGGCTCTGCAAGCTGATGTGCTACAGACCTTGTCCATAGTATTAGCACTCTGAGCCAGGTCAAATCTTGGGGTGGAAAACAGGTGGTGGGGGCAGGGCGCTGGCAATTTCACAACCAGAGGAATCGGTCAGCCCGAATTATGGATGTTGATGAAGATCATAATAATTCTATGTTGGACAAAACTTGGAACCAGACGAGGTGATGAGGAGTTGAGGAGGTTGCTAGCATTGGTGACACAAAAAACATCCTGTGTGGCGAAACAGCTTTTCCTGCGGTCAGCTCTGGAGTAGGCAGTGTTGCATGTGCAGTTGGTGGAAAAGGTTACACAGCACCTGAAAGGTGTGATTGCTGTGGTGGCAAGTCGTGCGTGTGGGCTTATCATGTGTGGGAGTTCTTTTGTACATTGCTGCCAGACTATTCTTTGGCACTCTGCAGGCTCGAAGACTAGGAAATACGGCTCTCAATCAGCATATGAAGCAGCATCACCTGCTCATTTGGCAAAGTTAAGCCAGCTATCAGAGCAAGCCTCATGTTGTCCTCCTTCCCCTTCTGCCACGCTTGTCTTGCTGTTAGCCAAAACGCAGATTTAGATAGAAGTTGTTTTGTGTCATCCTCACCACCATTATCATTGTCATCCTCCTCTACACCATGCCATACTCCAAGTACATCTCCTCTGTTGAAACAGCAGATATCCATTGCGGATTGTGTATTGAGGAAACAACTGTATGCTCCAAGTCATCAGCTGGTTTCCTGACTAAACTGAACTCTAGTCAAGTTACTGGTGGTGCAGTCATCGCCTTACCAGCTTGTGGATTTTGCTGCCTGTCAACAAATTATGGAATGCGCACAACCTGGCTTGAAGATACTAAGCTTCTTTCTTGCAAGAAACTTTCTGTTTTCAGATGAAAATGTAGGCCGCTCTCTGTACTTGTCTTTGAGCTCCAAGGTGCACTGCACTGTAGATAACTGGAGCAGCAACTATGGGAAGAGATAATACACGAGATTCACAGTTCACTTTAACGTTTTCAGAGGCAGAGATGCAACACAGCATCTGGGACAATTGTTAAGACCTTCGCGACTGAAACCTATGCCTGTTTCCACCGCCAGGCAGCGGTTATCTGACTCCTCCTAAAGAGAACATGTTGATTCCACACAGCGCCCTCATTCTTTTTGCACATGCAACGCAAAGCATTGGCAAGCAGTTTTAGGCTATGTGCACACGTATGAGTCCCGCACCTCCCTGCCGAGGGAAATACGCATTTTATAGATATGCGTATTCCCGATAAAAACTAGCGTTTTGCAAGCGTAATTAGCTTGCAGAATGCTAGCGTTTTCCAAGCGATCTGTAGCATCACTTGGAAAACTGATTGACAGGTTGGTCACACGAGTCAAACATAGTGTTTGACTAGTGTGACAACCTTTTTACTATTGATGCTGCGCATGCAGCATCAATAGTAAAAAGATCTAATGTTAAAAATAATAAAAAACATAAAAAATAGTGATATTCTCACCTTTGGGCGGCCCCCGCAGCCTTCCTGGTCCTCGCGATGCTCCCAGCAACTCCCGTTCCCAGTGATGCCTAGCGACAATGACCCAAGATGACGTAGCATCACGCGAGACCGCTACGTCATCTGGGGTCATTGTCGCAAGGCATCCCTGGGAATGGGAGTTGCCGGGAGCATCGCTGAGGAGCGGGAAAGCTGCGGGGGCCGCCTTAAGGTGAGAATATCACGATTTTTTATTTTAATTATTATTTTAACATGGAGTTGGTACCCGGGCCGGGAGGAAAGTCTCCTCTCCTCCAGACCCTGTGTACCATCCGCACTTTAACCGCTTACTTTGCGCATGTGGGCACAGCCACATGCAGAAAGCGGTTCAATGCATTCCTATGGCGGCAGAATCGCCGCGATTCCGGAAAAAAAATGAACATGCTGCGTTTTTTTCCGCAATGCGTTTTTTCGTGGAAAAAAACACAGCATGTGCACAAAAATTGCGGAATGCATTCTATTAATAGGATGTTTAATGCATGCGTTTTTTTAAGCGTTTTTGCAGTGGAAAACCGCAGCAAAAACGCTAAAAAAAACGCGAAAAATCGTGAACGTGTACACATAGCCTTACAGCTAGACAGCCTGGACGAGAAAAGCTACATGTCAGAAGAGTTGTTGATGAGCATCAGGAGGCAACTCATCCAGTGGCTGGCTCCCTGGGAACTGCAACTTGGAATTGTCGTGAGAGACAAGGCCAGGAACGTTCTGTCTGTCTTACTTTCAGGCAAAATAACCCACGTTCCAAGCATGGCCCACATCCTTAAAGGTGGTGGCTATAGCCAGAAAATCGTCAGCCGATTTCAATAGATTTTATTGTAGTAAAACATGAATTCTCGGCTTTGCAAAAAGAAAACGGGCTGCCAGAGCACCACGCAGTTTGGATTGTCACATTCATTAGCCACGCTTTTAGACCCTCGCTATAAAAGCAAAATGGGAGAATTTTTACCAATTTACTAACGGTATTACAAATTGGCTTACTTCAGGGATAAGCTTTGTTACCTGCTCTGTGAATGACATGATGGACCAGATGTTTCGCTGCCATTGCGACAACTGGCGCACTTCAATAAACACAAACATACCATCTGGACAACCAGGTTCAGCCGTACCTAGAATGTGTCCTTATTCAGGCAGATGTAAGATTCGACCAGGGGTGTAGTTGTGGCTGGGCCCTCAGCTACATCAGGGCCCTGGCCTCCTCTTACATGAAAAGAGTGTCTCTTCAGCAGCGTACCTGTCTCTTCTTTTACGGCGCCATCAGGGACTCCTTTGTGGCGCTGGGGACCTTCAGCAGCTGATTCCGCAATAACTGAGACACAGTCAGGTTCCAATGCAAAACGAAGAACTTTACTAGTCACACTTTGCAGCGCATTCTTGTCAGATACAGGGACAGAATCAGGTACCACACAGTTCATATCCTGCATTTTCCCTACACTTCCTTCTACATCCTCCGGTACCTTACAGGGTAATAGCGCCTTAGGCGGTACCGCAGCGTTCTCCTTGTCTAGCTTCACCATTTCTGGGGACTCCCTTATCTGTTTCATCCCGGATCTGAGTGCGTCTGCCCGTGTAATGATCTGCCACATCTTGAACAATCTGCGCCCTGTACTTTCTGGACCTTTTCCTTGTTCCCAGTCCAAGCTGCTGACACTCTGGTGCTGCACACTTTTCTTCTGTCCTTAAGGGACTCTGAATGGCTGTAATTTCTCTTGTGAAAACATTACATAGCTGCTGCGGTATCCAGGGCCTATGGCCCGTCTGGACTTATCGGGCACTGAACCCTAACTAACTACAGAAATGTTCTTGACTTACCACACAGCAGCCCCTCCTATGTTTAACCATTACTTATCCTAAGATCTAATTACTAATATAATATTCTATAATGCCCCCATCTAGTGGCCGTATCTAAACACTATGCTTACCCTAAGTCTACGAATAGGAATAGGAGTTTACAAAACATAGTAATACACATTCAAGTGTAGCAATACCAATGCAGACAATAGTAATACACATTTAAGAGTAGCAGTACCATTATATATTATTCAATCCCCTTACACAGATACCCTGAGCCCCAATCTTATGGATTTCTGGGTCAACTAATTGGACTACTGGCAAGAAATGCAAAAGATCCGCTCATGTCTACCTAGAATTGATGTGCCCCTACAAACCCCTACTTTTTAGCCTGTTTATCATTGAAGTGAACAGAATGTATGAGCTTATGGGAGGAAATTTTCACATTTTTATGTGGCATGCACATCCATGAACCCCGCCAACAAATATTACTCTAGTCAGTCACAAAATTGCAAATTTTTTGCTCAAACTCGCACTTTTAAAAGCGATTTACATAGCCATTAGCATAGTCACTTTAATTAATTGGGACCAGATAGTTGTGAGAGAAAGAGAGAGCAGTCAGTCACAGGTATTGTGACAGAATAGGCCCCAATTCAGGTGGGGTTATAAAAGAAAGGACTATAAGATTCCTGGAACATTCACATGCTCCTCTTCCAATGTGGTGTACTTAATTCTGTGCATGATATGTCCTATTGGGGGTCTCTATGTGGGAGAAACAGGAGAGAAACTGAGAGCAAGGATGAGGTCTTATCGCCACAAGATTACAGATAAAAAAAAACCTGATTTACCGGTGGCCAATCATTTCTGTGGTGCAGGACACAACATAAACAATATGAAAGTTGTCATATTAACCCCTTAGTGACAGAGCCATTTTGCAGCTTAATGACCGGGCCAATTTTTACAATTCTGACCACTGTCACTTTATGAGGTTATAACTCTGGAACGCTTTAACGGATCCTGCTGATTCTGAGAGTGTCTTTTTGTGACATATTGTACTTTATGATAGTGGTAAAATTTCTTCGATATGAGTTGTGTTTATTTATGAAAAAAATGGAAATATGGCGAAAATGTTAAAAATTTTGCAATTTTCAAACTTTAAATTTTTATGCCCTTAAATCAGAGAGATATGTGACACAATTAATAAATAACATTTCCCACATGTCTACTTTACATCAGCACAATTTTGTAAACAAAATTTTTTTTTTGTTACGAAGTTATAAAGGTTAAAAGTTGACCAGCGATTTCTCATTTTTACAACAAAATTTACAAAGCCATTTTTTTTAGGGACCACTTCACATTTGAAGTCACTTTGAGGGGTCTATATGGCAGAAAATACCCAAAACTGACACCATTCTAAAAACTGCACCCCTCAAGGTACTCAAAACCACATTCAAGAAGTTTATTAACCCTTTACGTGCTTCACAAGAACTGAATCAATGTGGAAGGAAAAAAATTAACATTTAACTTTTTTTTTACCAACATTTTACTTCAGAACCATTTTTTTCATTTTCACAAGTGTTAAAAGAGAAAATGAACCACAAAATTTGTAGTGCAATTTCTCCTACATACGCAGATACCCCATATGTGGGGGTAAACCACTGTTTGTGCGCACGGCAGAGCTCGGAAGGGAAGGAGCGCCGTTTGACTTTTTCAACGCAGAATTGGCTGGAATTGAGATTGGACACCATGTTGCGTTTGCAGAGGCCCTGATGTGCCTAAACAGTGGAAACCCCCCACAAGTGACACCATTTTGGAAACTAGACCCCCTAAGGAACTTATCTAGATGTGTGGTGAGCACTTTGAACCCCCAAGTGCTTCACATAAGTTTATAATGTAGAGCCGTAAAAATAAAAAGCATATTTTTTTCACAAAAGTGATCTTTTTGCCCCCAATTTTTTATTTTAACAAGGGTAGCAGGAGGAATTGGACCACAAAAGTTGTTGTGCAATTTGTCCTGAGTATGCTGATACCCCATATGTGGGGGTAAACCTCTGTTTGGGTGCACGGTAGAGCTCGGAAGAGAAGGAGCGCCGTTTGACTTTTTCAACGCAGAATTGGCTGGAATTGAGATTGGACACCATGTTGCATTTGCAGAGGCCCTGATGTGCCTAAATAGTGGAAACCCCCCACAAGTGACACCATTTTGGAAACTAGACCCCCTAAGGAACTTATCTAGATATGTGGTGAGCACTTTGAACCCTCAAGTGCTTCACACAAGTTTATAACGTAGAGCCGTAACAATAAAAAAGCATATTTTTTTCACAAAGTGATCTTTTTGCCCCCAATTTTTTTATTTTAACAAGAATAGCAGGAGGAATTGGATCCCAAAAGTTGTTGTGCAATTTGTCCTGAGTATGCTGATACCCCATATGTGGGGTAAACCTCTGTTTGGGTGCACGGTAGAGCTCGGAAGAGAAGGAGCGCCGTTTGACTTTTTCAACGCAGAATTGGCTGGAATTGAGATTGGACACCATGTTGCGTTTGCAGAGGCCCTGATGTGCCTAAACAGTGGAAACCCCCCACAAGTGACACCATTTTGGAAACTAGACCCCCTAAGGAACTTATCTAGATATGTGGTGAGCACTTTGAACCCTCAAGTGCTTCACACAAGTTTATAACGTAGAGCCGTAACAATAAAAAAGCATATTTTTTTCACAAAAGTGATTTTTTTGCCCCCAATTTTTTTATTTTAACAAGGGTAGCAAGAGGAATTGGACCCCAAAAGGTGTTGTGCAATTTGTCCTGAGTATGCTGATATCCCATATGTGGGGGTAAACCTCTTATCTAGATGTGTGGTGAGCACTTTGAACTCCCAAGTGCTTCACATAAGTTTATAACGTAGAGCCGTAAAAATAAAAAAGCATATTTTTTTCACAAAAGTGATCTTTTTGCCCCCAATTTTTTATTTTAACAAGGGTAGCAGGAGGAATTGGACCCCAAAAGTTGTTGTGCAATTTGTCCTGAGTATGCTGATACCCCATATGTGGGGGTAAACCTCTGTTTGGGTGCACGGTAGAGCTCGGAAGAGAAGGAGCGCCGTTTGACTTTTTCAACGCAGAATTGGCTGGAATTGAGATTGGACACCATGTTGCGTTTGCAGAGGCCCTGATGTGCCTAAACAGTGGAAACCCCCCACAAGTGACACCATTTTGGAAACTAGACCCCCTAAGGAACTTATCTAGATGTGTGGTGAGCACTTTAACCCCCAAGTGCTTCACACAAGTTTATAACGTAGAGCCGCAACAATAAAAAAGCATATTTTTTTCACAAAAGTGATCTTTTTGCCCCAATTTTTTATTTTAACAAGGGTAGCAAGAGGAATTGTACCCCAAAAGGTGTTGTGCCATTTGTCCTGAGTATGCTGATACCCCATATGTGGGGGTAAACCTCTGTTTGGGTGCACGGTAGAGCTTGGAAGGGAAGGAGCGCCGTTTCACTTTTAATCTCAAAATTGTGAGAGCGGATGCTATGTCGGGTTTGGACATGTGCCTAACAGCAGAACCCCAAAACTGACCCCATTGGAAACAACCCCTCAAAGATTTTATCCAGGGTATATTGAGCAATTTAACCCACAGGTACGACACAGAATTTGATAATATTAGGTGTCATATTGAAAAAGTTCATTTTTTCCACAAAAATTTTGTTTTAGACCTGAATTTCTCACTTTTGTCAGAGATTACTCCAAAAAGTGGACCCCACAATTTGTTACCCAATTTCTTATGAGTGTGGCGATATCCCATATGCAGTCAAAAATTTCTGTTTGGACAAAATGCAGTGCTCAGACAGAATGTGACAAATTTGGCTTTATTTGAAAATCATTCCAGGAATTATTACTCACAGAGGGAGGCATGCTCCTAAAAATATATTGGGTGATTATAAAATTTGGTCTTGCTAACAAAACAGTTGTCCCGCATTTGCGTATATTGTAGCAGAAAGAATAAACTGTACTGGAATGATGGGCAAAATGTGGAGGAAAATGCAGCCAACTATGTGGCAAAGCTGAGTTTGTTCCAAAGATGAAAGAACACCAGCAGGGCTAGCATGGCAGACACTTTCAGAGACTGGTCGTACAACGTCCTTTTAGCTCCATCAATCCCTATATGAGAGACGAATGTGCCAATAGACGTGGTGCACCATAGCAAGCTCCCACCCGCCAAGGTCAAAACCGCTATATACACAAAACAACCAATCCCCTACAGAATCTGTCAAGTATTGTCTGGAAACAGAGGTTCGGCAAGAACCATACAGTAAAGCCCATAGTGTAGAAGTACGGAACTTCTTCATTTTTAGAAATCCTTCAATAAAATGATCATGCCACATCACCAACATAAATATAAGTAATAGAAATGGAAGCCAAAGTTTTGTGTAGCAAGACAGTCGTAAAAACAGTCAAAGTTAGATAAATGGTCAAAAATGTTTGTGAGTAATCAAGTCCTAGAATTAATTTTCAGATGACCTGACTTTTCAGGAACATTTGTGGGGTCCACACTCTGGGGTGTACAGACGTGGGTACGTGGATGAGAATTTGTTGGAATAGTAGTGTGGTATGTGATTGATCAAGTCCTAGAATTAATTTTCAGATGACCTGACTTTTCAGGAACATTTGTGGGGTCCACACTCTGGGGTGTACAGACGTGGGTACGTGGATGAGAATTTGCTGGAATAGTAGTTTGGTATGTGATTGATCAAGTCCTAGAATTAATTTTCAGATGACCTGACTTTTATTTATTATTATTATTATACATTTATATAGCGCCATTTATTCCATGGCGCTTTACATATGAAAAGGGAAAAATATAGACAGATACAATAAACATGTGCTAGACAAGGGACACACAAGTACAGAAGGAGAGAGGACCCTGCCCGCGAGGGCTCACAGTCTACAGGGATGGGTGAGAATACACTAGGAGAGGGTAGAGCTGGTCGTGCGATGGTTCAGTAGACTGAGGATCATTGCAGGTTGTAGGCTTGTCGGAACAGGTGGGTCTTCAGGTTTTTCTTGAAGGTCTCCGTTTTTCAGGAACATTTGTGGGGTCCACACTCTGGGGTGTACAGACGTGGGTACGTGGATGAGAATTTGTTGGAATAGTAGTTTGGTATGTGATTGATCAAGTCCTAGAATTAATTTTCAGGTGACCTGACTTTTCAGGAACATTTGTGGGGTCCACACTCTGGGGTGTACAGACGTGGGTACGTGTATGAGAATTTGTTGGAATAGTAGTTTGGTATGTGATTGATCAAGTCCTAGAATTAATTTTCAGATGACCTGACTTTTCAGGAACATTTGTGGGGGTCCACACTCTGGGGTGTACAGACGTGGGTACGTGGATGAGAATTTGTTGGAATAGTAGTTTGGTATGTGATTGATCAAGTCCTAGAATTAATTTTCAGATGACCTGACTTTTCAGGAACATTTGTGGGGTCCACACTCTGGGGTGTTCAGACGTGGGTGCGTGGACGAGAATTTGTTGGAATAGTAGTTTGGTATGGGATTGATCAAGTCCTAGAATTAATTTTCAGATGACCTGACTTTTCAGGAACATTTGTGGGGTCCACACTCTGGGGTGTACAGACGTGGGTGCGTGGATGAGAATTTGTTGGAATAGTAGTTTGGTATGTGATTGATCAAGCCCTAGAATTAATTTTCAGATGACCTGACTTTTCAGGAACATTTGTGGGGTCCACACTCTGGGGTGTACAGACGTGGTTACGTGGATGAGAATTTGTTGGAATAGTAGTTTGGTATGTGATTGATCAAGTCCTAGAATTAATTTTCAGATGACCTGACTTTTCAGGAACATTTGTGGGGTCCACACTCTGGGGTGTAAAGACGTGGTTACGTGGATGAGAATTTGTTGGATTAGTAGTTTGGTATGTGATTGATCAAGTCCTAGAATTAATTTTCAGATGACCCTGACTTTTCAGGAACATTTGTGGGGTCCACACTCTGGGGTGTACAGACGTGGGTACGTGGATGAGAATTTGTTGGAATAGTAGTTTGGTATGTGATTGATCAAGTCCTAGAATTAATTTTCAGATGACCTGACTTTTCAGGAACATTTATGGGGTCCACACTCTGGGGTGTACAGACATGGGTGCGTGGATGAGAATTTGTTGGAATAGTAGTTTGGTATGTGATTGATCAAGCCTAGAATTAATTTTCAGATGACCTGACTTTTCAGGAACATTTGTGGGGTCCACACTCTGGGGTGTACAGACTGGTTACGTGGATGAGAATTTGTTGGAATAGTAGTTTGGTATGTGATTGATCAAGTCCTAGAATTAATTTTCAGATGACCTGACTTTTCAGGAACATTTGTGGGGTCCACACTCTGGGGTGTACAGACGTGGTTACGTGGATGAGAATTTGTTGGAATAGTAGTTTGGTATGTGATTGATCAAGTCCTAGAATTAATTTTCAGATGACCTGACTTTCAGGAACATTTGTGGGGTCCACACTCTGGGGTGTACAGACATGGTTACGTGGATGAGAATTTGTTGGAATAGTAGTTTGGTATGTGATTGATCAAGTCCTAGAATTAATTTTCAGATGACCTGACTTTTCAGGAACATTTGTGGGGTCCACACTCTGGGGTGTACAGACGTGGTTACGTGGATGAGAATTTGTTGGTATAGTAGTTTGGTATGTGATTGATCAAGTCCTAGAATTAATTTTCAGATGACCCTGACTTTTCAGGAACATTTGTGGGGTCCACACTCTGGGGTGTACAGACGTGGGTACGTGGATGAGAATTTGTTGGAATAGTAGTTTGGTATGTGATTGATCAAGTCCTAGAATTAATTTTCAGATGACCTGACTTTTCAGGAACATTTGTGGGGTCCACACTCTGGGGTGTACAGACGTGGGTACGTGGATGAGAATTTGTTGGAATAGTAGTTTGGTATGTGATTGATCAAGTCCTAGAATTAATTTTCAGATGACCTGACTTTTCAGGAACATTTGTGGGGTCCACACTCTGGGGTGTACAGACGTGGGTGCGTGGACGAGAATTTGTTGGAATAGTAGTTTGGTATGGGATTGATCAAGTGTTGGAATTAATTGTGGAATGGGGTCAAATGGGATCAACTAATGATAATATTTTCTATTACTTGTTCCAAATTACTCTACTGGGGACTCTAAGCAGAAAATAAAAATTATATTAAAAAAAACTAATAATTGTGGGTGGTGTGATAGGTCTCAAAGCAGGGGGAGATACAAAGGCCTGGTTGAGATGGGCATATGGGGCAATAGTAACGGGAATCACTCCGTTTGCCATGCTTCCTGCAAACCCGGCATCGTTTTTGAGGATACCTTTGGGTGGGTGTGACGGGGACAGGGTGAGGGAAATGGCGCTCTGAAAGTCTCCGGGAATCCTCAGACTCGAAGGCATCCCCCGGTGCCATTGAGTCAAACATGAGGCCCTCAATAATTGTTTCGTGATACCGGAGGAATGTGAGGGGTCCTTGGGACTTTTTGTACAGGACAAAACTGTTGTAGGTGCCCGTTTGGATGAGATAGATTGCCACCTTTTTGTACCAGGCCCTGGTCTTTTGCTTGACCAGGTATGGTTGCAGAACCTGGTCGGATAAATCAACGCCACCCATATATTTATTATATTGTGTGACGCAGAACGGTTTTTGCTTGTCCCTGGTGGCACCCCTCTCTCTGACCGTCACAGTGGTGTCCGCATGCAGTGTGGTCAGCATACATACATCCTTCCTGTCATTCCACTTCACTGCAAGAAGTTGGTCACTTGGAAGTGAGAATGACGCCCCCTTCTCCAAACGTCTGGACACCAACTGTGACGGAAACCCCACTCTGTTTTTCCTGACTGTCCCACAGGCCCCTGTATTTGCAGCGTGGAGGGATTTATATAGGGGGATGCTCGTGGGCAGTGTGGGGGGTTTATTTGGCGGTCCCTACCTTCATAGATTAGGAAGGTGGATGTGTACCCTGATGAGCTCTCACACATTTTATACAGTTTGACGCCATATTTGGCACATTTGGAGGGGATAAATTGGCGGAACGACAGACGGCCCTTGTAGCTCATCAAGGATTCGTCGACAGCCACATTTTGCTCTGGGGTATATGAATTAAGAAATGAATTTTGTAGGAGGGAAATTAGGGGTCTCAATTTGTTTAGCCGATCATAGTTGGGGTCAGTTCTTGGGGGGGCTTGGGAATTGTCACTGAAGTGGAGAAATCTCATCAGAGCTTCGTAGCGGACTCGGGACAAGACGGCTGCAAATACAGGGGTGCTGTGGACAGCTTTTGTTGCCAGTAAGAGCGGAGTGTGGTTTTTTTTTTACTATACCCATATTCAGGGTAAGGCCTGAAAATATTTTATTTCGGGGACATTTGTGGGCATCCAAGAACAGGAATGAAAGGCAGTGGGTTTTTGGGAAATATATTGTCAGGCATATACCGTATATACTCGTGTATAAGCCGAGATTTTCAGCACCTTTTTTTGTGCTGAAAATGCCCCCTCGGCTTATACACGAGTCATAGGGCAGAAACCAGCGGGGGAGGGGATGCAGCGGCAGGAGCCGGTGGCTGGGACATCATACTCACCCTCCCCGTGCCATCGCTGAACATCCCTGCAATCCTGCGTTCTCCTCGGCTTCCTGCAGCTCTCCAGCGCTGAGCGGTGACGTAATACCGCTCATTAAGGTCATGTAATATGGACGCGACGCCACTCCCATGGGCGTTGCCTCCATATTCATGGCCTTAATGAGCGGTATTACGTCACCGCTCAGCGCTGGAGAGCTGCAGGAAGCCGGGGAGAACGCAGGATTGCCGGCGGGACGTTCAGCGATGGCACGGGGAGGGTGAGTATGATGGAGGAGGATGGGGGGAGCATGGAGGAGGACAAGGAGCACGGAGCAGGATGGGGGGGAGGACGGAGAGCACCGAGCAGAACGGGGGGAGGACGGAGAGCACGGAGCAAAACGGGGGAGGACGGAGAGCACAGAGCAGGACGGGGGTGAGGACGGAGAGCACGGAGCGGGACGGGGGGGAGGATGGAGAGCACGGAGCAGAACGGGGGGAGGACGGAGAGCACGGAGCAGGACGGGGGTGGGCACAGAGGAGAATGGGGGAGTGCAGAGCTGGATGGGGGAGCACGGAGCAGGACGGGGGAGGATGGAAAGCACGGAGCAGGACAGGATAATGGAGCAGCAGGAGGGGAGCACAGAGGAGAATGGGGCGCACAGAGCTGGATGGGGGTGCACAGAGCAGGACGGCAACTTATACACCCGGCTTATACGCGAGTCAATAAGTTTTCCAAGTTTTTTGTGGCAAAATTAGGGGAGTCGGCTTATACACGGGTCGGCTTATACATGAGTATATACGGTAGATTAGTTTGGTGGACGATTAATTCTAGGACTTCGGGGCTAATAAAAATCAATGGGGGTAAAATTGGTGACATCTAATCTTATTCCTGGGACAGCAGAAAAAGGGGGAATTTGAGGGGAAAATGTGGGGTCATTATACCACAGCGATGGGGGACTGCGGTACTTTGTCCTGCCTCTGAAACTTCAGCAGTGACAACGACTCTGCTACCATCGGGCTGGGGGATCCCGTGGAGGAAGAGTCGTCGTCACTGTCTGAAAACGAGTCAGCTTCAGAGGCAGATTCCGTTTCGCTGCTGGAGCTGCCGGAGAAAAGCAGGCTGTATGCTTGCTCCGCGCTGAACATTCTGTGGGCCATTTTTTTTATTTCCCTGCCTAATATACTAACCCTAATGTAACGCTGGTATTGTCTGTACTTTGTTTTCCAGCGTTACTCTGCATGTCTTTTGCATTAACCTTTTGCTCCTTTCCCCCTAACTAGCTGGGATACTGTTGTCTGTTACCTGTATGGATGCTGCTCAGTTCCCAGCTCTGCTGCGTGGCCGTACTTGCGTGAGTGTCTCCGCTGCGTTGCATGACCACCGGCATGTGCGGTCCCTGACCTGCTGTAAAAGCCATCCGTAGCTTGCAAAGTCCTCTGCAGTGATGCATGACTTACTACGTGTGTGGCAGCAGCTTCTGTCAGGCGCCTGGCCTGCTGTGAAGACCATCCGTAGGTTGCAAAGTCCTCTGCAATGGTGCATGATTTACTACGTGTGTGGCAGCAGCCACTGTCAGTTGTTCCTCTGTAATGAGTTGTCTGGCTCTGCATAGGGGGCGGGCCCACACCTGTCCTGCTTTTATGAGGATTGGGTGTGTACTAGAATTACTGCTCAGCCTATCGCTGTGAAGCAGTTCATATATAAAGTTCCCCAGCCCTGATGGGCGTTGCCAGAGCTTCACATTGAATCCACATTGAATTCCTGAACCTAGCCGTATGTGGTTGTGTGTTCAGCTCCTGCTCTGAGTTTGATCAGCTCTGGAGAGCTGATTCCCCTTGTCCTGTCTTGTGTTTCTGCCTGGGGCTTAGTACCCAGATCGCCGTTCCTGGAGGCTGCATATCCAGGCCTGTTCCTGTTGTATCCTGTTTCCTGAATCCCTGATCCTGGATCTAACCCGGTACCTGAATGTCTGAACTGTGTCTTGTGTTTCCGCCTATGCTGGGGCTGATTACCCAGATCGCCGTTCCTGGAGGCTGTATATCCAGGCCTGTTCCTGCTGTGTCTAATTACCTGAACCCCTGATCCTGGATCGCATCCTGTACCTGACTGTCTGAACTGTGTCCTCTGTGTTATGTTCCTGAAATCCTGCTGTGTCCTGAACCCTGTGCCAGTGACTGTGAATCCTTGCTATATAACCTGAGTTCATCTTGGAAGGAGGAGTCCGGTGTGTGCTGAGTTTCTGTTACTCTGTGCTCAGCTTCTGTGCAATTCCCGGCCAGCTCCCGTTGAGCCTGGCGGGGCTTGCACCAGACCGCTGGGGTTCCTTTTCAGATCGATACTAGATGTCCGGAGTCCGAGGACTGTGTCCTCCTGATGACCACTGCCTGATATCCGATGTCCGATGACCACTTCCAGATATCCGGATCCTATCCTTCCTGCCTGATGTCCGGATCCTGCCGATCGTTGCCAGATGTCCGGAGCCTGCTGATCGGTGCCAGATGTCCGGAGTCCGATCCCTGAGATCCAATCCGTGTTCCTGTCTGTGTTCCTGACTCCCTGAGATCCAGTCCGTGTTCCTGATGTTCCAGTCCGTGTTCCTGACTCCCTGAGATCCAAATCCGTGTTCCCGATGTCCTGTCCGTGTTCCAGTGTCCCTGAGATCCAGTCCGTGTTCCTGATGTTCCGATGTCTTGCCGGTTCCTCTTTGGTCTACCCTGTGATGACGTCTGTCCTGGGTCAGTGTCTGATGTTCTCCTGCTGAGCCTGTGCTACGCCTGAGGCCTGAGAGAGAGGCCGTCCTAGTATGCCCGTGCCAGATGACCTGGACTTCATCAACCCGTGATGACCCCGCCATCGTCTGACGTTCGTCCTGGGCCGGTGTCTGATGTTCTCCTGCTGAGCCTGTGCTACGCCTGAGGCCTGAGAGTGAGGCCATACTAGTATGCCCGTGCCAGATGATCCTGGACTGCATCAACCCGTGATGACCCCGCCATCATCTGAAGTCTGTCTGAGGTCGGTGTCTGATGTTCTCCTGCTGAGCCTGTGCTACGCCTGAGGCCTGAGAGAGAGGCCGCCCAAGTATGCCCGTGCCAGATAACCCTGGACTGCATCTACCCGTGATGTCCTCCAGCACTCGTCTGTGATCCTGAGTCGTGTACCTTCTCTGATGTGCGGAATCGGGAGACCGGTCATATGTTCTGTTTATGTACTGTGTTTCTTTAAGTAAACTTTATGTTTCTTCTTACCTGAAGTTGTGCGGTGTTGTCTAGTCCTGCAGGTCGCCACCTTGCCCACATGCTCAGCTGCCACGGATCCCGGTCGCTGCCCTTCCTGATCCGGGCAGGCTCGGGTCTCCCTCCGTGGTCCAGTGGGTCCACATTCTCTTACCATCTGGGACGCATGCCTCACGTCGTCGTGGACTGGCGGCGTGGGAGCATTGGCTAGTTAGGCAAGCTATGCCATGTCCCAACGCCCCGCAGCCGTGGGAAGCGTCACACCTAACCTAGTATTTTTTTTCCTCCTAACGCTAACCCTAACACGTGTAACTCTAACACTAACCCTAACACGTGTAACGCTAACCCTAACCTAACTACGTGAACGCTAACCCTAACACGTGTAACCCTAACCCTAACACGTGTAACGCTAACCCTAATGCTAACTTCAAAAAAAAAAATTTTAAATTATAAATTTTTTTTTTTTATAATCCCCTGACAATGGGCATGGGGATACGGTAATTATGGATCAACGTCCCAAAAAGGACGCTTGCGGACATGGGATAACATCCTAAAAAGGACAATTGCGGATGCTGGAGTGTTTTTAGTCACTGTCGCGGCAGCACTTGGACTGTAGTTTATCTCTCTTCTCTCCCAGAACAACTACAGGGAGAGAAGAGAGAAACCGCAGCCCAAGTGCTGCCATATTTACAAATATTGGGAGTTTTGATCATTGTGATAGGGTCTACCACAGTAATCAAAACCTAGCAGCAATTGAGAAAATTCTCCTTGGTTGCTAGGTGAAGGCAGGCAGAACTTGGCAGGCGCACTGCGCATGCGCCCGCCATTTTCTTTCTGCCAGAGGAAGGAGGGGGGCCAGAGGACCGGGGACCTGAGGACATCTTCACGGGGACCTCAGGTACCGGGGGGGGGATCGGAGACCCTAATTCTCACGCCTCTGATGTGCGATCACATCAGAGGGGAGAGAATTTTTTTTTTGCAGTCGCCGTTATAGTGTTACAACGGCGATCGCAACACCGGGATCGGTAAATACCGACCCGGATCAGCCGAGACCCCAGAGAAAGTCGCCCATCCCCCCCGGCACCTTGCGGCGGGCGCACTGAGAATGCGCCCGCATTTTCTCGCCATAGGAGCATGGCGGCGGCACGGGGGACATCGGAGGGCCCTAAGACCACCAGGGGCCACAAAGGGAGGATGGGGGACCCTATTTCTCTCTCCTCTGATGTCCGATCACATCAGAGGAGAAATTAAATGGCACAAAAGATTATTAATTTTTTGTTGCGATCGCCGTTATAAGGTTAATAACAGCGATCGCAATATCGGGGTCGGTAAAAAACCGACCCGATTCATGTTCTCTGGGGTCTCGGCTACCCTCGGTAGCCGAGACCCTGGAGAAAATCCGACTGTGGGGGGCGCTATAGGCTTTTTCCGCCGTTAATTAACGGCGCTGTGGTTTAAGTACCTTTAATGACCGTCGTAAAAAGGCGTATCGGCGGTTGTTAAGGGGTTAAAAGGCAACTTAAATAACAAAAAAAAACATTGAAGGGTTTGGGAATGCAAACTTATTACAGTCTTTGATTCCCTCCACACAGGACTAAATCTGTCAGGAAGATTTATGACTTACTATAAAATCTGAGGGGTAACGTTTCTTCTTGCTGAAAGTGACATGTCAAGCCTGACATGCCAAGGTGAGGAGACTTTTAAGCCTTGCAATGCCCCTCTGGGAAATATGAAATTGTCTCTTCAGAGAGCAAGAGGACTCTAACGCCACCTATTGGAAGTAGCAAGGTTTTGGCTTATATTCTAAGTCATGTGGCAAAGCTCGTTAAAGAGTTGATATTGAATTTTAGGATGGCACGGAGACAAAGCCACTAAATTCATGCTCTCAAGAATATGAAGACGCCAAGCCCGCACCTATATCCACTCAATTAAAATGCCAAATGGGCAAAACACCCAATATTATGCACAAATAGAGTCAGAATTTCTGGAATTCTATAAGAAGCTGTATAACTTGTGCCCGGCGGAATCAAAATTAGATAAGCAGAAAAGGGAAAAAGAATTAAAGACTACTTGTCTCGCCTTAAACTGCCTCAGCTGACAGACACGCAACAAAACCAATTGACCAGACCCTTCCCTCTGGATGAGGTCCAATCCGCCCTGTCAAAGAGCCCAGCCGGGAAAGCGCCCCGACCTGATGGGCTACCAATTATACTGTATATTATAAATCTTTCTCCTCGATACTTGCCCCACACCTACTAAATGTGTGCAATGCCATCTTGGGTGAGGATATTTTCCCCACTCAAGCGCTGGAAGCTAAAATATCGCTAATTTACAAAGAAGGTAAAGACCAAGAACAATGCGGTAGTTACAGGCCGATCTCATTATTAAATGTCGACCTGAAGCTATTTGCAGGTATGTTGGCACATAGAATAGCTTAGTTTTTTGCCTGATGAAGAGACCTGAGTAGTCTCGAAAGCTTGCAATTTGTTACCATCTTTTCAGTTAGCCATTAAAAGGTATCAACCACTGAGGACTCTCAAGTCTAAATATTTTTTTGCCAACGATAATTTTCTTGAACCAGACGGGCTTTGTGGGGGAGAGAGAGGGGAAAGATAACGCATACAAAATATTGCATCTCATGCAATATGTGGAAAAAAATAAACTTCCACTAGTCCTTCCCGGGACAGACGCGGAGAAGGCCTTTGACAGGGTGGATTAGACCTACTTAGAGGCAGTACTATTAAGATTTGGATTCCCGAGTCAGTTGATTTCAACTATAATGAAGCTATACAAAGATCCAAAAGCCCGCATTGGAATCAATGGCTCGCTAACACATTTACCATCAAAAATGGCACACGACAGGGCTGTCCATTGTCACCATTGCTTTTTGTGCTGGCAATGGAGCCCCTGTTAAGAGATGTGCAACAGAACACAGAAATAGAGACTATCGGAATTGGAAAGATGCACTATAAAACAGCGGCCTTCGCTGATGACTTGCTGGTCATGATGACAAAGCCACTCAAAAGCTTTCCAGCCCTCATGAAAGTCATACACGAGTATAGCAGGCTCTCAAACTTTAAGGTAAATATGTCCAAATCTGAGGCATTGGATCTAAATGTACCGCAGCACACTCTTAATAAATTGAAGACCCTGTACCCGTTTACGTGGCCCAAGAGCTATATTACCTATCTGGGGGTTAAAATAAGTAGATCTGACAAAGAGCTACTCACGCTCAATTACTTCCCACTATTAGATTATGCCGCCGCTACTATCAAGTCTTGGAGGGACCCATTCTTATCATGGATGGGCAGAAAAAATGTATTAAAAAGCCTGATATTACCGAAATTTACCTACATGTTTCAAATGCTACCCATTCATGTCCCGGATTATTATCTAGCTAAAGTTAACTCCCTTTTTTTGAAAATATATATGGAAGAGTTCAAAACCTTGTATAGCATTTCGCACTCTGACACTGCCTAAAACGAGAGGTGGCATGGGAGCTCCTAATATCAAGAAATATTACTATGCAGCGGTGCTGTCACGATCAGTAAACAACATCATTCGAGGATCACAAGATAAACAGTGGCTGGCAGTGGAGGGAGAGCTATCACCCCAGTCGATTAGATGACTTTTATTGACCTATACTGGTCAAAGCCCACTACCTCCGCATCCAAACATACTCACACGTACCCTACTGAAGGTATGGTTGAAAACATACAATATTCTTACACCTCGTCACCTACTTTAACCCTTGCAGACGTCCTGGCTCTCTCTATGAAATCCTCTGCCAAGGACGAGTTCCGCAGGCAAAAAATTTCAATAGGTCAGTTAATGGTGGATGGGGCGCTCCTCTCGCTATCCGAGATTTGTAAATTCCCTGGCCTTGCGAATATGAATTTCATACAATATTCCGCACTAAAGGTAACACTGAAAAAAATGCACTACAACACAGATATATTACGCAAATCCACACCGTACAAAATCTATGCACCAAGTCAGCCAGGCCCACAAAGGTGCTGTCTACAATCTACCAAGCACTCCTATCAGAAAATATCTGTCAAAAGAGAGCTTTTAGAGCTAAGTGGGAAAAGGACCTTGGTCACTCATTTTCACAAGAACAAGTACTCCACATATACAAACACTCTCACGGCCCGACAAAGTGTGTAAAAACCCAGAAAATTCTTATAAGGTAGTGTCCAGGTGGTACATTTCACAGACACAGTTTCAGGCCTGGCGAGTAAATTCACATACTAGTTGCTGGAGATGTGGAACCGGAGATGGCGACTACCTTCATCTGTGGTGGTCTTGTCCAATTATAAGACGCTTCTGGGCACTAACGGAAAAAATAATCCGAGACGTAACGGGAAAAAAGGTAAAACTGACGCCCGAATCTGCGCTATTGAACTTTCCGGCGTGCCCTGGACATAAACAGTCTCCACTCTTGTGCACCACATTATAGCAGCAGCCAAGCTTTTGATACCCACACATTGGAAAACTACAAATAGCCCTATGTCCCGAGAAATGCTACACAAAATAGATCAATTATATTATATGGTGAAGTTGGTGGCCCATGTTAACCATGTGCAAACAAATTTCGAAAATACCTGGTGCCCTTGGATTCTATACAGATCGAGCGATAGCTTTGACGCAGTTCAACAAACGTAAAAGTACCACCAAGCTGACCTGAGATGCCTTAAAATGAATACACCCTACCCCCACTTTCCCTTTGCTTTCTCCTACTCTTTGCGGTCTTTATTCTAATTCTTCGTTTAACTCTCTCAAGCCTAATTGATTACTGGAAAAGTTATTGTGTCTTCTAAGAATGCAAATGTCTATATACTAATTCTGTTAGCTACAAGTTAATAATCCTCTCTCCAGGTAGATTAGGCAAGCTGCAAGCTTAGTTCGCGGAAACATCATTATTATTGTAAATGACTTGTCTGATATTTACTGGAGTGTTAACCCTTGTTTGCCTATCGGTGTTTACTTTGTTATTGACTCTCTTTAAAATTAATAAAGAGACCATTGAAAAGAAAAGAATTTTAGGATGGCTACTTCCAAAATGTGGCACTATATAGTTCTAGTCCTATTTCTCTGAAGAGACAATTTACAAAATCTGAGGAATCTGCTCCAGACACTGAGGGCACTAGGCCTCTGATCTTACTTGGATATTGGGACTATAAAACTTTCACACCACTAATCTAACCCAATTAATGTTTCACTTTCTGAGCTCAGTTGGTTGTTGTTTACAGATTAGTCCTTTGTCCATATATTTAGCCATGGCTCCAAATAGCCATAGCTCTCCTAGTTATCCTAAAGCTTGTATCCCAGCTATCAGGTGGGCCCAAATCCAAACCAGAACCCTCCACTAGGAGATCCACTTGTTCTAGGACAAGAATCCAAATAATCTGGACTGGAGGATCCAGACATCTGAAAATACACTGTGCTCACTTTAGTGGTGGAGGAAGATGGAAAATCTTTCTTGTGGAGTTACTTGGAAAGTTTATAGTCCCTCAATAATTGCCACAAATACAAGCAAGATTAGCCTGTGAGACCAGGCTTAATAGAAATTGAAGTAAGCTACTAAAGATCAACTCTTCAAATCAAAATACATGAACAGCTGTCAGAATGGCTCTGAGGAATGCTCTTCCTTGAACTATGTGGATGTAGTTATTTTGTCAAACAGCACCAAAATATCCTATCTCAATCTTACC
>JARQOD010000003.1:262153250-262222777 GCA_033576555.1 Oophaga sylvatica | reverse complement strand
CGGTGTCTGATGTTCTCCTGCTGAGCCTGTGCTACGCCTGAGGCCTGAGAGTGAGGCCATACTAGTATGCCCGTGCCAGATGATCCTGGACTGCATCAACCCGTGATGACCCCGCCATCATCTGAAGTCTGTCTGAGGTCGGTGTCTGATGTTCTCCTGCTGAGCCTGTGCTACGCCTGAGGCCTGAGAGAGAGGCCGCCCAAGTATGCCCGTGCCAGATAACCCTGGACTGCATCTACCCGTGATGTCCTCCAGCACTCGTCTGTGATCCTGAGTCGTGTACCTTCTCTGATGTGCGGAATCGGGAGACCGGTCATATGTTCTGTTTATGTACTGTGTTTCTTTAAGTAAACTTTATGTTTCTTCTTACCTGAAGTTGTGCGGTGTTGTCTAGTCCTGCAGGTCGCCACCTTGCCCACATGCTCAGCTGCCACGGATCCCGGTCGCTGCCCTTCCTGATCCGGGCAGGCTCGGGTCTCCCTCCGTGGTCCAGTGGGTCCACATTCTCTTACCATCTGGGACGCATGCCTCACGTCGTCGTGGACTGGCGGCGTGGGAGCATTGGCTAGTTAGGCAAGCTATGCCATGTCCCAACGCCCCGCAGCCGTGGGAAGCGTCACACCTAACCTAGTATTTTTTTTCCTCCTAACGCTAACCCTAACACGTGTAACTCTAACACTAACCCTAACACGTGTAACGCTAACCCTAACCCTAACACGTGTAACGCTAACCCTAACACGTGTAACCCTAACCCTAACACGTGTAACGCTAACCCTAATGCTAACTTCAAAAAAAAAAAATTTTTAAATTATAAATTTTTTTTTTTATAATCCCCTGACAATGGGCATGGGGATACGGTAATTATGGATCAACGTCCCAAAAAGGACGCTTGCGGACATGGGATAACATCCTAAAAAGGACAATTGCGGATGCTGGAGTGTTTTTAGTCACTGTCGCGGCAGCACTTGGACTGTAGTTTATCTCTCTTCTCTCCCAGAACAACTACAGGGAGAGAAGAGAGAAACCGCAGCCCAAGTGCTGCCATATTTACAAATATTGGGAGTTTTGATCATTGTGATAGGGTCTACCACAGTAATCAAAACCTAGCAGCAATTGAGAAAATTCTCCTTGGTTGCTAGGTGAAGGCAGGCAGAACTTGGCAGGCGCACTGCGCATGCGCCCGCCATTTTCTTTCTGCCAGAGGAAGGAGGGGGGCCAGAGGACCGGGGACCTGAGGACATCTTCACGGGGACCTCAGGTACCGGGGGGGGGATCGGAGACCCTAATTCTCACGCCTCTGATGTGCGATCACATCAGAGGGGAGAGAATTTTTTTTTTGCAGTCGCCGTTATAGTGTTACAACGGCGATCGCAACACCGGGATCGGTAAATACCGACCCGGATCAGCCGAGACCCCAGAGAAAGTCGCCCATCCCCCCCGGCACCTTGCGGCGGGCGCACTGAGAATGCGCCCGCTATTTTCTCGCCATAGGAGCATGGCGGCGGCATCGGGGGACATCGGAGGGCCCTAAGACCACCAGGGGCCACAAAGGGAGGATGGGGGACCCTATTTCTCTCTCCTCTGATGTCCGATCACATCAGAGGAGAAATTAAATGGCACAAAAGATTATTAATTTTTTGTTGCGATCGCCGTTATAAGGTTAATAACAGCGATCGCAATATCGGGGTCGGTAAAAACCGACCCGATTCATGTTCTCTGGGGTCTCGGCTACCCTCGGTAGCCGAGACCCTGGAGAAAATCCGACTGTGGGGGGCGCTATAGGCTTTTTCCGCCGTTAATTAACGGCGCTGTGGTTTAAGTACCTTTAATGACCGTCGTAAAAAGGCGTATCGGCGGTTGTTAAGGGGTTAAAAGGCAACTTAAATAACAAAAAAAAACATTGAAGGGTTTGGGAATGCAAACTTATTACAGTCTTTGATTCCCTCCACACAGGACTAAATCTGTCAGGAAGATTTATGACTTACTATAAAATCTGAGGGGTAACGTTTCTTCTTGCTGAAAGTGACATGTCAAGCCTGACATGCCAAGGTGAGGAGACTTTTAAGCCTTGCAATGCCCCTCTGGGAAATATGAAATTGTCTCTTCAGAGAGCAAGAGGACTCTAACGCCACCTATTGGAAGTAGCAAGGTTTTGGCTTATATTCTAAGTCATGTGGCAAAGCTCGTTAAAGAGTTGATATTGAATTTTAGGATGGCACGGAGACAAAGCCACTAAATTCATGCTCTCAAGAATATGAAGACGCCAAGCCCGCACCTATATCCACTCAATTAAAATGCCAAATGGGCAAAACACCCAATATTATGCACAAATAGAGTCAGAATTTCTGGAATTCTATAAGAAGCTGTATAACTTGTGCCGGCGGAATCAAAATTAGATAAGCAGAAAAGGGAAAAAGAATTAAAGACTACTTGTCTCGCCTTAAACTGCCTCAGCTGACAGACACGCAACAAAACCAATTGACCAGACCCTTCCCTCTGGATGAGGTCCAATCCGCCCTGTCAAAGAGCCCAGCCGGGAAAGCGCCCCGACCTGATGGGCTACCAATTATACTGTATATTATAAATCTTTCTCCTCGATACTTGCCCCACACCTACTAAATGTGTGCAATGCCATCTTGGGTGAGGATATTTTCCCCACTCAAGCGCTGGAAGCTAAAATATCGCTAATTTACAAAGAAGGTAAAGACCAAGAACAATGCGGTAGTTACAGGCCGATCTCATTATTAAATGTCGACCTGAAGCTATTTGCAGGTATGTTGGCACATAGAATAGCTTAGTTTTTTGCCTGATGAAGAGACCTGAGTAGTCTCGAAAGCTTGCAATTTGTTACCATCTTTTCAGTTAGCCATTAAAAGGTATCAACCACTGAGGACTCTCAAGTCTAAATATTTTTTTGCCAACGATAATTTTCTTGAACCAGACGGGCTTTGTGGGGGGAGAGAGGGGAAAGATAACGCATACAAAATATTGCATCTCATGCAATATGTGGAAAAAAATAAAACTTCCACTAGTCCTTCCGGGACAGACGCGGAGAAGGCCTTTGACAGGGTGGATTAGACCTACTTAGAGGCAGTACTATTAAGATTTGGATTCCCGAGTCAGTTGATTTCAACTATAATGAAGCTATACAAAGATCCAAAAGCCCGCATTGGAATCAATGGCTCGCTAACACATTTACCATCAAAAATGGCACACGACAGGGCTGTCCATTGTCACCATTGCTTTTTGTGCTGGCAATGGAGCCCCTGTTAAGAGATGTGCAACAGAACACAGAAATAGAGACTATCGGAATTGGAAAGATGCACTATAAAACAGCGGCCTTCGCTGATGACTTGCTGGTCATGATGACAAAGCCACTCAAAAGCTTTCCAGCCCTCATGAAAGTCATACACGAGTATAGCAGGCTCTCAAACTTTAAGGTAAATATGTCCAAATCTGAGGCATTGGATCTAAATGTACCGCAGCACACTCTTAATAAATTGAAGACCCTGTACCCGTTTACGTGGCCCAAGAGCTATATTACCTATCTGGGGGTTAAAATAAGTAGATCTGACAAAGAGCTACTCACGCTCAATTACTTCCCACTATTAGATTATGCCGCCGCTACTATCAAGTCTTGGAGGGACCCATTCTTATCATGGATGGGCAGAAAAAATGTATTAAAAAGCCTGATATTACCGAAATTTACCTACATGTTTCAAATGCTACCCATTCATGTCCCGGATTATTATCTAGCTAAAGTTAACTCCCTTTTTTTGAAATATATATGGAAGAGTTCAAAACCTTGTATAGCATTTCGCACTCTGACACTGCCTAAAACGAGAGGTGGCATGGGAGCTCCTAATATCAAGAAATATTACTATGCAGCGGTGCTGTCACGATCAGTAAACAACATCATTCGAGGATCACAAGATAAACAGTGGCTGGCAGTGGAGGGAGAGCTATCACCCCAGTCGATTAGATGACTTTTATTGACCTATACTGGTCAAAGCCCACTACCTCCGCATCCAAACATACTCACACGTACCCTACTGAAGGTATGGTTGAAAACATACAATATTCTTACACCTCGTCACCTACTTTAACCCTTGCAGACGTCCTGGCTCTCTCTATGAAATCCTCTGCCAAGGACGAGTTCCGCAGGCAAAAAATTTCAATAGGTCAGTTAATGGTGGATGGGGCGCTCCTCTCGCTATCCGAGATTTGTAAATTCCCTGGCCTTGCGAATATGAATTTCATACAATATTCCGCACTAAAGGTAACACTGAAAAAAATGCACTACAACACAGATATATTACGCAAATCCACACCGTACAAAATCCTATGCACCAAGTCAGCCAGGCCCACAAAGGTGCTGTCTACAATCTACCAAGCACTCCTATCAGAAAATATCTGTCAAAAGAGAGCTTTTAGAGCTAAGTGGGAAAAGGACCTTGGTCACTCATTTTCACAAGAACAAGTACTCCACATATACAAACACTCTCACGGCCCGACAAAGTGTGTAAAAACCCAAGAAAATTCTTATAAGGTAGTGTCCAGGTGGTACATTTCACAGACACAGTTTCAGGCCTGGCGAGTAAATTCACATACTAGTTGCTGGAGATGTGGAACCGGAGATGGCGACTACCTTCATCTGTGGTGGTCTTGTCCAATTATAAGACGCTTCTGGGCACTAACGGAAAAAATAATCCGAGACGTAACGGGAAAAAAGGTAAAACTGACGCCCGAATCTGCGCTATTGAACTTTCCGGCGTGCCCTGGACATAAACAGTCTCCACTCTTGTGCACCACATTATAGCAGCAGCCAAGCTTTTGATACCCACACATTGGAAAACTACAAATAGCCCTATGTCCCGAGAAATGCTACACAAAATAGATCAATTATATTATATGGTGAAGTTGGTGGCCCATGTTAACCATGTGCAAACAAATTTCGAAAATACCTGGTGCCCTTGGATTCTATACAGATCGAGCGATAGCTTTGACGCAGTTCAACAAACGTAAAAGTACCACCAAGCTGACCTGAGATGCCTTAAAATGAATACACCCTACCCCCACTTTCCCTTTGCTTTCTCCTACTCTTTGCGGTCTTTATTCTAATTCTTCGTTTAACTCTCTCAAGCCTAATTGATTACTGGAAAAGTTATTGTGTCTTCTAAGAATGCAAATGTCTATATACTAATTCTGTTAGCTACAAGTTAATAATCCTCTCTCCAGGTAGATTAGGCAAGCTGCAAGCTTAGTTCGCGGAAACATCATTATTATTGTAAATGACTTGTCTGATATTTACTGGAGTGTTAACCCTTGTTTGCCTATCGGTGTTTACTTTGTTATTGACTCTCTTTAAAATTAATAAAGAGACCATTGAAAAGAAAAGAATTTTAGGATGGCTACTTCCAAAATGTGGCACTATATAGTTCTAGTCCTATTTCTCTGAAGAGACAATTTACAAAATCTGAGGAATCTGCTCCAGACACTGAGGGCACTAGGCCTCTGATCTTACTTGGATATTGGGACTATAAAACTTTCACACCACTAATCTAACCCAATTAATGTTTCACTTTCTGAGCTCAGTTGGTTGTTGTTTACAGATTAGTCCTTTGTCCATATATTTAGCCATGGCTCCAAATAGCCATAGCTCTCCTAGTTATCCTAAAGCTTGTATCCCAGCTATCAGGTGGGCCCAAATCCAAACCAGAACCCTCCACTAGGAGATCCACTTGTTCTAGGACAAGAATCCAAATAATCTGGACTGGAGGATCCAGACATCTGAAAATACACTGTGCTCACTTTAGTGGTGGAGGAAGATGGAAAATCTTTCTTGTGGAGTTACTTGGAAAGTTTATAGTCCCTCAATAATTGCCACAAATACAAGCAAGATTAGCCTGTGAGACCAGGCTTAATAGAAATTGAAGTAAGCTACTAAAGATCAACTCTTCAAATCAAAATACATGAACAGCTGTCAGAATGGCTCTGAGGAATGCTCTTCCTTGAACTATGTGGATGTAGTTATTTTGTCAAACAGCACCAAAATATCCTATCTCAATCTTACCATGGGTGGAGCACGAAATCTATTTTACTCATAAGGAAAACTGAAAAAATCTTCAGTATTGCAAAAGCAGACATCCTGGCCCTGATGACCCATCATCAGAAAGGGGTAGAAAATTCAGTGGCACATTTTCTAAGTCAACACCATCTGAGCCAAGGGAAGTGGGTTTTCAGTCAGTCAGTGTTCAACCAGATTGTTTATCTTTCTGGGACAATCCAGTGATAGACCTATTTGCTACCCCCCAAAAAGTGAAAGTTATTAATTCTTTTCCCTAAATCCAAGGAAATTCCCTTGTGGAATGGATACTCTGAACCAGAAGTGGGATTTCGGTTTGTCTTATGCTTTTCCCTTTTTTTTTTAATTCCTGCAAAACTAAAGAAGATTTGGAAAGAGCCAGGGTGATAGTGTTAGCTATTGTCAGGCCAAGAACTGCCTGGTTCACCTGACTCAAGAGTCCTGTCAGTGTCCATCTGCAGGTTCAGGCTTTACACCTGATGACGTAAAATTTGAAGAGTAGCTCCTGAGAGCTAGACTTTTTTTTTCCAAATTAGTCTTAACGCTTGAAAAGTTGGAAATCTGTCGCTACCCGGATAAATGCCAGAACTGATGACACTCAGATCTACCTCTCTGGCCCAGACGTCACCTCTCTGCTGTCTAGAATCCAGGAGTGTCTATCAGCTATATCCTCCTTCTTCTCCTCCCGCTTCCTCAAACTCAATGTGGACAAATCTGAACTCATCATCTTTCCACCATCTCACAGATCTTCCTTACCTGACTGTTATGATTTGGTAGCTGAGGAGAGCAGGCAAAAAAGGAAATACACCAGAGCAGTTGGAAACTATGAGATTGCAGTACCCTGAATAACCACCACAACTAGAGGCAGCCGTGGAGCGTTCCTACGTTGGTCCTAGACGCCTCGTCACAGCCTGAGAAACTAACTACACCTAAAGATAGAAAGAGGAAAGCTATCTGCCCCGGAGCAGATCCCAAAGAACATAGAAAGCCCCCAAACATGTAATGGCGGTTAGACAAGAAGAAATACTGACACAGACAGAAAATAGTATGAGCAAACGTTGGGGCCAAAACTTACTAAATAGAAAAGGATAGGAAGGGCACTTACTGCAATCCCAAAAAAACCCTGAAAAGCACCAACTCTACTAATTTCAAAAACACCTGAGATCACACGACCTCTACCACCTAAATTAGCTCTCTGGTGTAGCCAAAAACAAAACAGCAGCCACTGAAAAAACTGGAAAAAGCAAAAGTACAAACATCAGTGGCTGAACTGAACTGAGAGGCAAAAGCCCCCAGAGGGGACCCTGAAGGCCAGCACAGAAGTGCAGGACAAAATGCAAAAATCAAGCACAAAAACAAAAAGAAGAAAATGTCTTATCTGTTAGCAGGAGATTCAGACACGACACAGCAGGCTACCAAGGAAACAGGAATCAAGGATTGAGACCAGAACAATTGATCACCGGCAACCCTGATGGGAAGGCGACTCCCTTATATAAGACCAGTCAGTAACACCTGATTCCCAATCCTCACAATCTTCACTGGACAGTCCAGTACCGTTTGTAACCACCAGAGGGAGCTTCTGCTCAGAACTCATTTCCAGCCTATTCACAACAGTACCCCCCCCTTGAGGAGGGGTCACCGAACCCTCATTTGAGCAACCAGGTCGGTCAGGATGAGTTCTATGATACGCACGGATGAGTCTCCTAGCATGGATGTCCGAAGCAAACACCCAAGAATTGTCTTCCTGACCATAACCTCTCCATTTAACCAAATACTGGAGTTTCCGTCTAGAAAAACGAGAATTCAATATTTTCTCAACCACATACTCCAGATTGCCCTCAACCAAAACAGGGTCAGGAGGCACAGTAGTAGGAACCACTGGCTCAACAAACCTCTTCAACAAGGACTTGTGGAACACGTTATGGATCTTAAATGTCCCAGGAAGAAGCAAACAAAAGAAACAGGATTAAGAATCTCCATGATCTTATAAGGTCCAATGAACCTAGGCTTAAATTTAGGAGATGCCACTCTCATAGGAATATTTCTTGAGGACAACCAGACCAAGTCCCCCACTTTAAACCGAGGACCATCAGTCCTATGCCGGTTAGCAAACCGCTGGGCCCTCTCCTGAGAGAGGGACAACCTCTCCACTACCTGGTCCCAAATCTGTTGCATACGCTCCACAACAGAGTCAACACCTGGAAGACAGAAGCCTCCGTCTGTCCTGAAGAAAATCGAGGGTGAAACCCAGAATTACAGAAAAATGGAGACATCAAAGTGGCAGAGCTAGCCCTATTATTAAGAGCAAACTCAGCCAAAGGCAAAAAGAGAGACCCAGTCATCCTGATCAGAGACACAAAGCATCTTAGATAAGTCTCCAATGTCTGTTTTTTCTCTCAGTTTGACCATTGATCTGAGATGAAACGCCGAGGAGAAAGACAATTGAACACCAATTTTAGAACAAAAGGTCCTCCAAAATCTGGAAACAAACTGGACTCCTCTGTCAGACACAATGTTCTCAGGAATGCCGTGTAAACGAACCACGTGCTGAAGGAACAAAGGCACCAATTCAGAGGAGGAAGGCAACTTAGGTAATGGCACAAGATGTATCATCTTGGAAAACCTATCGCAAATCACCCAGATGACGGTCATTCTCTGAGAAACAGGGAGGTAGGAAATGGAATCCATAGAGATATGGGTCCATGGTCTCTTGGGCACAGGTGTTGTGAATAGGCTGGAAATGAGTTCTGAGCAGAAGCTCCCTCTGGTGGTTACAAACGGTACTGGACTGTCCAGTGAAGATTGTGAGGATTGGGAATCAGGTGTTACTGACTGGTCTTATATAAGGGAGTCGCCTTCCCATCAGGGTTGCCGGTGATCAATTGTTCTGGTCTCAATCCTTGATTCCTGTTTCTTTGGTAGCCTGCTGTGTCGTGTCTGAATCTCCTGCTAACAGATAAGACATTTTCTTCTTTTTGTTTTTGTGCTTGATTTTTGCATTTTGTCCTGCACTTCTGTGGGGGCCTTCAGGGTCCCTTCTGGGGGCTTTTGCCCTCTCAGTTCAGTTCAGCCACTGATGTTTGTACATTTGCTTTTTCCAGTTTTTTCAGTGGCTGCTGTTTTGTTTTTGGTTACACCAGAGAACTAATTTAGGTGGTAGAGGTCGTGTGATCTCAGGTGTTTTTGAAATTAGTAGAGTTGGTGCTTTTCAGGGTTTTTTTGGGATTGCAGTAAGTGCCCTTCCTATCCTTTTCTATTTAGTAAGTTGGGCCCCAACGTTTGCTCTTACTATTTTCTGTCTGTGTCAGTATTTCTTCTTGTCTAACCGCCATTACATGTTTGGGGGCTTTCTATTATCTTTGGGGTTCTGCTCCGGGGCAGATAGCTTTCCTATTTCTATCTTTAGGTGTAGTTAGTTTCTCAGGCTGTGACGAGGCGTCTAGGACCAACGTAGGAACGCTCCACGGCTGCCTCTAGTTGTGGTGGTTAGTCAGGGTACTGCAATCTCATAGTTTCCAACTGCTCTGGTGTATTTCCTTTTTTGCCTGCTCTCCTCAGCTACCAAATCATAACAGTATCACCGGCCAAAACTGAAAATTATATGGTACTCACAGAAGAGAAAAATATTGTGGAAAGAAAAAAAGTTGTCAGAGTTGTCAGAGATTTTTTTTTTTTTCTGTTTGTTGCATTTTTTTTTTTTTTCCCTCTGTATCTCTGGGTGCTGAGGAGGATTTTTTTTCTCTCTCAATGGAGTTTGCACAGTTGTCTGGCCGTGTGGATCAGCTTGCCACTGAAGTTCGGAGTATTGCTACCTATCTTGCTAGGTTGCCTGTTGTGGAACCTAGGATTCCCATGCCAGATTTGTTTTTAGGGGATCGAGCTAAGTTTCTGAATTTCAAATAACTGTAAATTTTTTTTGCCTTAAAATCTAAGTCCTCAGGGAACGCAGCGCAGCAGGTTCAAATTGTCATCTCTCTCCTGCGGGCGACCCTCAGGATTGGGCTTTTTCCCTGACACCTGGGGATCCTGTTTTGAGTGATGTTGATGCGTTTTTTTCAGGCTTTGGGGTTATTGTACAATGAGCCTAATGTCACTGATTAAGCTGAAAAAACTTTGTTGGCATTAAGTCAGGGACTTGAGGACGCTGAGTTATACTGTCAGAGATTCCGTAGGTGGGCAGTCCTGAACAAATGGAATGACGACGCTTTGGCAGCTCTTTTTCGGAAGGGACTGTCAGATAATGTAAAGGATGTTATGGTGGGATTCCCTGTTCCCTCTGGTCTCAATGATTCTATGTCATTAGCGATTCAAATTGACAGACGTTTGCGTGAGCGGAAAGGTATGCGTGGAATAATGTTGCCTTGTGAACCTGCTTCTGAATCCATGCAGTGTGATAGAGTGGTTTCTGGGGCACAGCGTCATGAATTTCGAAAGCGCAATGGGTTATGTTTCTACTGTGGTGATGCCTCTCATGCTATTTCAGTCTGCCCTAAGCGGGGAAGATGTTTTGCACGCTCAGTTGTCTTGGGTAGTGTTCAGACTAAGTTTTTATTAACTGTTACCCTGATATGCTCTCTGTCCTCATTTTCTGCTCAGGCTTTTGTTGATTCTGGAGCAGCTATTAACCTGATGGATTTTGATTTTGCTAAACGTTGTGGGTTTCCCTTGATACCCCTACGGAAGTCTATTCCCCTACTGGGGATCGATTCTACCCCTTTGGCTGAGAATAAACCTCAGTTCTCTACTCAGGTGATAATGAGGGTAGAACCTGATCATCAGGAGAGTTGCAAATCTTTGGTTCTGTATAATCTGCATGACATTATCGTACTGGGTTTCCCTTGGTTACAGTCTCATAATCCTGTTTTGGATTGGAAATCTGTGTCTGTTACCAGTTGGGGCTGCCAATGTGTTAATACCAACACTCCTGTTTTTTCTGCCTCCCCCAGGCTCAGGATGTTCCTGACTTTTTGATTGATTTTTCTGATGTGTTTAGCGAAAGTAAATCTGCATCCTTACCTCCCCATAGGAGCTATGACTGCGCTATTGAATTAGTGCCTGGTAGTAAATTCCCTAAAGGTCGCCTTTTTAACTTGTCTGTACCTGAACATGACGCTATGCGGTCTTATATCAAGGAGTCATTGGAGAAGGGTCATACCAGACCATCCTCTTCACCCTTAGGTGCCGGTTTTTTCTTTGTGGCCAAAAAGGATGGTTCATTAAGGCCGTGTATTGATTATCGTCTCTTGAACATATATTACTGTGAAATATCAATATCCGTTACCTTGATCTCTGATCTGTTTTCCAGGGTGAAAAACGCTACTTGGTTTACCAAGCTTGACCTCAGGGGGGCATATAACCTTATTCGCATTAAGCACGGGGATGAATGGAAGACGGCATTTAATACCCCTGAAGGGCATTTTGAGTACCTTGTGATGCCCTTTGGGCTCACTAATGCTCCTTCTGTCTTCCAGTCCTTCATGAATGACATTTTCAGGGATTTTGTGGATAAATTTCTGATTGTTTATTTGGATGATATCTTGATTTTTTCCAATGACTGGGACTCTCATGTAAAACATGTTCGGACTGTGTTCCAGATTTTGAGAGAGAATGCTCTGTATGTGAAGGGATCAAAGTGTCTTTTTGGCGTTCAGAGGATCTCATTTCTGGGATTCATTTTGTCCCCATCTGTTATTGAAATGGACCCGGTCAAAGTTCAGGCCATCTGTGATTGGGTCCAACCTACTTCATTAAAGGCTCTTCAAAGATTCTTGGGTTTTGCCAATTTTTATCGTAAATTTATTGGTAATTTCTCTGTTATTGTTAACCATTAACTGATTTGACCAAGAAGGGTTCTGATGTGGTGAATTGGCCTCCTGAGGCAGTCTCTGCATTTCAGGAACTTAAGCAGAGATTCACTTCTGCTCCTGTTCTACGGCAGCCTGATGTTTCTCTACCATTTCAGGTGGAGGTTGATGCCTCTGAAATTGGGGCAGGTGCCGTTTTGTCCCAAAGAGATCCAGAGACCTCTAAAAGTAACCCTTGTGCCTTTTTCTCTCGAAAATTTTCTCCACTGAACGTAATTATGATGTGGGTAATCGGGAGTTATTGGCCATGAAGTGGGCTTTTTGAAGAGTGGAGACATTGGCTGGAGGGAGCCAAACATCAGGTGGTGGTCCTTACGGACCATAAGAATCTGTTTGTCTGGAATCTGCCAAGCGACTAATCCTAGACAGGCCAGGTGGGCCTTGTTTTTCACACGTTTTAATTTTGTGGTTTACTTTCTTCCTGGCACTAAAAATGTTAAGGCGGATGCCCTCTCGAGGAGTTTCCTGGCGGATCTCCTGAGTTATCTGATCCTTCTGTTATTTTGAAAGAGGGTGTAGTTCTTTCCGCCATCTCGCCCAATTTGAGACTGGCTCTGGAGGGGTGTCAGGAGAATAAGCCCGAGCGCTGCCCTGTTGAGAAATTGTTTGTCCCGGACCAGTGGAAAAAGAGTGTAATGTTTGAGATTCATTGTTCCGCGTTGGCCGGTCATCCCGGAATTTTTGGTACCAGAGACTTGGTTAGTCGGTCCTTTTGGTGGTCTACCTTGTCTCTTGATGTCAGGGAGTTTGTGCAGTCCTGCGGGACTTGCTCTCGCTCCAAGCCTTGCTCTCGTTCTAGTGGTTTGTTGATGCCATTACCTGTGCCCAAGAGACCATGGACCCATATCTCTATGGATTTCATTTCCGACCTCCCTGTTTCTCAGAGAATGAGCGTCATCTGGGTGATTTGCGATAGGTTTTCCAAGATGATACATCTTGTGCCATTACCTAAGTTGCCTTCCTCCTCTGAATTGGTGCCTTTGTTCCTTCAGCACGTGGTTCGTTTACATGGCATTCCTGAGAACATTGTGTCTGACAGAGGAGTCCAGTTTGTTTCTAGATTTTGGAGGACCTTTTGTTCTAAAATTGGTGTTCAATTGTCTTTCTCCTCGGCGTTTCATCCTCAGACCAATGGTCAAACTGAGAGAACAAACCAGACATTGGAGACTTATCTAAGATGCTTTGTGTCTGCTGATCAGGATGACTGGGTCTCTTTTTTGCCTTTGGCTGAGTTTGCTCTTAATAATAGGGCTAGCTCTGCCACTTTGATGTCTCCATTTTTCTGTAATTCTGGGTTTCACCCTCGATTTTCTTCAGGACAGACGGAGGCTTCTGTCTGTCCAGGTGTTGACTCTGTTGTGGAGCGTATGCAATAGATTTGGGACCAGGTAGTGGAGAGGTTGTCCCTCTCTCAGGAGAGGGCCCAGCGGTTTGCTAACCGGCATAGGACTGATGGTCCTCGGTTTAAAGTGGGGGACTTGGTGTGGTTGTCCTCAAGAAATATTCCTATGAGAGTGGCATCTCCTAAATTTAAGCCTAGGTTCATTGGACCTTATAAGATCATAGAGATTCTTAATCCTGTTTCTTTTCGTTTGCTTCTTCCAGGGACATTTAAGATCCATAACGTGTTCCACAAGTCCTTGTTGAAGAGGTTTGTTGAGCCAATGGTTCCTACTACTGTGCCTCCTGACCCTGTTTTGGTTGAGGGCAATCTGGAGTATGTGGTTGAGAAAATATTGAATTCTCGTTTTTCTAGACGGAAACTCCAGTATTTGGTTAAATGGAGAGGTTATGGTCAGGAAGACAATTCTTGGGTGTTTGCTTCGGACATCCATGCTAGGAGACTCATCCGTGCGTATCATAGAACTCATCCTGACCGACCTGGTTGCTCAAATGAGGGTTCAGTGACCCCTCCTCAAGGGGGGGGTACTGTTGTAAATAGGCTGGAAATGAGTTCTGAGCAGAAGCTCCCTCTGGTGGTTACAAACGGTACTGGACTGTCCAGTGAAGATTGTGAGGATTGGGAATCAGGTGTTACTGACTGGTCTTATATAAGGGAGTCGCCTTCCCATCAGGGTTGCCGGTGATCAATTGTTCTGGTCTCAATCCTTGATTCCTGTTTCCTTGGTAGCCTGCTGTGTCGTGTCTGAATCTCCTGCTAACAGATAAGACATTTTCTTCTTTTTGTTTTTGTGCTTGATTTTTGCATTTTGTCCTGCACTTCTGTGGGGGCCTTCAGGGTCCCTTCTGGGGGCTTTTGCCCTCTCAGTTCAGTTCAGCCACTGATGTTTGTACATTTGCTTTTTCCAGTTTTTTCAGTGGCTGCTGTTTTGTTTTTGGTTACACCAGAGAACTAATTTAGGTGGTAGAGGTCGTGTGATCTCAGGTGTTTTTGAAATTAGTAGAGTTGGTGCTTTTCAGGGTTTTTTGGGATTGCAGTAAGTGCCCTTCCTATCCTTTTCTATTTAGGTAGTTTGGGCCCCAACGTTTGCTCTTACTATTTTCTGTCTGTGTCAGTATTTCTTCTTGTCTAACCGCCATTACATGTTTGGGGGCTTTCTATGTTCTTTGGGGATCTGCTCCGGGGCAGATAGCTTTCCTCTTTCTATCTTTAGGTGTAGTTAGTTTCTCAGGCTGTGACGAGGCGTCTAGGACCAACGTAGGAACGCTCCACGGCTGCCTCTAGTTGTGGTGGTTAGTCAGGGTACTGCAATCTCATAGTTTCCAACTGCTCTGGTGTATTTCCTTTTTTGCCTGCTCTCCTCAGCTACCAAATCATAACACACAGGTAATGGCATCAACAAACCACTAGAACGAGAGCAAGGCTTGGAGCGAGAGCAAGTCCCGCAGGACTGCACAAATTCCCTGACATCACGAGACAAGGTAGGCCACCAAAAGGACCGACTAACCAAGTCTCTGGTACCAAAAATTCCGGGATGACCGGCCAACGCGGAACAATGAATCTCAGACATTACACTCTTTTTCCACTGGTCCGGGACAAACAATTTCCCAACAGGGCAGCGCTCGGGCCTATCCTCCTGACACCCCTCCAGAGCCAGTCTCAAATTGGGCGAGATAGCGGAAAGAACCACACCCTCCTTCAAAATAACAGAAGGATCAGACAACTCAGGAAAGTCCGCCAGGAAACTCCTCAAGAGGGCATCCGCCTTAACATTTTTAGTGCCAGGAAGAAATGAAACCACAAAATTAAAACATGTGAAAAACAAGGCCCACCTGGCCTGTCTAGGATTAAGTCGCTTGGCAGATTCCAGATAAACTAGATTCTTATTGTCCTTAAGGACCACCACCTGATGTTTGGCTCCCTCCAGCCAATGTCTCCACTCTTCAAAAGCCCACTTCATGGCTAATAACTCCCGATTACCCACGTCATAATTACGTTCAGTGGGAGAAAATTTTCGAGAGAAAAAGGCACAAGGGTTACTTTTAGAGGTCTCTGGATCTCTTTGGGACAAAACGGCACCTGCCCCAATTTCAGAGGCATCAACCTCCACCTGAAATGGTAGAGAAACATCAGGCTGCCGTAGAACAGGAGCAGAAGTGAATCTCTGCTTAAGTTCCTGAAATGCAGAGATTGCCTCAGGAGGCCAATTCACCACATCAGAACCCTTCTTGGTCAAATCAGTTAATGGTTTAACGATAACAGAGAAATTACCAATAAATTTACGATAAAAATTGGCAAAACCCAAGAATCTTTGAAGAGCCTTTAATGAAGTAGGTTGGACCCAATCACAGATAGCCTGAACTTTGACCGGGTCCATTTCAATAACAGATGGGGACAAAATGAATCCCAGAAATGAGATCCACTGTACGCCAAAAAGACACTTTGATCCCTTCACATACAGAGCATTCTCTCTCAAAATCTGGAACACAGTCCGAACATGTTTTACATGAGAGTCCCAGTCATTGGAAAAAATCAAGATATCATCCAAATAAACAATCAGAAATTTATCCACAAAATCCCTGAAAATGTCATTCATGAAGGACTGGAAGACAGAAGGAGCATTAGTGAGCCCAAAGGGCATCACAAGGTACTCAAAATGCCCTTCAGGGGTATTAAATGCCGTCTTCCATTCATCCCCGTGCTTAATGCGAATAAGGTTATATGCCCCCCTGAGGTCAAGCTTGGTAAACCAAGTAGCGTTTTTCACCCTGGAAAACAGATCAGAGATCAAGGGTAACGGATATTGATATTTCACAGTAATATTGTTCAAGAGACGATAATCAATACACGGCCTTAATGAACCATCCTTTTTGGCCACAAAGAAAAAACCGGCACCTAAGGGTGAAGAGGATGGTCTGTATGACCCTTCTCCATTGACTCCTTGATATAAGACCGCATAGCGTCATGTTCAGGTACAGACAAGTTAAAAAGGCGACCTTTAGGGAATTTACTACCAGGCACTAATTCAATAGCGCAGTCATAGCTCCTATGGGGAGGTAAGGATGCAGATTTACTTTCGCTAAACACATCAGAAAAATCAATCAAAAAGTCAGGAACATCCTGAGCCTGGGGGGAGGCAGAAAAAACAGGAGTGTTGGTATTAACACATTGGCAGCCCCAACTGGTAACAGACACAGATTTCCAATCCAAAACAGGATTATGAGACTGTAACCAAGGGAAACCCAGTACGATAATGTCATGCAGATTATACAGAACCAAAAATTTGCAACTCTCCTGATGATCAGGTTCTACCCTCATTATCACCTGAGTAGAGAACTGAGGTTTATTCTCAGCCAAAGGGGTAGAATCGATCCCCAGTAGGGGAATAGACTTCCGTAGGGGTATCAAGGGAAACCCACAACGTTTCAGCAAAATCAAAATCCATCAGGTTAATAGCTGCTCCAGAATCAACAAAAGCCTGAGCAGAAAATGAGGACAGAGAGCATATCAGGGTAACAGTTAATAAAAACTTAGTCTGAACACTACCCAAGACAACTGAGCGAGCAAAACGTCTTCCCCGCTTAGGGCAGACAGAAATAGCATGAGAGGCATCACCACAGTAGAAACATAACCCATTGCGCTTTCGAAATTCATGACGCTGTGCCCCAGAAACCACTCTATCACACTGCATGGATTCAGAAGCAGGTTCACAAGGCAACATTATTCCACGCATACCTTTCCGCTCACGCAAACGTCTGTCAATTTAAATCGCTAATGACATAGAATCATTGAGACCAGAGGGAACAGGGAATCCCACCATAACATCCTTTACATTATCTGACAGTACCTTCCGAAAAAGAGCTGCCAAAGCGTCGTCATTCCATTTGGTCAGGACTGCCCACCTACGGAATCTCTGACAGTATAACTCAGCGTCCTCAAGCCCCTGACTTAATGCCAACAAAGTTTTTTCAGCTTGATCAGTGACATTAGGCTCATTGTACAATAACCCCAAAGCCTGAAAAAACGCATCAACATCACTCAAAACAGGATCCCCAGGTGTCAGGGAAAAAGCCCAATCCTGAGGGTCGCCGCGCAGGAGAGAGATGACAATTTGAACCTGCTGCGCTGCGTTCCCTGAGGACTTAGATTTTAAGGCAAAAAACAATTTACAGTTATTTTTGAAATTCAGAAACTTAGCTTGATCCCCTAAAAACAAATCTGGCATGGGAATCCTAGGTTCCACAACAGGCAACCTAGCAAGATAGGTAGCAATACTCCGAACTTCAGTGGCAAGCTGATCCACACGGCCAGACAACTGTGCAAACTCCATTGAGAGAGAAAAAAAAAATCCTCCTCAGCACCCAGAGATACAGAGGGAAGAAAAAAAAAAAAGCAACAAACAGAAAAAAATCTCTGAACTGAAACTTTTTTTTTCTTTCCACAATATTTTTCCCTTCTGTGAGTACCATATAATTTTCAGTTATGGCCGGTGATACTGTTATGATTTGGTAGCTGAGGAGAGCAGGCAAAAAAGGAAATACACCAGAGCAGTTGGAAACTATGAGATTGCAGTACCCTGACTAACCACCACAACTAGAGGCAGCCGTGGAGCGTTCCTACGTTGGTCCTAGACGCCTCGTCACAGCCTGAGAAACTAACTACACCTAAAGATAGAAAGAGGAAAGCTATCTGCCCCGGAGCAGATCCCCAAAGAACATAGAAAGCCCCCAAACATGTAATGGCGGTTAGACAAGAAGAAATACTGACACAGACAGAAAATAGTATGAGCAAACGTTGGGGCCCAAACTTACTAAATAGAAAAGGATAGGAAGGGCACTTACTGCAATCCCAAAAAAACCTGAAAAGCACCAACTCTACTAATTTCAAAAACACCTGAGATCACACGACCTCTACCACCTAAATTAGCTCTCTGGTGTAACCAAAAACAAAACAGCAGCCACTGAAAAAACTGGAAAAAGCAAAAGTACAAACATCAGTGGCTGAACTGAACTGAGAGGCAAAAGCCCCCAGAGGGGACCCTGAAGGCCCCCACAGAAGTGCAGGACAAAATGCAAAAATCAAGCACAAAAACAAAAAGAAGAAAATGTCTTATCTGTTAGCAGGAGATTCAGACACGACACAGCAGGCTACCAAGGAAACAGGAATCAAGGATTGAGACCAGAACAATTGATCACCGGCAACCCTGATGGGAAGGCGACTCCCTTATATAAGACCAGTCAGTAACACCTGTTTCCCAATCCTCACAATCTTCACTGGACAGTCCAGTACCGTTTGTAACCACCAGAGGGAGCTTCTGCTCAGAACTCATTTCCAGCCTATTCACAACACCTGACCTATCTATCACAATTAACAACATTACGCTTTCCCCCGTACCGGAAGTCCGCTGCCTCGGAGTAACCCTTGACTCTGCCCTGTCCTTCAAACCGCACATCCAAGCTCTTTCTACCTCCGGTCGCCTTCAACTCAAAAATATTTCCAGAATCCGTCCTTTCCTCAACCCTCAATCTACTAAAATGATTGTGCATGCCCTCATCATCTCCCGCCTTGACTACTGCAACATCCTTTTCTCTGGCCTCCCTGCTAACACCCTCGCACCTCTCCAGTCCATCCTTAATTCTGCTGTCCAACTTATTCATCTCTCTCCTCGCTACTCCTCTGCATCTCCCCTCTGCAAATCTCTTCACTGGCTCCCATTCCCTCAGCGTATCCAGTTAAAATTACTAATACTGACCTACAAGGCGATCTATAACCTGTCTCCCCCATATGTCTCTGAACTAATCCCCGATACCTTCCCTCACGTAATCTCCGATCCTCCCAAGACCTCCTTCTCTCTCCCACACTTATTTGCTCCTCACCCAACCGCCTCCAAGACTTCTCCACAATATCCCCATCCTCTGGAATTCTCTGCACCAACGCGTCCGACTATCAACCACATTCGAATCCTTCAGACGGAACCTGAAAACCCACCTCTTCAGGAAAGCTTACAGCCTGCAATAACCCAGCTACCTCCTCACCACTATCGGAGATATCGCCTCAACCAACATCGGAACTGCTGCAACCCACCAACCTGTTGTCTTCTTCCCCACCATCCTGTAGAATGTAAGCCCGAAAGGGCAGGGTCCTCTCCCCACTGTATCAGTCTGTCATTGTTATTTTGTTTACTGTGATATCTGTAATTTGTATGTAACCCCTTCTCATGTACAGCACCATGGAATCAATGGTGCTATATAAATAAATAATAATAATAACTTGGAATTTCTTCAGGTTCTCTATGATACATATAATCTCTTGTGATATACTTCCTTTAACTTCGATCATTGAGTTTTTGCAAAAAAGGGCTAGGAAAAGGTCTCTCCACCAGCAACCTCAAAGTCCAGATTGCAGCCGTGGGAGCCTTGTTTGACTATAAAATAACTGACCAAACCTTGATTGTGAGACTTGTCAGAGTTTACAATAAATATAGACCCATTGCAGACCTAGAGTACTGCCATGGGAGCTTAACCCAATCTTGAGGGCTATTATAACGTGTCAATTTAACCAATATCTTATCCTTTCCATAAACGTAAAGACCCTTTAAACAGTTCTTTTAATAGCTATCTGCCAGGATTATTAGTGAATTATACTCTATCTGTCACAACTCTGTTGTTGGGTGTTCCGGGACCAGGGGCTCCTTTCCTGTCCCTAAGACTAGGGGCGCCCTAGCTCGCCCTTTTCCCTGGATTACTTCTGATGGTGAAGGCGCTGGGGCTACGTAACTTGCCTTAGCTCCTGAATCTGCCCTCAGTCTGTACTCTTCCCCCACCCGGAAATAGGGGAGTAGTAGTGTACTGTAATACACCAAACAGACTAACAAGTTAGTATGAACAGAAGTAACGAAAAATACCAAACATACAAATATACACACATAAACAACAGAGGTATGCACCACGGAGTGGAGGATAGAGTTAAACCAAAATAGGAGAAGAAAGGAAATTATCACACACTCAAAACATATCAACAGTTACTGATAAATCCACTAAACACCTACTCTAATAACCACCAGCAACAACCTCCAGCCATGCAGCAAAAGCTAGTTCTGACAATGAGTGCTAGCTAGGAAACAGTTTATATAGATGATTGGAGTGGCTAACAGTGCACAGCTGAGAGCCTTAGCTCCAGGAGCTTTCAACAGAGAGATTAACCCCTGCACTGCCAAAATAAATTTATACAGTTTAATAAGAAGATGAAGTGCTTCTAATCCATGCAGGAGTAGGAGAAATCAGGCACTGCAGTCTTCTGGCTCCTCTCTGTCATGGTAAATCCATGACAGCATCTTTATAAATCCTTCTTTTGACCATTTTTCCAGATAGAATCATTAAACCTGACCCAACTTTTGTACCCAACATTGCATATAATTTCCATAGATCCCAAGAGATTGCTTTTCCTTCTTTTGGTTTGGACCCTAAATCTCCGAATCAGGGAGAGTTTCATAATCTAAAGTGTTGTTCACACAAATGTATTTTCAGTTCAAGTGCTGTTTGTGAAAAAAGCGGACAGCCTTCGGATTAATGTTGTTGAGTGAGGGAGGAAGTGCAGATTAATTATTTTTTTACTAACCAAATCTGCATGTGAAAAAAAAAATTGCAGCATCCACTAGTTTCCTCCATAAATTGGAAGAGACTCATCCATTCAAGTCTATGCGTGAGTAAAAAAAAATCAGATGCTACAGCATAGCATCCGTAGTTTGGGAATGCACTGCAACTCTAGGAAACTATAACTGGTCCTGTAAATGATTAAAGGGAATCTGTCACCCTAAATTGGCGGGATATTTAAATGATGGCAGTCAGGTCAGATGGGCGGTGTTTTGGGTACTTGCCTTAACATGTTGTTCGCCGCTGTCTCCATTACTTCTGGGAATTGTAGTCGTTGCCCTCCATATAACGCGCCTGCGCATTGCAATCTGCGCGCAAAGCATACTGCGCGTGCGCAATTCAAGATTGCAATGCGCAGGCGCGTTATATGGAGGGCAACGACTACAATTCCCAGAAATAATGGAGACAGCGGCGAACAACATGTTAAGGCAAGTACCCAAAACGCCGCCCATCTGACCTGACTGCATCATTTAAATATCCCGCCAATTTAGGGTGACAGATTCCCTTTAATAGCTGCTGTAAAAAAACCTAATTGCACACAGATAATCAGTGAGAAAAAAAATTGTCTCGCTTTTCTGGATGAAACACTGAACTTTTTTTATATGCTCGTGTGAACAAACCCTTAATGTAAGAAGCGTATGCTTCACTATCTAGAACCTTAGTTTTCTTGGAGTAAATCTTATAACCTTTCTGTATTATTTCAGGAGCCTAGCAAATGGAATTCAGCCACTAGGGCCTCCTTAGCTAAGTGGATTAGGTTTACCATATCCTTAGCTTATTCTTCAACAGGTCAGAATAGTCCGTAGGATCTAAGAGCACACTTCACTAGGGTGATAACTACTTCCTGGGCCTAAAGGGCCAATGCCTCCAATGGAACAAATATGTAGACAAATTGGTTGGTCCACACCAACTGTCTTTTTCAAAAACTATAGGTTGGACTTGGGGAATTCTGACCTTTCCTTTTTGAGTAATGTTCTACCACTATTAAGTTTGGAGACCTCACACACAGCCTCACTATCGATTTTTGTTGAACAAAACCTTAATATGGTGCCCATAAACTGTTACGAGATCATACTTTACTTTCAGATTCAAGACCGAAATAAAATTATGGGGAACCCTTCATATTCCACTTCAGGCTGTTTTGAAGCAGATATTGAGATCCTTTTATACTATATCTATATAGGACTATGATTGAACATCAGTTATATTTTCTAATTTATTTTTCCTTACCATATTTTTATCTGTTTTAAATTTTTTGCACTGGCACCTTATTTGTGCGTTGAGACTTTCTTTGGCTATCCACCATCAGTCCAAAGATGTCCCTTAATTTAATCACTTTATTTGCAGTGTTTTTATGACTCTTTGTCTTAAAGGGAATCTGTCACCCCAATTTTGCCATATCAACTAAAGATATGGCTGAATAGTGCGTCCCATAAGCAAGCTATCGGTATGTGTCATATATCCTAATACCCCCGTTTTCATATCAAAATACCTTTTGTAAAGTTGGTATTTTTTGCTATCAGGGCGGTCAGGTCAGGAGGGCGGCGTTTTCTCTGTCCTCCCCCGCTCCTCGGCATCAGTTGCGTATCGCCGTCTGTGAATCCCACAGACGGCGTTCGGCTTCCCGCAATTGCGCAATTCAAATTCGGGCCGGCGCATGCGCAGTGTGCTTTGCCCGACAGTGGGCAAAGCATAAAATCAATACAGCGGATGCAATACTCTGTCCTTGCCCGGAAGTCGTCCAAGGCAAGCAGTCATTTCCTGGGCAAGGAAAGACTAGTGCATGCGTTGTAATGATTTTATGCTTTGCCTACTGTTGGGCAAAGCACACTGCGCATGTGCCGGCCCGAATTTGAATTGCGCAATTGCGGGAAGCCAAACGCAGTCTGTGGGATTCACAGGCGGCGATACGCAACGGATGCCGAGGAGCGGGGGGGGAGGACAGAGAAAATGCCGCTTCCTTACCTGACTGCCATGATTGACAGCGAAAAATACCAACTTTACAAAGGTATTTTGATATGAAAACGGCGTATCAGGATATATGATATCTAGCGTTAGCTTTGTTATGGGACGCACTATTCAGCCATATCTTTAGTTGATATGGCAAAATTGGGGTGACAGATTCCCTTTAATAATCTTCCCCATATATCCCTTATTTATATCAAGATATTCATCATCACAGTTATTATACAGTTTGTATCTTTTCATACTATGCATCATGTATATGATATACGTCTGCATATACTGTATTAATTATCAATTCTTACTAGCACATTTGCACTTTTTACACTTTTCCCATTCTGGGTTCCTTTTCTTATATATTTTTTTATTCATTAACATAAACTTTTTCTTTACAATTTCTTTATTTTTTTGTTCAATAATTGGACCACAGTTTTATAATATATATCACGTTTCTTATTTTATTTTCTTACATCACTAATACTGTCTTCGCAGTGTTATTTCACACAATCATGTATCTTTTATATCTATATATATATTTTTTTTTTAATATCCCGATACACAGTCCATACTTTTGTTCAGCATAACTTTATCATGCACATGTACACAGGTGGTCAAAATTGTTTGTACCCTCGTTTCATGACAGAAAAACCCACAATGGTGACAGAAATAACTTGAATCTGACAAAAGTAATAATAAATCAAAAATCTATGAAAATGAACAAATGAAAGTCAGACATTGCTTTTCAACCATTCTTCCACAGAATTTTTAAAAGAATAAAACTCATGAAATAGGCCTGGACAGAAATGATGGTACCCTTAACTTAATATTTTGTTGCACAACCTTTTGAGACAATCACTGCAATCAAATGATTCCTGTAACTGTCAATGTGACTTCTGCACATCTCAACAGGTATTTTTGCCCACTCCTCAAGAACAAACTGCTCCAGTTGTCCTTGTGTTTGAAGGTTGCCTTTTCCGTGCGGCGTGTTTCAGCTCTTTCCAAAGATGCTGAATAGGATTTAGGTCAGGGTTCATAGAAGGACACTTCAGAATAGTCCAATGTTTTCCTCTTAGCCAGTCTTTGGTGTTTTTAGCTGTGTGTTTTGGGTCATTATCCTGTTAAAAGACCAATGACCTGCGACTGAGACCAAGTTTTCTGACACTGGGTAGCACATTTCTCTCTAGAATCCCTTGATAGTCTTGAGATTTCATTGTACCCTGCACAGATTCTAGACACCCTGTGCCAGATGCATCAAAGCAGCTCCAGAACATAACAGAGCCTCCTCCATGTTTCACAGTAGGGACAGTGTTCTTTTCTTGATATGCTTAATTTTTCCGTCTGTGAACATACAGTCATGGCCAAAAGTTTTGAGAATGACACAAATATTATATTTTCACATGATCTGCTGCCCTCTGGTTTTTATGTGTGTTTGACAGATGTTTTTATCACAGACAGAAATATAATAATTGCAAACATATGAGTAACAAAAGCTTATATTGACAGTTAGAATGAGTTAATGCAGCAAGTCAATATTTGCAGTGTTGAACCTTCTTCTTCAGGACCTCTGCAATTCTTCCTGGCATGCTCTCAATCAACTTCTGGACCAAATCCTGACTGATAGCAGTCCATTCTTGCACAATCAATGCTTTCATTTTGTCAGAATTTTTAGGTTTTTGTTTGTCCACCCGTCTCTTGATGATTGACCACAAGTTCTCAATGGGATTAAGAACTGGGGAGTTTCCAGACCATAGACCCAAAATCTCTATGTTTTGTTCCCTGAGCCATTTAGTTATCACCTTTGCTTTATGGCAAGGTGCTCCATCATGCTGGAAAAGGCATTGTTGATCGCCAAACTGCTCTTGGAGGATTGAGAGAAGTTGCTCTTGGAGGACATTCTGGTACCATTCTTTATTCATGGCTGTGTTTTTAGGCAAGACTGTGAGAGAGCCAATTCCCTTGGCTGAGAAGCAACCCCACACATGAATGGTTTCAGGATGCTTAACAGTTGGCATGAGACAAGACTGGTGGTAGCGCTCATCTTGTCTTCTCCGAATGAGGCGTTTTCGTGATGTCCCAAACAATCGAAAAGGGGATTCATCAGAGAAAATAACTTTACCCCAATCCTCAGCAGTCCACTGCCTGTACCTTTTGCAGTATATCAGTCTGTCCATGATGTTTTTTCTGGAGAGAAGTGGCTTCTTTGCTGCCCTCCTTGAGACCAGGCCTTGCTCCAAGAGTCTCCGCCTCACAGTGCGTGCAGATGCACTCACACCTGTCTGCTGCCATTCCTGAGCAAGCTCTGCACTGCTGGTAGCCCGATCCTGCAGCTGAAACACTTTTAAGAGACGGTCCTGGGGCTTGCTGGTCTTTCTTGTGCGCCCTGAAGCCTTTTTGGCAACAATGGAACCTCTCTCCTTGAAGTTCTTGATGATGCGATAGATTGTTGACTGAGGTGCAATCTTTCTAGCTGCGATACTCTTCCCTGTTAGGCCATTTTTGTGCATTGCAATGATGACTGCACATGTTTCTTTAGAGATAACCATGGTTAACAGAAGAGAAACAATGATGCCAGGTACCAGCCTCCTTTTAAAGTGTCCAGTGGTGTCATTCTTACTTAATCATGACAGATTGATCTCCAGCCATGTCCTCATCAACACCCACACCTGTGTTAATGGAGCAATGACTGAAAAGAGGTTAGCTGGTCCTTTTAATGCAGGGCTGCAATGATGTTGAAATGTGTTTTGGGGGATAAAGTTCATTTTCTAGCCAAATATTGACTTTGCAAGTAATTGCTGTTAAGCTGATCACTCTTTATAACATTCTGGAGTATATGCAAATTGCCATTAGAAAAAGTGAAGCAGTAGACTTTGTAAAAATTAATATTTGTATCATTCTCAAAACTTTTGGCCATGACTGTAGAGCTGATGTGCCTTGCCAAAAAGTTCCACTTTTGTCTCATCTGTCCATAGGACATTCTCCCAGAAGCTTTATGGCTTGCCAACATGTATTTTGGCAAATTCTAGTCTGGCTTTTTTATATTTTTTCAGCAATGGTGTCCTCCTTGGTTTTTTCACATTGTTAGGGTCTGCGGAACGCACCAAATATAAGATGTGGAGAGGTGCGTTCGCAGCCCGGGGTCCACCGTGCAGGCGGAGCCTGCTGCTAGTAATCCCGCAGAGTCGCCAACATAAACGCCGTAACGCGCTGTGGCAATAAGTGCGAACTCTGTAACTCCACAGAACCGCTAGAAGGAGAGCCGCAGCGCTATATGGCGATGTGTGCGTACTCACTAAACACAACTGAGTCGCAAAGAAAACACGCTAGGGCGCTGTCTAGCGTTGAAAGCGAACCCTGTTACGTCACAGGGCCGCTGAGAAAATGTGCTGTGTCCTGTCAGGCTCTCAGGTACACAGTTAAGTGCTAAGCGTACATAAAGCGTGATCATGTGCTAATGTCCTCGCGGGAGTCACCCGCAATCTATGGCGTCTGAACGCCAGACTCTGAATACGGCAATCAAAACTCCTCACCGGTTATGCCGGTAATCTAGGGCATCTAGGACGCCGACCCTGACCAGCTAGCACACCAAACTCTTCACCGATTAAGTCGGTATTCTAGTGGCTTATTTCAGCCGGGTCCCTAACCACACACACACATGACCACACTGGCGCATAGCATACAATGGTTGATATTAGCGCATGGCGGCCCAGCCATGCTACTCTTTTATACAGTCATGGCCAAAAGTTTTGAGAATGATACAAATATTAATTTTTACAAAGTCTACTGCTTCACTTTTTCTAATGGCAATTTGCATATACTCCAGAATGTTATAAAGAGTGATCAGCTTAACAGCAATTACTTGCAAAGTCAATATTTGGCTAGAAAATGAACTTTATCCCCCAAAACACATTTCAACATCATTGCAGCCCTGCATTAAAAGGACCAGCTAACCTCTTTTCAGTCATTGCTCCATTAACACAGGTGTGGGTGTTGATGAGGACATGGCTGGAGATCAATCTGTCATGATTAAGTAAGAATGACACCACTGGACACTTTAAAAGGAGGCTGGTGCTTGGCATCATTGTTTCTCTTCTTTTAACCATGGTTATCTCTAAAGAAACATGTGCAGTCATCATTGCAATGCACAAAAATGGCCTAACAGGGAAGAGTATCGCAGCTAGAAAGATTGCACCTCAGTCAACAATCTATCGCATCATCAAGAACTTCAAGGAGAGAGGTTCCATTGTTGCCAAAAAGGCTTCAGGGCGCACAAGAAAGACCAGCAAGCCCCAGGACCGTCTCTTAAAAGTGTTTCAGCTGCAGGATCGGGCTGCCAGCAGTGCAGAGCTTGCTCAGGAATGGCAGCAGGCAGGTGTGAGTGCATCTGCACGCACTGTGAGGCGGAGACTCTTGGAGCAAGGCCTGGTCTCAAGGAGGGCAGCAAAGAAGCCACTTCTCTCCAGAAAAAACATCATGGACAGACTGATATACTGCAAAAGGTACAGGCAGTGGACTGCTGAGGACTGGGTTAAAGTTATTTTCTCTGATGAATCCCCTTTTCGATTGTTTGGGACATCACGAAAACGCCTCATTCGGAGAAGACAAGATGAGCGCTACCACCAGTCTTGTCTCATGCCAACTGTTAAGCATCCTGAAACCATTCATGTGTGGGGTTGCTTCTCAGCCAAGGGAATTGGCTCTCTCACAGTCTTGCCTAAAAACACAGCCATGAATAAAGAATGGTACCAGAATGTCCTCCAAGAGCAACTTCTCTCAATCCTCCAAGAGCAGTTTGGCGATCAACAATGCCTTTTCCAGCATGATGGAGCACCTTGCCATAAAGCAAAGGTGATAACTAAATGGCTCAGGGAACAAAACATAGAGATTTTGGGTCTATGGTCTGGAAACTCCCCAGTTCTTAATCCCATTGAGAACTTGTGGTCAATCATCAAGAGACGGGTGGACAAACAAAAACCTAAAAATTCTGACAAAATAAAAGCATTGATTGTGGAAGAATGGACTGCTATCAGTCAGGATTTGGTCCAGAAGTTGATTGAGAGCATGCCAGGAAGAATTGCAGAGGTCCTGAAGAAGAAGGTTCAACACTGCAAATATTGACTTGCTGCATTAACTCATTCTGTCAATATAAGCTTTTGTTACTCATATGTTTGCAATTATTATATTTCTGTCTGTGATAAAAACATCTGTCAAACACACATAAAAACCAGAGGGCAGCAGATCATGTGAAAATATAATATTTGTGTCATTCTCAAAACTTTTGGCCATGACTGTAGTAACAGCTACAGGACCTGCTGGAAACAAGGACCAATGAAGCTTGTTCCAGAACAACAGTAGTCACAGGACCTTCCTGGCAGACCAATAGGAGCTGCTGCAGTACCTGAGCATGTGACCCCTGATCTCCAATGAGAGATCTCACTCTGGGCATGCTCAGAAGGGAAAACGCAGGACTTTGTCCCAAAGACGTCTGCTCCAGCACTGGCTATAATAGCAGATCCAGGAAAGGCAGCAGCAAGTCACTGCACAGTACTGGAGTGGGCAAGACGCTTGGACCGACGTCTCTGCAGAGCAGGCTCCACTGCGGCCGGAGATGAATGGGAGACCGCAGCGGGGCTGGTTCGAGACTCCCCTTGTGCAGCAGCGGGAACTCGAACCCTAACACACATGAAGTCAACTTTGGCTCATACAACGACGGATGGTGCGATCTGACACTGATGTTCCTAGACTTTGAAGTTCATCTTTAATCTGTTTAGAAGTTTTTCTGGGCTCTTTTGTTACCATTCGTATTATCTGTCTCTTTGATTTGTCAATTTTCCACCTGCGGCCACGACCAGGGAGGTTGGCTTCAGTCCCATGGAGTTTCAATTTCTGAAAAAGGGGGATATAGGAAAGATGTGTATCTTCATACCGTGTTAGCCAGTAGATAGAAAAATATTTAGAATTGAGAGTTCTCAGTGGTTGTGTCAGTATTCCGGGTTTTCTAGGTAACTTTGTCAATGATTTTGCCCTTTGTTAAAATGGAGTTTGCTGTTTTCTGTGCCCTACTTCCTGTTCGTTTGTTTAAAACCCGGCTCAGGTGCTGGCTTCACTGCTGGAATATTCTGCTTCTGTTCCCCTGCAACCCAGCTGCTTTGTTCCTCACAGATCTTTTGTGTATTTACCAGGAAAGTGCATAACCTTATCTTCAGGTGTTTCTCAGCCACAGCAGTTTCTACCCATGGCTCTGGACATTCTCTGCATATGTAAGTTGCACAAAGTACTGTGTTATCACTAAACTGTTGACTTGGGAATTTAACCCTTGGTTCACTCCATTTGATAAGAACTGTGTTTCTGAACTGTTGCTGTTTAACCCTTTGTGCATTACCTCTGGTGAGAGCTGTTGGAACTGTTACTGGAACCTTACTGACATATGAACTTGTTGTTGGACTTCACTGAATTAAGCCACAACTGAGATTAACTTGTTCCTGGACCTCCCTGTGTTTTCTGCATACCTGGATCTGACTCTTCACACACCAGCAGTGTGTAAATCCAGCCACGTTACCTGTGCATCAGACTTACCTTGTGGTCACATTTGTGTGAGGACTCCGTCGTAAGAACTTTACCACCCTCGCTATAGAGGTTCAAAGACTTATATATCCGGATTCATATAACTGGACTTGTGTATATATATATGGACTCATTGCATGTCACTACGGGTTGTTTGAATATTGTTTTTGGGTGTTTTGCTGTTTCACAAATACATTATTTGCATTCAAAGAAACCCGTCTCTGATTGTTCATTGCCCCACGCTATCAGAATCCTCGAGTTCCTACAATAGTATTACAGGTTGATACCTTTTAATGGCTAACTGAAAAGATGATAACAAATTGCAAGTGTAATGTATGTAGTACAGTTCATATAGCGTCTTGTGCTTGGGTGCGATGAAAACACAGGAGTCACAGGTTTGATATAGAAAAGTCCTGTATTACTTCTTACAAGTTGGCAGAAATAGTCACACAGTTTGCAGACACAGAAACAGGAGACACAGCAGGCCAGAGTAATCCAAGCTCAGCAATCACTCTCCAATACAGATTCAGGATCTTCTTCTCTGTTACCGTAAGTCCATGCAAACGTGGGTCTTTCAAAGAGCAGGGTTCAGAGTCCACAAGTGCTTCAGAGTTCCTCAGTAGGAATAGCTGGAGTGCAAGGTCCAAGGCTTACAGGAGTCAAGTCACAGGTTCACTGCAGGCTAGATTCTGAAGCACTGATTGCTCAGCTGTGGCTGCTTAAGAAGCAAAGGAGAGAATCAGGGCAGGAACATGCAAGCTGGAAACTCCATTTTGACTGAGGGCAAGATAGCTGCAGCAAGACAGAAAGTAAAATGGCTGACGAACAAACTGAGTTTCAGGAATATATACATAGAACCTTACATTACTCCCCCTTAAGGACAACCTCCGGATGACCTCAGACCAGGCTTGTGTGGGTACCTCTGATGAAACTGACGGAGCAAGCGAGGAGCATTAATGTTATTGACCGGTTCCCATGAGTTGTCCTCCACTGGGTAGCCCTGCCATTTAAACAGATATTGTAACTGATTTCTATACAACCTGGAATCTAAAATCCTTTCCACCACAAATTCTTCCTGACCATCGACTAGCACTGGGTCAGGACAAGGAGAGGAACGTCCAGGAAACGTATTGGGTGTCGCAGCCTTTAGTAGGGATACATGAAAGACAGGGTGGATTCTCATAGTTCTGGGCAGTTGAAGACGACAAGCAACGGCACTTATAATTTTACTGATTTTATAGGGTCCAATGTACTTATGTCCCAACTTAGACGATGGAATCCTTAACTTAAGATTTCTGGTTGACAGCCAGACCAAGTCTCCTACCTTGAAAGCTGGTGCAGGTTTACGAAATTTATCTGCTGCTTTCTTGTACCTTTCTTGAGCCGATTCCAGATTTTCCTTTAGAAGATCCATATTCTTCTGTAAAGACGTGATTCTTTCAGCCACTGCTGGTAAAGGCGTTTCTATGGGAAATCGTGGTAGAATGTTAGGATGATAACCTAGATTAGAGTAAAAAGGAGACTGTTTAGTGGAGGCACTCTGAGAGTTGTTATACGAGAACTCAGCTAATGGAAGTAGATCCACCCAATCATCCTGTAGGTGGCAGATAAAGCAGCGGAGATACTGCTCCAGGGTTTGATTGGTTCGTTCGGTCTGTCCATTAGTCTGGGGATGAAAAGCAGAAGAAAGGTTTACTTTAATGTCCAATGCTGCACAGAAATTTTGCCAAAACCTAGAAGTGAATTGCACCCCTCGATCCGAAATAACCTCATCCGGTACTCCATGTAAGCGAAACACATCTTTAATCATCAAATCTGATGTCTGTTTTGCAGTGGGTAAGCCGACACAAGGGATAAAATGAGCTGCCTTTGTTAGACGGTCAACCACCACTAGAATGGTGTTCTTCCCTGAGAGGTTGGTAACTCCACAATGAAGTCCATAGAAATGGATCCCCACGGGCGGGACGGGGTGGGAAGAGGCTGTAACAGACCAGTTGGTGAGGAGCGAGGTGTTTTGCATCTTGCACAGACCTCACATGAAGTGACATAATTCAAAACATCCTTCCTGCAAGTGGGCCACCAAAAGAAACGAGAAAGAAATTCCTGTGTCTTTAGAATTCCTCTATGCCCAGCTATCTTGGAATCGTGAATGAGTTGCAATACTCTTAATCTGACTGTTTCAGGAATATACAGACGTTGTCCTGAATCCACACACCATTCTTAAAGACAAGACTTACGTCCCTTGGGGGTTGTGCCAAAAAGGAATCCGCATGGTATGCTTCCTTGATGTCCTTAAGTAGGTCTTGATTATAAATTACTCCTAGGAATCTAGAGTCAGGAAGAATAGTCTTAGGAGGAGTAATTGGACGTGTCTCTGCTGAGTAAATCCTAGAGAGTGCATCAGCCTTTCCATTGCGCGATCCTGGTCTATAAGAGATGATAAAATTAAATTGGTTTAAGAAAAGATTCCAGCGAGCCTGGCGAGGAGTCAGGCACTTAGCCGACCTGATAAACTCAAGGTTACGATGGTCTGTCAGGACGACTATTTGCTGTGCAGCTCCCTGAAGAAGGTGTCTCCATTCTTTGAAGGCGGCAATAATGGCCAACAACTCTCTATTGCCCACATCGTAGTTCCTCTCAGCCGAAGACAACTGCTGGGAAAAGAAGGCACAGGGATGCAAGACATTCTTCTCACCTGTTCTCTGAGAGAGTATAGCTCCAACGGCACAGTCTGAAGCATCCACCTCTATTATGAAGGCAAGCTCGGGGTTGGGATGTACTAGGATAGGTGCAGTGGTAAATTTATCTTTTAGACGGGAAAATGCTTCCTGGGCTTGGGGAGTCCAGGAAAACCTAGACTCTTTCCGGGTAAGTTGAGTGATAGGTGACACTACCTCAGAGAAATTTCTAATGAAACGTCTATAGAAGTTGGCAAACCCGATGAAGCGCTGTACCTCCTTCACATTTCTAGGACTTGGCCAATCCTTGATGGCTTGGGTTTTGCTTCCATCCATACTAATTCCTTGTGTAGACAGTACATACCCAGAAATTGAATTTCGGTCCTATGGAATTCACACTTTTCAAGTTTGATGTAAAGATGATTTTGTCTTAGACGTTCCAAGACCATTCTCACATGTCCATGATGTTCCTCTGTGGAGTTAGAAAAAATTAGAATATCATCCAAATAAATTACCACGAATGTATCTAGGAGATCCCTGAAGATGTCATTCACCAAGTGTTGGAAAGTGGCTGGGGCGGTACTCAGACCAAAAGGCATAACTAGATATTCAAAGTGTCCATAGCGTGACCTGAATGCAGTCTTCCATTCATCCCCAGGTCTAATACGGACTAAGTTATAGGCCCCACGAAGATCTAGTTTAGAAAAAATTTTGGCATGTCGCACTCTCTCCAATAGCTCAGGGATTAAAGGCAATGGATAACGGTTTCTAATAGTAACCTTATTGAGTTCCCTATAGTCTACGCATGGTCTCAGAGATCCATCTTTCTTCTTTACAAAGAAGATGGGTGCACCTGCAGGAGATGAAGAGGGGCGTATGAAGCCCTTGGCTAGATTTTCATCTATGTAATCCTTTAAAGCCTTTAGCTCGGGCCCCGCCAGGGGGTAGATCTTACCAAAAGGTATCTCTGCTCCAGGCAATAATTCAATTGGACAATCATATGGACGGTGAGGAGGAAGCTGGTCAGCGTTCTTCTTGTCACATAAATCCACATAGTCCTGGTATACAGCTGGTAGTTCAGGGACTGACATGATTCCTTTAGGAACAGAGCAAGCTGAAACTTTTGGACTCATCTGTTTCTCTGGAAAGTGTAATTCCTTGGTCTCCCAGTTAATGGTAGGATTCTGAGCCTGCAGCCATGGTAGCCCTAGAATAATGGGAAAGTGGGGAGAAGAGATAAGCATAAAGGACAGTTTCTCTTGATGATCTTTACCCATAAGAACCCTCAAAGGCTCTGTTTCCTGATCCACTGGTCCAGAGGTCAGCAGGGAGCCATCCACAGTTTCCATCTGTACTGGAGTAGCCTTCTTCACTGAACGTATTCCCTGTTTCAGAGCAAAGGAGACATCCATAAAATTTCCACTTGCCCCTGAGTCGATCATAGCAGAGCTAGACACCCAAGCTGAGTCAACCCAGAGTTTGATGGAAAGAAAGCAATGAGAATTGTTTTTCTTACAACTCAGCTGGGACACCGCTGAGGAAACTTGAAAAATGGCAGCGTTTACACAGTCAACGTCCTCAGAGGTAACGGAGTTTAAGTCCGAGAAATCAAGATCTGTTGCTGCAGATCTCTCTGGAGCCTGAGGCTCGGACCTGACAGATCCCCTCTCGCAACACTCACAATGAATGAGTGCTGCAGTAGTCTTACGAGAATGGCTGGGGCAGTTTATAATGAAGTGCCCTGACTTACCACAATAGAAACATAGATTCTCCTTAAAACGATGTTCCTTGCGTGCATCACTAACCCGTCGTTGTAAAGAGTCTACCTGCATGGGTTCAGGTTCAGGTCCCCGTGTAATCCTACTCAAAGGTTCCTTAGCTGGAGAGGAAGGTAGGAAAAGGTTAGTACGATTGCTTTCGAACCATCTCTCTTGCCTGCGTTCAGTCAGACGAGTATCAATACGGATGCAGTAGTTAATAAAGTCACCTAACGCAGTGGGAGGGTCGGCACGAGCAAGTTCATCCTTAATCAGTGGAGATAACCCCTTTCGAAAAATAGATTTTTTGGCGGAACTGTCCCAGGTGGTATCAAGGGCCCATCTCCTGAAATCCAAGGCATATTCAGCTACCGAGTGCTTACCTTGGCGCAAAGCTAACATGGCTGCTTCAGCTGTTGCACCTCGATTGGGGTCATCAAACACCTGCCCCATGGCTGAAATAAAATCATCAAGGTGATTCAAACAATCATCCTCAGTCTCAATCAGAGGGTTTGCCCACATTAAAGCCTTGTTGGTAAGCAACATAATTATAGTAAGCACCTTAGATCGTTCAGTGGGAAATTGTGAAGCATGTGCAGAAAAAAAAAGATTGCATTGATTAATAAATCCCCTGAATTTCTCACGTTCACCGCCAAAACGAAAAGGGGGCAACTTGGGAATCCCAGCACTCGGGGCTACGGCAGGAGCCTGGACTCGCCCCTCTAGAACCTCAATCCTGGCTCGCAAATCCTGGGTAGTCTGTCCAACCACTTGCAAATTGTGATTATTGAGGTCCTGTAGATTTGTAAAACGGGTCTTTATATTCTGCAAATCTGCAAGGATATTATCAGTCACTCCGCAAAGTTCCTTTATGCGGGCCTCCATTTTCCAGATCTTTTAAGACAGGATTACTGGAAGAAGAGGAGAGAAAAAAAACAATAGTGTTCACCTGTGGCAACACTGCAGAAAGAAAAAAAAATTAAGGGAACTGCTCACCTGGAATGGTTGTGAGAAGTCACAACCACTATCATCACAGAAAGTTTCAACCAGACATCTGATATCCAGAGTTACAGCAGACAAAAAAGAGAAAAGAAAGGGAAAAAAAAAAAACAATAGTGTTTACCTGTGGTAACACTGCAAAAAGAAAAAACTTAAGGGAATTGCTCACCTGGAATGGTTGTGAGAAGTCACAACCACTGTCATCACAGAAAGTACAACCGGACGTCTGATATCCACAGTACAGCAGACACAGCCTTCCAGACCCAGCAGACACTAAAGTTTTGGCTCCAGAATCTTGTAATGTATGTAGTACAGTTCATATAGCGTCTTGTGCTTGGGTGCGATGAATACACAGGAGTCACAGGTTTGATATAGAAAAGTCCTGTATTACTTCATACAAGTTGGCAGAAATAGTCACACAGTTTGCAGACACAGAAACAGGAGACACAGCAGGCCAGAGTAATCCAAGCTCAGCAATCACTCTCCAATACAGATTCAGGATCTTCTTCTCTGTTACCGTAAGTCCATGCAAACGTGGGTCTTTCAAAGAGCAGGGTTCAGAGTCCACAAGTGCTTCAGAGTTCCTCAGTAGGAATAGCTGGAGTACAAGGTCCAGGCTTACAGGAGTCAAGTCACAGGTTCACTGCAGGCTAGATTCTGAAGCACTGATTGCTCAGCTGTGGCTGCTTAAGAAGCAAAGGAGAGAATCAGGGCGGGAACATGCAAGCTGGAAACTCCATTTTGACTGAGGGCAAGATAGCTGCAGCAAGACAGAAAGTAAAATGGCTGACGAACAAACTGAGTTTCAGGAATATATACATAGAACCTTACAGCAAGCTTTCTAGACTACTCAGGTCTCTTCATCAGGCAAAGGCTAAAACAAAATCTGAAGAATCACATATTTATACACAACACAGCACAGAAACAATGCAATAGGTAAGACAAGTGACGTGAAGCAGAACTGTCATTATGGGAGATAGAGATGAACATAAATATTGGAACAGTTCATAGATAAGGAGTGTGAAAGTTTTATTGCCCTCTGATTGGAGTCTGGTATTGTTGTGATCCCCCAGAAGGTCTGTCCTATCCTTTTTTTTTTTTTTCCTATAAGGGGTTAATTTGTCAGGGTGTTACCTTGTGTTACCAATTTGTGTTATGTTCACCTGTGTTCCACATGTCTATATCGTATTTAAGTCTGCAGTATAGGGCATTGTGTAAACCATGACTAAGACCTGCTAGGTCGAAACGCGTCGGTTTCATTCCACCAGGGACCCCACCTGTATATGTCTTTTTTCTATTAAGATGGATTTTAATTTTATCTAATAAAAATTGAATTTTTATCCATTTTTGCGCTGGAGATTTTTTCTACATGTTTTGCTGCAGCCAACGCCTCTAATCAAGGTGACTCCGTGCGCATGAGGATTCTGGACTACTGCTGAGTGTGAAAATCTTCTGGACTACTGCTGAGACTGGTGAGCTGACTATTTTCCTGCTACCCCCCTTTTCCTTGCCTACACATATTTTGATTGAGTCTTGCTCCCTATTTGGAATATATATGGTCTCATAACTACATTATTATCATGGATGTGGATAGAAGAAGACAGAGTAAATTTGCAGCTATTTTTGATGCTACTGAAGAGGATACAAATATTTGCAGTGGGGTTTCCCAGGTGGAGTCTTTAGAAGACTTGTTTAATCGATTAGAAAACCGCAAAATAAAAGAGACCAGATTATGGTGGGACATGACTTCTTTGAAATCATATCTGAGCAAAAAGCTTATACCTAGAGGGTTGAGGTTAAACAAAAAACCCACCTTCACTTATTCTGAGAATTTCAAAAAGGATTGGGAACAGATTCTTACACAGAGTTCGTTTAAATTAATGGAATTAATTATAAAACATGAAGAATTGGAAATTAACTCTGTTAAAGAGGATATTACTAAAATACAAACATCCTTGAACAAGCATAATAATGCAGAAGATTTCAATAATTTTAACCAGAGGATGGATAAAATATTTCTAAACTGGAGGAATATGTTGCTGAAACAAAACGCAGTAAATTTGCACAAGATAAACGGGACTTTGAACTCGACCAGGTTTATTCCTGGAAGAAAAGCCGCCCCTGGAGAGAGGGCAATAAACGTTATCAACATGGTTTTTCTGGCTTTCACCAACGAGATCGCAGGGTCAGCTTCACCACGTCTCATGATTCTATGGCTTCTTCCAGCTCTAATCTGAACACGTCTGAAGATTCTCGGACACTTCATTTAATACAAGACGTTCTAATGATATACGTCCAGACAGAAATGTTTCTAACAATGCGAACCTTTCAAAAAACGAAGGAGAAGAGCAGGGAGGAAGCATAAGAACAAGAAACTATCATTTCAGACACAGGAGGAGATACTAAAATGTCCAGTTGTCAATCTTTCTAGTTACAATTTATCAGAAGCCCATCTTAGTCTTCTCAGTAAAGGCTTAGGATTTAGCCCAGTGAAAAAATTTGATATTTACCGGACTCTTCTGGACGTTAACAAATTGGCCAGAAATCTGACATTGAAATGTCATTTTGAATATCAGCCTAATTCCTCTGACAATTTGTTAACCTCTGAATCTGTGACTACTCCACATGAGGTTTTTCCCTTTGGTAATTTTTCTTTTGATGATCTTAGGGGCTATTCCACACTAAGAGATTTGCAATCTTACTCTGTACTTAAAGACAGTACCTTGAATGATTTTTTTCATATGTCTAATCCATTATTCTATCCAATACAATCTAGACCCTCTGTTCTGGATACTTTCCAGGAACTAATAGAGAAAGATTTAGTACAACTTGATCAATCTACGAATACTGTATGTGACAATTTAACTGCAGAGGAAAGATTAGCTATGAAAGATCTTAATGACAATGCTGATATTCTAGTGAGACAAGCAGATAAAGGGGGAGGAGTTGTTGTTCTAAATGCAGGACTTTATCATTCAGAAAATCTGCGCATACTAAATGATTCTGCTACGTATATGCGTCTTTCTGGGGATCCAACTTTAAAATTTCAAAGTCTATTATCTAAATTGTTGAATGATGGTCTAGCGATGGGGGCTATTTCACAAAAAATTTTTGATTATATATATGTAAAATATCCAGTAATCCCCATTTATCACGCATTCCCAAAAATACACAAGAACATGTTTCCCCCTCCATTCAGAGCGATAATTTCTGGCATCGGATCTCTTACAGAGAAATTAGGAGAGTGGGTAGATCATTATTTGCAGCCCCTAGTGATTAATCTTCCAGGATATATTAGAGACACTAAAATGATTATTTCAGCATTAGATGGTTATGATTGGTCATCAGAATATTTATGGATCACCTGTGATGTTGTGGGTTTATATCCCTTGTGGCAAGACGACTCGCTCGGCTCTCCTGAAGGCAGACTCAGGACACACGTTCTCTGGGTTTTCTTTCTGCTGGTTTATTATCAGCCATAAACTCATGCAGGTTTCGCAGGAAAAGTAAACATGACCCCTCTGGGTTAAACGGGAAAAAGATAAAAAAACAAACAATAACTCAGTCCATAGATGAGTGGGTTCCGCCCGCTCTCGGTAGCATAAACTGCACTGCTAAAGTCCTTGTGGAAAGCTCTGCAGCTTCCACTATCCTGTCTGGAGACTTTCCTCTCCAGACCACACCAGAGAAAAAAAAACAGGACTGAGCTTTTATACATTGCTCAGCCCCACCCTTTGACAGAGTAAACCTACCAGCATATAACATGCTGGCAGATAAATAAAGCAGGTCTTAGTTCACACAGGAGAGCATCCTGTGTGACACATACCTCACTTCACATATAAAACCAGTGACACTGTCACATATTCCCCCCCCTGCCCAAAGCCGGGGGTTTGGTCACCTTCTGACACCAGACAGGGAATCCTAGAGAGGGCATCTGCATTCCCATGTAACTTCCCTGGCCTATGCTCCACGTGAAAGTTAAATTCTTGAAGTTCTAGGAACCATCTAGTTACCCTAGCATTTTTTCCCCTCTTTTCCCTCTACCATCTCAACGGGGCATGCTCTGATACTAATTTAAACTTCCGGCCTAGTAGGTAATATTTTAGTGTATCCACGGCCCATTTTATGGCTAAACACTCTTTCTCTACTATGGCGTAGTTCTTCTCGCAGGAGGACAGCTTTCGCTCAGATAGAGAATGGGATGTTCTTCTCCATTTATTTCTTGGGAGAGTACGGCCCCTAGACCAACCTCTGATGCATCAGTCTGGACCACAAATTCTTTCTTAAAGTCTGGCGCGACCAGGACAGGCTGCTTGCACAGTGTTAGCTTCAGCTTTTGAAACGCGGTCTCCGTTTCTTCCGTCCATTTCACCATGGTTGATTTGGTGCCTTTTAGAAGATCTGTTAGTGGGGCGGCAATCGTGGCGAAATTCGGGATAAACCGCCGGTAGTATCCCACCATTCCCAGGAATGCTTTCACCTGCTTCTTTGAGAGCGGTTGCGGCCAGGTTTGAATTGCCTCCACTTTCTTGATCTGCGGCTTTATTTCGCCTCTCCCAACAACATAGCCCAGGTACTTGGCCTCCTCTTTTCCGATGGCACACTTTCTCGGATTTATGGTAAATCCTGCTTTCCTTAGCGCGTCCAAAACGGCCTGTAGTTTAGGTTGTTGACTAGCCCAGTCTGAGCTAAAGACCACAATGTCGTCGAGGTAGGCTGCGGCATACTTCTTATGTGGGGCTAGGATCCGATCCATAGCCCTCTGGAAAGTGGCTGGGGCCCCCTGTAGTCCGAACGGCATCCGCTTGTATTGAAAACAGCCATCCGGTGTTGAGAAAGCCGTCTTCTCTTTAGCCATCTGGGACATGGGGATCTGCCAGTAGCCCTTCGTCAGGTCAAGAGTGGTGATGTACCTCGCCGGTCCAAGCCTCTCGATGAGTTCGTCGACGCGGGGCATCGGGTACGCGTCACACTTGGATACCTCATTTAGCCGACGGTATTACAAAACCTCCACTCTCCATTGGGTTTCGGCACGAGGACGATTGGGCTCGACCACCCACTCTTCGACTCCTCTATTACCCCGAGGTCTAACATCCTCTTCACCTCAGCCGAGATCACCTCCCGGCGTGCTTCCGGAATCCGATACGGCTTCAAATTCACTCGTACATGCGGTTCTGTCAGCACGTCATGCTCTATCACTTGTGTATGCCCTGGCAACTCTGAGAACAGGTCCCGATTCTGCTGTAGTAATTCTCGACACTGTTGCTTCTGGGCCGGTGATAGAGTCTCTGCAATAGTAACCTCCTCCACCTTGCCTTCTGGTGTGGCTCCCAGGCAAGGGTTTCCACAGGTTCACGGTCCCGCCACGGCTTGAGCAAGTTTATATGATATATTTGATGTGCCTTCCTTCGGCCAGGCTGGTGGACTTTATAATTAACCTCGCTGACTTTCTCCACCACCTCGTATGGACCTTGCCATTTGGCGAGGAACTTGCTCTCGATGGTAGGGATCAGCACCAAAACACTGTCTCCGGGCTGGAACTGTCTTAGTCTCGCCGACCGGTTATAGACTCTCGCCTGGGCTTCCTGCGCCTGGAGGAGATGTTCCTTTACGATGGGCATCACCTTTAACATTCTCTCCTGTAACTGGGCGACATGTTCGATGATACTCCGGTGTGGCGTGACTTCAGCCTCCCAAGTTTCCTTGGCGATGTCTAGGAAACCTCTTGGATGCCGCCCATATAGGAGCTCAAATGGAGAGAAGCCCGTGGAGGCTTGAGGAACTTCTCTGACCGAGAAAAGCAAAAATGGGAGCAGGTAGTCCCAGTCTCTCCCATCCTTTTCAACGACCTTCTTGAGCATCGCCTTTAAGGTCTTGTTGAAGCGTTCCACTAGGCCGTCCGTTTGTGGATGATAAACCGAGGTCCGCAGCTGAGTTATCTGAAGGACTCTGCAAAGCTCCTTCATCACCTTGCTCATGAAGGGGGTTCCTTGGTCTGTTAGAATCTCTTTTGGTAGACCTGTCCGAGCAAAAATATGGACCAACTCTCGGGCTATACTTTTACTGGACATGTTCCTTAGGGGAACCGCTTCTGGATACCGAGTCGCATAGTCCATGACGACCAGGATATATTGGTGGCCCCGAGCTGATTTGACTATGGGGCCCACGAGGTCCATGGCAATCCTCTCAAAGGGAACCTCTATCACAGGTAGTGGAACTAAGGGGCTACGGAAGTGGGAGGAGTGAGCGGTTATTTGGCAGGTGGGGCAGGACCTACAAAAAGTTTTGAATTTCTCGATAACACCCTGGCCAATAAAACCTCCTCAGTATCCTCTCCTGAGTTTTCTCGACCCCTAGGTGTCCCCCCAGAACATGTGAATGGGCCATGTCTAGCACCCGCCGTCTGTATGGCCCCGGCACTAACAGCTGTTCCACTATCTCACCGCCCCTCAGTTTGGCCACCCGATATAGCAACTCCCCCTGTACTGCAAAGTGGGGGAATCTGGTGTCGGCCCCCGGCTCTTGGGCAACCCCATTACATACAGTAACCTGGTCGAACGCCCCTTTTTTAGGTCAGGTCTCGAACTTGAGCAGTCCCAAAGTTCTCTCTGGACATATCTAACGCAGGTAGGTCGGCCTCCTCGGTCACCGTCTCACCCTCATCACCGACAAGGACGCACAGTGGGAACTCCTCTCTCTAAGACTCTGTCGGGGGTTCTTCTTCAAGGATCTCGCTTTTCCCCATACTACTTAGTCCAGTTCCCTTCCCCCACAAGTCCCAGAATAAGGAAAAATCACGGCCCAATATGACGGGATGTATCAGGTCCTTTACCACCCCGACTTCATGGGACTGGGCACCACAGTCTGTCCCCACTGTTACTGTGGCCACGGGATAGTCCTTGGCGTCACCATGGATGCACCGAACACCCAGGGTTTTGGAAGGGATCAACTGGTGGGGAAGGGATGCTCTGATCAAGGTCACCAGACTCCCGGAGTCCAACAGCCCAAGCACTTTTATTCCATTAATGGATACTGCACACGCCTGCGGTCCCTTGCCGGGTCGACAGTCCACGCTACAGGCTGGATAGGCATAATAGGAGACCCGTCTACCTAGGCTGCAGTCCTTGGGCTCACGGGATATTTGACACTTGGCGGCTACATGTCCAGGGTTGTGACATCGCCAGCAAACTATATCTTTCCCACTTGTTCTAAAGGCCCCTTCAATAGGAGTGGGACGCCCCCCAGTGGTGGCTCTAGACCCCTTCCGTGGTGAACCCACCCCCTTTTGGGTATCCCAGTAGGGAGAAATGACTGCATCCGGTTTCCCAAGAGATCTCTCAACTACCTGGTACCTCTCTACCAGGCCGATAAAGTCATCTACATTCTGGGAATCACCCTGGGCAACCCAGGTCTGTACTGACTTGGGAAGGGAATGCATGAATCTATCAATCACCACCCGCTCAACCATCTGGGCCGGAGTGGAGGACTCCGGTTGTAGCCACTTCTGAACAAGATGCAGTAGGTCAAACATCTGCGAACGAGGGGGTTTTGTGCTAGCATATGCCCAGTGATGAACTCGCTGGGCTCTTACTGCCATATTTACTCCCAGAGGTGCTAGGATCTCTGTCTTTAGTTTGGGATACTCCTTAGCATCTTGCAGCGCCAAGTCAAAATACGCTTTTTGGGGTTCACCCGATAAATATGGCGCCAGAACCTCTGCCCACTGTGCTGGTGGAAGTCTCTCCCGATCAGCCACCCTCTCAAAAACAGTCAGAAATGCTTCTACATCATCCCCAGGGGTCATCTTCTGCATGGCCCGCCTTACCGCCTTCCTGACGTGAGAATCATCAGTCGGCCCTGGGGTTGGGGTGGCCGCCCGGCTCTGGATGGCTTCTGCCAAAAGCTGTATCTGCTGTTGCGCCTCCTGCTGGTGCTGCTGCTGCGACTTTTGCTGCAACTGGATCTGTTGAAGCAACAGTTTGGTCGTCTCCTGGTGCTGCTGCTGCATGCTCTGCTGGGCCTGCTGTATGCTCTGCTGGCTCTGTAGGTGTTGCTGCTGTATGCTCTGCTGGGCCTGGACCAGGTGCTTAACGAGCTCCTCCATGCTGCCGGACTTCTCTAGCTGGCTGGAAGCCTTCACCCAGGACATCCACCGGTCTTTGTGGCAGGTACACGTGTTCCTGGAATCCTGCACGCACTCTCACACCAACTGTGGCAAGACGACTCGCTCGGCTCTCCTGAAGGCAGACTCAGGACACACGTTCTCTGGGTTTTCTTTCTGCTGGTTTATTATCAGCCATAAACTCATGCAGTTTTCGCAGGAAAAGTAAACATGACCCCTCTGGGTTAAACGGGAAAAACATAAAAAAACAAACAATAACTCAGTCCATAGATGAGTGGGTTCCGCCCGCTCTCGGTAGCATAAACTGCACTGCTAAAGTCCTTGTGGAAAGCTCTGCAGCTTCCACTATCCTGTCTGGAGACTTTCCTCTCCAGACCACACCAGAGAAAAAAAAACAGACTGAGCTTTTATACATTGCTCAGCCACACCCTTTAACAGAGTAAACCTACCAGCATATAACATGCTGGCAGATAAATAAAGCAGAATTTGTTTAATAACGGTGCATCCAGACACGAAACAAATGAACGTTTTCGGTCCAACTATTGGACCTTCATCAGAATACTTTTCAAAGGAACACTGAAAAATATATACAGAAATATACATAATCAAAAAAGGACACAGTTTTGTCAATTAAATGCAATTGAAATGCAGTTCAAAAATTCAACAACAACGTCAATATATAGAAAGTACATTGAAGAATATGTGTGTATAGTAACACTTGCGAGTTCAATCCAAAGAACCAAAATAGAGTGAACATCCAATGGTTGAAAAGGTGCTGACTGAAACAAATGGTTAAGGAGTCAATCCAAACTGTAGATCTAGGTAGTGAACAGATACCTGAATAAGTAAATAGGGAGAGAAAAGGATACCAAATAGTTTCAGAGTGAGTCTTGTGATGTTCAGAAGTTGAGTGCACGATATTCGTGATACTAAAAGGGAGAGAAATAAGTAGTGAGAGGACTGAATATTAGGAACATAACTGAATGCCTGGACACAATAGAATGCAATCTCCAAAAGGTAGCTAAAAAGGAACATATGAATATATGTAAAAAGAGTTGCAATTTGCCAGACCACATGAGAGATGAGAAGGCAGAAGGGATTAGTATGTATAAATACCTGGATGAGAAGCAAATATCTCTAAATAAATAAGGATGGCTCAAGACACTGTGAATCAGGACCAGGCACTCACAATAATGGAAGAGGGGAGCTAAACAAATATAGAGATTAAATGTAAAGTGGTGAGAACTGGTCATGGAATGAAAAGGACAGGGGTATAAGGGAATATTACCTGGGAGCCAATGTGACAGGGCAGGCTCAAATAAGTTGCTGGAAAGGCACTGTATAGGGAGATTGAGAAGGTAAAAAGCATTGCAAGAAATGCCACAATGAAGAGAGGATCAGAAGATATCCAAAAGCAGTACCTGGGAGTCTGGATCTGAAGACACGCTGTGGAAGCAGGAGAAGCAGGAGTCTGCTGCAGTAGGAGCTGTGCGTGTGAGACAACTTCCTGGTTTTTATGTGTGAGAGCGGGGGCAGTGTCAGAGCGGTCATGTGACCTGGAGCAAGGGAAGAGACCGAGGTACGCCTGCGCAGTGAGGAGGCCCGTGGCACATCCCTCAGGAAGAAGCCACGGGCGAAACGCGCGTCAGGGGTGCCACAGCCTGCACTAAGGTAGAGTAACACATGCGCTACTATATACCAATAAGCATATGCCTTATATACTTTCTTGCCCTGTATACATACCCCTTATAGGGAGATTGTTGAACTATAGATAAGGACATTATTTTTGCTATACTGGACTAAGTGCATGTTAATAGATATGAGATCTGTTATGTGAACTGTTATATACCCGCTGTACTGTAATATAGGTATAATGCCATAAATTAGACAGCTTTATATATATTTTTTTCACTACAGTTCGCTAAATACCTAAAACACCTATATACCCTTTCGAAGGCTGTTCAAGACGTATATTCTGTTGTATAGCTGTTCCCCTTAATATGATATGTATTTTTAAGCAATATTTTTTTAAAAAAATTTCAATAAAAGTATTTTTATGGTAGTAAAAACTTCCTTTTCTTTTCTTTTTGATATACTTAATTTGGAAGTGCCGGATAATTAGGCAAGTAATTATATATGAATATATCAGCAGTGTCTAGTCACTGCAAATTAATTCATGCTGGCAATACTAACAGCCTTATAGTTACAGCAACAGAGGTTTTCAAATCCACTAGAGGAGGAGATTTCAGGAAAAAATTATTAAATCGTGAATCATTTTGGATCTTCAAACTTAATACATGAGTACCATTAGGCTTGAACAAACGGTTAGATTTAATATTGCAATTAGACTAACCCCTTCACCCCCAAGGGTGGTTTGCACGTTAATGACCGGGACAATTTTTACAATTCTGACCACTGTCTCTTTATGAGGTTATAACTCCGGAACGCTTCAACGGATCTTCGCGATTCTGAGAATGTTTTCTCGTGACATATTGTACTTCATGTTAGTGGTAAAATTTCTTCCATATAACTTGCGTTTATTTTTGAAAAAAACGCAAATATGGCGAAAATTTTGAAAATTTTGCAATTTTCAAATTTGAATTTTTATTCCCTTAAAACAGAGAAATATGTAACACAAAATAGTTAAGAAATAACATTTCCCACATGTCTACTTTACATCAGCACAATTTTGGAATCAAAATTTTTTTTTGTTAGGAAGTTATAAGGGTTAAAAGTTGACCAGCGATTTCTCATTTTTACAACAAAATTTACAAAGCCATTTTTTTTAGGGACCACCTCACATTTGAAGTCACTTTGAGGGGTCTACATGACAGAAAATACCCAAAAGTGACACCATTCTAAAAACTGCACCCCTCAAGGTACTCAAAACCACATTCAAGAAGTTTATTAACCCTTCAGGTGCTTCACAGGAACTAAAGCAACGTGGAAGGAAAAAATGAATATTTAACTTTTTAGCCACAAAAATGATCTTTTACAAACTTTTTTTTTATTTTCACAAGGGTAAAAGGAGAAAATGGACAGATAAGGTTGTTATGCAATTTCTCCTGAGTACGCCAATACCCCATATGTGGGGGAAAACCACTGTTTGGGCACACGGCAGAGCTCGTAAGGGAAGGAGCGCCGTTTGACTTTTTCAAACTAAAATTGGCTGGAGTTGAGATTGGACGCCATGTCGCGCTTGGAGAACCTCTGATGCGCCTAAACAGTGGAAACCCCCCACAAGTGACACCATTTTGGAAACTAGACCCCCTAAGGTACTTATCTAGATCTGTTGTGAGCACTTTGAACCCCCAAGTGTTTCACAAAAGTTTATAATGCCTGGGTGTGAAAAAAAAAAAAATAAAAATTCCACAAAAATGATTTTTTAGTCCTAAATTTTTGAATTTTCCCAAGGAAATTGGACCCCAAAAGTTGTTGTCCAATCTGTCCTGAGTACGCTGATACCCCATATGTGGGGGTGGAAAACTGTTTGGGCGCACGGCAGGGCTTGGAAAGGAAGTAGTAACGTTTTGGAATGCAGACGTTGATGGGGGTCATGTTCCGTTTGCAGTGCCCCAGATGAGCCTAAACAGTGGAAATCCCCCACAAGTGACCCCATTTTGGAAACTAGACCCCCTAAGGAACTTATCTAGATCTTTGGTGAGCACTTTGAACCCCCAAGTGCTTCACACAAGTTTATAATGCCCGGGCATGAAAATAAAAAATCCTATTTTTTTCCCACAAAAATTATCTTTTAGTCACTAATTTTTTATTTTCCCAAGGGTATCAGGAGAAATTGGACCACATAAGTTGTTGTCCAATTTGTCCTGAGTACGCCAATACCCCATATGTGGGGGAAAACCACTGTTTGGGCACACGGCAGAGCTCGTAAGGGAAGGAGCGCCGTTTGACTTTTTCAAACTAAAATTGGCTGGAGTTGAGATTGGACGCCATGTCGCGCTTGGAGAACCTCTGATGCGCCTAAACAGTGGAAACCCCCCACAAGTGACACCATTTTGGAAACTAGACCCCCTAAGGTACTTATCTAGATCTGTTGTGAGCACTTTGAACCCCCAAGTGTTTCACAAAAGTTATAATGCCTGGGTGTGAAAAAAAAAAAAAAAAATTCCACAAAAATGATTTTTTAGTCCTAAATTTTTGAATTTTCCCAAGGAAATTGGACCCCAAAAGTTGTTGTCCAATTTGTCCTGAGTACGCTGATACCCCATATGTGGGGGTGGAAAACTGTTTGGGCGCACGGCAGGGCTTGGAAAGGAAGTAGTAACGTTTTGGAATGCAGACGTTGATGGGGGTCATGTTCCGTTTGCAGTGCCCCAGATGAGCCTAAACAGTGGAAATCCCCCACAAGTGACCCCATTTTGGAAACTAGACCCCCTAAGGAACTTATCTAGATCTTTGGTGAGCACTTTGAACCCCCAAGTGCTTCACACAAGTTTATAATGCCCGGGCATGAAAATAAAAAATCCTATTTTTTTCCCACAAAAATTATCTTTTAGTCACTAATTTTTTATTTTCCCAAGGGTATCAGGAGAAATTGGACCACATAAGTTGTTGTCCAATTTGTCCTGAGTACGCTGATGCCCCATATGTGGGGGGGAACCACTGTTTGGGCGCACGGCAGAGCTCGGAATCGAAGGAGCACCATTTGACTTTTTCCAACCAAAATTGGCTGGAATTGAGATTGGATGCCATGTTGCATTTGGAGAGCCCCTGATGTGGAAACCCCCCACAAATGACCCCATTTGGGAAACTAGACCCCCTAAGGAACTTATCTAGATCTTTGGTGAGCAATTTGAACCCTCAAGTGCTTCACACAAGTTTATAACGTAGAGCCGTAAAATTTAAAAATCATATTTTTTCCACAAAAATGATCTTTTCACCCGAATTTTTATTTTTCCAAGGGTAACAAGACTCCAAAAGTTATTGTGCAATTTGTCCTGAGTACACTGATACCCCATATGTGGGGGTATACCACTGGGTGCATGGCAGAGTTTGGAAGGGAAGGAGCGCCGTCTCACTTTTTCAACGCAGAATTGGCTGGACGCCATGTCGTGTTTGGAGAGCTCCTGATCTGCCTAAACAGTGGAAACCCCCCACAAATGACACCATTTTGGAAACTAGACCCCTCAAGGAACTTATCTAGATGTGTGGTGAGAACTTTGAACCCCCAGGTGTTTCACTAAAGTTTATAACGTACAGCCTTAAAATAAAAAATCCTTTTTTTTTTTACAAAAATGATTTTTTCGCCCCCAATATTTTATTTTCACAAGGGTAACAGAAGAAATTGGAACCCAAAAGTTGTTGTCCAATTTGTCCTGAGTACGCTGATACCCAATATGTAGGAGAAAACTACTGTGTGGGTGCACGTCAGGGCTCGGAAGGGAAGTAGTGACGTTTTGGATTGCAGACTTTGATGGAATGGTCTGGGGGCGTCATGTCGCATTTGGAGAGCTCCTGATGCGCCTAAACAGTGGAAATCCCCAACAAGTGACCCCATTTTGGAAAATAGACCCCACAAGGAACTTATCTAGATGTGTGGTGAGCACTTTGAACCCCGAAGTGCTTCACAGAAGTTTATAACGCACAGCCGTAAAAATAAAAAATCCTTTTTTTTTTACAAAAATGATTTTTCGCCCCCAATATTTTATTTTCACAAGGGTAACAGGAGAAATTGGACCCCAAAAGTTGTTGTCCAATTTGTCCTGAGTACGCTGATACCCAATATGTGGGAGAAAACTACTGTATGGGCGCATGTCAGGGCTCGGAAAGGGAAGTAGTGACGTTTTGGATTGCAGACTTTGATGGAATGGTCTGGGGGCGTCATGTCGCATTTGGAGAGCCCCTGATGCGCCTAAACAGTGGAAACCCCCCACAAGTGACCCCATTTTGGAAAATAGACCCCACAAGGAACTTATCTAGATGTGTGGTGAGCACTTTGAACCCCGAAGTGCTTCACAGAAGTTTATAACGCACAGCCGTAAAAATAAAAAATCCTTTTTTTTTTTTACAAAAATGATTTTTTTCGCCCCCAATATTTTATTTTCACAAGGGTAACAGGAGAAATTGGACCCCAAAAGTTGTTGTCCAATTTGTCCTGAGTACGCTGATACCCAATATGTGGGAGAAAACTACTGTATGGGCGCATGTCAGGGCTCGGAAAGGGAAGTAGTGACGTTTTGGATTGCAGACTTTGATGGAATGGTCTGGGGGCGTCATGTCGCATTTGGAGAGCCCCTGATGCGCCTAAACAATGGAAATTCCCAACAAGTGACCCCATTTTGGAAAATAGACCCCACAAGGAACTTATTTAGATGTGTGGTGAGCGCTATGAAGCCCCAAGTGCTTCACAGAAGTTTATAATGTACAGCCGTAAAAACAAAAAAAATCTTATTTTTTTTACAAAAATAATATTTTCGCCCCCAGTTTTTTATTTTCCCAAGGGTAACAGAAGAAATAGGACAAATTTCACAATAACTCTTGGGGTCCAGAGTACGCTGATACCCCATATGTGGGGATAAACTACTGTTTGGACGCATGGCAGAGCTCAGAAGTGAAGGAACACCGTTTGACTTTTTCAACGCAGAATTGGCTGGAATGGAGATCAGACGCCATGTCACATTTGGAGAGCCCCTGATGTGCCTAAACAGCGGAAACCCCCCAATTCTAACTCCAACCCTAACCCCAACACACCCCTAACCCTAGTCCCAACCCTAATCCCAACCCTAACCCTAATCCTAACTCTAACCCTAATCCTAACTTTAGCGCCAACCCTAACCCTAACTTTAGCCGAAACCCTAACCCTAACCCCAATGGGAAAATGGAAATAAATACATTTTTTTTATTTTATTATTTTTCCCTAACTAAGGGGGTGATAAAGGGGGGTTTGATTTACTATTTATAGCGGGTTTTTATGATTGGCAGCTGTCACGCTAAAAGACGCTTTTTATTGCAAAAAGTAGTTTTTTTGCATCGCCACATTTTGAGAGCTATAATTTTTGCATATTTTGGCCCACAATGTCATGTGAGGTCTTAATTTTTGCGGGACGAGGTGACGCTTTTATTGGTACCATTTTTGAGCACGTGACATTTTTTGATCGCTTTTTATTTCGATTTTTGGGAGGTTAGAATGAACAAAAATCAGCAATTCATGAATTTCTTTTGGGTGAGGCGTTTTTATTGTTCCGCGTGTGGTAAAATCGATAAAGCAGTTTTATTCTTCGGGTCAGTACGATTACGGCGATACCTCATTTATATCATTTTTTTATGTGTTGGCGCTTTTATAGAATAAAAACAATTTTATATAAAAAATAATTTCTTTTTGCATCGCTTTATTCTGCGAGCTATAACTTTTTTATTTTTTTGCTGATGATGCTGTGTGACGGCTCGTTTTTTGCGGGACAAGATGACATTTTCAGCGGTACCATGTTTATTTATATCCGTCTTTTTGATCGCGTGTTATTCCACTTTTTGTTCAGCGGTATGATGATAAAGCACTGATTTTTTTGCTTCGTTTTTATTTTTTATTTTTTAAGGGGTTCACAAAAGGGGTTAACTAGTGGGACAGTTTTATAGGGGGGTCGTTACGGACGCGGCGATACCATATATGTGTACTTTTATTGTTTTATTTTTTTTATTTACAATAAGTAATGAATTTATTGGGGAATATTTTTTTTTTTAATTTATTTATTTTGGATTTTTTTTTACACGTTTATTTTTACTTTTTTTTACTTTTTTACTTTGTCCCAGGGTGGGACATCACTGTATTTCATCAGATCGCTGGTGTGACAGTGTGCACAGCACTCTGTCACACCAGCGATGTGACAGGCAGTGCAGGACGCTTCCTCATGCCTGCTCTCGGCAGGCACTGAGGAAGCCGCCTCCCTCCAGGACCCCAGCGCCATCTTGGATCCGGGTCCTGGGAGGGAGGAAGCCCTCAGAGCAGCGCGATCACATCGCGCTGCTCTGAGGGTCTCAGGGGGGCGCGCAGGGAGCCCCCACCCTGCGCGATCCTCCCCTTTGCCCCCAGTACACCGCGATCATGTTTGATCGCGGTGTGCAAGGGGTTAATGTGCCGGGAGCGGTCCGTGACCGCTCCTGACACACAGTCACGGGTGTCAGCTGTGATAATCAGCTGACACCCGGCGGCGATTAGCTGCGCTCCCTCCGGGAGCGCAGCTAATCGCCTATGACGTACTATCCCGTCCATGGTCAGAATGGCACGGGTTTTATGGACGGGATAGTACGTCTAATGTCAGAGAGGGGTTAATATATTTTTTTCAGGTATATTCAGGTTTTTCGGAAAATTTTTTTTTATTTTTTTTTCATGATTTTTCGTTAGTCCCAATTAATTCTGGTTTCTTTCATATATTTTTTCATCTGGCAAATTATAAGTATATGTTATATATGTTTATATTTGCGGTTTTGTGTATTATTATACAGTTTTTATATTCTGTCCTATCCTTTTTTTTTTTTTTTATTCCTATAAGGGGTTAATTTCTCAGGGTGTTACCTTGTGTTACCAATTTGTGTTATGTTCACCTGTGTTCCACATGTCTATATCGTATTTAAGTCTGCAGTATAAGGCATTGTGTAAACCATGACTAAGACCTGCTAGGTCGAAACGCGTCGGTTTCAGACCACCAGGGACCCCACCTGTATATGTCTTTTTTCTATCAAGATAGATTTTAATTTTATCTAATAAAAATTGAATTTTTATCCATTTTTGCGCTGGAGATTTTTTCTACATAAATATTGGAATAGTGCATAGATAAGGAGTGTGAAAGTTTTATTGCCCTCTGATTGGGGTCTGGTATTGTGTTGTTTTGCCTCCAGAAGGTCTGAAGTGCAAATTTCTTAATTGATTTAAAAAGACATAAATCCATGCAACACGTTCATTCCAGCACTGAGTGTATCAAAGGTCATCATGAGTTTATATTCCCAAACATTTCTGTCTCTCTCAGATTTAAACTACAAAAACATGGCACTCAAAGAATGGTATGAATGTTGGTGCACAAGTAGGGTCTCCAGCCCAATTAGCAAAATCAAAAAAGACTTGGCACTCAAATACTGAATAATGGAACAAAGGAAGGTAATCGTTGCTGTGGTTTTTCTTTTATTTGCATCCGTGAATGATTAAAGTGATGTACATAACAGATGAATGTTTTCGGCTATATAACCAGGGGCGGAACTATCGTGGAAGCAGGGGAAGCAGCTGCCACAGGGCCTGGGCTAGAAGGGGGCCCGTCCCTGCTGCAGCTGCTTCACCTACCACCACGGTAGTTCCGGGGCCCGGCGCCGCTATGCAGGGCATTATTAGCGTAGCTACCGGGGGGGGCAGAGGGGGCCCACCCGGAGCTACGCTACTGTAACTGTATCGGCGTGCACAGCGTGCCGACACAGTTACTTTCTGCTGCAGAGCAGGGAGAATCAATCTCCCTGCTCTGCCGCCTTGCCGCTATGGGGCCTGAGCAGGCGGTGGGGGGCCCGGTGCCAGCAGTGGGCCCCCCGCCCATCATCGCAAGGTCAGCTGTATCGGCATCCAGCCGATACAGCTGACCGCACTGAGAGAGAAGGAGCGAGCTCTCCTCCTCTCCCATAATCCCCCACTCAGCATCTGACAGCGGGCGCGATGACGTCACTGCCCGGCGCCGGCAGTCAGACACCGAGAGGGAGAGCAGTGAGCAGCGCAGGAGCCGGGAGCAAGAGAGGTGAGTACTGGATTTATTATTTTTGTAAAGGGGGGGTGCATTATAAGTAAGGCTGCATATGGGGGAGTGCATTATAAGTACGGCTGCATATGGGGGTGCATTATAAGTAAGGCTGCATATGGGGGAGTGCATTATAAGTACGGCTGCATATGGGGGTGCATTATAAGTACAGCTGCATATGGGGTGCATTATAAGTACGGCTGCATATGGGGGAGTGCATTATAAGTACGGCTGCGTATGGGGGAGTGCATTATAAGTAAGGCTGCATATGGGGGAGTACATTATAAGTACGGCTGCATATGGGGGAGTGCATTATAAGTACGGCTGCATATGAGGGAGTGCATTATAAGTAAGGCTGCATATGGGGGAGTACATTATAAGTACGGCTGCATATGGGGGAGTGCATTATAAGTAAGGCTGCATATGGGGGAGTACATTATAAGTACGGCTGCATATGGGGGAGTGCATTATAAGTACGGCTACATATGGAGTACATTATAAGTACGGCTGCATATGGGGGAGTGCATTATAAGTACGGCTGCATATGGGGGAGTGCATTATAAGTACGGCTGCATATGGGGGTGCATTATAAGTATGGCTGCATATGGGGGTGCATTATAAATAAGACTGCATATGGGGTACATTATAAATAAGACTGCCTATGGGGTGCATTATAAATAAGAATGCATATGGGATACATTTCAAGTAAGGCTGCATATGGGGTGCATTATAAGTAAGGCTGCATATGGGGGAGTGCATTATAAGTACGGCTGCATATGGGGTGCATTATAAGTAAGGCTGCGTATGGGGTGCATTATAAGTAAGGCTGCCTATGGGGTGCATTATAAGTAAGGCTGCCTATGGGGTGCATTATAAATAAGACTGCCTATGGGGTGCATTATAAATAAGACTGCCTATGGGGAGTGCATTACAATATAGAGGCTGTCTGTTGGGGTGCATTATAATACAGAGGCTGCCTATAGGGGTGCATTACAATACATAGGCTGTCTATGGGGGTACATTATACTATATTGAGGACTATCTGGTGTATTATGCTATATGGAGGCTATCTAGGGGGCCATCATACAGTGTGGGGATTATAGTGGCGGGGCCATCATACAGTGTTGGAGCCATTAAATAGTTTGGGGATATTAAGGGGTCAGTATATATCCAGTGAGGGGGCATCATACTGTGTATAGGGGAGCTTATTGTTATAGGGGAACTCTGGTTACTGTGACTGTCAAAGGGGCACACACAGGGCATTATTACATTCTAGGGGACAACATGTGGGCACTGTTTTCTAGGGCCCATGCACCTGGCATTGCTATATTATAGAGGGTGCTTTAGAATTTAGAGGTCACACAGAACCACATAGTAGGTGCAGTAATAGGGACACATAGGGCAGCAGCGGTTCAGTATTGGGGTACCAGGTGTAGTAATAGGGGCACATACTGCAGCAGCGGCTCAGTATTGGGGTATCAGGTGTAGTAATAGGGACACATATGACAGCAGCGGCTCAGTATTGGGGTATCAGCAGGATGAGGAGTTTGTGCAGGTTGAGAATAGTCCAATTGGTGACCGTGACGGTGCTGACATTATGAGAAGTGAACGTGTCTTTGTTGTATTTCTGCAGTCGAGTCCGGCTGGAGGAGTCGTTATGTCGGTGTGGGCCAGATGGAAAAGACATGAAAAGTGAACGATTCCATCAGAAAGAACGTCAGCGGTAAGTCATTATCTGTACCTGTGCTGTAATCTATTATATGTTCTGTAGGACTGGTGTTATTTACCAATGACCATATGGCGGTGATATCAATATTGGTATTTTTATATATAGATTAATTTTGGCAACAGCGCGGTCATTTGCTGAGGTTCTCTGGTTAGGGGCCCACTCACATGTTTCGCCCCCCCTAAACCGAAACCCTACGCCTCTGATTATTACCCTTACTGGTGTAAGGGGCACGGGAGTTGGAGGGGCCCGCAGTGAGCGGTGTGTGTGGAGGAGCAGGAGTCACTGTGACAGACAGCTGGGAGAGGCAGCCAGTGCTGAGCAACAGGAGGGCGGGACTTTCCAGCATCCAATCCCTGCTAAGCGCGGGCTTAGTGCAGTACAGTATTCTCCCCTGTCACACAGTCAGGAGTGAGTCACTGAGCAGCAGGAGCAGCGCAGCCCTCAGCCCCAAACCCCCGGTGAGTGTCTGAGCCTGTTTTAATAGACAGGTGTCCGGCCAGGCTCCAGTCCAGTCCCTACAGCCGACGCCTCCTCAGTGAGCCGGCTACTGTGCTCAGTGACAGCGTCAGTCATACTATCAGCACAGCAGCCGGCTCACCAAGGACGCTGCTATGTCCTGAGTCTGACCCCTGTCTGTATCAGCTATAGCTCATGAAAAGAGCAGATCTGAGTGCCCCCCCAGATCTGAGTGCCCCCCCAGACCCGAGTGCCCACCCCCAGACCCGAGTGCCCACCCCCGCACCCGAGAGCCCCCCCAGACCCGAGTGCCCCCCCAGACCCGAGTGCCCCCCAGACCCGAGTGCCCCTCCATACCTGAGTGCCCGTTCCCCCCTTCACCTCCTGCAAAGAAGCATAGACTGCTGAGCCCAACCAGCCCCCTGACAGGACACAGTCCCTTCTCAAGATTCCCTGCATTTACTCTCTGTCAGGGGGCAGATGGGGCTCAGAAGCTTTAGGCCATGTTCACACGTTGCACAAATGCTCCGAAATTTTGCGGAGCATTTCCACAACTCCCCGTCACGGGTAAAACACATACGTAATTAGTATGCATTTTCCCGCAAAACACAAGCATTTTGCAAGCGTTTTTAGCTTGCAGAATGTTCGCGCTTTTCCAAGCGATTTGAAGCATCGCTTGGAAAAGTGATTGACAGGTTTGGTCTCACTAGTCACGCATAGTGCTTGACAAGGAAACTTGCCCCAGGAAACTGCAGGCCCTACCAGGGCCTAGGGCCCCAGAAAACAGCAGGCCCCATTAGGGGCCTAGGGCCCCGAAAACAGCAGGCCTCATTACAGTGCTGCAGATGGTCGACCAAATGGCGCCAAAGCGGCTAAAAGTTTGCAAATGGCGACTGGATTATTCAATCCATTCGCCGTTTGCGATTAGTGATTTTTAAAAAAATATATTTTTTTTAAATGGCGGCCGGGGGGGGGGGCCCATTGTGAAGTTTGCTGTGGGGCCCTGCCGTTCCTAGTGATGCCCCTGTATATAACATCAGCCTTCCTCAGACAATATGTACAGAATTGAACTGTAATATATTAAGCAAACACAATAGACATTGTGAGTACATATATGATGCAAGAATAAGAACAAAAATGCAACATAACAGAAACATATTTACTATAATTGGACATGTCAATCAAAAGTGTAGAACTTCGCACGGCCCATTTATCCAGAGGTGCTCAGTGAACATTTGAGAGAGTTCTGTTAACCCCTCTCTGACATTAGACGTACTATCCCGTCCATAAAACCCGTGCCATCTACTGACATGTGACTGGGATAGTACGTCACCGCCGGGTGCCAGCTGATTATCACAGCTGACACCCGTGACTGTGTGTCAGGAGCGTCACGGACCGCTCCCGGCACATTAACCCCTTGCACACCGCGATCAAACATGATCGCGGTGTACTGGGGGCACAGGGGAGGATCGCGCAGGGTGGGGGCTCCCTGCGCGCCCCCCTGAGACCCTCAGAGCAGCGCGATGTGATCGCGCTGCTCTGAGGGCTTCCTCCCTCCCAGGACCCGGATCCAAGATGGCGCTGGGGTCCTGGAGGGAGGCGGCTTCCTCAGTGCCTGCCGAGAGCAGGCATGAGGAAGCGTCCTGCACTGCCTGTCACATCGCTGGTGTGACAGAGTGCTGTGCACACTGTCACACCAGCGATCTGATGAAATACAGTGATGTCCCACCCTGGGACAAAGTAAAAAAGTAAAAAAAAAGTAAAAATAAACATGTGTAAAAAAAAATCCAAAATAAATAAAAAAAAAAAAAAATATTCCCCAATAAATTCATTACTTATTGTAAATAAAAAAAATAAAACAATAAAAGTACACATATATGGTATCGCCGCGTCCGTAACGACCCCCCCTATAAAACTGTCCCACTAGTTAACCCCTTTTGTGAACCCCTTAAAAAAAAAAAAATAAAAACGAAGCAAAAAATCAGTGCTTTATCATCATACCGCTGAACAAAAAGTGGAATAACACGCGATCAAAAAGACCGATATAAATAAACATTGGTACCAGCTGAAAACGTCATCTTGTCCCGCAAAAAACGAGCCGTCACACAGCATCATCAGCAAAAAAATAAAAAGTTATAGCTTGCAGAATAAAGCGATGCAAAAATAATTATTTTTTATATAAAATTGTTTTTATTCTATAAAAGCGCCAAAACATAAAAAAATGATATAAATGAGGTATCGCCGTAATCGTACTGACCCGAAGAATAAAACTGCTTTATCGATTTTACCACACGCGGAACAATAAAAACGCCTCACCCAAAAGAAATTCATGAATTGCTGATTTTTGTTCATTCTAACCTCCCAAAAATCGAAATAAAAAGCGATCAAAAAATGTCACGTGCTCAAAAATGGTACCAATAAAAGCGTCACCTCGTCCCGCAAAAATTAAGACCTCACATGACTCTGTGGGCCAAAATATGCAAAAATTATAGCTCTCAAAATGTGGCGATGCAAAAAACTACTTTTTGCAATAAAAAGCGTCTTTTAGCGTGACAGCTGCCAATCATAAAAACCCGCTATAAATAGTAAATCAAACCCCCCTTTATCACCCCCTTAGTTAGGGAAAAATAATAAAATAAAAAAAATGTATTTATTTCCATTTTCCCGTTAGGGTTAGGGTTAGGGTTTCGGCTAAAGTTAGGGTTAGGGTTGGCGCTAAAGTTAGGATTAGGGTTAGAGTTAGGATTAGGGTTAGGGTTGGGATTAGGGTTGGGACTAGGGTTAGGGGTGTGTTGGGGTTAGGGTTGGAGTTAGAATTGGGGGGTTTCCGCTGTTTAGGCACATCAGGGCTCTCCAAATGTGACATGGCGTCTGATCTCCATTCCAGCCAATTCTGCGTTGAAAAAGTCAAACGGTGTTCCTTCACTTCTGAGCTCTGCCATGCGTCCAAACAGTAGTTTATCCCCACATATGGGGTACCAGCGTACTCTGGACCCCAAGAGTTATTGTGAAATTTGTCCTATTTCTTCTGTTACCCTTGGGAAAATAAAAAACTGGGGGCGAAAATATTATTTTTGTAAAAAAAATAAGATTTTTTTGTTTTTACGGCTGTACATTATAAACTTCTGTGAAGCACTTGGGGCTTCATAGCGCTCACTGTTGTGAATGGGTTTGAGATGAGTTCTGAGCAGAGGCTCCCTCTGGTGGTTACAAGCGGTACTAGTGAGGATTGGGAATCAGGTGTTACTGATTGGTCTTATTTAAGGGAATCATTTTCCCATCAGGGTTGCCGGTGATCAATTGTTCTGGTCTGAATCCTTCTTTCCAGTTTCCCTTGTAGCCTGCTGTGTCGTGTCTGCATCTCCTGCTGTCAGATAGGACAATTTCTTTATTTTGTGTTTTTGCTATATTTTTGCATTTTGTCCTGCACTTCTGTGGGGGCCTTCTGGGTCCCCTCCGGGGGCTTTTGCCCTCTCAGTTTAGTCCAGCCACTGTGTTTTGTACTTTTGCTTTTTGCAGTTTTTTCAGTGGCTGCTGTTTTTGTTACACCAGAGAACTAATTTAGGTGGTAGAGGTCGTGTGATCTCAGGTGATTTTGAAGTTAGTAGAGTTGGTGTTTTTCGGGGTTTTCTGGGATTGCAGTAAGTACCCTTCCTATCCTTTTCTGTTTAGATAGTTTGGGCCCCAGCGTTTGCTCATACTATTTTCTTTCTGTGTCAGTATTTCCTCTTGTCTAACCGCCATTACATGTTTGGGGGCTTTCTATTATCTTTGGGGTTCTGCTTCGGGGCAGATAGCTTTCCTATTTCTATCTTTAGGTGTAGTTAGTTTCTCAGGCTGTGACGAGGCGTCTAGGACCATCGTAGGAACGCTCCACGGCTGCCTCTAGTTGTGGTGGTTAGTCAGGGTACTGCAATCCCATAGATTCCAACTGCTCTGGTGTATTTCCTTTTTTACCTGCACTCCTCAGCTACCGTAACATAACAGTATCACCGGCCATAAAAATTGTATGGTACTCACAGAAGGGAAAAAATATTTTGAAGGAAGAAAAGTTGTCAGAGATATTTTTCTGTTTGTTGCATTTTTTTTTTTTTTTTTTTCCCTCTGTATCTCTGGGTGCTGGGGAGGATCTTTTCTCCCAATGGAGTTTGCACAGTTGTCTGGCCGTGTGGATCAGCTTGCCACTGAGGTTCGGAGTATTGCTGCATATCTTGCTGGGTTGCCTGTTGTGGAACCTAGGATTCCCATGCCAGATTTGTTTTCAGGGGATCGAGCTAAGTTTCAGAATTTCAAAAATAATTGTAAATTGTTTCTTGCCTTAAAATCTAAGTCCTCAGGAAACGCAGCGCAGCAGGTTCAAATCATCATCTCTCTCCTGCGCGGCGATCCTCAGGATTGGGCTTTTTCCCTCACACCTGGGGATCCTGTTTTGAGTGATGTTGATGGATTTTTTCAGGCTTTGGGGTTATTGTACGATGAGCCTAATGTCACTGATCAAGCTGAAAAAGCCTTGTTGGCATTAAATCAGGGGCTTGATGACGCTGAGTTATACTGTCAGAGATTCCGTAGGTGGGCAGTCCTGACCAAATGGAATGACGACGCTTTGGCGGCCCTTTTCCGGAAGGGTCTGTCGGATAATGTAAAGGATGTTATGGTGGGATTCCCTGTCCCCTCTGGTCTCAATGATTCTATGTCATTAGCGATTCAAATTGACAGACGTTTGCGTGAGCGGAGAAGTATGCGTGGAGTGGTGTTGCCTTGTGAGCCAGCTGCTGAGCCCATGCAGTGTGATGGAGTGGTGTCTGGGGCACAGCGTCATGAGTTTCGAAAGCGCAATGGGTTATGTTTCTACTGTGGTGATGCTCTCATGCTATTTCAGTCTGCCCTAAGCGGGGAAGACGTTTTGCACGCTCAGTTGTCTTGGGTAGTGTTCAGACTAAGTTTTTATTAACTGTCACTCTGATATGCTCTCTGTCCTCATTTTCTGCTCAGGCTTTCGTTGATTCTGGAGCAGCTATTAACCTGATGGATTATGATTTTGCTAAACGTTGTGGATTTCCCTTGATACCCCTACAGAAGTCTATTCCCCTACTGGGGATCGATTCTACCCCTTTGGCTGAGAATAAACCCCAGTTTTCTACTCAGGTGATAATGAGGGTTGAACCTGATCACCAGGAGTGCTGCAAATTTTTGGTTCTATATAATCTGCATGACATTATCGTGCTGGGTTTCCCTTGGTTACAGTCTCATAATCCTGTTTTGGATTGGAGGTCTGTGTCTGTGACCAGTTGGGGCTGCCAATGTGTTAATACCAACACTCCTGTTTTTTCTGCCTCCCCCCAGGCTGAGGATGTTCCTGACTTTTTGTTTGATTTTTCTGATGTGTTTAGCGAAAGTAAATCTGCATCCTTACCTCCCCATAGGAGCTATGACTGCGCTATTGAATTAGTGCCAGGTAGTAAATTCCCTAAGGGTCGCCTTTTTAACTTGTCTGTACCTGAACATGACGCTATGCGGTCTTATATCAAGGAATCATTGGAGAAGGGTCATATCAGACCATCCTCTTCACCCTTAGGTGCCGGTTTTTCTTTGTGGCCAAAAAAAGATGGTTCATTAAGGCCGTGTATTGATTATCGTCTCTTGAACAATATTACTGTGAAATATCAATACCCGTTACCCTTGATTTCTGACCTGTTTTCCAGGGTGAAAAACGCTACTTGGTTTACCAAGCTTGACCTCAGGGGGGCGTATAATCTTATTCGCATTAAGCACGGGGATGAATGGAAGACGGCATTTAACACCCCTGAAGGGCATTTTGAGTACCTTGTGATGCCCTTTGGGCTCACTAATGCTCCTTCCGTCTTCCAGTCCTTCATGAATGACATTTTCAGGGATTTTGTGGACAAGTTTCTGATTGTTTATTTGGATGATATCTTGATTTTTTCTAATGACTGGGACTCTCATGTGAAACATGTTCGAACTGTATTCCAGATTTTGAGAGAGAATGCTCTGTATGTGAAGGGATCAAAGTGTCTTTTTGGCGTACAGAAGATCTCATTTCTGGGATTCATTTTGTCCCCATCTGTTATTGAAATGGACCCGGTCAAGGTTCAGGCCATCTGTGATTGGGTCCATCCTACTTCATTAAAGGCTCTTCAGAGATTTTTGGGTTTTGCCAATTTTTATCGTAAATTTATTGGTAATTTCTCTGTTATTGTTAAACCATTAACTGATTTGACCAGGAAGGGTTCTGATGTGGTGAATTGGCCTCCTGAGGCAGTCTCCGCGTTTCAGGAACTTAAGCAGAGATTCACTTCTGCTCCTGTTCTACGGCAGCCTGATGTTTCTCTGCCATTTCAGGTGGAGGTTGATGCCTCTGAAATTGGGGCAGGTGCCGTTTTGTCCCAAAAAGATCCAGAGACCTCTAAAAGTAACCCTTGTGCCTTTTTCTCTCGAAAATTTTCTCCTACTGAACGTAATTATGACGTGGGTAATCGGGAGTTATTGGCCATGAAGTGGGCTTTTGAAGAGTGGAGACATTGGCTGGAGGGAGCCAAACATCAGGTGGTGGTCCTTACGGACCATAAGAATCTGGTCTATCTGGAATCTGCAAGCGACTCAATCCTAGACAGGCCAGGTGGGCCTTGTTTTTCACACGTTTTAATTTTGTGGTTTCCTTTCTTCCTGGCACTAAGAATGTTAAGGCGGATGCCCTCTCGAGGAGTTTCCTTGCGGACTCTCCTGAGCTATCTGATCCCTCTGTTATTTTGAAGGAGGGTGTAGTTCTTTCCGCCATCTCGCCTAATTTGAGACTTGCTCTGGAGGGGTGTCAGGAGGATAGGCCCGAGCGCTGCCCTGTTGGAAAATTGTTTGTCCCGGACCAATGGAAAAAGAGTGTGATGTCTGAGATTCATTGTTCCGCATTGGCTGGGCATCCCGGAATTTTTGGTACCAGAGACTTGGTTAGTCGGTCCTTTTGGTTGCCTACCTTGTCTCGCGATGTCAGGGAATTTGTGCAGTCCTGCGGGACTTGCTCTCGCTCCAAGCCTTGCTCTCGCTCTAGTGGTTTGTTGATGCCATTGCCTGTGCCCAAGAGACCATGGACCCATATCTCTATGGATTTCATTTCCGATCTTCCTGTTTCTCAGAGAATGACCACCATCTGGGTAATTTGTGATAGGTTTTCCAAAATGATACATCTTGTGCCATTACCTAAGTTGCCTTCCTCCTCTGAATTGGTGCCGTTGTTCCTTCAGCACGTGGTTCGTTTACACGGCATTCCTGAGAACATTGTGTCTGACAGAGGAGTCCAGTTTGTTTCCAGATTTTGGAGGACTTTTTGTTCTAAACTGGGTGTTCAATTGTCTTTCTCCTCGGCATTTCATCCTCAGACCAATGGTCAAACTGAGAGAACAAACCAGACATTGGAGACTTATCTAAGATGCTTTGTGTCTGCTGATCAGGATGACTGGGTCTCTTTTTTGCCTTTGGCTGAGTTTGCTCTTAATAATAGGGCTAGCTCTGCCACTTTGATGTCTCCGTTTTTCTGTAATTCTGGGTTTCACCCTCGATTTTCTTCAGGACAGACGGAGGCTTCTGTCTGTCCAGGTGTTGACTCTGTTGTTGAGCGTATGCAGCAGATTTGGGGCCAGGTAGTGGAGAGGTTGTCCCTCTCTCAGGAGAAGGCCCAGCGGTTTGCTAACCGGCATAGGACTGATGGTCCTCGGTTTAAAGTGGGGGACTTGGTCTGGTTGTCCTCAAAGAATTTTTTCCTATGAGAGTAGCATCTCCTAAATTAAGCCTAGGTTCATTGGACCTTATAAGATCATGGAGATTATTAATCCTGTTTCTTTTCGTTTGCTTCTTCCAGGGACATTTAAGATCCATAACGTGTTCACAAGTCCTTGTTGAAGAGGTTTGTTGAGCCAGTGGTTCCTGCTGCTGTGCCTCCTGACCCTGTTTTGTTGAGGGCAATCTGGAGTATGTGGTTGAGAAAATATTGGATTCTCGTTTTTCTAGACGAAGACTCCAGTATTTGGTTAAATGGAGAGGTTATGGTCAGGAAGATAATTCTTGGGTGTTTGCTTCGGACATCCATGCTAGGAGACTTATCCGTGCGTATCATAGAACTCATCCTGGACCGACCTGGTTGCTCAAATGAGGGTTCGGTGACCCCTCCTCAAGGGGGGGGTACTGTTGTGAATGGGTTTGAGATGAGTTCTGAGCAGAGGCTCCCTCTGGTGGTTACAAGCCGGTACTAGTGAGGATTGGGAATCAGGTGTTACTGATTGGTCTTATTTAAGGGAATCATTTTCCCATCAGGGTTGCCGGTGATCAATTGTTCTGGTCTGAATCCTTCTTTCCAGTTTCCCTTGTAGCCTGCTGTGTCGTGTCTGCATCTCCTGCTGTCAGATAGGACAATTTCTTATTTTGTGTTTTTGCTATATTTTTGCATTTGTCCTGCACTTCTGTGGGGGCCTTCTGGGTCCCCTCCGGGGCTTTTGCCCTCTCAGTTTAGTCCAGCCACTGTGTTTTGTACTTTTGCTTTTTGCAGTTTTTTCAGTGGCTGCTGTTTTTGTTACACCAGAGAAAATTTAGGTGGTAGAGGTTCGTGTGATCTAGGTGATTTTGAGTTAGTAGAGTGGTGTTTTTCGGGGTTTTCTGGGATTGCAGTAAGTACCCTTCCTATCCTTTTCTGTTTAGATAGTTTGGGCCCCAGCGTTTGCTCATACTATTTTCTTTCTGTGTCAGTATTTCCTCTTGTCTAACCGCCATTACATGTTTGGGGGCTTTCTATTATCTTTGGGGTTCTGCTTCGGGCAGATAGCTTTCCTATTTCTATCTTTAGGTGTAGTTAGTTTCTCAGGCTGTGACGAGGCGTCTAGGACCATCGTAGGAACGCTCCACGGCTGCCTCTAGTTGTGGGGGTTAGTCAGGGTACTGCAATCCCATAGATTCCAACTGCTCTGGTGTATTTCCTTTTTACCTGCACTCCTCAGCTACCGTAACATAACAGCTCACCACACATCTAAATAAGTTCCTTGTGGGGTCTATTTTCCAAAATGGGGTCACTTGTTGGGGATTTCCACTGTTTAGGCGCATCAGGGGCTCTCCCAAATGCGACATGACGCCCCCAGACCATTCCATCAAAGTCTGCAATCCAAAACGTCACTACTTCCCTTTCCGAGCCCTGACATGCGCCCATACAGTAGTTTTCTCCCACATATTGGGTATCAGCGTACTCAGGACAAATTGGACAACAACTTCTGGGGTCCAATTTCTCCTGTTACCCTTGTGAAAATAAAATATTGGGGGCGAAAAAATCATTTTTGTAAAAAAAAAAAGGATTTTTTATTTTTACGGCTGTGCATTATAAACTTCTGTGAAGCACTTCGGGGTTCAAAGTGCTCACCACACATCTAGATAAGTTCTTTGTGGGGTCTATTTTCCAAAATGGGGTCAACTTGTTGGGGATTTCCACTGTTTAGGCGCATCAGGGCTCTCCAAATGCGACATGACGCCCCCAGACCATTCCATCAAAGTCTGCATCCAAAAACGTCACTACTTCCCTTTCCGAGCCCTGACATGCGCCCATACAGTAGTTTTCTCCCACATATTGGGTATCAGCGTACTCAGGACAAATTGGACAACAACTTTTGGGGTCCAATTTCTTCTGTTACCCTTGTGAAAATAAAATATTGGGGGCGAAAAAAAATCATTTTTGTAAAAAAAAAAGGATTTTTTATTTTTACGGCTGTGCGTTATAAACTTCTGTGAAGCACTTCGGGTTTCAAAGTGCTCACCACACATCTAGATAAGTTCCTTGTGGGGTCTATTTTCCAAAATGGGGTCACTTGTGGGGGGTTTCCACTGTTTAGGCGCATCAGGGCTCTCGAAATGCGACATGACGCCCCCAGACCATTCCATCAAAGTCTGCAATCCAAAGCGTCACTACTTCCCTTCCGAGCCCTGACGTGCACCCATACAGTAGTTTTCTCTACATATTGGTATCAGCGTACTCAGGACAAATTGGACAACAACTTTTGGGTTCCAAATTTCTTCTGTTACCCTTGTGAAAATAAAATATTGGGGGCGAAAAAAATCATTTTTGTAAAAAAAAAAAAAGGATTTTTTATTTTAAGGCTGTACGTTATAAACTTTAGTGAACACCTGGGGGTTCAATGTTCTCACCACACATCTAGATAAGTTCCTTGAGGGGTCTAGTTTCCAAAATGGTGTCATTTGTGGGGGGTTTCCACTGTTTAGGCAGATCAGGAGCTCTCCAAACACGACATGGCGTCCAGCAATTCTGCGTTGAAAAAGTGAGGACGGCGCTCCTTCCCTTCCAAACTCTGCCATGCACCCAAACAGTGGTATACCCCCACTATGGGTATCAGTGTACTCAGGACAAATTGCACAATAACTTTTGGAGTCTTGTTACCTTGGAAAAATAAAAATTCGGGTGAAAAGATCATTTTTGTGGAAAAAATATGATTTTTAAATTTTACGGCTCTACGTTATAAACTTGTGTGAAGCACTTGAGGGTTCAAATTGCTCACCAAAGATCTAAATAAGTTCCTTAGGGGGTCTAGTTTCCCAAATGGGGTCATTTCTGGGGGGTTTCCACTGTTTAGGCACATCAGGGGCTCTCCAAATGCAACATGGCATCCAATCTCAATTCCAGCCAATTTTGGTTGGAAAAAGTCAAATGGTGCTCCTTCGATTCCGAGCTCTGCCGTGCACCCAAAACAGTGGTTCCCCCCACATATGGGGCATCAGCGTACTCAGACAAATTGGACAACAACTTATTGTGGTCCAATTTCTCCTGATACACTTGGGAAAATAAAAATTAGTGACTAAAAGATAATTTTTGTGGGAAAAAAATAGGATTTTTTATTTTCATGCCCGGGCATTATAAACTTGTGTGAAGCACTTGGGGGTTCAAAGTGCTCACCAAAGATCTAGATAAGTTCCTTAGGGGGTCTAGTTTCCAAAATGGGGTCACTTGTGGGGGATTTCCACTGTTTAGGCTCATCTGGGGCACTGCAAACGGAACATGACCCCCATCAACATCTGCATTCCAAAACGTTACTACTTCCTTTCCAAGCCCTGCTGTGCGCCCAAACAGTTTTCCACCCCCACATATGGGGTATCAGCGTACTCAGGACAAATTGGACAACAACTTTTGGGGTCCAATTTCCTTGGGAAAATTCAAAAATTTAGGACTAAAAAATCATTTTTGTGGAATTTTTTTTTTTTTTTTCACACCCAGGCATTATAAACTTTTGTGAAACACTTGGGGGTTCAAAGTGCTCACAACAGATCTAGATAAGTACCTTAGGGGGTCTAGTTTCCAAATGGTGTCACTTGTGGGGGGTTTCCACTGTTTAGGCGCATCAGAGGTTCTCCAAGCGCGACATGGCGTCCAATCTCAACTCCAGCCAATTTTAGTTTGAAAAAGTCAAACGGCGCTCCTTCCCTTACGAGCTCTGCCGTGTGCCCAAACAGTGGTTTTCCCCCACATATGGGGTATTGGCGTACTCAGGAGAAATTGCATACAACCTTATCTGTCCATTTTTCTCCTTTTACCCTTGTGAAAATAAAAAAAAAGTTTGTAAAAGATCATTTTTGTGGCTAAAAAGTTAAATATTCATTTTTTCCTTCCACGTTGCTTTAGTTCCTGTGAAGCACCTGAAGGGTTAATAAACTTCTTGAATGTGGTTTTGAGTACCTTGCGGGGTGCAGTTTTTAGAATGGTGTCACTTTTGGGTATTTTCTGTCATGTAGACCCCTCAAAGTGACTTCAAATGTGAGGTGGTCCCTAAAAAAAATGGCTTTGTAAATTTTGTTGTAAAAATGAGAAATCGCTGGTCAACTTTTAACCCTTATAACTTCCTAACAAAAAAAAATTTTGATTCCAAATTGTGCTGATGTAAAGTGACATGTGGGAAATGTTATTTCTTAACTATTTTGTGTTACATATTTCTCTGTTTTAAGGGAATAAAAATTCAAAGTTTGAAAATTGCTAAATTTTCAAAATTTTCGCCATATTTGCGTTTTTTTCAAAAATAAACGCATGTTATATGGAAGAAATTTTACCACTATCGTGAAGTACAATATGTCACGAGAAAACAGTCTCAGAATCGCGAAGATCCGTTGAAGCGTTCCGGAGTTATAACCTCATAAAGAGACAGTGGTCAGAATTGTAAAAATTGTCCCGGTCATTAACGTGCAAACCAACCTTGGGGGTGAAGGGGTTAAGGACATACTTTGTAGTGCTACAAAAAACTGAAGAAAATTAATAGATATGAGCCAAGTACCACAAAGGATATAGAGATCACCTAGTCAAAGTGCTGTGATCTAGCCAGCCGTATAATATATGGAGAGCAACACCTGTAATGGAATAGCAGTTTTTTACTATGGAGTGATAAAATGATAGTAGAGAAGTAATAAACCCAAGTAAAAAGAGGGGATAATGTAGATAGACAGATACCAAAAGAAAAAGAAAAAAAGGGGATGGAGGAAAAAAGGAGAAAACAAGGAGTACCTCTAGCAAAACGGATGTGGTAAGATAAACCACAGAAGGTAGGTTACTGTAAAGAAATAAAGCTGTAATGAATAAAAAAGAACAGAACAAATGAGTGAAAAAAGTGTACTATTTGTAGAGAGTAATACCTTGGAAGTGGCATCCAGAGATTAAGGAAAAAGCGCTGGCAGCTAAAATAGCAAAGTAGATGCGCTGTAGGGAAATAAATATATGTAGTGACTACAAAAATGGGCCACAGAAAGATTAATGCCAACTAGAAAAGTATTACCTGTGTAGAGGTACTGTACAGTATATCCTACTAAAATGGAACTGTCAAATAGGAAAGGGAATAAAAGGAATAAAATGGGAAAAGCTAGCTGCTGATGAGCACTGTGGTAAAGCACTATGTAGAGGAGTAAAGAGAGGGTTAAATACCTAAGAGACGGCCTCACTGGGACGATAAGAAGAGCGCTAATGGCTACAATGGTAGCAATGGAAGGGCGCTGTGGGAAGGGAAAACAAATCCATGAAATAGCAGGCAATGTTGAGAGCGCAAGTTAAAGCGCCATATAGATGAATTACCTGTAAAACGCTTGCAGGAACATGTGTGGGCCGTCTGGAGGTAGGACGCTTGTGTGCGCCCTACTTCTGGGTTTAAAAAGGCACATGACACCGCGTCATAGTGACGTGGTCCTGTGCGGCGCATGCGCAGTGGACGGGCTCGTATGTGAGCCCTCTGAAGAGTGAGGAGAACACATGACATCGCGTCACAGTGCCGCGGTCATGAGTGGCGCCTGCGCACTGAGTAGGTTAAGAAAAAAGAAAAAAGGGAAAATGAAGCGTCATATGACGCTATGAAAATAAGAGGAGTGCCACTATATGTAAAGACAAGGAAAACAATGAAAAAATGAAAGTCTAAAGTATGCTCATCAGAGGAAGTAGTAGGGGAAAATGAAAGTAAAATAAAATAACAGGATAAGAATGAAGAAGAAAATATAGGGGATGGGGGAAAGAATAGAATAAAAGGGGAATAGAGGAGAAATTGAAGGAAAAATTAAAGGGGGAATAAAGGAAAAATTGAAGGGGAAGTAAAGGACGAATGGAGGGGGAGAAAAGAAAATATAGGAAAATATAGAAAAGGAGATAGGGTGTGACTATACGATACCATGTGGTGGAAAAGCAATTTCTCCTCTATTCCCTTTTATTCTATTTTTCCCACATACAAAGCACAAATTGCTGCCATCGAGACACAAAATACTGAGCACTATGACCCAGGATTCCTTTCAGGAACTGAAGAACAAGAATCAGGAGCTTTTAAATACGTATCGGCTGGACGTGGAAAAAAGGAAGAGAACCAAATTCATCAGGGACACGGAGGATTATCTCCAGAACCGTGTTTATCAGTGGAGACTGGAGAGATATGAACCGGTCATTCAGACGACACAACTCACAAAGTTCCTCGGGATCGGCAGACAGCAGGCCAGGCACATCAAGTTCCACCACTTCCAATTTCTCTTCCTCTTTTTTAGGCAACAGCAGGGGCCGCACAAGAGGCCGACGAGGCAGGGGGGGGGGCAGTGCCGCAGGGGACAACAGAAATCAGATGTCTACCAGATCCCAGGTAACAACACTACCCCCCCCCCTAGTCGTCAACATCTCCTCCAAAAATCTTGATGCCCATCAACTCTCTGCATTACAAAAGGGTTTGTCCTTTTGTCCAACATATAAGTTTAACGCATTTGAACTTAATATGGATGTGCAAAGATTTTTTCGCAATGTACGACTTTGGGCTTATTTCTCTACACAGGTCCGTTCACCACCGGCTCCTAACATAGGTTCTGCTAAACTTGATCTCCAGGGTTGGGACTGAGACTGACCAGTACATTAGTACATTCATGCCACCCAAAAACAATCCGCCAGTTGAAACATTCATCACTTTGGTGGATAGAGACATAACCAAATCTCTACACAACATTAACTTGGGTAAATTTCATTTTCAAGCAATC
>JARQOD010000003.1:262102730-262153150 GCA_033576555.1 Oophaga sylvatica | reverse complement strand
TTCAATGAAGATTGTGAAGATTGGCGATCAGGTGTTACTGACTGGTCTTATATAAGGGAGGTTCCCTCCCATCAGGGTTGCCGGTGATCAATTGTTCTGGTCTCAACTTTTGTTCCTGGTTCACTTTGAAGCTTGCTGTTTCGTGCCTGCATCTTCTGCTAACAGATAAGACATTTTCTTCTTTTAGTTTTTTGTGCTTGCTTTTTGCATTTTGTCCTGCACTTCTGTGGGGGTCTGCCAGGTCCCCTCCGGGGGCTTGTGCTCCTCTCAGTTTAGTTCAGCCAGTTGTTTGTTCATTTGCCTTTTCCAGTTTTTTCTGTGGCTGCGGCTTAGTTTTGTTACACCAGAGAACTAATTTAGGTGGTAGAGGTCGTGTGATCTCAGGTGTTTTTGCAATTAGTGTGTTGGTATTTTTTTAGGGTTTTTTGGATTGCAGTAAGTGACCTTCCTATCCTTTTCTGTCTAGGAAGATTGGGCCCCAATGTTTGCTCATACTATTTTCTGTCTGTGTCTGTATTCCTCTTGTCTAACCGCCATTACATGTTTGGGGGCTTCCTATGTTCTTTGGGGATCTGCTCCGGGGCAGATAGTTTTCCTCTTTCTATCTTTAGCTGAAGTTAGCTTCTCAGGCTGTGACGAGGCGTCTAGGACCAACGTAGGTACGCTCCACGGCTGCCTTTAGTTGTGGTGGTTAGTCAGGTTACTGCAATCCAATAGATTCCAAACTCTCTGGTGTATTGCCTTTTTTGCCTGCTCTCCTCAGCTACCAAATCATAACAGGTCACCTTACAATCCAAATCTGGAGGTGCCAAGAGGAGCTGCACGGAAACTACAACCTTTACTTCAAAAAGATGCCCGATTACAATCCATATTTCCAGACCCCCACTACTATGTTTTAGGCAGCCCCCAAATCTAAGAAGCATCATTGTCAGAAGCTCCCTGTCCTCCCCAACAGCTGCAGGAACCTTTCCTTGCAACCAGAAAAAATGTAAAACCTGTCCATCTATAATGACCACGGACAAGATAAAGATCCCCAACTCACATCAGGACTACAAGATCCCAGGCACTTTCAGCTGCATCACATCTAATGTGGTGTACCTAATTATTTGTACGAAATGTCCAACTGGGGGTCTGTATGTGGGGAGACAGGGCAAAAACTGAGAACAAGGATGAATTCTCATCGCCACACAATAAGAGAAAAAAGAATGGATCTACCTGTGGCCAAACACTTTTGTATCCCCGGTCATAGTATGATGGACATGAAATTACTTGTATTAAAAGCTAAATTTAAATCTGAGAGAGACAGAAAAGTTTGGGAATATAAACTCATGACAACCTTTGACACACTCAGTGCTGGAATGAATGTGTCGCATGGATTTGTTACATCAATTAAGGAATTTGCACTTCAGACCTTCTGGGGGATCACAACAATACCAGACTCCAATCAGAGGGCAATAAAACTTTCACACTCCTTATCTATGAACTGTTCCAATATTTATGTTCATCTCTATCTCCCATAATGACAGTTCTGCTTCACGTCACTTGTCTTACCTATTGCATTGTTTCTGTGCTGTGTTGTGTATAAATATGTGATTCTTCAGATTTTGTGTTAGCCTTTGCCTGATGAAGAGAAGTGAGTAGTCTTGAAAGCTTTCAATTTGTTACCATCTTTTCAGTTAGCAATTACAAGGTATCAACCACTGAGGACTCTCAATTCTAAATATTTTTGGAAAAGGGGGAGACAGTGTGTGCCAGAAGGAAGACCAGAGCTTTTTATGGGGGAACGCACCAATCGCGGCATGGAGATGCACTTGGAGATGTCAGGCATTCAGTTCTGATGTCCGGCATCTGATGTCACCTAAAAATAATGTGACAAAAGGGACATGTTAAATCAAGGTGTGTCCATTAATTAGCATCACAGGTGTCTACAGTCTTGGAATCAGTGATTAGGCCTGTATAGAGGGCTACAGATACTCACTGTGCTGTTTGGTGACATGGTGTGTATCACACTCAACATGGACGAGAGGAAGCGAAGGAAAGAGTTGTCTCAGGAGATAAAGAAAATTCTAGACAAACATGTTAAAGGTAAAAGTTATAAGACCATCTCTAAGCAGCTTGATGTTCCTGTCACTACAGTTGCACATATTATTCAGAGATTTAAGCTCCATGGAACTGTAGCCAACCTCCCTGGACGTGGCCGCAGGAGGAAAATTGATGACAAATCAAAGAGACGGATAATATGAATGGTAACAGAAGAGCCCAGAAAAACTTCTAAACAGATTAAGGTGAACATCAAGCTCAAGGAACATCAGTGTCAGATCTCACCATCCGTCAATGTATGAGCCAAAGTGGATTTCATGGGAAACGACCAAGGAGGACACCATTGTTGAAAAAAAAAATCATAAAAAAGCCAGACTGGAATTTACCAAACTACATGTTAACAAGCCACAAAGCTTCTGGGAGAATGTCCTATGGACAGATGAGACGAAAATGGAACTTTTTGGCACGGCACATCAGCTCTATGTTCACAGACGGAAAAATGAAGCATATCAAGAAAAGAACACTGTCCCTACTGTGAAACATGGAGGAGGCTCTATTATGTTCTGGGGCTGCTTTGATGCATCTGGCACAGGGTGTCTAGAATCTGTGCAGGGTACAATGAAATCTCAAGACTATCAAGGGATTCTAGAGAGAAATGTGCTGCCTAATATCAGAAAGCTTGGTCTCAGTCACAGGTCATGGGTCTTGCAACAGCATAATGACCCAAAACACACAGCTAAAAACACCCAAGAATAGCTAAGAGGAAAACATTGGACTATTCTGAAGTGGCCTTCGAAGAGCCCTGACCTAAATCCTATTGACCATCTTTGGAAAGAGCTGAAACATGCCGACTGGAAAAGGCAACCTTCAAACACAAGACAACTGGAGCAGTTTGTTCTTGAGGAGTGGGCCAAAATACCTGTCGGGAGGTGCAGAAGTCTCATTGACAGTTACAGGAATCGTTTGATTGCAGTGATTGTCTCAAAAGGTTGTGCAACAAAATATGAAGTTAAGGGTACCATCATTTCTATCCAGACCTATTTCATGAGTTTTATTTTTTTTTTAATTCTGTGGAAGCATGGTTGAAAAGCAATGTGTGACTTTCATTTGTTCATTTTCATAGATTTTTGATTTATTATAACTTTTGTCAAATTCAAGTTATTTCTGTGACCATTGTGGGTTTTTCTGTCATTAAACGAGGGGTACCACAATTTTGACCACGTGTATATTTCTGTAGTCAAAGCTGCCATACAGCATCGGCTTTATATTATCTATTAGTCATAAAATGACGTTTTCAAAATTGGGGACCTCTATAACTATCATATATACAGTGGTAAACTTGAGAGGTATTGCTTATTTGTATGTTCATACGTATGGCATCTACAGGGGTATGCCACAATTTGGCCTTCTGGAACCATCATAATAATAGTTTTTTGATAAGATAATATATAAACATCTGATCGGTGGGGTAAAACTCCCGCATCCTATTCAATGTTTACTCCCAGTACTATGGATAGCGATACATCAATATTTTGGAAATTAACCTGATAATTTAAAAACACCAGTTACTTATTCAAATCATTAAAAATTGGCCACTTGCACACTTTGATGCCAGTTTTTATGCCCAGAATCCATTTGGACGAGTCAAGAGTGAAATTAATTTGATGCTAGACATCCCCTTATCTGTGTGTTGATTGTGTGAGATCAGTGGCCCAAAGTGTTTAACCCATTAAAAACACTACTTATTTGAATCTGTGAAAATTGGCTATCTCCCCACTTTGATGCCTAAAACCCCTTTGGGCCAGTATAGAGTGAACTGATTTTGACGTGGGCCAGCCTCTTCTGTATGTCTCATGGGAGATCAATCACCCAAAGTCACTTCACCCTTTCAAAACACCAGTTACCTATTTGAATCAGTGATAATTAGCTGTCTAACAACCTTGATGCCAGTTCTTTTCCTAAAACCCCTCTGGAGTGACTGGTTTGATGTGGGGCACCTCGGTCTGTCTGCAATGTGAGATCTGTGGTCCAAAGTCATGGACCACTATAGCACCATGTAGCTGCCAGCGCTTGTGACTAGACTCCATGTAGACCAGCCCAGCATGAACTGATTTTAGAGGAGGGTGTCCTTATCTGTGCGGTGATGTGAGCTCACTCATGTGATCCTTAACTGTATGTGCAGACAATCAGTAAACGCTGCTGCAGCGTCCGGATGTTACAGCATAGCGGATGGGATTTCAGGAAATGCCATGTCCACTAAGCGTGCAGTCGCCTGCTGCTCACCCGCGGAGACGCACATGCAGCGCATCCAAAGCGCTGCCAATTCCTGATCATGTGCACATACCCATAAACCGCCTGTTATTCGGAGAGGTGACCACTGACTGCCCACTCTGATGCCAGCTCTTTTATGCAAAACCCAGGCTGGCGTGACCGGAGCTTGATGTGAGCCATCCCTATCTGTCTGTGTGACATCAGGGGCATACCTCCCAACCGTCCCAGATTGAGCGGGACAGTCCCGATTTTGACCCCCCCGTCCCGCTGTCCCGCTGAGGACACTATGTGTCCCGCAGTGAGACGAGCCGCCACGCCCCCCATGCACTCCTCCGTCTCTACAGCTCAGCCAGCAGCTCACAGCTAGCAGTGACGCTGCTAAACTTTCTCTTCTGTGCCCACAGGACCTGTGATGAGGTCACAGGAGGGGAGGAGTCAGGGGTCACATGATCAGTGTCCTCTTGTGTGCAGGACTCTGCGCTGTGATGGTTCTCATGGTGCTGGATGAGGGTAAGTTTGTGTGTGTGTGGGGTCGGGACTCGGTTTTACAGTGTGGCTGTAGCAGAGCTGTGTGTGTACGAGGAGTACGGAGCGGAGACGTGTGTGTATGAGGTGTACGGAGCGGAGACGTGTGTGTACGAGGTGTACGGAGCGGAGCTGTGTGTGTACGAGGAGTACGGAGCGGAGACGTGTGTGTACGAGGTGTACGGAGCGGAGACGTGTGTGTACGAGGTGTACGGAGCGGAGCCGTGTGTGTACGAGGTGTATGGAGCGGAGACGTGTGTGTACGAGGTGTACGGAGCGGAGCCGTGTGTACGAGGTGTACGGAGCGGAGCCGTGTGTGTACGAGGTGTATGGAGCGGAGCCGTGTGTACGAGGTGTACGGAGCGGAGCCGTGTGTACGAGGTGTACGGAGCAGAGCCGTGTGTGTACGAGGTGTACGGAGCGGAGCCGTGTGTACGAGGTGTACGGAGCGGAGCCGTGTGTACGAGGTGTACGGAGCGGAGCCGTGTGTGTACGAGGTGTAAGGAGCGGAGACGTGTGTGTACGAGGTGTACGGAGCGGAGCTCTGTGTGTGTGAAGTGTACGGAGCTGAGCTGCTCAGCTCCGTACACACAGGGCTCCGTGCTTGAACCGTGTGTGTATGGAGTGGAGCCTTGTGTGTATGTAGCGGAGCCGCGTGTGTACGAGGTGTACGGAGCAGAACCGCATGTGTACGAGGTGTATGTTGCAAAGCCGCATGTGTACAAGGTTTACGGAGTGGAATTGTGTGTGTACAAGGTGTACAAAGCGTGGCTGCGTGTGTACAAGGTGTATGGAGTGGAGCCTTGTGTATACTGAGTGGAGCCTTGTGTGTGCGAGGTGGACGGAGCGGAGCCTTGTGTTTATGAGGCATACAAAGCGGAACCGTGTGTGTATGAGGTGTGCAGAGGCCTGCGTTTACAAGATGTATGGTGGGGAGCATTCATACCTCCCAACCGTCCTGAATTCAGCGGGACACTCCCGATTTTGAGAGTCTGCCCCGCTGTCCCGGCCGGGAGCTTTTCCCGTATACGCAGGAGTACATGCCGGAGCCCCGAAGAGCACTTTAAAACTCGCACGTGATGTTCCACCAGAAGTGACGTGCTGAAAGATGACCGGAAATGAGATAATTTCGGGAGGAGATTGTGACGGAACCATGGAGGCACTTCAGGGAATGCTTCAGATCCATCACCGTGTCCTCGCCTTGGAATCGGGGATGTCGGCCATGTGAGCGGATCATGATATGTCCTGCACCGGGAGGCTCAGGTGGGCACTACAATGGGAGCCGGGCTGCTATAGTATCTTTATAGAATCTTTACTTCTTTCTCTCTCTCTGTTCTTTCTTTCTTTCTCTGTTCTTTCTTTCCCATCTTTCTTTCTCTCTGTTCTTTTTCTTTCTTTCTCTCTGTTCTTTCTTTCCCCTTTCTTTCTATCTCTGTTCTTTCTTTCTCTCTGTTCTTTCTTTCCCCTTTCTTTCTGTTCTTTCTCTCTCTCTGTTCTTTCTTTCTCTCCCATCTTTCTCTCTATCTCTCTGTTCTTTCTTTCTCTCTTTGTTCTTTCTTTCCCTTCTTTCTCTCTCTCCCTCTGTTGTTTCTTTCTTTACCCTCTTTCTTTTTTCTCTGTTCTTTTTTTCTGTCCCTTCTTTCTCTGTTTCTTTCTTTTTCTCTATCTCTCTGTTCTTTCATTCCCCTTTCTTTCTCTCTCTCTGTTCTTTCCCCTTTCTTTCTCTTTGTTCTTTTTTCTTTCTCTCTCGCTCTGTTCTTTCTTTCCCCTCTTTCTTTCTTTCCCCTTTCTTTCTCTCTGTTCTTTCTGTCCCCTCTTTCTTTCTTTTTCTATCTGTTCTTTCTTTCCCCCTCTGTCTTTCTTTCTCCTCTTTCTCTCTCCCTGTTCTTTCTTTCTCTTTGTTCTTTCTTTCCCCTCTTTCTTTCTCTCTCCCTCTCTGTTCTCTTTCCCCTCTTTCTTTTTTCTCTCTGTTCTTTTTTTCTGTCCCCTCTTTCTTTCTCCATCTCTGTTCTTTCTTTCCCCTTTTTTTCTCTCTGTTCTTTCTCTTCCCTTTCTTTGTTTATTTCTTTCTCTCTCTACTTTCTCTCTGTTCTTTGTTGCTTTCCCCTCTTTCTTTCTCTATCTCCTTTCTTTCTGTTTTTTTTCTCTCTCTGTTCTTTCTTTTACTCAGTACCAGTGTGCCCACAGTAACAGGCAGTGTGATCACCAGTGCTAAATGGATGTGGTCAAGGCGTGGACATGGGTGTGACTAGTTGTGAAATGGGTGTGGTCGGGGCGTGGCCTAAAAATTGCCGCAGCCTGCTGCGCGCCGCAACCTTTGTCCCTCTTTCCCATCTTCAAAAGTTGGGAGGTATGCAGGGTACCAATATCATTTAACCCTTTCGCTAACGCTGTCCTCTTTTCTATTTCTGTAGCCTCTTTGCAGAATTACATACGTCAGGGCGCCTGTATTTTGCTCTTGTGATTATCTCTGCTCATTAATAAAACTTCCAAAAAAAAAAGAAAATCTTGTAACTGAGAAGCTGCTAAGAATCTCAACTACAGTATCGTGTAACACATGAGGGGGAGACATCATGGCTGAGAAGGCACAACAGAAGAAGCAAAACTAATGTCTGCGGTCGGCTTCCGTCCACGGCAGATCCTTCACCTATCGATACTGTACGCGCATAAGCTCCGACCCTCACGTGACATCACCGCAGGGGTCCTTCACCCCCTTCTTAATATACTCTCACGAGCTCCACCCCCTCATGTGACCAGTGACGTCACCGCAGGTCCTTACCCCCTTCTTAATATACTCTCACGAGCGCCACCCCTCATGTGACCAGTGACGTCACCGCAGGTCCTTTAACCCTCCTTATTATACGCTCATAAGCTTCCTCCCACATGTGAGCACACCGCATGTCCTCCAGCCTTCTTTCTTATATTCCCCTGAGCTCCGCCCTCGTGACTATTGACATCTCCGCAGGGCCTTCTCTTCTTTTCATGCTCTCATTAGCTCCGCCCCTCAAAGTGACTAGTCACGTGACAGTGACATTTTCACAGGTCCTTCGCTGCCCCTTATTATTTTCTCTGGAGCTCCACCCCCTCATGTGCCTGATCACATGACGGTGACATAATCACAGGTCCTTTAGTCACTCTGCTTGAGCAGATCAAGCCTTTAGGACCCAGCTAGGCTCTGCTCCGGGTATGTATAGCCTGAGCTGCTGTAATGCACAGGGTGAGTGGCCCGTCTGCAGCCCCGCTCTGCTGATCTGTGTGGCAATGCATCTACCCCTGACTGTGTGTGTTCAGCTCTGTACGGTCATGGCTGTGTGGCGGACATCTGCAGTAATCTTTCTCCATCCATAGGTGTATTCAGAGATAAGCCGTCAGACCTTTCTCTATTCTTGGTGACTGTTTCTGCTTCTACATTACTAGTTGCTATAGTGGAGATGGACTGGTTACTGGGGTCAGCTTTCCCTAACAACCTACTAAATACAAAATGCACCATACCCCTCCTGTGACATCCCGGTACGATGTGACCAGAGGCTGGGTGTCCTCGGGATTACTGTGCGTCAGTCATCATTTCAGCTCCAGTGTATGGCTTTGTATCGTCTCTATTTAATGTGAATGTGTATGTATACACACATACCGGCATGGCCGAAAGTGTTGGGGCCCTTGAAATTGTTCCAGAAAATGATTGCAGTTACACATGTTTTGTTATACACGTTTATTTCTTTTGTGTGAATTGGAACAACACAAAAAACTTAATATTTGGCTGCACGCCCTTTGGAATAAATAATTGTAATCGCTTCCTATAGCCATTAACAAGCCTCTTACACCTCTCAGTCTCACCTGGAATTTTGGACCTCTCTTCTTTTGCAAACTGCTCCAGGTCTCTCATATTAGTCTTCTCGCAACATGAATTTTAAGATCTTTCCTCAGGTGTTCAATGGGATTTAGATCCATGTGAAAAGGTAACCGTGTGCACAGCCAAAGAGAGAGGTGCCCGGGTAGGTTCCCACACCGTAACTAAATATGAAATGAACTCGGCACTCAACTTATGTGTATGAGATATAAGGTTTTTATTCACAGTAGTAGCGAAACGTTTCGGTCCTATATCATGGACCTTCATCAGTCACACAAACTACTGCATAAAGGGTTAATCCACAATGGGAAAAGGAGAAGCTGGATGCAGCCAGTGGTGGTAGATAAGAATGAAGTCAAATGTCTCTATTTGAGCCGATATCCTGTGGGATAAAGTCCAGCGGTGAATGTGATCTCTGCATGGGACGCGGTGTCCACCGCAAGTCTGAGTGCCAGGTGATGAAGGTCCATGATATAGGACCGAAACGTTTCGCTACTACTGTGAATAAAAACCTTATATCTCATACACATAAGTTGAGTGCCGAGTTCATTTCATATATTGGGATTTAGATCCAGACTCATTGCTGCCACTTCAGATCTCTCCAGCTCTTTGTTTCCTTTCATTTATGGGTGTTTGGGGTCATTGTCCTGCTGGAATACCCATGACTCAAGGTGCAAACCCAGATTTCTGACAATGCTCACTACATTGCAACCAGAAATTCTTTGTTAACCCCTTAACGACCGCCAATACGCCTTTTAAATGGCAGCAGTTAAGGGTACCTATGCATCAGCACCGCTTTTTAATGGCACTGAGAAATAAATGTATAGTGTCTGAAATTCTTTGGGGTCGAGACCACTGAGAACATGATTCAGGTCAGTTTTTACCAACCCCAGTGTTGCGATCTGTTATGTTTCGGTAGCTGAGGAGTGCAGGTAAAAAAGGAAATACACCAGAGCAGTTGGAATCTATGAGATTGCAGTACCCTGACTAACCACCACAACTAGAGGCAGCCGTGGAGCGTTCCTACGTTGGTCCTAGACGCCTCGTCACAGCCTGAGAAACCAGATAGAAATAGGAAAGCTATCTGCCCCGGAGCAGAACCCCAAAGATAATAGAAAACCCCCAAACAAGTAATGGCGGTTAGACAAGAAGAAATACTGACACAGAAAGAAAATAGTATGAGCAAACGCTGGGGCCCAAACTAAATAGAAAAGGATAGGAAGGGTACTTACTGCAATCCCAGAAAACCCTGAAAAGCACCAACTCTACTAATTTCAAAATCACCTGAGATCACACGACCTCTACCACCTAAATTAGTTCTCTGGTGTAACAAAATCAAAACAGCAGCCACTGAAAAAAACTGGAAAAAGCAAAAGTACAAACATCAGTGGCTGAACTAAACTGAGAGGGCAAAAGCCCCCGGAGGGGACCCAGAAGGCCCCCACAGAAGTGCAGGACAAAACGCAAAAATATAGCACAAAAACAAAAAGAAGAAAATGTCTTATCTGTTAGCAGGAGATGCAGACACGACACAGCAGGCTACAAGGGAAACAGGAAAGAAGGATTCAGACCAGAACAATTGATCACCGGCAACCCTGATGGGAAGGCGACTCCCTTATATAAGACCAGTCAGTAACACCTGATTCCCAGTCCTCACAATCCTCACTGAACAGACCAGTACCGCTTGTAACCACCAGAGGGAGTCTCTGCTCAGAACTCATCTCAAACCCATTCACAACAGTACCCCCCCCTTGAGGAGGGGTCACCGAACCCTCATTTGAGCAACCAGATCGGTCAGGATGAGTTCTATGATACGCACGGATAAGTCTCCCAGCATGGATGTCCGAAGCAAACACCCAAGAATTGTCTTCCTGACCATAACCTCTCCACTTAACCAAATACTGGAGTTTCCTTCTAGAAAAACGAGAATCTAATATTTTCTCAACCACATACTCCAAATTGCCCTCAACCAAAACAGGGTCAGGAGGCACAGCAGCAGGAACCACTGGCTCAACAAACCTCTTCAACAAGGACTTGTGGAACACGTTATGGATCTTAAATGTCCCTGGAAGAAGCAAACGAAAAGAAACAGGATTAAGAATCTCAATGATCTTATAAGGTCCAATGAACCTAGGCTTAAATTTAGGAGATGCTACTCTCATAGGAATATTCTTTGAGGACAACCAGACCAAGTCCCCCACTTTAAACCGAGGACCATCAGTCCTATGCCGGTTAGCAAACCGCTGGGCCTTCTCCTGAGAGAGGGACAACCTCTCCACTACCTGGTCCCAAATCTGTTGCATACGTTCCACAACAGAGTCAACACCTGGACAGACAGAAGCCTCCGTCTGTCCTGAAGAAAATCGAGGGTGAAACCCAGAATTACAGAAAAACGGAGACATCAAAGTGGCAGAGCTAGCCCTATTATTAAGAGCAAACTCAGCCGAAGGCAAAAAAGAGACCCAGTCATCCTGATCAGCAGACACAAAGCATCTAAGATAAGTCTCCAATGTCTGGTTTGTTCTCTCAGTTTGACCATTGGTCTGAGGATGAAATGCCGAGGAGAAAGACAATTGAACACCCAGTTTAGAACAAAAAGTCCTCCAAAATCTGGAAACAAACTGGACTCCTCTGTCAGACACAATGTTCTCAGGAATGCCGTGTAAACGAACCACGTGCTGAAGGAACAACGGCACCAATTCAGAGGAGGAAGGCAACTTAAATAATGGCACAAGATGTATCATTTTGGAAAACCTATCACAAATTACCCAGATGGTGGTCATTCTCTGAGAAACAGGAAGGTCGGAAATGAAATCCATAGAGATATGGGTCCATGGTCTCTTGGGCACAGGCAATGGCATCAACAAACCACTAGAGCGAGAGCAAGGCTTGGAGCGAGAGCAAGTCCCGCAGGACTGCACAAATTCCCTGACATCACGAGACAAGGTAGGCCACCAAAAGGACCGACTAACCAAGTCTCTGGTACCAAAAATTCCGGGATGCCCAGCCAATGCGGAACAATGAATCTCAGACATCACACTCTTTTTCCACTGGTCCGGGACAAACAATTTTCCAACAGGGCAGCACTCGGGCCTATCCTCCTGACACCCCTCCAGAGCAAGTCTCAAATTGGGCGAGATGGCGGAAAGAACTACACCCTCTTTCAAAATAACAGAAGGATCAGATAACTCAGGAGAGTCCGCAAGGAAACTCCTCGAGAGGGCATCCGCCTTAACATTCTTAGTGCCAGGAAGAAAGGAAACCACAAAATTAAAACGTGTGAAAAACAAGGCCCACCTGGCCTGTCTAGGATTGAGTCGCTTGGCAGATTCCAGATAGACCAGATTCTTATGGTCCGTAAGGACCACCACCTGATGTTTGGCTCCCTCCAGCCAATGTCTCCACTCTTCAAAAGCCCACTTCATGGCCAATAACTCCTGATTACCCACGTCATAATTACGTTCAGTAGGAGAAAATTTTCGAGAGAAAAAGGCACAAGGGTTACTTTTAGAGGTCTCTGGATCTTTTTGGGACAAAACGGCACCTGCCCCAATTTCAGAGGCATCAACCTCCACCTGAAATGGCAGAGAAACATCAGGCTGCCGTAGAGCAGGAGCAGAAGTGAATCTCTGCTTAAGTTCCTGAAACGCAGAGACTGCCTCAGGAGGCCAATTCACCACATCAGAACCCTTTCTGGTCAAATCAGTTAATGGTTTAACAATAACCGAGAAATTACCAATAAATTTACGATAAAAATTGGCAAAACCCAAAAATCTCTGAAGAGCCTTTAACCCCTTACTGCCATCGGACGTACTATCCCGTCCATGGTACCTGGGCCCGTATGACCGGGGACGGAATAGTACGTCATAGGCGATCAGCTGCGTTCCTGAGGGGAGCGCAGCTAATCGCCGCCGGGTGTCAGCTGATTATCACAGCTGACACCCATGACTGTGTGTCAGGAGCGGTCACGGACCGCTCCCGGCACATTAACCCCTTGCACACCGCGATCAAACATGATCGCGGTGTACTGGGGGCACAGGGGAGGATCGCGCAGGGTGGGGGCTCCCTGCGCGCCCCCCTGAGACCCTCAGAGCAGCGCGATGTGATCGCGCTGTTCTGAGGGCTTCCTCCCTCCCAGGACCCGGATCCAAGATGGCGCCGGGGTCCTGGAGGGAGGCGGCTACCTCAGTGCCTGCCGAGAGCAGGCACTGAGAAGCCTGCATCTATGCCTGTGCGATCGCTGGTGTGACAGAGTGCTGTGCACACTGTCACACCAGCGATCTGATAAAATACTGTGATGTCCCACCCTGGGACAAAGTAAAAAAGTTAAAAAAGTAAAAATAAACATGTGTAAAAAAAAATCCAAAATAAAAAAAAAAAAAATATTCCCCAATAAATTCACTTCTTCCTGTAAATAAAAAAAAAAAACAATAAAAGTACACATATTTGGTATCGCCGCGTCCGTAACGACCCCCCCTATAAAATTGTGCCACTAGTTAACCCCTTTAGTGAACCCCTTAAAAAAAAAAAAAACGAAGCAAAAAATCAATGCTTTATCATCATACCGCCGAACAAAAAGTGGAATAACACGCAATCAAAAAGACCGATATAAAAAATCATGGTACCGCTGAAAACGTCATCTTGTCCCGCAAAAAACGAGCCGTCATAAAGCATCATCAGCGAAAAAATAAAAAAGTTATAGCTCGCAGAATAAAGCGATGCAAAAATAATTATTTTTTATATAAAATTGTTTTTATTCTATAAAAGCGCCAAAACATGAAAAAATGATATAAATGAGGTATCGCCATAATCGTACTGACCGAAGAATAAAACTGCTTTATCAATTTTACCACACGCGGAACGGTATAAACGCCTCCCCCAAAAGAAATTCATGAATTGCTGATTTTTGTTCATTCTAACCTCCCAAAAATCGAAATAAAAAGCGATCAAAAAACGTCACGTGCTCAGAAATGGTACCAATAAAAATGTCAACTCGTCCCGCAAAAAATAAGACCTCACATGACTCTGTGGGCCAAAATATGCAAAAATTATAGCTCTCAAAATGTGATGATGCAAAAACTATTTTTGCAATAAAAAGCGTCTTTTAGCGTGACAGCTGCCAATCATAAAAACCCGCTATAAATAGTAAATCAAACCCCCTTTATCACCCCCTTAGTAAGGGAAAAATAATAAAATTAAAAAAAAGTATTTATTTCCATTTTCCCATTAGGGTTAGGGTTAGGGTTGCGGCTAAAGTTAGGGTTAGGGTTGGCGCTAAAGTTAGGATTAGGGTTAGGGTTGGGATTAGGGGTGTGTTAGGGTTAGGTTTGTGGTTAGGGTTGGGACTAGGGTTAGGGGTGTGTTGGGGTTAGGGTTGGAGTTAGAATTGGGGGGTTTCAGCTGTTTAGGCACATCAGGGGCTCTCCAAATGTGACATGGCGTCTGATCTCAATTCCAGCCAATTCTGCGTTGAAAAAGTCAAACGGTGCTCCTTCACTTCTCAGCTCTGCCATGCGTCCAAACAGTAGTTTATCCCCACATATGGGGTATCAGCGTACTCTGGACCCCAAGAGTTATTGTGCAATTTGTCCTATTTCTTCTGCTACCCTTGGGAAAATAAAAAACTGGGGGCGAAAATATCATTTTTGTACAAAAAAAAATATTTTTTTGTTTTTACGGCTGTACATTATAAACTTCTGTGAAGCACTTGGGGCTTCATAGCGCTCACCACACATCTAGATAAGTTCCTTGTGGGGTCTATTTTCCAAAATGGGGTCACTTGTTGGGGATTTCCACTGTTGAGGCGCATCAGGGGCTCTCCAAATGCGACATGACGCCCCCAGACCATTCCATCAAAGTCTGCAATCCAAAACGTCACTACTTCCCTTCCGAGCCCCAACGTGTACCCATACAGTAGTTTTCTCCCACATATTGGATATCAGCGTACTCAGGACAAATTGGACAACAACTTTTGGGGTCCAATTTCTCCTGTTACCCTTGTAAAAATAAAATATTGGGGCAAAAAAATCATTTTTGTAAAAAAAAAAAAAGATTTTTTATTTTTACGGCTGTATGTTATAAACTTCTGTGAAGCACTTCGGGGTTCAAAGTGCTCACCACACATCTAGATAAGTTCCTTGTGGGGTCTATTTGCCAAAATGGGGTCACTTGTGGGGGGTTTCCACTGTATAGGTGCATCAGGGGCTCTCCAAATGTGACATGACACCCCCAGACCATTCCATCAAAGTCTGCAATCCAAAACGTCACTACTTCCCTTCCGAGCCCTGACGTGCGCCCATACAGTAGTTTTCTCCCACATATTGGGTATCAGCGTACTCAGGACAAATTGGACAACAACTTTTGGGTTCCAATTTCTTCTGTTACCCTTGTGAAAATAAAATATTGGGGACGAAAAAATCATTTTTGTAAAAAAAAAAAGATTTTTTATTTTACGGCTGTACGTTATAAACTTTAGTGAAACACCTGGGGTTAAAAGTTCTCACCACACATCTAGATAAGTTCCTTGAGGGGTCTAGTTTCCAAAATGGCGTCATTTATGGGGGTTTCCACTGTTTAGGCAGATCAGGAGCTCTCCAAACACGACATGGCGTCCAGCCAATTCTGCGTTGAAAAAGTCAGACGGCGCTCCTTCCCTTCCAAACTCTGCCATGCACCCAAACAGTGGTTTACCCCCACATATGGGGTATCAGCGCACTCAGGACAAATTGCACAATAACTTATGGAGTCTTGTTACCCTTGGAAAAATAAAAATTGGGGTGAAAAGATCATTTTTGTGGAAAAAATATGATTTTTAAATTTTACGGCTCTACGTTATAAACTTGTGTGAAGCACTTAGGGGTTCAAATTGCTCACCAAAGATCTAGAAAAGTTCCTTAGGGGGTCTAGTTTCCAAAATGGGGTCATTTGTGGGGGGTTTCCACTGTTTAGGCACATCAGGGGCTCTCCAAATGCAACATGGCATCCAATCTCAATTCCAGCCAATTTTGGTTGGAAAAAGTCAAATGGTGCTCCTTCCATTCCGAGCTCTGCCGTGCGCCCAAACAGTGGTTCCCACCCACATATGGGGTATCAGCGTACTCAGGACAAATTGGACAACAACTTATGTGGTCCAATTTCTCCTGTTACCCTTGAGAAAATAAAAAATTAGTGACTAAAATATAATTTTTGTGGGAAAAAAATAGGATTTTTTATTTTCATGCCCGGGCATTATAAACTTGTGTGAAGCACTTGGAGGTTCAAAGTGCTCACCAAAGATCTAGATAAGTTCCTTAGGGGGTATAGTTTCCAAAATGGGGTCACTTGTGGGGGTTTCCACTGTTTAGGCTCATCTGGGGCACTGCAAACGGAACATGACCCCCATCAACGTCTGCATTCCAAAACGTTACTACTTCCTTTCCAAGCCCTGCCGTGCACCCAAACAGTTCCCCCCCCCCACATATGGGGTATCAGCGTACTCAGGACAAATTGGACAACAACTTTTGGGGTCCAATTTCCTTGGGAAAATTCAAAAATTTGGGACTAAAAAATCATTTTTGTGGAAATTTTTTTTTTTTTTCACACCCAGGCATTATAAGCTTTTGTGAAACACTTGGGAGTTCAAAGTGCTCACAACAGATCTAGATAAGTACCTTAGGGGGTCTAGTTTCCAAAATGGTGTCACTTGTGGGGGTTTCCACTGTTTAGGCGCATCAGGGGCTCTCCAAACACGACATGGCGTCCAATCTCAATTCCAGCCAATTTTAGTTTGAAAAAGTCAAACGGCGCTCCTTCCCTTATGAGCTCTGCCGTGTGCCCAAACAGTGGTTTTCCCCCACATATTGGGTATTGGCGTACTCAGGAGAAATTGCATAACAACCTTATCTGTCCATTTTCTCCTTTTACCCTTGTGAAAATAAAAAAAAAGTTTGTAAAAGATCATTTTTGTGGCTAAAAAGTTAAATATTCATTTTTTCCTTCCACGTTGCTTTAGTTCCTGTGAAGCACCTGAAGGGTTAATAATCTTCTTGAATGTGGTTTTGAGTACCTTGAGGGGTGCAGTTTTTAGAATGGTGTCACTTTTGGGTATTTTCTGCCATATAGACCCCTCAAAGTGACTTCAAATGAGAGGTGGTCCCTAAAAAAAAATGGCTTTGTAAATTTTGTTGTAAAAATGAGAAATCGCTGGTCAACTTTTAACCCTTATAACTTCCTAACAAAAAAAAATTTTGGTTCCAAAATTGTGCTGATGTAAAGTAGACATGTGGGAAATGTTATTTCTTAACTATTTTATGTGACATATTTCTCTGTTTTAAGGGAATAAAAATTCAAAGTTTGAAAATTGCAAAATTTTAAAATTTTCGCCATATTTGCGTTTTTTTCAAAAATAAACGCAAGTTATATCGAAGAAATTTTACTTCTAACGTGAAGTACAATATGTCACGAGAAAACAGTCTCAGAATCGCGCAGATCCGTTGAAGCGTTCCAGAGTTATAACCTCATAAAGAGACAGTGGTCAGAATTGTAAAAATTGGCCCGGTCATTAACGTGCAAACCACCCTTGGGGGTGAAGGGGTTAATGAAGTAGGTTGGACCCAATCACAGATGGCCTGAACCTTGACCGGGTCCATTTCAATAACAGATGGGGACAAAATGAATCCCAGAAATGAGATCCTCTGTACGCCAAAAAGACACTTTGATCCCTTCACATACAGAGCATTCTCTCTCAAAATCTGGAACACAGTTCGAACATGTTTCACATGAGAGTCCCAGTCATTAGAAAAAATCAAGATATCATCCAAATAAACAATCAGAAATTTGTCCACAAAATCCCTGAAAATGTCATTCATGAAGGACTGGAAGACGGAAGGAGCATTAGTGAGCCCAAAGGGCATCACTAGGTACTCAAAATGCCCTTCAGGGGTATTGAATGCCGTCTTCCATTCATCCCTGTGCTTAATGCGAATAAGGTTATATGCCCCCCTGAGGTCAAGCTTGGTAAACCAAGTAGCGTTTTTCACCCTGGAAAACAGGTCAGAAATCAAGGGTAACGGGTATTGATATTTCACAGTAATATTGTTCAAGAGACGATAATCAATACACGGCCTTAATGAACCATCTTTTTGGCCACAAAGAAAAAACCGGCACCTAAGGGTGAAGAGGATGGTCTGATATGACCCTTCTCCAATGATTCCTTGATATAAGACCGCATAGCGTCATGTTCAGGTACAGACAAGTTAAAAAGGCGACCTTTAGGGAATTTACTACCCGGCACTAATTCAATAGCGCAGTCATAGCTCCTATGGGGAGGCAAGGATGCAGATTTACTTTCGCTAAACACATCAGAAAAATCAATCAAAAAGTCAGGAACATCCTGAGCCTGGGGGGAGGCAGAAAAAACAGGAGTGTTGGTATTAACACATTGGCAGGACCCAACTGGTTACAGACACAGATTTCCAATCCAAAACAGGATTATGAGACTGTAACCAAGGGAAACCCAGCACGATAATGTCATGCAGATTATACAGAACCAAAAATTTGCAGCACTCCTGGTGATCAGGTTCAACCCTCATTATCACCTGAGTAGAAAACTGGGGTTTATTCTCAGCCAAAGGGGTAGAATCGATCCCCAGTAGGGGAATAGACTTCTGTAGGGGTATCAAGGGAAACCCACAACGTTTAGCAAAATCATAATCCATCAGGTTAATAGCTGCTCCAGAATCAACGAAAGCCTGAGCAGAAAATGAGGACAGAGAGCATATCAGAGTGACAGTTAATAAAAACTTAGTCTGAACACTACCCAAGACAACTGAGCGTGCAAAACGTCTTCCCCGCTTAGGGCAGACTGAAATAGCATGAGAGGCATCACCACAGTAGAAACATAACCCATTGCGCTTTCGAAACTCATGACGCTGTGCCCCAGACACCACTCTATCACACTGCATGGGTTCAGAAGCTGGTTCACAAGGCAACACCATTCCACGCATACTTCTCCGCTCACGCAAACGTCTGTCAATTTGAATCGCCAATGACATAGAATCATTGAGACCAGAGGGGACAGGGAATCCCACCATAACATCCTTTACATTATCTGACAGACCCTTCCGGAAAAGGGCTGCCAAAGCGTCGTCATTCCATCTGGTCAGGACTGCCCACCTACGGAATCTCTGACAGTATAACTCAGCGTCATAAGGCCCCTGATTTAATGCCAACAAGGCTTTTTCAGCTTGATCAGTGACATTAGGCTCATCGTACAATAATCCCAAAGCCTGAAAAAATGCATCAACATCACTCAAAACAGGATCCCCAGGTGTCAGGGAAAAAGCCCAATCCTGAGGATCGCCGCGCAGGAGAGAGATGATAATTTGAATCTGCTGCGCTGCGTTCCCTGAGGACTTAGATTTTAAGGCAAAAAACAATTTACAATTATTTTTGAAATTCTGAAACTTAGCTCGATCCCCCAAAAACAAATCTGGCATTGGGATCCTAGGTTCCACAACAGGCAACCTAGCAAGATATGCAGCAATACTCTGAACCTCAGTGGCAAGCCGATCCACACGGCCAGACAACCGTGCAAACTCCATTGAGAGAAAAGATCCTCCCCAGCACCCAGAGATACAGAGGAAAAAAAAAATGCAACAAACAGAAAAATATCTCTGACAACTCTGACAACCTTTTTTCTTTCACAATATTTTTTCCCTTCTGTGAGTACCATACAATTTTCAATTTTTAGGCCGGTGATACTGTTATGTTTCGGTAGCTGAGGAGTGCAGGTAAAAAAGGCAATACACCAGAGCAGTTGGAATCTATGAGATTGCAGTACCCTGACTAACCACCACAACTAGAGGCAGCCGTGGAGCGTTCCTACGTTGGTCCTAGACGCCTCGTCACAGCCTGAGAAACTAACTACACCTAAAGATAGAAATAGGAAAGCTATCTGCCCCGGAGCAGAACCCCAAAGATAATAGAAAGCCCCCAAACAAGTAATGGCGGTTAGACAAGAAGAAATACTGACACAGAAAGAAAATAGTATGAGCAAACGCTGGGGCCCAAACTAACTAAATAGAAAAGGATAGGAAGGGTACTTACTGCAATCCCAGAAAACCCTGAAAAGCACCAACTCTACTAATTTCAAAATCACCTGAGATCACACGACCTCTACCACCTAAATTAGTTCTGTGGTGTAACAAAATCAAAACAGCAGCCACTGAAAAAAACTGGAAAAAGCAAAAGTACAAACATCAGTGGCTGAACTAAACTGAGAAGGCCCCCACAGAAGTGCAGGACAAAACGCAAAAATATAGCACAAAAACAAAAAGAAGAAAATGTCTTATCTGTTAGCAGGAGATGCAGACACGACACAGCAGGCTACAAGGGAAACAGGAAAGAAGGATTCAAACCAGAACAACTGATCACCGGCAACCCTGATGGGAAGGCGACTCCCTTATATAAGACCAGTCAGTAACACCTGATTCCCAGTCCTCACAATCCTCACTGAACAGACCAGTACCGCTTGTAACCACCAGAGGGAGTCTCTGCTCAGAACTCATCTCAAACCCATTCACAACAGCGATCACTGTTATTACCAGTACAACGGCGACTGCCAAAAAAAAGGTCATATTTCCCATTTAATTTCTCTCTCCTCTGATGTGATCTAGAACATCAGAGGAGAGAGAAATGGGGTCCTCCGAGCCCTCCTGGTACCTCCAGTGTCCCTGGACTGTTATGATTTTGTAGTTGAGGAGAGCAGACAAAAACGGCAATACACCAGAGAGGTTGGAATCTACTGGATTGCAGTACCCTGACTAACCACCACAACTAAAGGCAGCCGTGGAGCGTTCCTACGTTGGTCCTAGACGCCTCGTCACAGCCTGAGAGGTTAACTACACCTAAAGATAGAAAGAGGAAAGCTATCTGCCCCGGAGCAGATCCCCAAAGAACATAGGAAGCCCTCAAACATGTAATGGCGGTTAGACAAGAAGAAATACAGACACAGACAGAAAATAGTATGAGCAAACGTTGGGGCCCAATCTTCCTAGACAGAAAAGGATAGGAAGGACACTTACTGCAATCCAAAAAACCCTAAAAAATACCAACTCTACTAATTGCAAAAACACCTGAGATCACACGACCTCTACCACCTAAATTAGTTCTCTGGTGTAACAAAACTAAGCTGCAGCCACTGAAAAAACTGGAAAAGGCAAATGAACAAACAACAGAGGCTCCAGAAGAACTGAGAGGAGCCCAAGCCCCCCGGGGGGGGGGGAAGACCTGGCTAACCTCACAGAAATGCAGAGAAATGTGAAAATGGTAAGTACAAAAACAAAAAACAGAAAATATCTTATCTGAGAGCAGGAGAAGAGGCAAGACTCAGCAAGCTTCCAAGTGAACCAGGAACCACAGTTGAGACAAGAACAATTGATCACCGGCAACCATGATGGGAGGGAATCTCCCTTATATAAGACCAGTCTGTAACTCCTGATTGCCAATCCTCATTGAATAGTTCAGTACTGTTTGTAACCACCAGAGGGAGCTTCTGCTCAGAATTCATTTCTAACACATTCACAACACTGGACCCTCTTGCATCCCCCGGTCCTGTCCCCTGGCGTCTTCTTCCAGGAAGAAAATGGTGAGTGCATGGGCAGTGCACCCGCCAAGATCTGCCGGCCGACACCCGGTGACAATAGGAAATATTTCATATTGATTAATTTTGATCACTGTGATAGACCCTATCACAGTGATCAAAATAAAAAAAAAATAGTAAATCAAACCCCCCTTTATCACCTCCTTAGTGAAAAACAATGAAATAAAAAAAATGTATTTCCATTTTTCCATTAGGGTTGGGGCTAGGGATAGGATTGGAGTTAGGGTTGGAGCTAGGGTTAGGGTTGAGATTAGGTTTAGGGTTGTGTTAGGTTTATGGTTAGGGGTGTGTTGGGGTTAGGGTTGGAGTTAGAATTGGGGGGTTTCAACTCTTTAGATACATCAGGGGGTCTCCAAATGTGACATGGCGCCCACCATTGATTCCAGCCAATTTTGCGTTCAAAAAGTCAAATGGTGCTCCCTCCCTTCTGAGCCCTGCATGCACCCAAACAGTGGCTTTCCCCCACATACGGGGTATCCGTGTACTAAGGAGAAATTGCACAACAAATTTTGTCCGTTTTCTCCTGATACCCTTGTGAAAATAAAAAAACTTGGTATTTTTGTCCTTACACATTGCTTTAGTTCTCGTGAAGCACCTGAAGGGTTAGTAAACTTCTTGAATGTGGTTTTGCGCACCTTGAGGGGTGCCGTTTTTAGAATGGTGTTACTTTTGGGTATTTTCTGTGATATTGACTGCCCAAACTCACTTCAAATGTGAGGTGGTCCCTCCCTAAAAAAATGGTTTTGTAAATTTTGTTGGAAAAATGAGAAATCGCTGGTTAACTTTTAACTCTTATAACGTCCTAACAAAAAAATATTATGTTTCCAAAATTGTACTGATGCAAAGTAGACATGTGGGAAATGTTATTTATTAAGTATTTTGTGTGACACCAAGGACACAAAAAAAGTTTGAAAATTGCAAAATTCTCAAAATTTTTGCCAAATTTCCATTTTTTTTCCTAAATAAGTGCAAGTTATATCAAAGAAATTTTACCACTAACATGAAGTACAATATGTCACGAGAAAACAGTCTCGGAATTAGTGGGATACGTTAAAGCTATAACTACATAAAGTTGAACAATAAGAGTGAACGGTCAACGGAGCGCTAGGAGCAAAAGGACAGAACAATTGTATCTTCTTTAGCCCACAATGCGTTCGACGGTAACCCCGTCCTCACTCTTATCGTTCATAAAGTGACTGGTCAAAATGGTAAAAATTGGCTTGGTCATTAAGTACCAAATTGGCTCTGTCACTAAGGGTTAATTGTTCAGATTTCATGATGCCTTGCACACAGTCAAACAAAAAAGGCAGCACTCTGAAGCGCCATAGCATGCAAATATGAAATCTGAAAAATGAATTGCATTACTGCATTAAAAATATGATAAATAGAGAAAGCTTAGCGCATAAAATGGCCAATTTATGTGTACCTGGAAGACATAGGAAAGATGTGTATCTTCGTACCGTGTTAGCCAGTAGATAGAAAAATATTTAGAATTGAGAGTCCTCAGTGGTTGATACCTTTTAATGGCTAACTGAAAAGATGATAACAAATTGCAAGCTTTCGAGACTACTCAGGTCTCTTCATCAGGCAAACACTAAAACAAAAACTGAAGAATCACATATTTATACACAACACAGCACAGAAATAATGCAATAGGTAAGACAAGTGATGTGAAGCAGAACTGTCATTATGTATTAAAATCTAACTTTAAATCTGAGAGAGATAGAAAGGTTTGGGAATATAAGCTCATGATGACCTTTGACACTCTTAGTGCTGGAATGAATATATCCCATGGATTTATGTCCTTGTACATCAATTAAGGAGTCTGCTTCTCTGACCTGGGGTCATCAAAACACAATACCAGACCCCAATCAGAGGGCAATAAAACTTTCACACTCCTTATCTATGAACTGTTCCAATATTTATGTTCATCCCTCTGCCATAATGACAGTTCTGCTTCATGTCACTTGTCTTACCTATTGCATTATTTCTGTGCTGTGTTGTGTATAAATATGTGATTCTTCAGTTTTTGTTTTAGTCTTTGCCTAATGAAGAGACCTGAGTAGTCTAGAAAGCTTGCAGTTTTACCATCTTTTCAGTTAGCCATTAAAAGGTATCAACCACTGAGGACTCTCAACTCTAAATATTTTTCTAGTCAGTTTTTTGTAATTTGTATTCATTAGTCTTCTGACTGAGCACTCCGCCTCTTAGCCGCAGACATTTTTAATCATAGCAAGGCCACTACCCCTCCACAGAGATGTAGCTTTCAGTCTAAAGACAGGATTCATAGGTTCCCATACAGATGAATTCTTTAGTCTAAGCGAGGATTGGCATTAGGTTTAGGTCCTGGAAAACGAGAAACGCCTTAACGTGGCTTCCAGGTACACATAAATTGGCCATTTTATGCGCTAAGCTTTCTCAATTTTTCATATTTCTAATGCAGTTCATTTTTCATATTTGCATGCTATGGCGCTACAGAGTGCTGCCTTTTTTGTTTGAGTGTATATGAGTTGGTGATTCTAGGTTAAGCTCCTGTTCACACTTAGATTATGTTTGGATGTGACAGTCAGTTTTTTAAATTTGCACACAGTCAAGGCTCCCAGTGCCAGAGGCAGCAAAACAACCCCAAAACCTATTTAAACCGCCACCATATTTGACTGTAGGTACTGTGTTCTTTTCTTTGTAGGCCTCATTCTGTTTTTGGTAAACAGTGCAATGTTTTGCAATGACATGTTTTACCAAAATGCTCTCTCTTGGTCTCATCTGTCCACAAGGCACTTTCTCAGAAGGATTTTGGCTAACTGCAGTCTAGCTTTTGCCGCTATGTCAGCAGTACATCTTCCTGGGTCTCCTGCTTTAGCATTTCATTTTATTCAAATGTCAGCAGGTAGTTCGCGCTGACACTGATGCCCCCTGAGCCTGCAGGACATCTTAAATTTCTTTGGAACTGGATTGGGGCTACTTATCCACAAAACGGATTATCCTGCGTTGCAACATTTTGTAAATTTTTCTCTGCCATCCATGTCCAGGGAGATTAGCTACAGTGCCACAGGTTGTAAAGTTCTTGATTATAATGCGCAACGTGGACAAAGGAACATCAAAATCTTGGGAGATTATTGTTATTCTTAAACAATTTTAGTTCTCAAGTCCTCAAAGAGTTCTCTTCAATTCTTTCTGTTCTCCATGCTTAATGTGGCACACACAGACACACAATGCAAAGATTGGGTCAACTTCTCCCCTTTTTATCTCGTTTCAGATGTGATTTTCATATTCCCAAACCTGTTACTTGCCTCAGGCGAGCTTGAATGAGCATCACATGCTTGAAATAAAGTTGTTTACCCACAATTTTGGAAAGGTGCCAACAATTCTTTTTGTCTCATGGGGGTTTTGTGTGAAATTATGTCCAATTTGTCTTTTTTTTTTTTCTCACTTTTTATGTATTGTTACAATACACAAAGGAAACAAGTTATAACGTTTCTCCCTGCTCCCTGTGTGTGTGTGTATATATATTAGCTATGAACCCGTTCTACGCCCGGGTGCCAAGCATTTTTATATGGTCTCCCATCCTGGTATGTGCTGCCCCCCTCCTATCCTGGTATGCATGGCACCCCTCATCACTATCCTGGTATGCATGGTACCCCTCATCCCTATCCTGGTATGTATGGTCCCCTCACCACACCCAAATCTGGTGTGCATGGCACCCCATTCCTCATCCTGGTATGCATGGTCCCCTCTTTCCCCAATCCTGGTATGCATGGTACCCCCTTATCCCTATCCTGGTATTCATGGTTCCTTCACCCCCCAATCCTGGTATGCATGGTCCCCTCACCCCCCAATCTTGGTATGCATGGTCCCCTCACCCCCCAATCACGGTATGCATGGTCCCCTCACCCCCCAATCCTGGTTTGCATTGTACCCTGCCGCCCAATCCTGGAATGCATGGTCCCCTCACCCCCCAATTCTGGTATGAATGGTCCCCTCACCCCCAATTCTGGTATGCATGGTCCCCCCTCATCCCTATCGTAGGATGTATGGTACCCTTCACCCCCCAATCCTGGAATGCATGGTCCCCTCACCCCCCAATTCTGGTATGAATGGTCCCCTCACCCCCAATTCTGGTATGCATGGTCCCCCCTCTCCCTATCGTAGGATGTATGGTCCCCTCACCCTCCAATCCTGGAATGCATGGTCCCCTCACCCCCCAATCCTGGTATGCATGGTCCCCTCAGCCCCCAATCCTGGTATGCATGGTCCCCTCACCACCCAATCCTGGTATGCATGGTCCCATGACCCCCAATCCTGGTATGCATGGTCCCCTCACACCCCAATCTTGGAATGCATGATCCTCTCACCCCCCAATCCCGATGTGCATGGTCCCCTCACCCCCCAATCCTGATATGCACGGTCCCATCACCCCACAATCCTGGTATGCATGGTCCCCTCCACCCCCCAATCTTGGAATACATGGTCCTTTCACTCCCCAATCCTGATGTGCATGGTCCCCTCACCCCCCTATCCTGATGTGCATGGTCCTCTCACCCCCCCAATCCATGTGCGTGGTCCCCTCACCCCCCTATCCTGATGTGCATGGTCCTCTCACCCCCCAATCCTGATGTGCGTGGTCCCCTCACCCCCCAATCCTGATGTGCGTGGTCCCCTCACCCCTCCAATCCTGACATGCATGGTCCCCTCACCCCCCCCAATCCTGATATGCATGGTCCCCTCATCCCCCTATCCTGATGTGCATGGTCCCCTCACCCCACAATCCTGATGTGCATGGTCCCCTCACCCCTCCAGTCCTGATATGCATGGTCCCCTCACCCCCCCTCAATAATGATGTGCATGGTCCCCTCACCCCTCCAGTCCTGATATGCATGGTCCCCTCACCCCCCCCCCCAATCTTGATGTGCATGGTCCTCTCACCCTCAATCCTGATGTGCATGGTCCTCTCACCCCCCAATCCTGATGTGCATGTTCCCCTCACCAACAATTTTGATGTGCATGGTCCCAGGGCCGGCTCCAGGGTTTTATGGGCCCCGGGCGAAAGAGTCTCAGTGGGTCCCTTTAACACAGACCACGATTCATGATGCACAGATACTGCAATGAAATATGGGTATAGTACAATGCCAAACACTTCTCTTCTTCCATTACATGACTGATATCTATTGTAAATTGTACAATAGCTCAAAAACCGCCAAATCCTCACAGCGCACAGTACAGACTGGACAGTACAGTCCTCCATACAATATTATGGGCACCACATAGTCTCCCCCTCATCACCCATATAATACCCCATGAAGGATGTCACCCCACCATCCCCCATGTAATGCTCCATACAGAATACTGGACCCAATATAATGCTCCATACAGAATACTGGACCACATAAATTGCTCCATACAGGTTACTGGTCCCCATATAATGCTCCATACAAAATATGGAGCTCTCCTCTGCACTGTGCTGCGTTCTGCACTGTTACGGCTCAGGAAAGGGCGCTGTGGAAAGACTCCCCATTATCATCATTGCCTCCCCATTATCATCATCATTGCCTGCCCATCATCATCATCATTGCCTCCCCATCATCATCATTGCCTGCCCATCATCATCAACATTGCCTGCCCATCATTATCAACATTGCCTCCTCATCATCATTATCATCATTTCCTCCCCATCATCATCATCATTGCCTCCCCATCATCATCATTGCCTCCCCATCATCATTATCATCATTGCCTCCCCATCATCATCATTGCCTCCCTATCATCATCATCATCATTGCCTCCCTATCATCATCATCATTATTGCCTCCCCATTATCATCAACATCATCATTGCCTCCCCAACATCATCATCATCATCATTGTCTCCCCATCATCATTGCCTCCCCATCATCATCATCATCATTGCCTCCCATCATCATCATTGCCTCCCCATCATCATCATCATCATCATTGCCTCCCCATCATCATCATCGCCTCCCCATCATCATCATCATCATTGCCTCCTCACCAACATCACTGCCTCCCCCCACCACCGTCACACATGCAGCACCACACACAGACAGCACCACAGCACTCTCTCACATACACATACACACACACACACACACACACACACACTGATACACACACAGAAACATATACACCTCACATCTCGCCTGTCCGGCGTCCGCGCTCTCTCATTCAGCATCATTCAGCGGCGCTGCTGTGAGAGGAAGCACAGGCGCCCCCTGGAGCCCGGAGCTGCGGCAGCTGAGGCACGGGGAGAGGTAAGTATTGCGCCGGCTGCTGCTGGGGCCCTGAGCAAGCGGGGGGGGCCCAGTGGCGGCACTGGTACCGCTCTCATCCGCTAACGGGCGCCGGGGTGCCCAACGGCGAGTGGGCCCCCGCCTGCTCAGGGCCCCGGCACTTGCCCGGGTATGCCGGGTGCTGACGCCGGCCCTGCATGATCCCCTAACCCCCCTATCCTGATATGCATGGTCCCCTCACCCCCCCAATCCTAATATGCATGGTCCCCTCACCCCCCCCAATCCTGATATGCATGGTCCCCTCACCCCCCCAATCCTGATATGCATGGTCCCCTCACCCCCCAATCCTGGTATGCATGGTCCCCTCACCCCTCCAATCCTGATATGCATGATCCCCTAACCCCCCTATCCTGATATGCATGGTCCCCTCACCCCCCCAATCCTGATATGCATGGTCCCCTCACCCCCCCCAATCCTGATATGCATGGTCCCCTCACCCCCCAATCCTGGTATGCATGGTCCCCTCACCCCTCCAATCCTGATATGCATGGTCCCCTCACCCCCCCCCAATCCTGATGTGCATGGTCCCCTCACCCCTCCAATTCTGATATGCATGGTCCTCTCACCCTCAATCCTGATGTGCATGGTCCCCTCACCCCCCCAATCCTGGTATGCATGGTCCCCTCACCCCCCCCAATCCTGATGTGCATGGTCCCCTCACCCCTCCAATTCTGATATGCATGGTCCTCTCACCCTCAATCCTGATGTGCATGGTCCCCTCACCCCCCTATCCTGGTATGCATGGTCCCCTCACCCCCCAATCCTGATATGAATGGTCCCCTCACCCCCCCAATCCTGATATGCATGGTCCCCTCACCCACCAATCCTGATATGCATGGTCCCCTCACCCCCCTATCCTGATATGCATGGTCCCCTCACCCCCCAATCCTGATGTGCATGGTCCCCTCACCCAGGGCCGGTTCCAGGTTTTTATGGGCCCCGGGCGAAAGAGTCTCAGTGGGCCCCCTTAACACAGACCACAATTCATGATGCACAGATACTGCAGAGAAATATGGGTATAGCACAACGCCAAACACTTCTCTTCTTCCATTACATGACTGATACCTATTGTAAATTGTACAATAGCTCAAAAACCGCCAAATCCTCACAGCGCACAGTACAGACTGGACAGTACAGTCCTCCATACAATATTATGGGCACCACATAGTCTCCCCCTCATCACCCATATAATACCCCATGCAGGATGTCACCCCGCCATCCCCCATATAATGCTTCATACAGAATACTGGACCCAATATAATGCTCCATACAGAATACTGGACCACATATAATGCTCCATACAAAATATGGAGCTCTCCTCTACACTGTGCTGCGTTCTGCACTGTTACGGCTCAGGAAAGGGCGCTGTGGAAAGACTCCCCATTCATCATCATCATTGCCTGCCCATTATCATCATTGCCTCCCCTCATTATCATTGCCTGCCATCATCATCATCATTGCCTCCCTATCATCATCATTGCCTCCCCTTTAATATCATCATCATCATTGCCTTCCCATTATCATTGCCTCCCCATCATCATCATTTTCATTGCCTCCCCATTAATATCATCATCATTGCCTTCCCATCATCATCATTATCATTGCCTCCCCATTAATATCATCATCATCATTGCCTTCCCATTATCATTGCCTCCCCATCATCATCATCATCATTGCCTCCTCACCACCATCACTGCCTCCCCCCACCACCATCACACATACAGCACCGCAGGCAGCACTCTCTCACATACACACAGGCACACACACACACACACGCCTCACCTGTCCGGCGTCCGCGCGCTCTCTGCCACAGCCGGCCGCTGAATGATGACGTCATTCAGCGGCGCTGCTGTGAGAGAGGAAGCGCAGGTGCCCCCTGGAGCTCGGAGCTGCGGCAGCGGAGGCACGGGGAGAGGTGAGTATTGCGCCGGCTGCTGCCGGGGCCCTGAGTAAGCGGGGGGGGCCCAGTGGCGGCGCTGACACCGCTAACGGGCGCCGGGTGCCCGACGGCGAGTGGGCCCCCCCGCCTGCTCAGGGCCCCGGCACTTGCCCGGGTGTGCCGGGTGCTGACGCCGGCCCTGCCCTCACCCCCTATCCTGATTATGCATGGTCCCCTCACCCCTCCAATCCTGATATTCTGTGTCCCCTCACCGCTATTACACACATACACCCAAAAAAAACAAAAATTTATACTCACCTTTCATCCCTGTGCTCCAGCGCTGTTCTGTTCAGCTGGACGCCGGGGAGGAGAGCGGCGCCGGAGTACGCGCATGCCCATACCGCGCGGTCCGGCGCCATATTGCTGAAGACACACTGTAAATGTGTCTTCAGCAAAATGTCGCCGGATAGCGCTATGCGAATGCGCGATTCCGACGCGCACTCCTGGTCTCCTGCCCCGGGAGAAGAAAAGCGCCGCGGTACTGATCCTCCCGGTCAGGTGAGTATGGCGCCGGAGATCGCGGTATGCATCCAGTACGCATACCGCGATCTCCGGCGCCATACAGAGTACTCATTGCTGGATGCCTCACTCTGTCTGAAGCCAGACTGCGCAGGCGTGTCGCGCTTGCGCTGTCTATAAAGGCTTCAGACAGAGTGACGCTCCTAGCGTTATATTATAGATATATATATTCTTTTTTCTCCTTCAAACTTTGCTTTCGTCAAAGAGTGCTCCCTTTGCAGCAATTACAGCATTGCAGACCTTTGGCATTCTAGCAGTTAATTTGCTGAGGTAATCTGGAGAGATTTCACCCCATGTTTCCAGAAGCCCCTCCCACAAGTTGGTTTGGCTTGATGGGCACTTTTTGCTACCATACGGTGAAGCTGCTCCCACAACAGCTCAATGGGGTTGAGATCTGGAGACTGCGCTGTCCACTCCATTACAGATAGAATACCAGCTGCCTGCTTCTTCCCTAAATAGTTCTTGCATAATTTGGAGGTGTGCTTTGTCCTGTTGTAGGATGAAATTGGCTCCAAGCAAGCGCTGTCCACTGGGTATGGCATGGCGTTGCAAAATGGAGCGATTGCCTTCCTTATTCAAAATCCCTTTTACCTTGTACAAATCTCTCACTTTCCCAGCACCAAAGCAACCCCAGACCATCACATTACCTCCACCATGCTTGACAGATGGCGTCAGGCACTCTTCCAGCATCTTTTCAGTTGTTCTGCATCTCACAGATGTTCTTCTTTGTGATCCAAACACCTCAAACTTGGATTCGTCTGTCCATAACACTTTTTTCCAATCTTCCTCTGTCCAATGTCTGTGTTCTTTTGCCCATATTAATCTTTTCCTTTTTATTAGCCAGTCTCAGATAAGGCTTTTTCTTTGCCACTCTGCCCTGAAGGCCAGCATCCCGGAGTCGTCTGTTCACTGTAGACGTTGACACTGGCGTTTTGCGTGTACTATTTAATGAAGCTGCCAGTTGAGGACCTGTGAGGCGTCGATTTCTCAAACTACACACTCTGATGTACTTGTCTTGTTGCTCAGTTGTGCAGCGGGGCCTCCCACTTCTCTTTCTACTCTGGTTAGAGCCTGTTTGTGCTCTCCTCTGAAGGGAGTAGTACACACCATTGTAGGAAATTTTCAGTTTCTTGGCAATTTCTCGCATGGAATAGCCTTCATTTCTAAGAACAAGAATAGACTGTCGAGTTTCACAAGAAAGTTCTTTTTTTCTGTCCATTTTGAGAGTTTAATGGAACCAACAAATGTAATGTTCCAGATTCTCAGTTAGCTCAAAGGAAGGTCTGGTTCATAGCTTCTCTAATCAGCCAAACTGTTTTCAGCTGTGCTAACATACTTGTACAAGTGTTTTCAAGGGTATTCTAACCATCCATTAGCCTTCTTACACAGTTAGCAAACACAAAGTACCATAAGTACACTGGAGTGATGGTTGTTGGAAATTGGCCTCTATAAACCTATGAAGATATTGCATTACAAACCAGACGTTTGCAGCTAGAATAGTCATTTACCACATTAACAATGTATAGAGTGTATTTCTGAATCATTTAATGTTAGCTACATTGGAAAAAACTGTGCTTTTCTTTCAAAAATAGGGAAATTTCTAAGTGACCCTCAACTTTTGCACGGTAGTGTAAAGGTCAAAAAAAGACAATCGGAGATCTTAAAGGGGTTTTCACGTGAAGTGAGGTTGTCACTTACCCGTAAAATAGGTGGTAACCTATAGACCAATGGAAATCAGAGTGTTGTGACCCACACAGATTGGCAGAACTGGTTAATATAATCCCCGTTGGAATGGAGCAGCAGTGTGCAAGCTCAAATGTCACTCCATTCATGCTCTCTTTTGGTCTCGTATCGAATGAATAGAGCGACGAATGGGGATATCCAATGCCACTCCATTCTAAAAGGTTAAAAGTGCTCTCCTCCTCCAATCAGTGGGGTTCCTAGCTGTTGGACTCCCACCGATTAATCCTGTGGATAGGTGATAATTTTCTCTTCATTCACCAGACAACCTCTTTAAGTTGAACCTATCAGTTGTTTAGCCTTATTCTTTCCTTAAAATGATGCATTCCTTTTATTATATAAGTGATGCATTCCTTTTATTATATAAATGCATTTATTTGAGCAAAATTAACTTTTTTTTTATATCATACATATAAACGCCAAGAACAACAAAATATAACTTTTATTATCACTCTAAAACGGGACATACAACAAAAACACCACACATTAAAAAGTGCACACTGATTTCACCCTAAAACAATGATACCCTAAGCAGAACTCCTGCCTAGCATGCGGAGGTTGGCACCCTAAGACAGCCCCAACAAGAGTGGCTCCCCCGGTCACGTCGGCTATCCCTGGGCTCCTGTAATGCCCTTGCAGTAGGTGCTCCCCACTAATGCATGCACAACAAATGAAGATGGTTCCCTTAACAGAATGGGAAGCCGGCAGTGTAACCCTGTATATTCAGGTCAGGGATCAAGGCTGAAATTCCATGCCTGATTTAATATGATGAATTAAGCTACCAGATGATATTGTAGGTAGAACCCCTCAAAATGTAACAATGCTGGTCCCTGCTCACCAGCACAGATGTGAGCCCTGTATGGTGTGAGAATAATATCTGGGCTAAACAACTTTAGATAAATCCTAATAGATATACACTGTACACATGTACATTATGATGAAAGCACTCAGTATTATTTGAATTGATGTATCACACCAGGGGATTGCTTATCTCCCCATCATAATAGTTTCCAGGGATGCTTATAACACCAAAATCATGATAAACAAAGAGGGGTACTCATCCTGATATAATTCATGACACCTCTACGCGTTTCGCCCAGCGGCTCATCAGGAGGTCAGATGTAATGATATTGCATGGTATCAGAAAGAACCTCTATCTGGTCTTATATAGTCTCCATATCACCACAAGCGCCAGACCAAATGCTCAGATGTACCAAAATGTCCCCATCCCTCTTATATATAAATCAACACCAAAAAAGGCTACACAATGTCCACCTCACCTTCCCCAGTATCGTTTGAGGCACTCATAAAATGTCCGTGCACTGATACACAGATATGTCTCAAAAGAATACTCACTCAGCTGATCCTGGCGTGCGTTCCACTGTGGAACGCACGCTGTAGCTGATAATCAGCGCCTCCCGGCGGCAGATGGAAAGGCGGAAGTGATGGTATCGCATCCACTTGGTCTGTCACGCGTGCCTGGAACGCACGCCGGTCATACCTACTTCCGGTCCTCGATGTAAACCCGGAAGTGACCTATACAGCCCGGTGGCTCAGTGGATAGCACTGCAGCCTTGCAGCGCTGGAGTCCTGGGTTCGAATCCCACCAAGGACAACATCTGCAAGGAGTTTGTATGTTCTTCCCGTGTTTGCGTGGGTTTCCTCCGGGTACTCCGGTTTCCTCCCACACTCCAAAAAAACATACTGAAAGGGAATCTAGATTGTGAGCCTCATTGGGGACAGCGACAATAATGTGTGCAAACTGCAAAGCGCTGCGGAATATGTTAGCGCTATATAAAAATAAAGATTATTATTATTATACAGCCGACGCTGCTCGGATCTAACTTGTCATGCCACTTACACTGCCCCGGAAGTAGCGTTTTGTTTGCGTTCCACTTAGTGGAGCGCATCATGTAGGTACATTGTATGATTTACATAGAGAAAAAGATAAAAATTAAACATATAAATTATAAAGGGAGAAAAAGATAACATGATGGTGGAAATACATAGGGGAATAACGGGTGATAGAGAAAGCACCAGATAAAGTACATTCAAATGGTCCCATAATATTTATAATGATCTGCTAATTATACTAATAATACCACCACCCATAATCATGGAAACCCCTCTCTCTGGGGTATAACAGAAGAAATCATGGCCGTCCAATATCCAATAAACACATCATCCTCAGCTGTATATAGTCTTTATACGAAACAGGCAAATGATATCTGCTCATTTAGTCCAGTAGGGGCCCTTGAGCCCATCCGAAAAATCCACTCACATTCTCTCTGAAGTGTCTGTCAAAATTGACCCCCCTTGGGTTTAGTTTGACCACTTCCAGGATACAGAACAAAACTTGATTCAAATTGCCCTTATGTACAATGTTGAGGTGTCTAGCCAAAGAGGTGTCCCTCTCATTTCTCACATCACCAATGTGCTCGCCCACCCTCCTTCTGAATTCTCTGCAGGTTTTGCCTACATAATCCAAGGGACAGGTGCAGCTCGCCACATAAATCACGCCACTTGTTTTACAGTTTGAAAAATCACGTAGGTAGAACTTTTTGCCCGAAGAGGCACTACACACAAACTTGCAGGGTTTCATCCATTTACAGTTTACACAGTCCCCGCATTTGAAAAATCCACACACCTTGCGATCGAGCCAAGTCCCTTTGGGAGTAAGTCTCCTGAAGAAACTATGGACAACACTGTCCCTGATTGAACGTCCCCTCTGGTAGGTGATCAGTGGTCTAGGTCCTACTACGTCCCTCAAATCTGGATCCGCTAGAAGGATTCCCCAATGTCTATTTAGAATCTTAACCACCTGTTGATTCTGACAGTCAAAGGACCCAATCACTCTTAATAATTCAGGAGATGAATCCTGAGTTCTAGTACGAGTTTGTAATAATCTCGTCCTGTTACTGGACAATGCATGATGAGCACCTTCAACAGTATGTCTTGGGTACCCCTTATCCAAAAATCTTGAGCCCATGTCCCTGGCCTGATCAAAGAAATCATTCATATTGGAGCAATTTCTCCTCAACCTTAAAAATTGACCTTTCGGAATGCCTCGTTTCATTGGTACAGGGTGATGACTGTCCCATCTCAGCAGGCTATTAGTGCTCGTGGGTTTCCTATAGATCTTGGTTTCCAACCCACCATTTTCATTTTTCCGAATGTGCACATCCAAGAAAGGCAGGGCATCATTACCCAATTCAAAGGTGAGTTTGAGACCTATAGGGTTAGAATTTAATTCTCCGATAAACTTGGATAGCTCTATCTCTGTGCCCTGCCAAATCAAAAAAATATCATCGATGAACCTATACCAGATCCCTATGAGGGATTGCCACCATCTAGGCTCATCGATGAAAACCGTGGTTTCCTCCCACCAGCCCAGGAACAAGTTAGCATACGATGGGGCGCAGGGACTCCCTATCGCTGTGCCCCTGAGCTGATGGAAGTACTTCCTATCAAAAATGAAAAAATTGTGTGTCAATGTAAAGTGCAATAGATCAAGGACAAATGCTTTATGCTCCATACAGTCATTCGATCTCGACCTTAAAAAATGTTGCACTACCTGGATACCAAACTCATGTAGAATGTTGCTGTACAGAGATTCGATGTCAATGGACACCAATAAAGAGTCACAATCCACATGGATACCATCAAGTTTGGTCAACAGATCTGAGGTGTCCCTGATGTACGAGGGAAGGGCAAGCACAAAAGGGCGAAGAATTTGGTCCACATACACCCCACAGTTCTGAATCAATGAATCTGTAACTGATACAATTGGTCGTCCCGTCAGGGGCTCAAGGCCCTTGTGCACCTTTGGGAGTGTGTAGAAAGTAGCAGTAAGGGGGTGTGTTCGGAGTAAAAAGTCATACTCATTTTTTGAAATCAGACCCCCCTCCTTCGCATCATTTAAGATGCACATTAATTGAGTTCTAAAATTTCCGGATGGATCTGATTTCATGATCTCATATGTAACATCATCATTAAGGATAGCCATACACATTTCCAGATATTTATCCTCACCCATGATAACAAGGTAACCCCCTTATCCGATGGCTTTATGACCAACCCTTCGCTTTTGGACAAGTTTGACAGTGTATTTTGTTCTCCCATCGTGAGATTAGAATCAGGAATAAAAGGTTTGGACCCAATTTTTAGGAGATCTCGTTCAACCAATGTCAGGAATATATCAATGCTACCCACATCCCATTGTGGTGGGGTCTTTGTACTTTTATTTCTGAGACTGGTGAAAGGCCCCTTGGAGCCATCACTGTTACCTTCATTCAATAGGCCAACCAGAGCCCTGTAGCCTTCCAAATCTTCTTCACTCAAACCAAGTCTCTTACATACTTCCTTATCATGTACAGTAAAGAATTTTTTCCATCTTAATTCAGAAGGAGGGTGGGCGAGCACATTGGTGATGTGAGAAATGAGACACCTCAACATTGTACATAAGGGCAATTTGAATCAAGTTTCGTTCTGTATCCTGGAAGTGGTCAAACCAAACCCAAGGGTGGGCAATTTTGACAGACATTTACTTCAGAGAGAATGTGAGTGGATTTTTCAGATGGGCTCAAGGGCCCCTACTGGACTAAATGAGCAGATATCATTTGCCTGTTTCGTATAAAGACTATATGCATCTGAGGATGATGTGTTTATTGGATATTGGACGGCCATGATTTCTTCTGTTATACCCCAGAGAGAGGGGTTTCCACGATTATGGGTGGTGGTATTATTAGTATAATTAGCAGATCATTATAAATATTATGGGACCATTTGAATGTACTTTATCTGGTGCTTTCTCTATCACCCGTTATTCCCCTATGTATTTCCACCATCATGTTACCTTTTTCTCCCTAATTTATATTTTTATTTTTTATCTTTTCTCTATGTAAATCATACAATGTACCTACATGATGCGCTCCACTAAGTGGAATGCAAACAAAACGTTACTTCCGGGGCAGTGTAAGTGGCATGACAGGTTAGATCCGAGCAGCGTCGGCTGTATAGGTCACTTCCGGGTTTACATCGAGGACCGGAAGTAGGTATGACCGGCGTGCGTTCCAGGCACGCGTGAAAGACCAACTGGATGCGATACCATCACTTCCGCCTTTCCATCTGCCGCCGGGAGGCGCTGATTATCAGCTACAGCGTGCGTTCCACAGTGGAACGCACGCCAGGATCAGCTGAATGAGTGAGTATTCTTTTGAGACATATCTGTGTATCAGTGCACGGACATTTTATGAGTGCCTCAAACAATACTGGGGATGGTGAGATGGACATTGTGTAGCCTTTTTTGGTGTTGATTTATATATAAGAGGGATGGGGACATTTTGGTACATCTGAGCATTTGGTCTGGCGCTTGTGGTGATGTGGAGACTATATAAGACCAGATAGAGGTTCTTTCTGACACCATGCAATATCATTACATCTGACCTCCTGATGAGCCGCTGGGCGAAACGCGTAGAGGTGTCATGAATTATATCAGGATGAGTACCCCTCTTTGTTTATCATGATTTTGGTGTTATAAGCATCCCTGGAAACTATTATGATGGGGAGATAAGCAATCCCCTGGTGTGATACATCAATTCAAATAATACTGAGTGCTTTCATCATAATGTACATGTGTACAGTGTATATCTATTAGGATTTATCTAAAGTTGTTTAGCCCAGATATTATTCTCACACCATACAGGGCTCACATCTGTGCTGGTGAGCAGGGACCAGCATTGTTACATTTTGAGGGGTTCTACCTACAATATCATCTGGTAGCTTAATTCATCATATTAAATCAGGCATGGAATTTCAGCCTTGATCCCTGACCTGAATATACAGGGTTACACTGCCGGCTTCCCATTCTGTTAAGGGAACTATCTTCATTTGTTGTGCATGCATTAGTGGGGAGCACCTACTGCAAGGGCATTACAGGAGCCCAGGGATAGCCGACGTGACCGGGGGAACCACTCTCGTTGGGGCTGTCTTAGGGTGCCAAGCTCCACATGTTAGGCAGGTGTACAGCTTACGGTATCATAGTTTTAGGGTGAAATCAGTGTGCACTTTTTAATGTGTGGTGTTTTTGTTGTATGTCCCGTTTTAGAGTGATAATAAAAGTTATATTTTATTGTTCTTGGGGTTTATATGCATGATATAACATTTGAATACCCCATTTATTCAATATTTGTAAATTTGAACTAGAGCATGGCCAGTTTTCTCACAGGTCCACTGAATACTGATGCATGGTTGGAGAATGCTAATCAGGCATTCTGCACCTCAGGTCCAGTTGGTGTTAACAGTGGGTCCTTGTCTTTAAAGAACCTGTTTAATGAGCTCTATACCGGGTATAAAGAACATATTAAATCCTGGTGGGAGATTAGAGCATTAGAGAATTATATAAAAAATAAAGTGGTACCAAGAGGTCTCAGGATTAATCTGAGCCCGTCTCCTAGGACAGCCTCCCCTGATTTTTTGTCCAAGTGGCTTAAGGAATCAGTAGAGTCCTCTCTAAGGTTTATGCAATTGTTATTAACTGAGTAGAAGGGCCTCTTTGAGAAGTCATCAAATAGACTGAATAAGCTGATTGAAAATATTTTGAAGCATAAATGTGATCCAGATTTCAATACCAGGGAAGGACTTCTACAAAACTCAGTTGAAAAATATCAATCCCTGATTAAAGAAAGGAAACGGCTTCAATTTCAGAAAGATTTAAAGGCTTTCTCAGATAATCAGGCCTATAATTTTCAGGGAGCATACGTGTCAGACATCTCATCATCGGATCTAGAGACCTCTGACACTGAAAGATCAAATCAAGGTCTTTCACCAAGAGGGAGACGTCATAGACAAGGATGGAGGCACAGGGGAAGATTTACAGGGCGGGGTACGCACAGAGGAGGATATGGAAATCAATCTGTGAGAGATGTCCCATCTGGATCCATGCCTATGCCCTCTACTCCATCCTCGTCTTCTTCCTCTTTTTTAGAGAGGAATGTCAGAACAGGCTATCATTTGAGACAAAGAACTCACTAAACCAGGGCCAGATCATAAACCTCTCATCACATGTTCTCAGTAAGGAGGAATACAGTGTTTTGAAAAAAGGTTTGAATTTTGTACCCACAAATAATTTTGACTGTTTTGGTTGGACGAAGGACATCAATTTATTTTGCAGGAAATTAAGGTGGAAAAAATTCTTTAATGTACATTATAAGGAAGTATGTAAGAGACTTGGTTTGAGTGAAGAAGATTTGGAAGGCTACAGGGCTCTGGTTGGCCTATTGAATGAAGGTAACAGTGATGGCTCCAAGGGGCCTTTCACCAGTCTCAGAAATAAAAGTACAAAGACCCCACCACAAGGGGATGTGGGTAGCATTGATATATTCCTGACATTGGTTGAACGAGATCTCCTAAAAATTGGGTCCAAACCTTTTATTCCTGATTCTAATCTCACGATGGGAGAACAATATGCACTGTCAAACTTGTCCAAAAGCGAGAGGTTGGTCATAAAGCCATCGGATAAGGGGGGTAACCTTGTTATCATGGCTGAGGATAAATATCTGGAAATGTGTATGGCTATCCATAATGATGATGTTACATATGAGATCATGAAATCAGATCTATCCGGAAATTTTAGAAGTCAATGTGCATCTTAAATGATGCGAAGGAGGGGGGTCTGTGTTTCAAAAAATGAGTATGACTTTTTACTCCCAACACACCCCCTTACTGCTACTTTCTACACATTCCCCAAGGTACACAAGGGCCTTGAGCCCCTGAGGGGACGACCAATTGTATCAGGTACAGATTCATTGGTTCAGAACTGTGGGGTATATGTGGACCAAATTCTTCTCCCTTTTGTGCTTGCCCTTCCCTCGTACATCAGGGACACCTCAGATCTGTTGACCAAACTTGATGGTATCCATGTGGATTGTGACTCTTTATTGGTGTCCATTGACATCGAATCTCTGTACAGCAACATTCCACATGAGTTTGGTATCCAGGGAGTGCAACATTTTTTAAGGTCGAGATCGGATGACTGTATGGAGCATAACGCATTTGTCCTTGATCTATTGTACTTTACATTGACACACAATTTTTTCATTTTTGTTAGGAAGTACTTCCACCAGCTCAGGGGCCAGCGATGGGGAGTCCCTGCGCCCCATCGTATGCTAACTTGTTCCTGGGCTGGTGGGAGGAAACCACGGTTTTCATCGATGAGCCTAGATGGTGGCAATCCCTCATAGGGATCTGGTATAGGTTCATCGATGATATTTTTTTTGATTTGGCAGGGCACAGAGATAGAGCTATCCAAGTTTATCGGAGAATTAAATTCTAACCCTATAGGTCTCAAACTCACCTTTGAATTGGGTAATGATGCCCTGCCTTTCTTGGATGTGCACATTCGGAAAAATGAAAATGGTGGGTTGGAAACCAAGATCTATAGGAAACCCACGAGCACTAATAGCCTGCTGAGATTGGACAGTCATCACCCTGTACCAATGAAACGAGGCATTCCGAAAGGTCAATTTTTAAGGTTGAGGAGAAATTGCTCCAATTTGAATGATTTCTTTGATCAGGCCAGGGACATGGGCTCAAGATTTTTGGATAAGGGGTACGCAAGACATACTGTTGAAGGTGCTTATCAGCATGCATTGTCCAGTAACAGGACGAGATTATTACAAACTCGTACTAGAACTCAGGATTCATTTCCTGAATTATTAAGAGTGATTGGGTCCTTTGACTGTCAGAATCAACAGGTGGTTAAGATTCTAAATAGACACTGGGGAATCCTTCTAGCGGATCCAGATTTGAGGGACGTAGTAGGACCTAGACCACTGATCACCTACCGGAGGGGACGTTCAATCAGGGACAGTGTTGTCCATAGTTTCTTCAGGAGACTTACTCCCAAAGGGACTTGGCTCGATCGCAAGGTGTGTGGATTTTTCAAATGCGGGGACTGTGTAACCTGTAAATGGATGAAACCTTGCAAGTTTGTGTGTAGTGCCTCTTCGGGCAAAAAGTTCTACCTACGTGATTTTTCAAACTGTAAAACAAGTGGTGTGATTTATGTGGCGAGCTGCACCTGTCCCTTGGATTATGTAGGCAAAACCTGCAGAGAATTCAGAAGGAGGGTGGGCGAGCACATTGGTGATGTGAGAAATGAGAGGGACACCTCTTTGGCTAGACACCTCAACATTGTACGTAAGGGCAATTTGAATCAAGTTTTGTTCTGTATCCTGGAAGTGGTCAAACTAAACCCAAGGGGGGTCAATTTTGACAGACACTTACTTCAGAGAGAATGTGAGTGGATTTTTCGGATGGGCTCAAGGGCCCCTACTGGACTAAATGAGCAGATATCATTTGCCTGTTTCGTATAAAGACTATATGCATCTGAGGATGATGTGTTTATTGGATATTGGACGGCCATGATTTCTTCTGTTATACCCAGAGAGAGGGGTTTCCACGATTATGGGTGGTGGTATTATTAGTATAATTAGCAGATCATTATAAATATTATGGGACCATTTGAATGTACTTTATCTGGTGCTTTCTCTATCACCCGTTATTCCCCTATGTATTTCCACCATCATGTTACCTTTTTCTCCCTTTTTATAATTTATATGTTTAATTTTTATCTTTTCTCTATGTAAATCATACAATGTACCTACATGATGCGCTCCACTAAGTGGAACGCAAACAAAACGTTACTTCCGGGGCAGTGTAAGTGGCATGACAGGTTAGATCCGAGCAGCGTCGGCTGTATAGGTCACTTCCGGGTTTACATCGAGGACCGGAAGTAGGTATGACCGGCGTGTGTTCCAGGCACGCGTGACAGACCAAGTGGATGCGATACCATCACTTCCGCCTTTCCATCTGCCGCCGGGAGGCGCTGATTATCAGCTACAGCGTGCGTTCCACAGTGGAACGCACGCCAGGATCAGCTGAATGAGTGAGTATTCTTTTGAGACATATCTGTGTATCAGTGCACGGACATTTTATGAGTGCCTCAAACGATACTGGGGAAGGTGAGGTGGACATTGTGTAGCCTATTTTGGTGTTGATTTATATATAAGAGGGATGGGGACATTTTGGTACATCTGAGCATTTGGTCTGGCGCTTGTGGTGATGTGGAGACTATATAAGACCAGATAGAGGTTCTTTCTGACACCATGCAATATCATTACATCTGACCTCCTGATGAGCCGCTGGGCGAAACGCGTAGAGGTGTCATGAATTATATCAGGATGAGTACCCCTCTTTGTTTATCATGATTTTGGTGTTATAAGCATCCCTGGAAACTATTATGATGGGGAGATAAGCAATCCCCTGGTGTGATACATCAATTTAAATAATACTGAGTGCTTTCATCATAATGTACATGTGTACAGTGTATATCTATTAGGATTTATCTAAAGTTGTTTAGCCCAGATATTATTCTCACACCATACAGGGCTCACATCTGTGCTGGTGAGCAGGGACCAGCATTGTTACATTTTGAGGGGTTCTACCTACAATATCATCTGGTAGCTTAATTCATCATATTAACCCCTTAATGTCCACTGACGTGCAGAGTCCGTCATGGCAAGGTGTCAGTGCCGGCACCAGGACGGACTCTGCACGTCATGGCTTTGATCTACCACTGCGTGTAAACACGCAGTGGTAGATCAGTGCCGACAGCTGTCACAGACAGCTGACAGGCACGGCAAGCGGTGCGGGGACCTTTGCCGTCGGTCCCCGCACCTACAGCGCTGTGCTTGGTCAGTCAATCTGACTGACCAAACACAGCAGCGATCGTGCAGGAGAAGCTGAAATTTCAGCTTCTCCAGCGCGATCAGTGCAGGAGCCGGCGCTGCAGTGGCCAGGCTTCCTGCACTGACAGCCAGGAGCGGAGCCCCCACCGCCCCTGGCTGTTAACCCCCTGACTGCTGCGATCGAGCGCGATCGCAGAGCTCAGGGGGGAGGCAGAGGGTCGGGAGCTCCCTTTGCCTCAGATCGGCACCCTGCAATGTATTTGCAGGGGCCGATCTCTGCCTTGATGACCCGGGGGTTGTCATGACAACCTCCGGGTCATTTAGCTACGGGAAGCTGCTGTGATCATTGTCACAGCAGCTTCCACTATAGTTGCAATGCATTGCAATGCCAGAGCATTGCAATGCATTGTAACTGCAATAAAAAGTAAAAAAAGTGAAAGTCCCATAAAGGGACAAGTTAAAAAAAATCATTTTTTTTAAAAAAATTGTAAAAAAAAATATTAAAAAATAATTTTAAAAAAATCCCCTAAAAAATACACATTTTTATGTAATAAAAAAAATAAAAAACAAAAAACATACACATGTTAGGTATCGCCACGTCCGTAAAAATCCCATCTATAAAAGCGTAACCCTAGTTAACCCCTTCAGTGAAATCCGTAAAAAAAAAACACAAAAAAGTAGTAAATTATACTTTTTCCAAGCGGTATCATTATACCGCTTGGAAAAAGTGGAATAACACGCGATCAAAAAGTCAGATATAAATAATCATGGTACCGCTGAAAACGTCATCTTGTCCCGCAAAAAACAAGCCGCTATACAGCATCATCAGCGAAAAAATAAAAAAGTTATAGCTCGCGGAATAAACTGATGCAAAAATAATTATTTTTTCTATAAAATTTTTTATTGTGTAAAAAACGCCAAAACATAAAAAAAATATATAAATGAGGAATCGCCGTAACCGTAGTGACCCGAAGAATAAAGCTGCTTTATCAATTTTACCACACACGGAACGGAGGAAAAAAAAAACAATTCCTGAATTGCTGGTTTTTGTTCATTCTGATTCCACAAAAATCGGAATAGGAAATGATCAAAAAACGTTATGTGCCTGAATATGGTACCAATAAAAACGTCAGCTCGTCCCGCAAAAAATAAGCCCACAGATAACTCTGTCGGCCGAAATATGGAAAAATTATAGCTCTCAAAATACGGCGATGCAAAAATTTCTTACAAAAAATTATTCCAAGAAAAAGCATCTTTTAGTGTGTGACAGAAGCTAAACATGAAAAAAGGGTGTAAATCTGGTATCGCTGTAATCGCACCGATCCGAGGAATAAAGTCGCCTAATCACTAATACCGCACGAGGAACGGCGTAAAAAGAAAACCAATTCTTCACCTTTTGTAGATTTGTTCATTGTGCCTCCCAAAGATCGCAGTAAGGCGATCACAATGGTTCCCCCCCACATATGGGGTATCAGCGTACTCAGGACAAAATGCACAATAGCTTTTGGGGTCCTATTTCTCCTGTTACCCTTAGAAAAATAAAAATTTGGGGCAAAAAGGTAATTTTTGTGGAAAAAAAATATGATTTTTTTATTTTCACGGCTCTACATTATAAACTTCTGTGAAGCCCTTGGGGGTTCAAAGTGCTGACCACACATCTAGATAAGTTCCTTGGGGGGTCTAGTTTGCAAAATGGGGTCATTTGTGGGGGGTTTCTACTGTTTAGGCACATCAGGGGCTCTCCAAGCGCGACATGACACCCGCAGACCATTCCATCAAAGTCTGCATTTAAAAACGGTGCTCCTTCCCTTCCGAGCTCTGCCATACGTCAAAATAGTGGTTCCCCCCACATATGGGATATCAGCGTACTCAGGACAAATTGCACAATAGCTTTTGGGGTCCTATTTCTCCTGTTACCCTTATAAAAATAAAAATTTGGGGGCAAAAAGATTATTTTTGTGGAAAAAAATATGATATTTTTATTTTCACGGCTCTACGTTATAAACTTCTGTGAAGCACTTGGGGGTTCAAAGTGCTCACCACACATCTAGATAAGTTCCTTGGGGGGTCTAGTTTGCAAAATGGGGTCATTTGTGGGGGGTTTCTACTGTTTAGGCACATCAGGGGCTCTCCAAGCGCGACATGACACCCGCAGACCATTCCATCAAAGTCTGCATTTAAAAACGGTGCTCCTTCTCTTCCGAGCTCTGCCATGCGTCAAAATAGTGGTTCCCCCCCACATATGGGATATCAGCGTACTCAGGACAAATTGCACAATAGCTTTTGGGGTCCTATTTCTCCTGTTACCCTTATAAAAATAAAAATTTGGGGGCAAAAATTTTATTTTTGTGGAAAAAAATATGATATTTTTATTTTCACGGCTCTACGTTATAAACTTCTGTGAAGCACTTGGGGGTTCAAAGTGCTCACCACACATCTAGATAAGTTCCTTGGGGGGTCTAGTTTCCAAAATGGAGTCACTTGTGGGGGGTTTCTACTGTTTAGGCACATCAGGGGCTCTCCAAACGTGACATGACACCCGCAGACCATTCCATCAAAATCTGCATTTGAAAAAGGCGCTCCTTCCCTTTCCAGCTCTGCCATGCGTCAAAATAGTGGTTTACCCCCACATATGGGGTATCAGCATACTCAGGACAAATTGCACAATAACTTTTGGGGTCCTGTTACCCTTTGGAAAATAACAATTGGGGGTGGAAAGATCATTTTTGTGGAAAAGATATGATTTTTTAATTTTACTGCTCTACGTTATAACCTTCTGTGAAGCCCTTGGGGGTTCAAAGCTTTCACCACACATCTAGATAAGTTCCTTGGGGGGTCTAGTTTCCAAAATGGGGTCACTTGTGGGGGGTTTCCACTGTTTAGGCACACAGGGACTCTCCAAATGCGACATGGCGTCCAATCTCAATTCCAGCCAAAAAAGTCAAATGGCGCTGCTTCCCTTCCAAGCTCTGCCATGCGCCCAAATAGTGGTTTACCCCCACATATGGGGTATCAGCGTACTCAGGACAAATTGCACAATAACTTTTGGGGTCCTTTTACCCTTTGGGAAATAAAAATTGGGGGTGGAAAGATCATTTTAGTGGAAAAGATATGATTTTTTAATTTTACAGCTCTACGTTATAACCTTCTGTGAAGCCCTTGGGGGTTCAAAGCTCTCACCACACATCTAGATAAGTTCCTTGGGGGGTCTAGTTTCCAAATGGGGTTACTTGTGGGGGGTATCCACTGTTTAGGCACACAGGGGCTCTCCAAATACAACATGGCGTCCAATCTCAATTCCAGCCAAAAAAGTCAAATGGCGCTGCTTCCCTTCCGAGCTCTGCCATGCACCAAAATAGTGGTTTACCCTCACATATGGGGTATCAGCGTACTCAGGACTAATTGCACAATAACTTTTGGGGTCCTTTTATCCTTTGGAAAATAAAAATTGGGATGAAAAGATCATTTTTGTGGAAAAAACATGATTTTTTAATTTTACGGCTCTACGTTATAACCTTCTATGAAGCCCTTGGTGGTTCAAAGCTCTCACTACACATTTAGATAAGTTACTTGGGGGGTCTAGTTTCCAAAATGGGGTCACTTGTGGGGAGTTTCCACTGTTTAGGCACACAGGGACTCTCCAAATGCGACATGGCGTCCAATCTCAATTCCAGCCAAAAAAGTCAAATGGCGCTGCTTCCCTTCCGAGCTCTGCCATGCGCCCAAATAGTGGTTTACCCCCACACATGGGGTATCGATGTACTCAGGAGAAATTGTACAACAAATATTGTGGTTCATTTTCTACTGATACCCTTGACAAAATTTTAAAAAATTGTGTCGAAAGAAAAATTTTGGGAAAAAAAGTTAAATGTTAATTTTTTCCTTCCACATTGCTTCAATTCTTGTGAAGTACCTAAAGGGTTAATAAACTTCTTGAATGTGGCTTTGAACACGTTGAGGGGTGCAGTTTTTAGAATGGTGTCACTTTTGGGTATTTTCTGTCATATTGACCCCTCAAATTCACTTCAAATGTGAGGTGGCCCCTAAAAAAAGTGATTTTGTAAATTTTGTTGGAAAAATGAGAAATTGCTGGTCAACTTTTAACACTTATAACTTCCTAACAAAAAAAAATTTTGGTTCCAAAATTGTGCTGATGTAAAGTAGACATGTGGGAAATGTTATTTATTAACTAATTTTTGTGACATATCTCTCTGATTTAATGGCATAAAAATTAAAAGTTTGAAAATTGCAAAATTTTCAAAATTTTTGCCATATTTCCGTTTTTTTCATAAATAAATGCAAGTTATATTGAAGAAATTTTACCACTATCATGAAGTACAATATGTCTCGAGAAAACAATCTCAGAATCACCAAGATCCGTTGAAGCGTTCCAGAGTTATAACCTCATAAAGAGACAGTGGTCAGAAATGTAAAAATTGCCCTGGTCTTTAACCTACAAAATGGCTTGGTCGTTAAGGGGTTAAATCAGGCATGGAATTTCAGCCTTGATCCCTGACCTGAATATACAGGGTTACACTGCCGGCTTCCCATTCTGTTAAGGGAACTATCTTCATTTGTTGTGCATGCATTAGTGGGGAGCACCTACTGCAAGGGCATTACAGGAGCCCAGGGATAGCCGACGTGACCGGGGGAGCCACTCTCGTTGGGGCTGTCTTAGGGTGCCAACCTCCGCATGCTAGGCAGGTGTACAGCTTAGGGTATCATTGTTTTAGGGTGAAATCAGTGTGCACTTTTTAATGTGTGGTGTTTTTGTTGTCCCATTTTAGAGTGATAATAAAAGTTATATTTTATTGTTATTGGGGCTTATATGCATGATATAACATTTGAATACCCAATTTATTCAATATTTGTAAAAAAGCAAAATTAACTTGTATACTGCCTTACACAGAATGAAAATTGATGCGGACTAGTCTGGTTTGGCGCTTACTCCCCCGGACTAAACCTCCTCAAGTGATAAAGGACAGCGCCAGGTCCTCTTGTCAGCCCTTGAACTTGTAACGGGTCTGGGAAGCGGAACCTCTGAGCTACTATACAAAGGGGCGGACCTTGTAAGAGAGCGGGTGGCGACCAGGGTGGACGGGCAGGTAGTAACAGCAGATAACCGGGGTAGTCTCTGGATGAACGGGCAGGAAGTCGCGGCAAGTGACCGAGGCAGTCTCTGGATGAGTGGGCAGGAGGTCACGGCAAGTGACCGGGGCAGTCTCTGGATGAGTAGGCAGGAGGTCACGGCAAGTGACCGGGGCAGTCTCTGGATGAGAGGGCAGGAGGTCATGGCAAGTGACCGGGGCAGTCTCTGGAAGAAGGTAGATACGACCTGTGATGGCTGAGCCTCCAGGTAGGCTAGCAGGCAGGTGACAGATGATCGCTCCCAAGTGAGCGGGCGAGAGTCACTGGAATAGCAGAAGATCACGGTACGTGACGGCAGAGCCTCCAGGTAGGCTAGCAGGCAGGTAACAGATGAGCGCTCCCAGGTGTGCTAGCAAGCAGGTAACAGATGAGCGCTCCCAGGTGAGCGGGCGAGAGTCACTGGAATAGCAGAAGATCACGGTACGTGACGGCAGAGCCTCCAGGTAGGCCAGCAGGCAGGTAACAGATGAGCGCTCCCAGGTGAGCTAGCAGGCAGGTAACAGACAGCAACCTGGCAGGAATCAGACAGGTATCTGGCAAGGACCCTGAGGACTGAAGCAGAGTAGTGAACAGTGCAACAACATTGCTCGGGCACCTCCATTTTGGAGGAGGGGCCTTATATAAGGTGAAGTCCTCCGGCCATTGGCCGGGGACTCCTTAGGACGATGCGCGCGGCCCCTTTAAGAGGGAGGGCAGCGCGCGCGCCCTAAGCACAGTGGCAGGAAAGGAGCGCGCGCCGCCAGCAGAGCGGGAGGAGGACACCGGACCTGGAGCAGAGGGGTGAGGGGAACAGCGTCCCTGCCTGGCAGAGGGCAGGGACGCCGACGCTACAGTACCCCCCCCTTTAGGCCCCCCCTTTTTTAGGCCAGAAAGAAATTTAGCTAGGATGAGAGGGCATGGATGTTCTCCCGAGGCTCCCACGTTCTCTCCTCAGGACCAAACCCCTTCCAATCCACCAAAAAATAGGTCTTCCTTTTTACCCTTTTGGTGGCCAAAATGTTCTCTACCTCAAATTCGTTTTCAGCTGAAACCGTTGCAGGAGGAGTACCTGTAGACTTGGAAAAAGAGTTAAGTACCACCGGTTTGAGGAGAGATACATGGAAGGAGTTAGGGATCCGCAAGTTGGCCGGAAGTTTCAATTTATAGGCCACTGGGTTGATCTGACTGATGACCTCCAAAGGACCGATGAATCGAGGCCCTAACTTATAGGAAGGAATCTTGAGCCGGACATACTTGGACGAGAGCCAGACCTTATCCCCAGGACGGAATTGCGGAGGATCCAGACGTTTTTTGTCAGCATGTCTTTTCATACACTCGGATGACAGAAGGAGTGCGGACCGGGTACTCTCCCATATGGAGGAAAATTTGTTAACAAGAGATTCCGCAGCCGGATTGTCCACTGAGATGGAGATGGGAAATGGGATCCGAGGATGCTGACCGAAGACTACAAAAAACGGGGATTTGGAGGAAGATTCGCTCTCGTGATTGTTGTAAGAAAATTCGGCCCATGGCAGGAGATCCACCCAGTCAGAATGGTGGACATTAACGAAGTGCCGGAGGTAACTGGTCAGGATCTGATTGACCCGCTCCACTTGACCATTGGACTGTGGGTGGTAGGCGGAGAAGTCCAAGGTGACGTCTAGCAATTTACAAGTGGCTCTCCAGAAACGTGAGGTGAACTGTACCCCTCGATCTGACACGATATGGCGGGGCAGGCCATGAAGACGGAAGATGTGGCGGATAAAGTCTTTAGCCAGCTTGGGTGCAGACGGGAGGCCTGGCAGGGGAATAAAGTGAGCCATCTTGGAAAAGCGGTCAACGACCACCCAAATGACCGTACAACCGGCAGACACGGGGAGGTCCGTTATGAAGTCCATGGCTATATGCTGCCAGGGAGCAGCGGGTACAGGAAGCGGAAGGAGGCGACCGGCAGGCAGGTGTCTCGGAACCTTGTTGCGGCCACATGAGGCACAGGCAGAAACAAAGTCTATTACGTCCTTGTGCAGGGTAGGCCACCAGTAATGCCGAGTAATTAGCTGGAGGGTCTTTTTTTGACCGGCGTGGCCAGCTAATTTAGACGAATGACCCCAGTGTAGGATTCTCTCCCGATCGGTACCGATACGAACGTCTTACCGGGAGGGAGACGATTTAGACTCATGGGAGACACCTGCATTACTCTGGCGGGATCGATGATATGTTTAGGTTCCTCCTCGAGATCCGACACCAGGAAGGATCGGGACAAGGCGTCCGCCTTGATGTTCTTGTCTGCCGGGCGAAAATGTAGAACAAAATCAAAACGAGCAAAAAACAAGGACCACCGGGCCTGACGCGGGTTAAGTCTCTGGGCATGCTAGAGGTAAGCCAAGTTTTTGTGGTCAGTGCAAATAATTACCGGATGAAGAGCCCCCTCGAGTAAGTAACGCCACTCCTCCAATGCCAGCTTGATGGCCAATAACTCTCGGTCTCCTATGGAATAATTGCGCTCAGAAGAGGAGAAGAGTTTGGAGAAGAAGCCACAAGTTACCATCCTCCCGGAAGATGATTTTTGAGTAAGTACCGCTCCGGCTCCAGAGGAGGAAGCGTCAACCTCTATGAAGAACTGCTTGTTGCCGTCCGGGCGATGCAGCACCGGGGCGGAAGAGAAGGCCTGCTTTAAGGAAAGAAAGGCCTCCTCTGCTTCGGGCGTCCACTCTTTGGGG
>JARQOD010000003.1:262063890-262102630 GCA_033576555.1 Oophaga sylvatica | reverse complement strand
CCTGCAAAAAAAAAAAGGGCCTCAAACATTCTTTTGACTGAAAAGTAGAAAGTTACAGGTCTCGGAAATGTGGGTTTGGAAAGCCCCGCTGTGCCCCTGGAACCCCACATGTTCCCCTGGAAGATGCACAAAAGGTAAAAAACCCAAAACCCATAACCCCACACAAACCCCAAACTTTTCCCCCTGGTCCCCGGGGGGAGCCCTTGGGACGACAGCGAGAGATGAAGGCAGTCTAGCTGAAGTTACTATTTTTTGGGTTTACCTAGGTGCCCCGTTTTACCTCAGAAAGGGGAGATTGGGGGGGGACTGGGGAGGGGTTCCAGTCAAAACGGCATTTTCCCTTCAGACGAGTGAGAGGGAAAGACTACCCAGAAAGGGGGAAAAGGCCTGAAGACTTCAGCTTTTTATCCATTTTTAGGAAGGGAGTCCAGTATAGTGGGAAAAATTGCCAACTTAGGGGTTTCAAAGCTGATTTAAACTGAGACCCCTTAGGGGCCCCGTTTTAGTGAGAAGCTTTCCCGACGCTTGGGGGAGGGGTAAAGATGAAGAAGGCTGAAAATCTGTGCTGGGCTTGTGCTTATGATAGTGGTGAGATTTTGGCAAAAGGCAGGTGGGAAGAAAGAAGAAGAGGGAGGGGACAGGGTTTTAACCCATTGATAGCTTACCTCCCCTCGGCACCCCCGGGACCCCGGGTTTCCGCCCCTTGCCAGCATCTGCACGACGGGTTTGGAACACCGGAGCCCCTGCGGGGACTACAGGTCGCGGGGGCCCACAGTCTGATACGAAACCCGGGGTCAGGAAAAAAAAGGGTCTGGCCTAAATCAGCCTTAAGAAAATTAGTTCTGCCCCACAAGGCTCCCCCAAAAATTTTTCAGCCGGGTGTAGCTGAGAAGACAGAGTTGGGTTTGTTTTATATGGGTCAAAAAAACTCAAACACAAAAAGAAAGGGGGCCCCCCTACCCCTACCAGTGGGTTTATTTGGGACCGCTTTTTCCCCCCCCTGACGGGTTCCCGGGTTTTTGGCCGGGCAACTTAAACCCCGAAAAGGAACAAAAAGGAGTTTTTTTGGGTTTGTGTGTCTCCCTTTAAATTGCCCCGGGCCCCCCCTACCCCGCCATTTACCCGGGGGACCCAGTCTTGCCTGTGGGGGGGACTTAACCCTTGCCCCCGAAAACAACCCCTCAGAGGATCTACCCTCACGCTGGTCACCCTGACCAGGAACACAGGGGGCGTCAAAAAACATTTCTACAACCTATAATCCCCTGAAATATTCCCCTTTTTGTGAGCCCCAGGGGAACGGACGAGCTGTGCTACCCGTGGAAAATCCCCATTGAAGTGAACGGGCTCGGTGCCCAGTACCCCACAGGCCCTGTGGTTAAAACGATCCCTCATTTTTGGCCCCACGAACGGATTCGAACCTCGCTATAAAGTGAGTCCTGTGGCCTGAAGTGGACCCGTTTTTGTGCCAAAAAGAATGTGTTACTTTTTGTTGTGATTTTTTTTGGGCCAATTCCGCCAATTTCCCCCCCAAAATTTCAGCGCTACAGCGCAAAGAGAAAAGGGGTACCTGCAGAAAGCCGCGGAGGGCCGGACAGGCCCCAACGCTGACGCAAATGGCAGGGGCCTGTGGAAAGCTTCAGTGATCGTTTTGAAGTCAGAAACGCCGGGGAAGGGAGGTTTTTCTACTCGCTGTAACCCCGCCCAGCTGCAAAACCTTAGAAAAAGGGGAGGCCACGCTTAACTAAGGGGGGCGCCCCAAAAGCCCCCAAGCTACCCCCGACGGCCAATAAAACCCCCGGGGGCTGCCGGGGGGGGAAAAACCTCCCCCCCCCCTCCTCCCCCTAGAAAACCCTCGTAAGCCGGCAAAGGGGCCCTCTTTGCGGAAGCCAACCCCCTGCAGGGTTTTAAAAAAAAAGAATAAGGCTTTTCCCCTGACAGGAAAAAGGCTCTTTGGGGCAAATTCCAAAAAGGGGGAAAAGGCTTACACTAACCAAACGGTTTAAAAGCCAACTTTTTTAGGGACCCCCTGAAAAAAATCTCCGGTGAGGTTTTAAATCCCAAGCCAGAATTTTATTTTGGGGTTTCCCCGGACTAAAGGGGCCCCCGACCTAAAACATCCCCATGGCCTTTTAAAAAAAATTTTAAGGAAAATTTGTACGGGCCCAGGGCCCCAAACTGAAAGCAAAAAACGGCATTGGGGGGCCCTTTGGTTCACCGCCCTTTTACCTTTTTTTTGCCCTAAAAAAAAAGGCTAAAAAAAAGGACTGCGCCCCCAGGGGAACCCGAGGTGGCAACCCATGTCCCCCGGGGGGTAAAGCCACTCAAAAACCCCGCACATCCACCTTTCCCCCCGCTGGTGGGGGGGAAGCCAAAACGCAGGTGGCGCCCCCAACTGATTTGGGCGGTTCTGCGCCCCAAAGTGCCCCAGTTTACTAAAACCTGGTGCTGAAATTTGATTCCCCTTGCAACTGCGGAAGGGGAAAAGGCCCCTCTAGCTGACGGGCCCCAGAGGCTGCCCCTTGGATAAAACCCCGGAGGAAAAGGAGGCGTCCCCCCCCCCATCGGAGGGGGGACAAGGGCCCCCCCCCAGGAGCGACCCCTGAAAAACACCATCCTCGCCGAAAAGTTCATCTGCTACCTTTGAAAAACAGAAAAAGGTCATCAGCCAAACCATGTCCTTTAAACGAGCAAAACCGGGGTCCGGGGCCAACACCCAGGACTAAAACTCTTCAGCCCCTTTCCGGACGGGAAACCCCCGGTTTGTGGGGGGAAGCCCCCTACCCCCATCACCCCGGACGGGATCGCAATCCCTGCCCTGCGGGAAACGGGAACCGGGAAAACCGGGCATACCTGATGTCCTTTATAAAAATTTTTTGGTAAAGGGACAGTTCCACCCCCCGGCCCTGTTTTTGCTGTGTATGCCAAAAATTTGGTTTTCCCGGGTTGATTTTTCGGACCCAAAAAAAACGGGGAGGGTAAAGGGGGGCGGGGGGAGCTAAAGGGGCCCAGGGCTCTAGTAGTAAAAAATGTAAATGGGGAAAAGGGTTTAAAGGGTGGTTTTAGGTACAAACTTATCAGAAACTTTCTGGGAAAGTTGTGTTTTTGCCCCAACAGCTCCCCGAAGTTGCCGGGCCCAAAGAAAAAAGGGGTGATCCAGGGGGGAGACCCGGGCCCGATGTGCCAGCAGCAACAAAAAGGGACAGATGGTAAAAATTGGGTAATGTATGGGTAACAGCCCCCGAATCCCATTGTGAACCCCCCAATGGTAAAATTGCTTATTTGGTGTAGAGCAGCAATAGGTTGAGAGGACAGAAACTACCAAACACTCCCACTCCTGCCTACACTCTTGAACTGCTAGAGGGGTAGGGGAAGGGACGAAATGGGAGGTACCAGTACTCTTTTAACTGGGGAGAAGAGAAATGAATTTAAACCCGTTATGCTACTGTTCTAAAATTAAAATACCGCAGATAACAACTCCCCTTTTTCCCTACGGAGTCCTTAGCCCCCCGCCAGCCAGCGGGGGGAAAAAGACCCGCAACCCAGGTGGAGGATGGTGTAAACAGCTCCATGTCGGGACAGCACCACTCCCGCCCAAAGAAAAAAGGGGTACCCAGAGTTTGGGACAGGGGTTTCACACAGGTATTTAGCAAACACCCACTTTATTTTGGGAAAAATTAAGGTGTACACCATTCCCTACAGGAAGCCTCCCCCCATCAAAGAGCGGTAAGGCCTATACCCCCCAGCAGGGCCGCCTTCGGGGCATTACACCCCTGATGGATATGGGCCCCGTCGGAGGGGGTCCGCCCCGGGGCCCGTCACCTACCGATCGGGCCCCCACAGCCCCCCCCCAGCGGCAGGATTCTGCCGCTCAAGAAAACTGAACCTGTCCAGGCGCAGGTTCATTACCTTTTCCCGTGGGGCCCGCACGGTAATGTTAACGCTCCAGCCAATCGGGGCTGGCAGCTACGTCACGCGCACGCGCCGGCACCTGCGTTCATTGGTTTCCGGGGGATCCCCCCTTTTCTTCCCCTTATCCCGGCCCCCCCTTTGGGGGGTTTTTTTTTTTTTTGCACCAAAATGGGGCCCCCAAAAAACCAAGGGGCGTGAAGAGGGGGGATCAAAAAACCAGGTGGGGGGTCAAGGCGGGGGAAAGGTGGGGGGGGGGCCCCCTCCCCTGGGTTGGTGGGGGGGCCGCGGGGGGGATAAAAGGGGGTCCGGCCTGGGGGGGTCAGGCCCGGGGGGGCTGGGGGATGGAAAGGGCAGGGTGGGGAGGGGAAGGGAGAATGAAGCGGGGAGGACTGGGGCAGAATGGAGATGGGGCAGGGCTGGGGCAGAAAGGAATGGATGGGGAAAGGGTGGGGACTGGGCTGAATCAAAAATGGAGACTGGCCCGAATCAGAATGGAGACGGGCGGAATCAGCTTTGAGACGGGGCAGGATTTAAAAACGGGGCAGGGGTGGGTGTAGAATTTGGGACGGGCCGGGGCTGGGGGAAACCCAGACGGACGGGGAAGGGTTGGGGACGGGAGGACAGGGTGGAGGGAAGGGGGGAGAATGTAGGGCGGGGCAGGACGGGGGGAGAAAAGGGGTTTGGGGTGGACTGGGGGCCCGAAAAGGAGATGGGGCAGGATGGGGGGAGGAATTTGGGGACTGGGCGGGGGAAAGGGTGGAGGAAATGGCAGGGTTTAAAATGGAGACAGGGCGGAATTTAGCATGGAGACCCCGGGGAGGAATGGGGGAAGGGGAAAGGGGACGGGGCAGGGGCTGGGGGAAGGGAAAGGGGGAGGACGGGGAAGGATGGAGCTGGGCAAAGGAAACGCATGGGAGACGGGGGAGGGAAACAGGGTGGAGACGGGGCAGAAAGGGGGACTGGGGGAGGAATCAGGATGGGGGATGGGCCCCAAAATTTTACGGGGGGAATCAAATGGGCATGGGGCCCGAATGGAGGGCTGGGGAAAGGAAATCGCATGGGATGGGGCAGGATTTGGGGACACTGGGGGGAGGATGGAGACGGGGGAGGATTTGGGGAAAACTGGGGGAATTGGAAAATACCGACAGGGGCTGAATGAAAAAACATGAGGCCAGAATGGAGACACGGGGGGAGAAAAGAAAAATCATGGAGGCATTATTGGAGGGCACTGGGGGCCCGGAAGGAGAAGGGGCATGATTGGGGGACCCCTGGGGGGGATGATTGGGGGACACTGGGGGGAGGATTGGAGGGGAAATGGTGGCAAAAATTTTGGGGGACAATGGGGGCAAAAAAAGACCCTGGAGGCGGGTTGGGAACAGATGGGGGAGGATGGGGGGGATCATATGGGGCAGAAGGATACTCATGAGGGCGGGATGGGGAAAAAAAATATGCTGAAGCCCGGAAAAAGACACACCCGGGGGCCCGGGTGGGGGATATTTTTTAAAAATAGGGGGGTATTTTAAAGGGTATTAAATTTCTGCAGTGATGAATTTTTTTAATTTTTTTTGAGAAACTGTTTTAAATGGGGGGAAATTTTGTTTCTGTTTCAGAGTGACACATGGGCACCTTTTTTTTCTCTGGTGTAGTTTAAAAAGTTGGGGGGAAAAAAAAGTAAGTGTTTTGCAATTTGAGTCTTAATAACTGTGTTTTTCCGCAGAGACGAGCCCCGGGAGGAAGAAGGATGGCGGTCTATGCTGAATGAAAAATGAAAAAAAAAAAGGCCCCCCAAACCATGGGAGAGGTTTCTTTTCATACATTAAAATAGGCCCTTTTACTTCAGGTAAAATTGTTTTGCACAGCATGCAACTAATAAGATTTTGGGGGAAGGCATTATGGGATTTAAAAGTGTTTTTTTTTTTCGCATTTTTTTGGGGGAAGCACTATTATTTTAAAATTTTTTTGGGGTTTTTTTTTTTGGCAATTCTACTGTTTTGGCAAAGGGGCCCCTGGGGATTTTTTTTTTTATTTGGGACTTTGTGGGGGAAAATTCTTGGACCAGGGAATACGCAGTTTAAAAGGGTTGGGGGGCCTTTAGGGGTTTTGGGGGCATTTTAAATTGAAAAAAAAAAACCTAAATTGAGGAATTTTTAAATATTTAATATTAAAAAATAGGCCCCCAAAAGGTAGTGTTTTTGGCGGTTTAAAAAAATTTTTTCCAAAAATTCGGGTTATTTTTTTAAAAGGGTTTTGTTTTTGAGAAATTTTTAACAGGGGGTGGGAGGGGACCCCTTGGGGGGGAGGGGTGGACTGGGGGACCAAGGGGGGGAAAATTTTTTAAGGGGCCCGCCTTGGAGCCCTTCCCCAGACCTCCGGGGGATGGGGGGTTTGGGGGGCAGGGGTGTAAAATGTTTAGGGCCCCGGGGGCACCTTGTCCTGTTAAAAATGGAGGGAAAGGTTGGTTTTCCGGGTGTTTTTAATAAAAGGAACCCCTTTTTTTGGGTCCCTTATGCCCAAAAATGCTCCATTTCATTATCACTAGGGGAAATGCGTTTTGGGAGGGGATGGGAAAGCGGAAACCCCCCAGGGATCTTGAGTTTACGGGTCCTTTCTACAAAAATTAATTTTAAACCGGGGTTCCCTTAAACCTTCAAAAGGGGGGTTTTTTACCAAACTTTGGGGTCTCAAACCCTGGAATTCTCAAGGTTAAAGGATTTTAACCCCGGGCCCTTGTCCCAAAAGGACGATTAAAATTCGTACTCGAAGGTGGGAGGAAAAATTGGCCCCCCGAAATGGCCAGGTTTTGGAGGTTCGCCGTTTTGGGGCCCGTTTCCGGGGGGGGTTTTAAAAGGGTACCCAAAAAAAAGGTTCAGGCCTTAGGACAATTTAAGAGAAAAACCCACCCTTCCCCGGGTAAAGAAAAAATGGGTTCAAGGGGAAAAGGGCCCCCAGGGAAAAATCCTTAAACCCCTTTTCCGCGTCAATTGCAGAACGAAATGGGCTTTCCCATCGGGAAAATGGCCAAAAAAGTCATGGGGATGCAGGAAGCCCAACCAAAGCCCCCAAAAAGGGAGTTCAATTTTTCTCGTGGCGGGCCCTTCAAAAAAAAAAGTTACTGGGTTTTGCAATTCATGCTTCACAGGGGCCCCCCAACAAAAACCCTGGGGCTTGGGCAAAATTGGGTTTTGGTTTTAATTTACCAAGAAGGGGGGGCCCAAGAATCCCGCGGGTTTTTCCGTCCCTGGGAAAGGGGTTTTTCGGGTTTAAAACCGCACCCGAAAATGTTTCCCCCCCAGCCCCGGGCGCCCCTTTGGAAGCTTACCCCACCCACCCTGAAAGGGGAAAGCATCCCTTTTTGCCCCAAAACTGTCCGGAAAGGGTTCCCCCTTGGAAAGGCCTTTCAAAAACCCCAAAAAAAAAAGGGGTTTTTTTTACCGGAAAGGGGCCCCAATACTCAAACCCCAAAAAAAAGGGGGGGTTTTTTTTTTTTCCCCCGAAGGAAACCGATGGGGTTTTAAAATCCAATAGGGGGGTTTTCTTGGGGGGAAACCTCTAAATTTTTTTTGGGGGGTCAAATTTAAAACAAAATGGTGTAAAAAGGGCTCCTGGCCCGGAAAAGATAAAGCGGAAAACCCCCAGAAAAAAAAACCAAATTGGGGGGGCCCTTTGGCCTGTAAAGTTGTCACCCACGGTCAGGATTCTCATATCCCCTGACATGGGGAATCACTACCCCATTTTCCTGGGGGGCCCCCCTGTCAAAGATTGACGCTGAAACACAGCAAAGAGTTTCAGGCGTTTTTTTCTGCAGCCCCCATATACCAAGCAAGTGTTAAGTGGGGGCCTGCCTTGAACAAGTTTTTAAAGGGGAATTCTGTCTTTGCGGATGCAAGAAATAAGAACCACCCGAACCACCCCCAAAAAAGGGTTTTGTGAAAAGTAATACATAGTCATTGACTCGAAACTCCAAAGAAAGGAAAATGGGTGGCCAGACAACTCCTGACCTTTTAAAATTTGTACAACACATAGTGGTTCCACCAACACCCCAGCCCCCTTATGGAGCAAGCCCAGGAAAGCTCCCCATGGTTTTTGGAATTTGGTGTTGTAGAACCAAAGCTATGAAACACTGAAATTTGGACCGAATCACAGGAACAGTACAGGGGGTACAACCTGCTGGAAGATAGCTCAATAAAGTAAGGAAAAAGCAAGAAGAGAACACAACAAAGGCCCCGCTGAACCTTTTGACCGGGGGAGATTGTCTAAAAAAAAAAAAAATGCAAAAATTAACAAATCAGGGGGAAAAAGGCCTTGCGGAAAAATAAAGTCGACAACAGGAAAACCGTACCATTCGCAAAGATGGAGGAAAGCCCGACCACCACGGTACAAGAGACCCCCAAAAACGTGTCAGACATGTTGAAATTTCCAAAAGAAGCCCTGTTAGGGAAAAAAAGAGAAACCAGGTGAAGTCATACACACGGCCTAGGGTTTTTCCCTGCGATTGGCCTTGTTGGGGAGCGGATTTTCCAGTCCTCAATTTTAACCAACCACAAAAGCGCTTAAACTTCCATTGAGCCGTTGCCGCACAAAAAAATTTCAAGGGAACCTCTCCTGTACATCCCAAAAGTAGAGTCTCAAAAAAGGGAACCTCAAGAGTGGAACTACGAAAACCCCCGGGCGAAACAGAACCCATCGCCCAGCCACAAGTATGCTTCCCAATCCTAAGAGGAAAGGCAGTATTACAGTTTCCCGGGCCGCAGGACAAAGGCCAAGTACTAAACCCTGACGCAACCCCACGTATTCAGCGCACGAAAAAAGGGAGGTACCTTTTGGGTCCAAGAGTAGCCCCAGCAAATTAACCCCCAGGGGGAACCAATTCCAAGGAAAAATGTAAAAAAGATTTTTTTAAATAATTTTATATATGTTACTTGTATTATGAAACGTTCAAAGTGTCCTTACCTCCCGCAAGGGAAGAGTTATAATTGATGTTATTTGTTGATGTTATAAAAATTGTTTTCCTTTTTCAGCCCGGGAGTGCTGATATTAACTAGGGGGGGATGTGTAGCCCAGCTGTGTCTGGAGCCACATGTTACCCTGGAAGATGCACGGAAGGTAAACCCACAAAACCCATAAGCACACAACACTCCACATTTTCCTGGTGCCACCAGAGGGTGCCCTTGGAGACGACAGCAGAGAGATGAAGGCAGTCTAGCTGAGAGTTAGCTAGTCGTTGGTTTTACCTCAGAGTGTCAGTTTTACCTCAGCAGAGGAGATTAGAGGGGACTGTGAGAGATTCCAGTCAGAATGGCAGTTACCTCAGACGAGCTGAGAGGGAAAGACTAGCCAGAAAGAGAAAGCCTGAAGACTTCAGCATTTACTCAGTTTAGGAAGTGGAGTCCAGTAGTAGTGGGCAAATTGCCACTTAGCCTGGTCAAAGCTGAGTTTACTGAGAGCCCTTCAGTGAGTGTTTTAGTGAGAAGCGTGCCGACGCTTGGAGAGCGGTGAAGATGAAGAAGGCTGACATCTGCTGCTAGCTTGTGCTTATGATAGTGGTGAGAGTAGGACGAAAGGCAGGTGGAAGAAAGAAGAGAGAGAGAGTGACAGAGGTTAACCAGCATTGATAGCTTACCTCCACTCTGCACCACCGGACACCAGGTCCGCGCTTGCCAGCATCTGCACGACTGGTAGGAGACACCGAGACCCTGCTGGACTACAGGTCGCAGGGGCCCAACAGTGCTGATACGTAACCGGGGTCAGGAAGAACAGGAGTCTGGCCTGATCAGCCATATAGAGACTTAGTTCTGTCCACAAGAAGGCTCCACCACAAGGTCAGCCAGGTGTAGCTGAGAAGACAGAGTTAGGCTTTGTTTTATACGGGTTAGAAACTCACACACAAAGAAGTAAGGAGGCCCTACACCTACTCAGTGGGATTACTGGACCTGCATCTTCCACCCTGACAGCTTCCCGGGATGTGCCTGCAACTTCATCATCAGTAAAGGTACAGAAAGAGACTTTCTTGTGTGTGTCTGCCTTATTGCTCCTGCACCCCTACACCGCCATATACCCTGAGGGATCAGTCTTGCCTGTGGGAGACTTAACACCTTGCTGCCCAGTAACAACCCCTCAGAGAATCTACCCTGCAGCGCTGGTCACCCTGACCAGGAACCACAAGTGGCGTCACGAACATTTCTACAAACCTATAATCCCCTGTAAATATCCCCCTTTTAGTGAGCGCCCAGGGCAACGGACCGAGCTGTGCTACCCGTGACATCCCCATTGAAGTGAACGGGCTCGGTGCCAAGTACCCCACAGGCCCTGGTAGTGAGCGACTCATCGGAACAATCAAAAACAAGATTGGTATTGCCATAATCGTACCAATGAAGAGAGTCACAAAGGCCAGGTAATTTTTAGCACACAATGTAGGTCGTAAAAATAATTCACAAAAAAGCTGTCAGAATTTTTTTTTGCAATTTTACCACGCTTGGAATTATTTTTCCATTTTCCAGTACATTATGTTGCAAAATTAATGGTGTAATTCAAAATAAATTCCACAAAAACAAGCCTTCAAATGTCTATGTGGATATAAAAGGAAACAAGTTTTGGCTCATGAAGAAAAGTAGAAAAGAACGAAAATGCAAATTGGCCATGTCAGGAATTATTATAATTGCAATCAAATGTCATTTTATTATTAGATATGGAGTACTAGCTTGGTTTTCCAGGTGTACTCCAGTCAAAAACAACAGATTTAAGGCTAAGTGCACACGTTCAGGATTATTTGTTTTTTTCGCGTTTTTTCGCGGGAAAAAACGCGTCAAAAACGCATGAATTAAGCATCCTATCATTTAGAATGAATTCCGCAATTTTTGTGCACATGGTGCGTTTTTTTTCCGCGAAAAAAACGCATCGCGGAAAATCTAGCAACATGTCCATTAATTTTGCGGAATTCTAGCGTTTTTCCCGCTATATTATTGACCTAGAAAGTTCAGGAAAAAATTGCGGTAAAAACGCATCAAATCCGCGCAAAAAAACGCACCAAAAACGCGCAAAAAACGCACAGAATCCGCACAAAAAACGCGCGTTTTTGCCACGAAAAAAGTCCGGTTTTGTTCAGGAATATTCTGCAAACATTCCTGAACGTGTGCACTTAGCCTAATTGTCTAATTTCATAATACAATAATATACTTCAAATGGTACAAGCATTTAAAATTAAACAAATCTATGCAAAAAAAGGGCACGCGTTTGTAAACTTAATTGTATCAAATGTTATTAAGTTCCACTTTGTGCAGTACGTAAAAAAATTATAATGTAGATTATTAAAGGGAATCTGTCAGTAGGATCAACCCTCCTAAGTCGTCTATATGGTTACATAGGTGATTGGAAGTTGAATAAAATTATACCTTGATATATATACACATGGATTTCTCTGTAATAATACTACATGTAAATTAGCAGTTCCAGGCTATGAGTCAGACACTCATCTGCATGAGTGTCTGACTCCAGAAATTATTATAAATGAAAGAAGGCCTTACCAGTGTGAGACATGCAATGACTGACAGTCTGATCTCACTGCAGAGCTGTGTGTGATTATAACCAACCAGCGTCGGACTGGAACACCTTGGGCCCACCAGAGAAAATCATTCTTGGGGCCCACTATGTAGCTACATAGAAATAAATACAAGACCACAAATTGTGCAGTAAAACACACTAATATCAGGGTATAATAAGGTAGTACATGTCTTAATTATGTAGCAGGAGTTGGGGTAGCCTCCCTCAGATTATAAAGCAGCCCCCCTCATAGGGGATAATGCTGCCCCCCTCATAGAGGATAATGCTGCCCCCCCTCATAGGGTATAATGCTATATATATAGATAGATAATAGATAGATACCATATATACTCGAGTATAAGCCGACCCCCTAATTTTGCCACAAAAAAAACTGGGAAAACTTATCGACTCGAGTATAAGCCTAGGGTGGAAAATGAGATTATGCCCAATATGCTGCCCCATGTATTATGCCCCACAAGATGCTCCATAGATTGTGCCCCATATGCTGCCCATGTATTATGCCCCCATAGATGCTCCATAGATTGTGCCCTCATAGATGCTCCATAGATTATGCCCCCATAGATGCTCCATAGATTATGCCCCCATAGATGCTCCATAGATTATGCCCCATAGAAGCTCCATAGATTGTGCCCCCATAGAAGCTCCATAGATTGTGCCCCCATAGAAGCTCCATAGATTATGCCCCCATAGAAGCTCCATAGATTGTGCCCCCATAGATGCTCCTTAGATTATGCCCCCATAGAAGCTCCATAGATTGTGCCCCCATAGATTATGCCCCCATAGAAGCTCCATAGATTGTGCCCCCATAGATTATGCCCCTATAGATGCTCCATAGATTATGCCCCCATAAATGCTCCTTAGATTATGCCCCCTAGATATGCCCCATAGATCCTTAGATTTGCCCCCATAGATGCTCCTTAGATTATGCCCCCATAGAAGCTCCATAGATTATGCCCCCATAGATGCTCCATAGATTATGCCCCCATAGAAGCTCCATAGATTATGTCCCCATAAATGCTCCATAGATTATGCCCCCATAGATTATGCCCCCATAGATGCTCCTTAGATTATGCCCCCATAGAAGCTCCATAGATTGTGCCCCCATAAATGCTCCTTAGATTATGCCCCCATAGATGCTCCATAGATTATGCCCCCATAAATGCTCCATAGATTATGCCCCATAAATGCTCCACAGATTATGCCCCCATAGATTATGCCCCCATAAATGCTCCACAGATTATGCCCCCATAGATTATGCCCCCATAAATGCTCCACAGATTATGCCCCCATAAATGCTCCACAGATTATGCCCCCATAGATTATGCCCCCATAAATGCTCCACAGATTATGCCCCCATAGATTATGCCCCCATAAATGCTCCACAGATTATGCCCCCATAGATTATGCCCCCATAAATGCTCCACAGATTATGCCCCCATAGATTATGCCCCCATAAATGCTCCACAGATTGTGCCCCCATAGATTATGCCCCCATAGATTATGCCCCCATAAATGCTCCACAGATTATGCCCCCATAGATTATGCCCCCATAAATGCTCCACAGATTATGCCCCCATAGATTATGCCCCCATAAATGCTCCACAGATTATGCCCCCATAGATTATGCCCCCATAAATGCTCCACAGATTATGCCCCCATAGATGCTCCACAGATTATGCCCCCATAGATGCTCCACAGACTGTGCCCCCATAGATGCTGCAAAAAAAAAAAGACATACTCACCTCTCGTCGCTGGGGGCCAGGTGCTGGTGTCCTGAGCAGGCGGGACACCGGCGCGCTATGGGTGACAGGTGCCGGTGTCACCACTGGCTCAGGGCCCCGGCACCTGCGATATTTACCTGTCACCGGGTCCACTGCTGAGCGCCGCTTTCTTCGGTCCTGAATGTGAATGTTCAGGCAGAGGGCGCGGCGCTCACTAATGACGTCATCGCGCCCTCTGCCTGAACATCGCAGCAAGAGAGGATGCGAGGACACAGCGGCGCTCAGCGGTTGGAGCGGGTGACAGGTAAGTAATGATATTCACTGCTTCCCACGCCCATGTGGGCGTGGGAAGCAGTGAATATTCATTTCTCTTTAGCAGCGGGGACAGGGGCTCCTGTCTCCTGTCACCCGCTGCTGCTCCGCTGGCACAGGGCCCCCATGGCAGCTGCTGGTGTGCCGCCACCAGCTGGGGGCCCCTGGAGCAGCGGGGGCCCTAGGCAACTGCCCTGTATGCCAGCAGTGCCGGGCCCCCAGATGCCAGGGCCCACCGAAGAATCCTCCGGTTCTCCGGTGGGCCAGTCCTACCCTGTAACCAACACATCTGCAGCCCTCCGTGCTTTAGTTTCCATCTCACAGGCAAACAGGGTTGCAATACAGCAGAGCTGTGAGAGCTGTTTGTAAGAAGACAAAGTTCAGTTCTCCTGTTCTGTGTTAGTTACATGTCTCACACTGGTAACTCACCATTTTATTAAAAATAATCTCTGGAGGCAGACTCTCATGCAGATCAGTGTCCCACCTATCAGTTCATTTACATATAGGAAAAACATGGATATCTCTGGAATAAGATTTTGGATTACATATCAAAATATCATTTTATTCAGTTTTCTATGACCTACATACACACAGACAGTTTAGGAGAGTCGGTCCTAATGACAGATTCCCTTTAACCTCTTATCAGCGCATTAATAGTTGTGTTTGAGACACTTTCAAGCTTCAATACCATATAATAGCAGGAACGGCAAACATGGTTTGATCCCTTTTCCCAAGCAAAATCCAAGTGAAAAAAGGGTGGTTTCAGCATCCAATAATGATCTACTTACTTTATTATGCCACAGAGAAACAGCCGCAACATTTTGACCCCTATTAAAGAATGGGTCCTTGTCAATCTGATAACAGAGCTGTCAAGAGCTTAGAGGGATAGGGCTAAACAGCTGATTTATTTTTTTTTTAAATCAGATAGATTTTTATTAAACCAATTTTTCATACATACATTATTCAAAACAATTGAATAATCTGAACAACATAAACTTATTTTACCCCTCCAATCCCTCCCCCCCTCCGACAGCTCTTCCACTTCTTTATCTTTATTAAGACAGAAGATGTAAATAAAAATGATATGTCTATTATCCGTAGCTATAAGGATCAAACAAAAATGACTGTATCGCAAACATAAAGTGGTGAATAAAATACATTACATGTTAAAGGTCTCATCTCTCACAATCCTTTATATAGCATCCAAGGCGCCCATATTTTTTCATGCATGTTCAGTTTACCTCTTCTTTCATAAATACTCTTTTCCAAGTGAATAATATGTTTTACTCTTGCAGAGAGTTCCTCTATCGATGGAAGTTCAGGATTAGTCCAGTTTCTTGCAATTAATTTCCTAGCACAGTAAAGTAGTCTAGCAATAGCTAATTTTACTATTATTATCAACTACAATTTCTTCCACATAGCCCAGTAAACATGTAATAGGATCTCCGGAGACTTCACAGCCCTACGCGCCTTCAATCATATTATTCCAGACCAGAACGTTGAAAGTCTAGGACACTCCCACATCATATGGAATATACCCGCCATATCTATATTACATCTTGGACATTCCGAGTTTACCCTCAACCCCATTTTGTGCATTATTAGGGGTAACCTATATACTCTATGAATTACATAAATATGCGAGTCTTGCAGGTTCACTCAGAGAGTTTGGGTATATACTCCAATATAGTTTCCCAGACGTCATCTTCTATATTTCCCACTTCTTCCCATTTAAGCCTACTTTTCAATGGAAACCCCAAAAGAAAGGTATGCATCAAATCCTTATAAGTGCTTGAAATTACCCCCCCTAGTTGTTCCCTCTTGACAGATATATTCCAGAACTAAATCAGTTTCTACTACCAAACTCTGTTGTGCTCTCTGGGTTCTTATTGCATGTTTAACCTGCCCATATCTATACCATTCTGTATTTGGCAATAGGAACTCATTTTGTAACTGCGGGAAAGGTTTAAGTTCTTCCCCATCCATTATTTGAAACACATACAGTACAGACCAAAAGTTTGGACACACCTTCTCATTCAACGATTTTTCTGTATTTTCATGACTATGAAAATTGTAGAATCACACTGAAGGTATCAAAACTATGAATTAACACATGTGGAATTATACATTACACTTTACAAAAAAGTGTGAAACAACTGAAAATATGTCTTATATTCTAGGTTCTTCAAAGTAGCCACCTTTTGCTTTGATTACTGCTTTGCACGCAGAAAAGGTAAACGGATGGACTCTACATGCCTGGTTCCCACCGTGAAGCATGGAGGAGGTGGTGTGATGTGTGGGGGTGCTTTGCTGGTGACACTGTTGGGGATTTATTCAAAATTGAAGGTATACTGAACCAGCATGGCTACCACAGCATCTTGCAGCGGCATGCTATTCCATCCGGTTTGCGTTTAGTTGGACCATCATTTATTTTTCAACAGGACAATGACCCCAAACACACCTCCAGACTGTGTAAGGGCTATTTGACCAAGAAGGAGAGTGTTGGGGTGCTACACCAGATGACCTGGCCTCCACAGTCACCAGACTTGAACCCAATCGAGATGGTTTGGGGTGAGCTAGACCGCTCACCGCTTCAATTTTGAATAAATCCCCAAAAGTGTCACCAGCAAAGCACCCCCACACCATCACACCACCTCCTCCATGCTTCACGGTGGGTACCAGGCATGTAGAGTCCAGCCGTTCACCTTTTCTGCATGTAAAGCAGTAATCAAAGCAAAAGGTGGCTACTTTGAAGAACCTAGACTATAAGACATATTTTCAGTTGTTTCACACTTTTTTGTAAAGTGTAATGTATAATTCCACATGTGTTAATTCATAGTTTTGATGCCTTCAGTGTGATTCTACAATTGTCATAGTCATGAAAATACAGAAAAATCTTTGAATGAGAAGGTGTGTCCAAACTTTTGGTCTGTACTGTATCTTACTCCTCTTTCTGTCCATTCCCGTATGGTACCTATTTTCTTTATCTCTGGCAGATTGCTATTATTCCATATGGGTGTAAATTTAGTTAATCCCGTTACTCCTTTCACCTTTTTTTTTTTTTGTGTTCCAGATTTTGTCTATGAGTTCTAGCGTGGGCATTTTCCCCCGTCTTTTAATGTTACCTCCTTCCAGTCCCTCTAGTATCAGCCTATCCCCCGTGCAATGTTCTAACCTTCTTTTAACAGAATCACCAGATCCAGATTTTGACCACCCTGTAAAGTGCTGACTCTGAGCAGCTAGAAAATAAATTTCTGGGTTTGGCAGTGCCATTCCCCCTTCATCTTTGGGTCTCTGAAGAATTTCCAACTTTCTTCTCGCCGGTTTCTTCCCCCATACCAACGCTCTAATCATCACATTCAAGGACCCAAACTTTTTTTTTAGAAATCCAAATAGGCGCATTGTGTAAAATATATAGCAGTTTAGGCATCAGGATCATTTTAAAAAGATTTATCCTTCCTACCACCGTTAAATGCAGTTTATTCCATATTTCTATTTTGATTTTAAGTTTCTGAAGTAATGGCATCAAATTAATATTAAGGTACTTTGAAATCCGCAAGGAAATCTGTATCCCCAGATATATTCTAAAGGTCTCTTTACACTGTAATTTGACTTCAATATCTCTATCCGACCACTCCACTTCCCTATCCACTTTAAACAATACTGATTTGAATCAGTTAATCCTCAACCCAGATATGGCCCCAAACCTTTCGATTGTCTGCATGGCACAACTCAACGACTCAGACGGATCCCCCAGGAACAATAACAGATCATCTGCATACAGAGCAACTTTTTCCTCTATGCCCCATGCTTAAATCCTTGAATTCCCAGATTCCCCCTAATAGCTGCAGCTAATGGTTCAATTGCTACGGCAAAGAGGAGTGGCGACAGCGGACATCCCTGTCTGGTTCCTCTGTTCAAAGGGAAGGATGAGTAAATCACTCCGTTAACTCTGACCTTAGCAATTGGTAGAGATTATAGTAGTTGTACCCATTCTATAAATCTCGGCCCAAACCCGAATTTTTGCATGACTCTCCATAGGTATTCCCATTGTACACTGTCGAACGCCTTTTGGGCGTCTAATGAAGCAATCACTCTGCGACCCGAATTATCCGCTTGTATTTGAAGGTTAAGTTATAGCCTCCTTATATTGCCTGCCGTAGATCTATTAGGCATGAATCCCGCCTGATCTGGATGTATCAGAGAAGAAATGACCCCGGTCAGCCGATTAGCCAAAACTTTTGCCAATATTTTAATATCTTCCGTTAATAGTGAAATTGGTCTATATGATTCGGGTATTCTGGGGTCTTTTTCCTCCTTTGGAATCACTACTATCATCGCTTCTCTCATAGAGGCCGGCAGCACCTTTTTTCCTTAGCTTCCTCAAATACTGACAACAATTTCGGTAGTAACAATTCTGCAAATTGTTTATAAATTTCTAAACCGTCTAACCCAGGGGATTTCTCATTGGCCATGCCATGCAGCGCAATCTCCATTTCTTCTACAGTAATGGGAGAGTCAAGCATATCCTTATTTTCTTTACTTAACTTAGGGAGCGACCCCAACCTCAAGAATTTGTCTACCTCTTCATTTCCAGCATTTTCCCTGATGGGTATAAGGTTCTATAAAAGTCACTAAAAATATTCAATATCCCCTCTAAGTCATTTACCTTCTTCACTTTGTCATTTACCATATTATAAATAAATGAATTACTTCTTTGTGCCGAGGCGATAACAGATAAAAGATGTCCCACTTTCTCCCCTTCAGCGTAAAACCTATCTTTTTGGAACGCCTGTCTACTAGTCATTTTATCTATTAAGACATTATTAATCTGTTCCTGAGCTTCCCTCAGGCCCCGTTGTGTTTCAGGTGTATCATTATGTATAGCCTCTTCCTCCGCTCTCCCAAGTGCTTCCAATTTTTCAATTTCCTCTTTTTTAGTTTGTGTTTTACGTCTACAGATGTCTCTAAATAACAACCCTCTAAGAAAGGCCTTCATCACATCCCATTCCACCAATTTATCTGTACTCCCATCATTATGAATAAAAAATTCTTCTCTTTCCCAATCCCTTGAACATTAAGGTATTGTATCCAAACAGGATGAATTTTCCATCCTTCCTTAACTATTCCTTTCTGTGACCCATACCCAATAGTCACCAAAACTGGACTATGATCAGAAATCACTCTGGGAAGATATTGTACCTCTTATCATGGCGTCTGCCAGTCCATCTGCTAGTGCCAAATCAATCCATGACAATGTGCCATGCGATGTGGAGTGGCATGAGTAACACCTTTTCCCTCCATTCCTAAACCTCCATACATCAGTCAGACCAATTTGTTTAATAAGGTTACCAAATACTGTAATGGTGCTGCCTTGTACATTTGGTTGTCTCTTATTCCTGTCCCAGAAAATATCTACATTATTAAAGTCTCCCATCATCAGCAGCGGCATTCCTCCACTTCTTTCGGCATACTCCCTCATCACTCTGATCTTAGTACTAGAATAAGGAGGTGGAATGTAAAGTGCCACTAGACACAAGGGTCGTCCAAAAAACATTCCTTTAACTGCTACACCTTGTCCCTCTGGATCAATGTGCACATCTATTTCTTCAAACGAAGTGGACCTATTAATTAAAATCGACACTCCTCTAGAGTAATTGGAAAATGTAGAGTGATATGCCTTTTGTATCCATCTTCTATTGGTAATATGGGTTGTTTCCTTCTGTAAATGAGTTTCCAAGAGACATATCATTGCCGCCCCCTGATCCTGCATACATTTAAATATTGTCGCCCTTCTGTTCTTCTCCGCTAAGCCTCTAACATTCCAACTTATAACTTTAAAGCTACCCATTATATACAATAAATACCATTCCCATCATTCTGCCATTTCTTACTTCTACTGTTGATAACTTTCCCCCCTCCCTCCTCCTCTCCTTGCATGCTCTCTAAGAGCCATGGGTTTTTCGCTCCTGAACCGATCTTCCAGAGACAGCTCTTCTCTCCCACCAACTTTTTGCTATCTCCACACTTACCCATTTGTCCACTCTGCTCTCGTTATCTCTCTCCCCCTCCCGCCGTGCACTCTTATATTTTCACCTACCACAATTTGTCTCTCCTGCGTTCCCGGTGATCTGAACTCCTTCCCCCACCGTTTGGTCAGCTGAGGCTGGCGGATCGTGGGTTAAGTTGTGCAGCGGCGGGAGAGCTCAGGGAGATGTGACCGCTCACATTGCTGTCAGGCTCCGCCCCCAGCTAACTAATTTATAGAAATCAATGGAGAGAGGTGACTGTGATGTTAGGAGTTAATTCCTCTCCTGGACTAACTGTGGTGCACTCTTGTGACCGAGCTCCATGGAAACAAGCTGTACACTATGAAAAATAAAAGCAGGAGAATGACAGCAGAGAGAAAAATGCAAGTCAATTGCAAACTTGTTTATTTTCATGATGTTTAAATGATTAAAGCAATTTAATAACTTGAGAAAAATTGCCTGAGAAATGTCCTGCCACGCTGAATGCATATGGGCACAGAAGTCATGAAGATCGGCTGCTGGCAGCTTGTTTTGTAACTGCTGACAAATGACATCCCAGAGGTGCTTGATGGGAGACCAGATGTGCTTGATGGGAGACAAGTCCGGAGACGCTGCAGGCTTTAGAAGCACGTTTAGGTCATGCCGGATGCTCACAGTAGCAAGAGCAACACACAGCCTGGCATGTTAAAGCGTGTAAGTGCGTGTATTTCTGTGTGTGGCACTCATACTCAGTACTGAATAAATTTAAATGTTTTGAAAATGTGTACTTTTACAATGGGGCACCATCATTGCTATGTACACCCCTGCTTTGAGGGGTGTTATATATTTAAAATATTACCTTTGGGAGTTTTACAATTTCTTGGCCAGTCAAAAGTCACTTCAAAAATGAATAGGTCCCTAAAAAAATAAGATTTGTACATTTCTAAGAAAAAACAAATAAAAAAAGAAAAACCTTGATAAAAATTAACCCTTCTAACATCCTAACAAACTAAAAGGGCGTTTGAAAACTGATGCTGATTTACAGTAGACATATGGTAAATGCCACTTGTTAACTTTTTATGTGTAGTATGACTATCTTGTTTAAAGACAAACCAAAGTGTGCAGCAGCACAATATGGGGCGATTCATTGAGAATGCCGTAGAGCCAGTCTTAATAAAGCGCTCGCTGTAGTATACTGACCTGATTCACAGGACAAACAGGACTTTCCTTTGTGCCTGTTTGACCTGTTCCAAGATGGAGTCTTGTATCTTGCCCTGTCATGGAACTTCCTGTCTGTCCTCCAGGTCATGTGTTCCTCTTTGTCTGAGTATTTTGTTGCTGTTGGCTCCTGAGCTCCGGCTGGTGGACTCCCTGCTGCTGCTACTCATTACTCTGCCTTTCCACGTTCTGCTGCCTACAGTCCTCTGTGCGTCTCCCTAATGCTGTCTGTGCTGAACTACTGTCTGGACTTCTAGTTGGAGCTATTCACCCCTGGAACTGCGGTGGCTAGTAAGGAATACTGACCTCATCATCTTCTCTAGGTCTGCTTGTGTGGGCTGTGGTGCAGGACTTTCAGCCCAAAAGGTACACATAGTGAGCTAATGCCACCCCGCTATAATGCTGGACTACTACGTCTAAGTGCCGTGTGCACTTCCACCTTTATGATTGCTGGACTTCTACACTTTAGTGCTGTATGCACAGTCATTCTTAATATTGCTGGACTGCCTCATTAAATGCTGTGTGCTTACTCACATACTTTCTCCTGGACTCCTACGGTTAGTGCCTTGCACATACCTGCGTTATATTACTGTTGGACTGGTTATTAGTGGTCGCGCCCCGCTCTTCAGTTACTCTGGACATTTCTATATTGAGCTGTGCATTCTTTACTATTGCAGGAAATGCTCTGTTAGTTTTGCTTTACCTGCACCATTCTATATTGTGCTGTGTTTTCGTTACTATTGCAGGAAGTGCCCTGTTAGTTTTGTTACACTTGTTAAATACACTTATTTGCATCAGCTTTGGTCTCAGTGTCATATTATAACACGCAATCAGATTCCGTAGTACCCATATAATTGTTACACCCAGCATGTGACACTGCCAGAAAAGTATGCTAGTCAGGGGCTGGCGTACATTTGTGGAATAAGTTAACAACTTTTGTGGCGTAAATTTTGACAAATATAATAGGAGGGTGGAGGATGGTAATTGAGGTAAGCGGAATGTTATGCTGAGCATTTTGCCACACCAAGCGTGCACTGTAGTCCCCGAATTTACATATATACCGTAATAAAATTGTTTTGACATAAAATAAGTCAAATCTGCACAACAGGTATGATTTTTATAGGGGGAAACTCCCCTTGTATTAATGGTTTAATTTCTGTTTTGGAGGCAACATATTCCCTTTAAGGGTATAAACATTCAAAGTTTGAAAATTACTAATTTTTTCAAACAAATTGTCAAATTTCTGCTTTTTTTTTTTTTTTAAAGAAAAACACAAACACAACATAGTCACATAAGTTTGCAAATAAAGTACAATGTGTCAAAAACAAAACACTGATTTCAGAACACTGGGATATGTTGAAACATTTCTAAATTATTACCACCAAGTGACATGTCTCATTAGGCTTGGTCACTATATGGTTAAATAGGAGGACTGTACAGTGCTGTATTAGCTTAACAAGGACTCAGACCAATACTAGGGCTTGAAATGTTGCTGCCATTCCGGTATTTGTGATGCCATGATAACGCAAGTTAATCATTATTAAACGCTGAAGCCATTTGAATATAAGCACTTCAGAATTCAGTATTGGGCCCAATGCAACAGCATTCTATGAAGACCAAGCTTAGGGCAATTTATATACAAATTTGTGGCATAACTAGTGTAATATAAATCTTAACTGGCATGTGTAAAACGTCAGCAATTTGTCTAACGGACGAGCTGTCTGATCAAATTGTATTTGATCATAAAATTTGTAGGAATTTCATAACTATAACTTTCATCTAACAAAAATTGCAATGTGCTTTTCCCATTGGATAGTCATCAGCAAATTGGTTTTGACATATTAGTGTTAACATTTTCCCCATGGATTATCAACTGTATGTTCTATATATATATATATATATATATATATATATTATATATATATATAATATATATATATGTTCTGACAAAACTATCTCCAATTACAGAAAAAAATCTCCAGGATACACAGCAAAATGATGGCAATCTCCTGCTTACTTGATCAGAAAGCAAAGTGTCACCACTTCGAAAAACAGTAAGGCTCTTTTTGATTCCCTATACGTTCTTTGATTCTAGCCACCACTAAACTCACGAAAGTTTAATTTTATAGCGGAAGATCAAGAAAAGGAAATTCAATGACAAACTAAAGTTCAGAAACTTTAAGAGGTCTGATTGTGTTAAAGGGTCTGATGTTCTAAATAGTTTGATTGTTGCTTATCGTTTTCTGGATTTTGATAAAGGACTGGTTTCTCCTCTGTGTGTTTTCTCTGATGGTCGGCAAAAACAGATTTCATCGAAAAACACTTTCCACATTCCAAACAAGAAAACTGCTTCTTTTTGGTGTGAATTTTCTTGTGGTCAACAAGAACTGATTTCTTTGAAAAACATTTGCCACATTCCAAACATGCAAACGGCTTCTCCCCTGTGTGACTCCTTTGATGTTCAACAAGATCTAGTTTCTTGTTAAAACCTCTTCCACATTCCAAACATGAAAACCGCTTTGTTGTTGTGTGAATTTTTTGATGGTCAACAAAAACTGATTTCTTTGAAAAACATTTTCCACATTCTGAACATGAAAACGGCTTCTCCCCTGTGTGAATTCTCTGATGCTCTGCAAGAACTGATTTCCGGGTAAAACATTTACCGCAATCAAAACATGAAAAGGGCTTCTCTCCCGTGTGAGTTTTTTGATGGTCAACAAGACCTGACTTCTGGGTAAAACATTTCCCACATTCCAAACATGAAAAGGGTTTCTCCCCTCTATGAATTTTCTGATGTTCAACAAGACCCCACTTCTGATTAAAACCTTTCCTACATTCCAGACAGTTGTAGGGCTTCTCCCCTGTGTGAAGGATCTGATGTTCAACAAGAGATGATTTTCTATTAAAAGATTTCCCACATTGCAAACATGAAAATGGTTTCCCTGTGTGCGTTCTATGATGATCCACAAGACTTGATTTCTTTGTAAATCGTTTCCCACAGACCAAACATAAAAATGGCTTCTCCCCTGTGTGCATTTTCTGATGGTCAACAAGACCTGATTTCTGGGTATAGCATTTTCCACAGACTGAACAAGAAAACAGCTTCTCTCCTGTGTGTATTCTCTGATGTTTAACAAGATCAGATTTCAGAGTAAAACATCTTCCACAATCCAAACAGGAGAACGGCTTCTCCCCCGTGTGAATTTTTTCATGTTTAGCAAGATCTTGCTTCTGGGTAAAACATTTCCCACACTCAGTGCATGAAAATGGCCTTTCTCCTGTATGAATTCTGTGATGTCTCACAAGATCTGATTTGTGGATAAAACTTTTTTCACAATTTGGACATGAAAACGGCCTCTCCCCAGTATGAATTTTCTGATGTTCAATAAGACATGACTTCTGGGTGAAGCATTTGCTACATTTTGAACATGAATATGGTTTTTCACCTGTGTGGGTTTTTTGATGCCCTAGGAGTCCTGACTTCTGGCTGAAGCATTTCCCACAAAGAGAACATAAAAATGGCTTCTCCCCAGTGTGTGTTCTCTGGTGCTGAATTAAATTTGCTTTTCTGGCAAAACCTTTCCCACAGTCCATGCACGAAAATGGTTTCTCTCCACTGTGAGTTTCTTGATGCTTAACAAGATCTAATTTGTGTACAAACCATTTCCCACATTCCAAGCATGAAAATGTATTTCCTCCCAGTATAATTTTGAGTAATATCCGTATCTTCAACACAACCAGGGACAAAAATTGATACTTGCTGTGACCATCTGTGGGGGAAAAGAAAACAGTTTCTTTAGTAAAACTGAAGCTATTTCTTTACATTACATTATGTAATGGTAACTGTACTTTCAAGTAACTTTTCAGAATAAGCTGTCCTGTGTGTATATATTAGGTCTAAAGCTATTTCTGGCCATTTTCTGACTTTTAGCCTGCATTTTCACCAGTTTTCTGTCACTTTTAATTTGCATTTGACTGAGTAGGTAGGAGAAGACTAGCTGCAATGTGGTCTCCCATACACAGAGGTAGATTCCTGCTCTTCATTCCTTAGTTAGCATACAGACAGAAGCAGCAGAGGTATGGAGGACATTGCACAGCTGTAACGATCAGTGTAGATGTGAATCCACCTCTGGGGTTTGAGGCTAAGCACCTTTATTCTGTGACACCCTCCACCTGTTTCTCACTCTGCTCATTAGACCCCCTGCCTCTTCTCTCTATAGAGCATATTAGGTTGTGTAACATGGCACATCACTGTGCTGGCAGTCTAACAAGATAGAGTTGGGTTTTTTCCCCCAGAGTGGATGGTGAGTTCAAGAGGCAGGTGAAGAAATGGTTGCTAAGTGGAGAAAGCCAATTTTTCTGATATTACATTTTCTTTACATTCGCCTGTACTATTGACCAATGCAAGTTTGTTAAAGTACAGTTCCCATTTAAGCTCATCCATACTAATTTCCCCTCACAGAATAATGAGTCCATAGTACTACTGAAGAATTCTAGGTCTGAAAACAAAGGGCTATAGAGGATATGAACCACCTCATATAATCTAATTTTCACTAGTTTTTCATCATAAGCTCTTCTTGCCCACACTAAGATCACCATCTACTTTGGTTTACTGTGCCACTACTTTTTTCTCCTTTGCAAAATTGACATGTTGTGCCGCTAGTGTATCATCTAATTTTTGCCTAATTCTGAAATATTTGTTTTTTCAAATGTATTCAAATATACCGTAAGATATCCAATTGTTTTCCAAGAGTGCACTGTTTACCAAAATGTTTCATTCTGTCATTCATTGGTATCTGATAGTGATCTTAAAGCACCACACCAGTATGTGTATGCGGGTTTTTCAAATGTGGAGATTGTATAAACTGTAAGTTGATGAAACCCTGTAAATTTGTGTGCAGTGCCTCATCAGGCAAAAAATTCTACATACGTGATTTCTCAAATTGTAAAACAAGTGGCGTGATATATGTGGCCAGATGTACCTGCCCCTTAGATTATGTGGGCAAAACCTACAGAGAATTCAGAAGGCGGGTGGGCGAGCACATTGGTGATGTGAGAAATGGGAGGGACACCTCGTTGGCAAGACATCTTAATGTTGTACATAGCAGTAATTTGAACCAAATTTCGTTTTGTGTCCTGGAAGTGGTCAAACCGAACCCAAAGGGGGGGGCAATTTTGACAGGTATTTACTTCAGAGAGAATGTGAGTGGATTTTTCGCATGGGCTCTCGGGCTCCTGCTGGGCTAAATGAGCAGATATAATTTGCCTGTTTTGTATAGATAACATGTACTGAGGGATCTGTTTTTGGATATTGGATATTGGATATTGGACGGCCATAACTTTTTGATACACCCCAGTGTTAGGGGTTCCATGATTATAGGTGGAGAGATTAGTGTTATTATCTATGTATAATTATCAATTTGGGACGAGCCGAAGGTGTCCTATCCGGTTTATTCTCCCCATTCTGTTTTTGTTCCGGTCCTTTTGTTTATTTCCACCCTATTTGGTTTCCCCCATTTGATGCTATGTTCTATCTATCCAATATGGTGAAATCTGTCATGTTGCGCTCCACGTTTGTGGAACGCAAACAACATGCCCCTTTATGAGGCTTATCTGATGAGCTACAGCGTGGCAGCGCTCTGCATAGATGTCACTTCCTGTTTTACAATAATGACAGGAGGTGGTCATGATCGGCGTGCGTTCCACTGTGGAGCGCACGCTAGTAACATGTGGCACAATCGCCGACCTCACTTCCGGTATTGGATTTACGGCCGGGAGGCACCTTGTGATTATGGGGCGTGCGTTCCACAGTGGAACGCACGCCGGCGATATCCGAATGAGGGAGCATTCCTTATATGCGTCGAATGGTATCAGCATGAGGACATGTTTGTTGTGCTTTGAATGGTACCAGTGTATTTATGGCTGACATTTTGGAGTCATTCTGAATACTGGTGGGGACATTTATATATTGAATCAAGGGTGTGAGATTGTGACCAGGATTATGGGATGGAGGCTACTCTATATAAGACTGGGTGAATGTCTTTTCTGACACCATGCATACTCTATCTGACCTCCTGATGAGCCGTTGGGCGAAAAGCGTAGAGGTGTCATAAGGCATATCTAGATGAGTACCCCTCTTTGTATATCATGTAATTTCCATTGTGGGCACCCTTAAAAGATTATCAGGATGGGGATATGGCATTATTCCTTAGTGTGATATGGTGACAATTTGAGTTATACTGTCTGCCTGTAAAACGATAAGGTGTACTATCAAATCACCTTATAACATATATCATCCTATATGGATTTGTTTCAGTCTTGATATTTAGTAGTAGTGACGGTAGGGATCACTGATTATACTCACACTGATCATCTAGGAGGATTAATCCATACAATTATATAGATGTCATTTGTATACCATCCAGGGTGCCTTACACTGCTGGAAAGCAGGGACCAGCTTGGAATGTTATGAGGGGTTGTACCCATATTGGGTTCAGAATTAATTACCGTATATACTCATGTATAAGCCGACCCGTGTATAAGCCAACCCCCCTAATTTTGCCACAAAAAACTGGGAAAACGTATTGACTCGCGTATAAGCCTAGGGTGAAAAATGATTATGCCCCCATATGATGCTCCACAGATTATGCCCCCATATGCTGCACAGATTATGCCCCTATATGCTCCAGATTATGCCCCCATATGCTCCAGATTATGCCCAATATGCTTCAGAGATTATGCCCCATATGCTCCAGATTATGCCCCCATATATTCCACAGATTATGCCTCCGTATGATCCACAGATTATGCCCCCATATGCTCCACAGATTATGCCCCCATATGCTCCATATTATGCCACCATATGCTCCAGATTATGCCCCCATATATTCCACAGATTATGCCCCCGTATGATCCACAGATTATGCCCCATATGTTCCACAGCTTATGCCCCCATATGCTCCATATTATGCCCCCATATGTTCCACAGCTTATGCCCCCATATGCTCCGTATTATGCCCCATATGCTCCATATTTTGCCCCCATATGCTCCAGATTATGCCCCCATATGTTCCACAGCTTATGCCCCCATATTCTCCATATTTTGCCCCCATATGCTCCATATTATGCCCCCATATGTTCCACAGCTTATGCCCCATATGCTCCATATTATGCCCCCATATGCTCCATATTATGCCCCATATGCTCCATATTATGCCCCATATGCTGCAAAAAAAATAAAAAAATGACATACTCACCTCTCGTCGCTGGGGGCCAGGTGCCGGGGTCCTGAACAGGCGGTGACACCGGCGCACTATGGGGGACAGGTGCCGGTGTCACCGCTCACTCAGAACCCCGGCACCTGTGATATTTACCTTTCCTCTCTGCACCGCAGCGCTGCGTCCTCTTCCTGGTCCTCGGCAGTGAATGATCTGGCAGGGGGCGCGGCGCTCACTAATGACGTCATCGCGCCCTCTGCTGATCATTCACCGCCAGAGGAGTCAGACGAGGACGCAACACAGCGGTGGAGAGAAGACAGGTAAATATCGCTGTACTCACCCCTCCGCCGCGCGTCCCTGCAGCCTCTCCTCCCGGCGCTCTCAGCAGCGCTTCCTTCCTACAGCGGTCACATGGTACCGCTCATTAAAGTCATGAATATGTGCATATTCATGACTTTAATGAGCGGTGCCATGTGACCGCTGCAGGAAGGAGCCGGAGATCGTGGGAGAAGCAGGGGGGCTGCAGAGACCGCGGCGGCGGAGAGGTGAGTATAATCCGACACCCCCGCTCCCCCTCCCCCGCCGACCCCCGTATAAGCCGAGAGGGGGACTTTCAGCCCTAAAAAATGGGCTGAAAATCTCGGCTTATACATGGGTATATACGGTATATCAGGCATGGAGTTTCAGCCTTGTTCCCTGACCTGAACACACAGGAGTACACTGCCGGCTTCTTACCTTTTTGAAGGGACTATCTTCATTTGTTGTGTGTGGTTATTTGGGGTGCACCAGTGTAAGGGCACAACAGGAGCCTAGGGTCAGCCGACGTGACCGGGGGCGCCACTCTCGTGTGGGCTATCTTAAGGTGCCAACCTCCGCATGCTAGGCAGGTGTACAGATCAGGGTATCAGTGTTTCAGGGTGAATTCAGTGTGCACTTTTTAAATGTGTGGTGTTTTTGTCGTATGTCCCGTTTTAAAGTATTAATAAAAGTTATATTTTATTGCCTTTGGGGTTTACGTGCATGAGTTTATATATAGAATACCCGATTCATTACATTATACACATATTTAATGACCAGGCCAATTTTTACAATTCTGACTACTGTCACTTTATGAGGTTATAGCTCTGGAACGCGTCAACAGATCCCACTGATTCTGAGAATGTTTTCTCGTGACTTGTACTTCAAGTTAATGGTAAAATTTCTTTGATAAGGCTTGCGTTTATTTATGAAAAAAACTGAAATTTGGCAAATTTTGAAAATTTTGCAATTTTCAAACTTTTAATTTTTGTGTCCTTAAATCAGAGAGTCATATCGCACAAAATACTTAATAAAATAACTTTTCCTATATGTCTACTTTACATCAGCACAATTTTGGAAACATTTTTTTTTTGTTAGGCCGTTATAAGGATTAAAAGTTGACCAGCGATTTACAAAACCTTTTTTTTAGGGACCACCTCACATTTGAAATGAGTTGGGAGAGTCAATATGACAGAAAATACCCAAAAGTGACACCATTCTAAAAACTGCACTCCTCAAGGTGCGCAAAACCACATTCAAGAAGTTTACTAACCCTTCAGGAGCTTCACGACAACTAAAGCAACGTGGAAGGAAAAAATTAACATTTTACTTTGTTCACAAAAAATGTACGTTGTAACCAAACTTTTTTATTTTCACAAGGGTATCAGGAGAAAATGGACCACAAAATTTGTTGTGCAATTTCTCCTGAGTATGCCGATTTCCCATATGTGGGAGAAAACCACTGTTTGGGCACATGGCGGGGCTCAGAAGGGAGGGAGTACCATTTAACTTTTTGAACGCAAAATTGGCTGGAATCAATGGGCGCCATGTCTCGTTTGGAGACCCTCTGATGTACCTAAACAGTGGAAACCTCCCAATTCTAACTCCAACCCTAACCCCAGCACACCCCTAACCCTAACCCCAACACCACCCTAACCCAACACCACAACCCTAACCCTAGCTCAAACCCCAACTCTAACCGTAATGGAAAAAAATACATTTTTTAATTTTATTAATGTGCCCACCATTTTCTTCCCGGAAGAAGACACCGATGGCCGGGGGACAGGACCGGGGAATGCAGGAGGTGCTAGAGGTACCAGGGAGGCTCGGGGGGACCCCATTTCTCTCTCCTCTGATGTGCTAGATCATTTCAAAGGAGAGAGAAATAAATGCGAAATCTGACTTTTGTTTTGCGGTGATTGCAACACTGGGGAAGGTAAAGACCGACCCGAATCATGCTCTCAAGAGATTTTCCGACGCTGGGGGGAGTTATAACCTTATTTCTCAGCGCCGTTAAAAAGTACCCTTAACTGCTGCTGTTAAAAGGCGTATCGGCGGTCGCTTAGGGGTTAAAGGATTTTCTAAGCAAAAAATAAAACAAGCAAAAAAAGCAAAAAATAATTTGGCACTCCCAATAATGATTCCACAAACTCCTCTATTATCTTCATTTTCCCAGATCTACTCTTCAGCCATCCTTGTGGTCATTTATTGTTTATAGTCTGAACACTCCCACTGTATCTCTGGGGTATATGTCCCAAAAAGTAGTGCGCTCTGGCTTGTGTATCCAACATACAGCTCACACACTCCCACCCTCAGTGCCTGCCCACTCTACCTAACACACAGAGCACCATCCTGAGACTCCTATACAGTCCCAAGATGGATAAAATTTCTCCTCTCCTCACAGTTCATTCAGTATGTGCTATACAGTCATGGCCAAAAGTTTTGAGAATGACACAAATATTATATTTTCACATGATCTATTGCCCTCTGGTTTTTATGTGTGTTTGACAGATGTTTTTATCACAGACGACTGTTATGTTTCGGTAGCTGAGGAGTGCAGGTAAAAAAGGCAATACACCAGAGCAGTTGGAATCTATGAGATTGCAGTACCCTGACTAACCACCACAACTAGAGGCAGCCGTGGAGCGTTCCTACGTTGGTCCTAGACGCCTCGTCACAGCCTGAGAAACTAACTACACCTAAAGATAGAAATAGGAAAGCTATCTGCCCCGGAGCAGAACCCAAAGATAATAGAAAGCCCCCAAACAAGTAATGGCGGTTAGACAAGAAGAAATACTGACACAGAAAGAAAATAGTATGAGCAAACGCTGGGGCCCAAACTAACTAAATAGAAAAGGATAGGAAGGGTACTTACTGCAATCCCAGAAAACCCTGAAAAGCACCAACTCTACTAATTTCAAAAACACCTGAGATCACACGACCTCTACCACCTAAATTAGTTCTCTGGTGTAACAAAATCAAAACAGCAGCCACTGAAAAAACTGGAAAAAGCAAAAGTACAAACATCAGTGGCTGAACTAAACTGAGAGGGCAAAAGCCCCCGGAGGGGACCCAGAAGGCCCCCACAGAAGTGCAGGACAAAATGCAAAAATATAGTACAAAAACAAAAAGAAGAAAATGTCTTATCTGTTAGCAGGAGATGCAGACACGACACAGCAGGCTACAAGGGAAACAGGAATGAAGGATTCAGACCAGAACAATTGATCACCGGCAACCCTGATGGGAAGGTGACTCCCTTATATAAGACCAGTCAGTAACACCTGATTCCCAGTCCTCACAATCTTCACTGAACAGACCAGTACCGCTTGTAACCACCAGAGGGAGTCTCTGCTCAGAACTCATCTCAAACCCATTCACAACAGTACCCCCCCCTTGAGGAGGGGTCACCGAACCCTCATTTGAGCAACCAGGTCGGTCAGGATGAGTTCTATGATACGCACGGATGAGTCTCCTAGCATGGATGTCCGAAGCAAACACCCAAGAATTGTCTTCCTGACCATAACCTCTCTACTTAACCAAATACTGGAGTTTCCGTCTAGAAAAACGAGAATCTAATATTTTCTCAACCACATACTCCAGATTGTCCTCAACCAAAACAGGGTCAGGAGGCACAGCAGCAGGAACCACTGGCTCAACAAACCTCTTCAACAAGGACTTGTGGAACACGTTATGGATCTTAAATGTCCCTGGAAGAAGCAAACGAAAAGAAACAGGATTAAGAATCTCAATGATCTTATAAGGTCCAATGAACCTAGGCTTAAATTTAGGAGATGCTACTCTTATAGGAATATTCTTTGAGGACAACCAGACCAAGTCCCCCACTTTAAACCGAGGACCATCAGTCCTATGCCGGTTAGCAAACCGCTGGGCCTTCTCCTGAGAGAGGGACAACCTCTCCACTACCTGGTCCCAAATCTGTTGCATACGCTCCACAACAGAGTCAACACCTGGACAGACAGAAGCCTCCGTCTGTCCTGAAGAAAATCGAGGGTGAAACCCAGAATTACAGAAAAACGGAGACATCAAAGTGGCAGAGCTAGCCCTATTATTAAGAGCAAACTCAGCCAAAGGTAAAAAAGAGACCCAGTCATCCTGATCAGCAGACACAAAGCATCTAAGATAAGTCTCCAATGTCTGGTTTGTTCTCTCAGTTTGACCATTGGTCTGAGGATGAAATGCCGAGGAGAAAGACAATTGAACACCCAGTTTAGAACAAAAAGTCCTCCAAAATCTGGAAACAAACTGGACTCCTCTGTCAGACACAATGTTCTCAGGAATGCCGTGTAAACGAACCACGTGCTGAAGGAACAACGGCACCAATTCAGAGGAGGAAGGCAACTTAGGTAATGGCACAAGATGTATCATTTTGGAAAACCTATCACAAAATACCCAGATGGTGGTCATTCTCTGAGAAACAGGAAGGTCGGAAATGAAATCCATAGAGATATGGGTCCATGGTCTCTTGGGCACAGGCAATGGCATCAACAAACCACTAGAGCGAGAGCAAGGCTTGGAGCGAGAGCAAGGCTTGGAGCGAAAACAAGTCCCGCAGGACTGCACAAATTCCCTGACATCACGAGACAAGGTAGGCCACCAAAAGGACCGACTAACCAAGTCTCTGGTACCAAAAATTCCGGGATGCCCAGCCAATGCGGAACAATGAATCTCAGACATCACACTCTTTTTCCACTGGTCCGGGACAAACAATTTTGCAACAGGGCAGCACTCGGGCCTATCCTCCTGACACCCCTCCAGAGCAAGTCTCAAATTGGGTGAGATGGCGGAAAGAACTACACCCTTTTCAAAATAACAGAAGGATCAGATAACTCAGGAGAGTCCGCAAGGAAACTCCTCGAGAGGGCATCCGCCTTAACATTCTTAGTGCCAGGAAGAAAGGAAACCACAAAATTAAAACGTGTGAAAAACAAGGCCCACCTGGCCTGTCTAGGATTGAGTCGCTTGGCAGATTTCAGATAGACCAGATTCTTATGGTCCGTAAGGACCACCACCTGATGTTTGGCTCCCTCCAGCCAATGTCTCCACTCTTCAAAAGCCCACTTCATGGCCAATAACTCCCGATTACCCACGTCATAATTACGTTCAGTAGGAGAAAATTTTCGAGAGAAAAAGGCACAAGGGTTACTTTTAGAGGTCTCTGGATCTTTTTGGGACAAAACGGCACCTGCCCCAATTTCAGAGGCATCAACCTCCACCTGAAATGGCAGAGAAACATCAGGCTGCCGTAGAACAGGAGCAGAAGTGAATCTCTGCTTAAGTTCCTGAAACGCAGAGACTGCCTCAGGAGGCCAATTCACCACATCAGAACCCTTTCTGGTCAAATCAGTTAATGGTTTAACAATAACCGAGAAATTACCAATAAATTTACGATAAAAATTGGCAAAACCCAAAAATCTCTGAAGAGCCTTTAATGAAGTAGGTTGGACCCAATCACAGATGGCCTGAACCTTGACCGGGTCCATTTCAATAACAGATGGGGACAAAATGAATCCCAGAAATGAGATCCTCTGTACGCCAAAAAGACACTTTGATCCCTTCACATACAGAGCATTCTCTCTCAAAATCTGGAACACAGTTCGAACATGTTTCACATGAGAGTCCCAGTCATTAGAAAAAATCAAGATATCATCCAAATAAACAATCAGAAATTTGTCCACAAAATCCCTGAAAATGTCATTCATGAAGGACTGGAAGACGGAAGGAGCATTAGTGAGCCCAAAGGGCATCACTAGGTACTCAAAATGCCCTTCAGGGGTATTGAATGCCGTCTTCCATTCATCCGTGCTTAATGCGAATAAGGTTATACGCCCCCCTGAGGTCAAGCTTGGTAAACCAAGTAGCGTTTTTCACCCTGGAAAACAGGTCAGAAATCAAGGGTAACGGGTATTGATATTTCACAGTAATATTGTTCAAGAGATGATAATCAATACACGGCCTTAATGAACCATCTTTTTTGGCCACAAAGAAAAAACCGGCACCTAAGGGTGAAGAGGATGGTCTGATATGACCCTTCTCCAATGATTCCTTGATATAAGACCGCATAGCGTCATGTTCAGGTACAGACAAGTTAAAAAGGCGACCTTTAGGGAATTTACTACCAGGCACTAATTCAATAGCGCAGTCATAGCTCCTATGGGGAGGCAAGGATGCAGATTTACTTTCGCTAAACACATCAGAAAAATCAATCAAAAAGTCAGGAACATCCTGAGCCTGGGGGGAGGCAGAAAAAACAGGAGTGTTGGTATTAACACATTGGCAGCCCCAACTGGTTACAGACACAGATTTCCAATCCAAAACAGGATTATGAGACTGTAACCAAGGGAAACCCAGCACGATAATGTCATGCAGATTATACAGAACCAAAAATTTGCAGCACTCTGGTGATCAGGTTCAACCCTCATTATCACCTGAGTAGAAAACTGGGGTTTATTCTCAGCCAAAGGGGTAGAATCGATCCCCAGTAGGGAATAGACTTCTGTAGGGGTATCAAGGGAAACCCACAACGTTTAGCAAAATCATAATCCATCAGGTTAATAGCTGCTCCAGAATCAACGAAAGCCTGAGCAGAAAATGAGGACAGAGAGCATATCAGAGTGACAGTTAATAAAAACTTAGTCTGAACACTACCCAAGACAACTGAGCGTGCAAAACGTCTTCCCCGCTTAGGGCAGACTGAAATAGCATGAGAGGCATCACCACAGTAGAAACATAACCCATTGCGCTTTCGAAACTCATGACGCTGTGCCCCAGACACCACTCTATCACACTGCATGGGTTCAGAAGCTGGTTCACAAGGCAACACCATTCCACGCATACTTCTCCGCTCACGCAAACGTCTGTCAATTTGAATCGCTAATGACATAGAATCATTGAGACCAGAGGGGACAGGGAATCCCACCATAACATCCTTTACATTATCTGACAGACCCTTCCGGAAAAGGGCTGCCAAAGCGTCGTCATTCCATTTGGTCAGGACTGGCCACCTACGGAATCTCTGACAGTATAACTCAGCGTCATAAGGCCCCTGATTTAATGCCAACAAGGCTTTTTCAGCTTGATCAGTGACATTAGGCTCATCGTACAATAACCCCAAAGCCTGAAAAAATGCATCAACATCACTCAAAACAGGATCCCCAGGTGTCAGGGAAAAAGCCCAATCCTGAGAATCGCCGCGCAGGAGAGAGATGATAATTTGAACCTGCTGTGCTGCTGTTCCCTGAGGACTTAGATTTTAAGGCAAAAAACAATTACAATTATTTTGAAATTCTGAAACTTAGCTCGATCCCCTAAAAACAAATCTGGCATGGGGATCCTAGGTTCCACAACAGGCAACCTAGCAAGATATGCAGCAATACTCTGAACCTCAGTGGCAAGCTGATCCACACGGCCAGACAACCGTGCAAACTCCATTGAGAGAAAAGATCCTCCCCAGCACCCAGAGATACAGAGGGGAAAAAAAATGCAACAAACAGAAAAATATCTCTGACAACTCTGACAACCTTTTTTCTTTCACAATATTTTTTCCCTTCTGTGAGTACCATACAATTTTCAATTTTTAGGCCGGTGATACTGTTATGTTTCGGTAGCTGAGGAGTGCAGGTAAAAAAGGCAATACACCAGAGCAGTTGGAATCTATGAGATTGCAGTACCCTGACTAACCACCACAACTAGAGGCAGCCGTGGAGCGTTCCTACGTTGGTCCTAGATGCCTCGTCACAGCCTGAGAAACTAACTACACCTAAAGATAGAAATAGGAAAGCTATCTGCCCCGGAGCAGAACCCCAAAGATAATAGAAAGCCCCCAAACAAGTAATGGCGGTTAGACAAGAAGAAATACTGACACAGAAAGAAAATAGTATGAGCAAACGCTGGGGCCCAAACTAACTAAATAGAAAAGGATAGGAAGGGTACTTACTGCAATCCCAGAAAACCCTGAAAAGCACCAACTCTACTAATTTCAAAATCACCTGAGATCACACGACCTCTACCACCTAAATTAGTTCTCTGGTGTAACAAAATCAAAACAGCAGCCACTGAAAAAACTGGAAAAAGCAAAAGTACAAACATCAGTGGCTGAACTAAACTGAGAGGGCAAAAGCCCCCGGAGGGGACCCAGAAGGCCCCCACAGAAGTGCAGGACAAAATGCAAAAATATAGTACAAAAACAAAAAGAAGAAAATGTCTTATCTGTTAGCAGGAGATGCAGACACGACACAGCAGGCTACAAGGGAAACAGGAATGAAGGATTCAGACCAGAACAATTGATCACCGGCAACCCTGATGGGAAGGTGACTCCCTTATATAAAACCAGTCAGTAACACCTGATTCCCAGTCCTCACAATCTTCACTGAACAGACCAGTACCGCTTGTAACCACCAGAGGGAGTCTCTGCTCAGAACTCATCTCAAACCCATTCACAACAGACGACAGAAATATAATTGCAAACATATGAGTAACAAAAGCTTATATTAACAGTTAGAATGAGTTAATGCAGCAAGTCAATATTTGCAGTGTTGACCCTTCTTCTTCAGGACCTCTGCAATTCACCCTGGCATGCTCTCAATCAACTTCTGGACCAAATCCTGACTGATAGCAGTCCATTCTTGCACAATCAATGCTTTCATTTTGTCAGAATTTTTAGGTTTTTGTTTGTCCACCCGTCTCTTGATGATTGACCACAAGTTCTCAATGGGATTAAGATCTGGGGAGTTTCCAGGCCATGGACCCAAAATCTCTATGTTTTGTTCCCTGAGCCATTTAGTTATCACCTTTGCTTTATGGCAAGGTGCTCCATCATGCTGGAAAAGGCATTGTTGATCGCCAAACTGCTCTTGGAGGGTTGGGAGAAGTTGCTCTTGGAGGACATTTTGGTACCATTCTTTATTCATGGCTGTGTTTTTAGGCAAGACTGTGTGAGAGCCGATTCCCTTGGTTGAGAAGCAACCCCACACATGAAGGGTTTCAGGATGCTTAACAGTTGGCATGAGACAAGACTGGTGGTAGCGCTCACCTTGTCTTCTCCGAATGAGGCGTTTTCCTGATGTCCCAAACAATCGAAAAGGGGATTCATCAGAGAAAATAACTTTACCCCAGTCCTCAGCAGTCCACTGCCTGTACCTTTTGCAGAATATCAGTCTGTCCATGATGTTTTTTCTGGAGAGAAGTGGCTTTTTTGCTGCCCTCCTTGAGACCAGGCCTTGCTCCAAGAGTCTCCGCCTCACAGTGCGTGCAGATGCACTCACACCTGCCTGCTGCCATTCCTGAGCAAGCTCTGCACTGCTGGTAGCCCGATCACGCAGCTGAAACACTTTTAAGAGACGGTCCTGACGCTTGCTGGTCTTTCTTGGGCGCCCTGGAGCCTTTTTGGCAACAATGGAACCTCTCTCCTTGAAGTTCTTGATGATGCGATAGATTGTTGACTGAGGTGCAATCTTTCTAGCTGCGATACTCTTCCCTGTTAAGCCATTTTTGTGCATTGCAATGATGACTGCACGTGTTTCTTTAGAGATAACCATGGTTAACAGAAGAGAAACAATGATGCCAAGCACCAGCCTCCTTTTAAAGTGTCCAGTGGTGTCATTCTTACTTAATCATGACAGATTGATCTCCAGCCATGTCCTCATCAACACCCACACCTGTGTTAATGGAGCAATCACTGAAAAGAGGTTAGCTGGTCCTTTTAAGGCAGGGCTGCAATGATGTTGAAATGTGTTTTGGGGGATAAAGTTAATTTTCTAGCCAAATATTGACTTTGCAAGTAATTGCTGTTAAGCTGATCACTCTTTATAACATTCTGGAGTATATGCAAATTGCCATTAGAAAAAGTGAAGCAGTAGACTTTGTAAAAATTAATATTTGTGTCATTCTCAAAACTTTTGGCCATGACTGTACTAAGACTTTTCTGCAGCCTATGATGTTACAGAAAATAATGTTACAGGCACTGACACCACACAGTCTATTTGTATATATAACATATTCATTTATTCTAATGTAGTCTATCACTCTGGAACACCCAAATCCATCCTCTCTGGCCAAAGTCACTAATTTATAAGATTACTATTGTTCTCTGTGAACCGCCTCTATGGCCTATGCTCTTTCTAATCCTTGTAAAACTTGCCTCGGATCACAGGCCACTTTCCATATGACATCATTGTTCTGAACACACTGCATGCAGGAATATACTTGACAAGCAGGCTAAAAGCACACAAAAGAAATCTCTGTACTCTGTGCTTTGAATGGACTATAGCAGGAAGAAAGAAGCTGGAGGTCACATCACTTAATGAATGTTATATGAAAGTACAGCCGCAAGGAGGTAACAATCACATCAGATCAGAGTGAGAAGTGTATGTCAATTTCCAGACTATATTTATGGACTTTTCATACTCCATTGAGTCTTTTACTAAATTACTATTTGTGACGCTGGTATGTGTGGACCCACTGTGCCACGGGCTGGAGGGCATAA
>JARQOD010000003.1:262014526-262063790 GCA_033576555.1 Oophaga sylvatica | reverse complement strand
TAGCCGGCTCCTGCGCTGTAAATAATTAAAAAAAAAACCGTGATGGGTTACCCTGTATTTTTGATAACCAGTGAGACAAAACTCACAGCTGGGGGCTGCAACCCTCAGCTGTCAGCTTCAACAAGGCTGGTTATCAAGAATAGAGGGGACCCCACGCAATATTGTTTATTTAAATAAATAATTTAAAAAAACGGTGTGGGGTCCTCCCCATTTTTGACAACCAGCCTTGGTAAAGATGCCAGCTGGGGCTGGCATTCTCAGGCTGGTAAGGGGCCATGGATATTGCCCCCCCAGCCTAACAATAGCAGCCCGCAGCTGCCCAGAAAAGGTCCATGTATTAGATGCGTCAATTCTGGTGCTTTGCCCAGCTCTTCCCACTTGCCCTGTAGAGGTGGCAAGAGGGGTTAATATTTGTGGGGTTGATATTACCTTTTTTATTGTCAGGTGACATCAAGCCCATGGCTTAGTAATTGGTAGGCGTCTATAAGGCACCTATCCATTACTAATCCTATAGTTATATGGTAAATAAATATTAAAGTTCACCGCACACTCTTGTGGATTATCTTTCACAATAGTATAAGCTTTATTATGTGAACAATCATAGGGAGCGTAACAGAAATATGCAGTGGAAGCGGTAATTATAGAGATGTTTTGGCTCCGCCGGAGCCTTAATCACATAATCGCTTAGTCCAATGCCAAGTTAAGGGAAAGGATGTAGTGTGAAGGGATAAAATCCCTGTAATGCCAAAAAGCAGAGGCTAGCTAGAAATCGTTGTCCCAGTGCTTGTGCTGTATCACCATGGAACGGTGATAGAGGTCTTTTATGGTAGATGCTTGAAGCTTTGATTATTCTATATTTCGACCTTCTGGTCTGTTACACCAGCACCTCATAGTTATTCAGACTGAGTGCACGCTAAAATACTTTCTTATATGGTAAATAAAGATGCAGCAAGAATAAAGTCCTATATTAGAAATAAAACAAAACACACTTTTACTTTTTTATTTAAAAATAACAAACACAGTTATACTCACCAAACGCCTATTCCACTGAAGCACTCATCTTCTGTAAGAAAACAAAAATAAAAAACAACAATATCCCTCACCTCTCCATCATTCTGTCCCACGCAGTAATCTATGTCTTGTGTAAAAACAGTTTTCAACCTGGACGGTGCCAAAATGCGACCGTCCAGGTTGAGAACCACTGGGGAATGAGCTGCTGCGAGCATAGCCTCAGTAACCGGCGGTGACGTCATCAAGGTTACTTCCGGTCACTGAGGCTGCATTCCCAGCCGGGCTGAACTGCCATGATCTCAGTGAGATCCCTGCTAGCGCCGTGAGAGTTTTTCCTATTATGGGGAGCTAGGATCCCGTTCATGGCTCTCTGGAATGCTGCTGGAGCACCTTGTAACCCAAATGGTATCCTTGTATCTTGGAAGCATCCATCTGGTGTTGAAAAGGCAGTCTTCTTCTTGGCATCTTGGGACATGGGAACTTGCTAATACCCTATTGTGAGGTCAAGGGCAGTAATATACTGAGTCAGCCCTAGCCTCTCAATTAACTCATCAACCCATGGCATTGGGTACGCATCGGACATAGAAACCTCTTTCAGATTCCTACAGTCCTTGCAGAACCGCCAATCCCCATCTGGTTTTGGCACTAAGACTATTGGACTATACCAGCCACTCTTGGATTTCTCGATGACTCCTAGGCTCAGCATCCGCTTCACCTACTTTGAGATCACCTCTCGTTGGGCTTGGGAATCCAATATAGCTTCCAGTTGACCTGGACATGAAGCTCCATCAGGACCTCATGCTCTATGACCTTCACACAACCTGGAAGTTCAGAGAACAGATCTCTGTTACACTGTAGCAACTCTTGGCACTGTTGCTTCTGCGAGTGGGACAGTGTGGAGGATGTTAAGGTCTGCCACCTTAACATCCTCTGCACTGACATCGGACTTGGCCAGCAGACAAGGAGCTTCCACGGGGTCTCTGTCCTGCCACGGTTTAAGCAGGTTCATGTGATACACCTGGTAGGGCTTTCGCTTCCCCGAGCCTTGGGAAGATGCTCCTTCACAATGGGTATCACGTTGGTGACCCTCTCTTGCATCTGGGTGACATACTCTACTATGCTTCTATAGGGTGTGGTTTCAGCTTCCCAGGATTCCTTTGCCAAATCCAGGAGACCTTGAGGGTGTCGTCCATAGAGCAGATCAAATGGGGAGAAGCCGGTGGAAGCTTGGGGAACTTCCTTGATGGAGAACAATAGGTAAGGAAGCAGACAGTCCCAGTCTCAGCCATCCTTCTCCACTGCTTTCTTTAGTATAGCCTTCAAGGTTTTGTTAAACCTCTCCACCAGTCCATCAGTCTGGGGATGGTATACTGAGGTTCTGAGCTGGGAAATCTGCAGGGTTTTGCACAACTCCCTCATGACCTTCGACATGAAGAGAGTTCCCTGGTCCGTCAGTATCTCCTTCGGCAGCCCGATTTGGGAGAAGATATGAATCAGCTCCCTAGAGATACACTTGGCCGAGGCATTTCTTAAGGGTACCGCCTCGTGATACAGGGTAGTATAATCCAGTACCGGCAATATATATTGATGTCCTCTTGCGGACTTTACCAGGTCCATCGCTATTCGCTCGAACGGCACCTCGATGATGGGCAACAGTACCAGAGGACTGCGTAAGTGGGCCACTGGGGAGGTCAGCTGGCACATGGGGCAGTAATGACAATAGTTAAAAATGTATCTGTAACACGCAGGCCAGCAGAAACTCTGTAGAATGCACTCCTGGGTCTTATCTTCCCCCAAGTGACCATCCAACACATGGTATTGAGTCATGTCTAACATCCTGCGTCTATAGGGTCCTGGTACCAATAACTGCTCTATCATCTCACCTCTTGGCTTGGTTACTCTATAAGACAGATCCCAAATCTCAACAAAATGAGGGAACCGATTGTCGGTCACTGGCTCCTGAAGCAAACCATTTAATACAGTTACATTTTCAAATGCCCCTTTAAGAGTTAGGTCCCTAAGTTGGGCAGTTCGAAAGTTTCCCCTGGACACCTCCAGGGACATTGGCCTCAGTGGATGCTGTCTCATCCTCATCGCCAACAAGCACACAAAACGGAAACCTGTCAGCTACGGCCTGCAACAAGGTTTCCTTAGGAGCAACCTGGCTGTTGTCCAGACAACCAGACATCCTCCCTTTCCCTCACAAGTCTCAAAATAATGCTAAGTCCCGCCATATTATAATAGGGTGCAATAGGTCCTTGACCACGCCGACCTCATTGGACTTGGTGCCACAATTTGTGTTTATGACCACTTGGGCCACAGGGTAGTCCTAAGTGTCACCATGGATACAGTGGACCCCCACCTTCTTTTCAGGAATCAGCCGATGGGGAATAGTAGCCCTCACTAGGGTTACCAAACTCCCAGAGTACAACAGACCAGTAATTTGTACCCCGTTTACTGTCACTGGGCATGCCTGCGTTCCCTTGCCTGGTTGAGGGACAGCGCTGCATGCGGGATATGCAAAATATGAGCAGCGTCGTCCTATGCAGCAGTCCACTGGTGGTCATTGGGCAACGGTAGACTATGTGACCTGGGGTATGACACCTCCAACAAATTACGCTATTGGACGAGGCCTTTGACTCAGATGCCTCCTGGGCTCATGGATGTCCCCCCTTTTGAGTGTCTGCCCCCCCTTTGGGAACCTCAGTATGGGAATGCTCTGAACCCTTGCTTCCCCAAGGAACTCTAGTCTGCCTGGTACCTCTCCACCAGGCTCACTAGGTCATCAGCATTATGGGGATCTCCCTGGGCAACCTAAGATTGCAACGGCCTTGGTAGGGAGTATATTAACCTGTCCATGACAACCTTCTCCACTATCAGTGCTGGGAAGAGGATTCAGGTTGCAACCATTTTTGGACCAGGTGTAGGAGGTCAAACATTTGTGACCGGGGAGGTTTGTCACTGCACTAGTCCCACTGGTGCACCCGCTGACAGTCACTCCTAAGCATGCCAAGATCTCAGCCTTTAACTTGGCGTACTCTTTTGCGTACTGCAATGCCAAGTCATAATAAGCCTTCTGCGGTTCCCCTGTTAAATATGGCTCCAGAACCTCCGCCCACTGCTCTGGAGGCAATTTCTTACACTCCGCCAACCTTTCAAACACGGCCAGGAACGCCTCAACGTCATCACCCGGGGTCATCTTTTGCAATGCTCTTCTTACCCTCTTCCTCACATTAGACTCATCACCTAGATTTGGTTTTGGGGTTAGGGTGGTTGCCCTGCCACGCATTGCCTCAGCTAGGAGTTCCATCTGCTTCCTGAGCTGCTGCTGCATCTGCTGAAGCTGCTTCTGCCACATCTGCTGCTGCTGGAGATTCACCTGCACCAGTTGCTTCATTAATTCATCCATGTTTTCGGCTTTCACCCCAGATATGCGGTATCTGTGCGGCAGTCACACTGGCCCTTGGGATTTGTGATGGTGCTTCTAGCACCAATTGTAGAGGTTTGTACTCACTCAGCTGCAGTTGAGGTAGGCGCAGGAAGTGGTATTGCAGCAAGGTCCAGGCCAAGTTTATTCAAAGTTCATAAACCGCTCAGGATGGCAAAACAAAAGAACAGCCTTTTCCGGCACAAAGTGAAAACAAAGGAAAAAGTCCATGCCCACTCAGGGTAGTGTTGGTTTTTTTAGGTCCTAGCACAGACCAGCACACAGGAGATCCACACATCCCCAGCTCTAGACACTGAATGAGACACTCGGCCTTCATTTTATCTGCCAAAAGAAGCCCTGGGGTTGGGATATGTGAGCAGTCATTCCCACCCATCTCTTATGACTGCTCGTAAAACCCGGTCCTGGAATGGCCTGATAACTCTCTCAGCACTACGGTATATGTGCTGGAGCATGCTTCCGAGCTCATATCACCACAGCTAATAGCCGCGATGACACATATCTTCCTGCAAGGACTTGTCCGGCGGCCATCTTACCATATGGAGCTTTGGCAAAAATTAAGAGACCACAGCAAAATTTTCTGTTTCTCTGAATTTTCTCTTTATAGGTATATTTTTGAGTAATATGTACATTGTAGTTTTATTCTACAAACTACTGACATGTCTCCGAAATTTAAAGCTAAAAATGTTGTATTTATTTGCAGCAAATGAGAAATTGACAAAATAATAAAAAAGAAACAGTGCTTTCAGACCTCAAATAATGTAAACAAAGCAAGTTCTTATTCATGTAGAAAAAACAATACTCACGTTTTAACTCAGAAAGAGTTCAGAAATTAATATTTGGTGGAATAACCATGATTTTGAATCACAGCTTTCATGAGTCTTGGCATGCTTTCCACCAGTCTTTCACACTGCTTTTGGGTGACCTTATGCCACTCCTGGCACAATAATTTAAGCAGTTCTTGTTTGATGGCTTGTGACTGTCCATCTTTCTCTTGATTACATTCCAGAGGTTTTCAATGGGGTTCAGGTCTGGAGATTGCAATTTATATGCCATATACATATGCATGACTAGTAATCATACATGGAACTGATTTCATTATTTGAGACCCATTGCACTGTTGTCACTTTATTTTTTGCATACTATACTATATTTTTATATCCTGTGACAAAATTTATACAGCATCTTATATTTAATCAGTGCTTTCACAAATCATTATGGGTATTTGGTGCATTCTCTGACTCCATGGATGCAAACCTTGTATACAAGAATATAATAACATAAAAAATTGATTTCTGACTATTCCCTCTTAAGTATATATCATTTTCTTTGCATACCATACCCTTGGTTTGATTTACCTCTGAGATATATCTCCAGTTTTTAATGTTGTGTATCCTTATTCCAACTTATATTTATTAATAATAAAATTATTATTATATATCTGTGGCTTCATACTCCTTGGTTCTGTATAATTTTTTTTTCCTCATTGTAGTGATTGGATCCGTTGGGGATTTCATGTGAATCACATCATTCGGAGATTTAAGTGCTCAGCATAGAGCGCAGTGTTAGGGTCTGCGGAACGCACCAAATATAAGATGTAGAGAGGTGTGTTCGCAGCCCGGGGTCCACTGTGCATGCAGAGCCTGCTGCTAGTAAAATGGCATAAGTAGCGAATTCTGTTTTCCCGCAGAGTCATTAAAATAAACGCCGTAGAGCGCTGTGGCAGTTAATGCGAACTCTATTAATCCACAGAACCGCTAGCGGGAATGCCGCAGCGCTATATGGCAATATAAGCTAACTCTGTTACACCACAGAGTCGCTGAGGTAAAGACGCAGAGATAGGTACTGTGTCCTGTTAACCCCACAGGGAAACACAGATAACTGCTGTGCGGATAGCAGTCCGTGATCATGCAGACAGCAACGCAATCAAGCAATCTCCTCACCGGAGAAGCTGGTATTCTAGGGGCTTATTTCAGCCAAGCCCTGAACACGTGCACCCAAATCTCCTCACCAGAGGTGCCGGTATTCTAGGGGCTTATTTCAGCCGAGCCCTGACCACGTGCACCCAAATCTCCTCACCAGAGGTGCCGGTATTCTAGGGGCTTATTTCAGCCGAGCCCTAACCACATGCATACATGATCACACTGGCGCAAAGCACAAAATGCAATTGATCCTAGCGCACGGCCGTGCAGCAAGGACAGCCTTTTATAGCAGCCACGAGAAAAAGACCTTCCAGGAAGGACCAATGGGAGGCTGCTTCAGAACATCAACAGCCAGAGGACCTTCCTGAAGGACCAATAGGAGTGGCAGCTGTGTCTGAGCATGTGACTCCTGATCTCCAATGGGAGATCTCGCCCTGGGCATGCTCAGACGAAGCAACAAAGGACTTAGACCTAAATACGTCTGCTCGCCGCTGACCAGTACTGGCTATAATAACAGAACCTGAAGAGGCAGCAGCAAGTCTCTGCACAGCATTAGACCGGGCGAGACGCTGGGACCGACGTCTTTGCTGAGTAGGCTCCACTGCGGCCGGAGATGGATGGGGGACCGCAGCGGGACTGGTTCGAGACTCCCCTTGTGCAGGGGAACTCGAACCCTAACATTACCCCCCCTCCTAGGGCCCCCCTTCTTTGGGCCTCGCTGCGCTCAAAGGCAGCGATGAGCTGCGGAGCGTGAACATGCTTAACAGGCTCCCAGGACCTATCCTCAGGCCCATAACCCCTCCAATCCACCAAATAAAATTTTTTGCCTCGTACCACCTTGCACCCAACAATGGCGTTCACCTCATGATCGTCGGTAGATGAACCCGACGTCCCGGCAGATGACTCGGAAAACCGGGAAATGGCCACGGGTTTCAGGAGGGACACGTGAAAAGTGTCGGTGATACCAAGGCGAGGCGGAAGGGCTAGGCGGTAAACCACCGGGTTCACCTGCTCAAGAACTTTAAAGGGACCCAAAAAGCGAGGAGCCAACTTGATGGACTCTACACGTAGCCTGATATTTCGGGCAGAGAGCCACACTAAGTCACCCGGAGCAAATGTAGGAGCGGGGCGCCGATGGGCATCGGCCGAAGACCTCATCCTCTCTTTGGAGGCCTGAATGGCATCCTGGGTGCGGTCCCAAATGTCCCGTGCCTCCACAGCCCAGTCTGCCACCCTGGAATTGGCGGAAGACACGGGCATGGGCACTGGTACCCGCGGATGCTGACCGTAGTTCAGGAGGAATGGAGTCTGTCCGGTGGAATCAGTCACAGCATTATTTAGAGCGAACTCAGCCCACGGTAGCAAGGATGCCCAGTCATCCAGCCTGGCAGAGACAAAATGTTGCAAGTATGTGACCAAGGTCTGGTTGGCCCTCTCTACCAACCCATTCGTCTCGGGGTTGATATGCAGAGGAGAGATTCAACTCAATGCTGAGTAAACGACACAACTCTCTCCAGAATTGAGACGCAAACTGGGGACCTCGATCACTGACAATTTTGTCTGGCATACCGTGTAGGTGGAAAATATGCCTAATGAATAATGCTGCCAAGGCCCGTGCAGACGGTAACCGTGGTAACGGCACCAAGTGTACCATTTTGGAGAAGTGGTTGGTTATCACCCAGATGATGGTGCAGCCCCGAGACTTGTGTAAACCCACCACAAAACCCATCCCAACCATCTCCCAAGGCCTGTCTGCCACCAGTAGAGGGAAAAGTAGCCCAGCTGGCTGTTGTCGAGGGACTTATTCTTGGCGTAGGAGACGCACGCCTGAACGTATTCCCTGACGTCATGGACCATATGTGGCCACCAGTATGTCCTCGCCAGCAACTCAGATGTCCTCTTTGTCCCAAAATGTCCACCCACCCTGGACGAATGTGCCCGAGAGTACCCCCGGTCGCAAATTGGTGGGCACAAAAGTCTTGCCCGGAAGCACAGACTCAAGCGAAACCGGGGCCACCATTCTTAGGTTCTCTGTGGGGACAATCAGGCTCCTCCTCCACCTCTTCAGAGGACACCAGAGCGAGACAGAGCGTCGGCACAAATTTTCTCACCGGAGAGGAAATGGAGGGTGAAATGGAACCGGGAGAAAAACAAGGACCATCTGGCCTGGCGAGAATTTAGCCGCTGGCAGTCTGTAAATAAACCAAGTTTTTGTGGTCAGTAAAAACTTGAAAGGGAAAACGAGCCCCCTCCAGAAGATGTCTCCACTCGGAAAAGGCCAACTTCATGGCTAGTAACTCCCTGTCCCCAATGGAATAATTCCTCTCCGCTGGTGTGAAGGTCTTGGAAAAGAAGAAGCAAGGATGCTTCTGACCTTGAGCATCTTTTTGGAAGAGGACTGCTCCAGCACCAACGGATGAGGCATCTACCTCCAATATAAAAGGCTTATCAACATCGGGGCGATGTAAGATGGGAGCGCTAGCAAAATGAGATTTAACTAAAGTAAAGGCCTTGGAGACCTCCTCTGACCATAACTTGGGATTGGCTCCCTTCTTGGTGAGGGCTACCAAGGGAGCTACCAGAGTAGAGAAGTGGGGAATGAATTGGCGATAGTAGTTAATGAACCCCATAAAACGCTGCACTGCTTTAAGAGAGTGGGGTTCTTGCCAATTCATTACCACCTGTAGTTTGGCAGGATCCATAGCCAATCCCTGGGCGGAGATGATATAGCCCAGGAAAGGTAAAGACTCCTGTTCAAACATGCAGTTCTCCAATTTTGCATATAGGGAATTTGCCCGCAAGAGGTCAAAAACCTTTCAGACATCTCTCCGATGGGAATCTATATCTGGAGAAAAGATGAGAATATCGTCCAGATAGACTACCACAGAGGTGGCAAGCATATCCCGGAAGATGTCATTTACAAAGTCTTGGAAGACGGGTGGAGCATTACAGAGCCCGAAGGACATCACCAAGTATTCGTAATGCCTGTCCCTGGTATTGAATGCCGTCTTCCATTCGTCCCCCTCACGGATGCGAATCAGGTTATACGCACCCCGCAGATCTAACTTGGTAAATACCCTTGCTCCCCGAAGCCTATCAAAGAGCTCAGAGATCAGCGGCAAAGGGTATTTATTTTTCAACGTGATAGCGTTAAGACCCCTATAGTCTATACACGGACGTAACTCTCCGTTCTTCTTCTGCACGAAGAAGAACCTCGCTCCTAATGAATCCTCTTGCCAAGTTCTCCTGAATATATTGGGACATAGCCTCCGTTTCAGGGAGAGAGAGGGGATAAACCCTTCCCCTAGGAGGTTCAGCTCCAGGCAAGAGATCGATAGGACAGTCGTATGGGCGATGAGGCGGAAGAGTCTCTGCAGCTCTCTTGGAGAATACGTCTGCGTAAGACCAGTAAACCTTGGTAATCGGAGTGAGGTCTAAGGGTATCTCTGTAGTGGTGACCTGAACGCTGTCCCTAATGCATCTGCCTTTACATGATTCACCCCAACCCATAATTCTCCCAGAAGACCACTCAATATGGGGAGAGTGGTGGCGGAGCCAGGGTAATCCCAACAGAACCTCGTCCATTCCTTCAGGAAGGACAAAAAGAGATACATTCTCCTGATGGGATGGCGACACAGACAGGGGAAGAGGGACAGTCTGATGAGTGATTGGTGAGGACAGAATTTATCCATTTACCACTCTAACCGACACTGGCTCGGTGAGCTTCACCAGAGGTATGTTGTGGCGAGAAGCAAAGGTGGAAGACACAAAATTTCCCTCTGCCCCAGAATCCACACAGAGCTTGACTGGAAGAGTGGATGGACCTATGGTAATTGACCCTTTAAGAAACACTTTCGGAACAAAAGCCGTTGTGTCCAGTGACCCTGCTCTAATGCTTACTGGACACGGCCGTTTGCGCAACTGCTGTGGACATTGGTTGGCATAATGCCCCTGCTGCTGGCACACACTACAGACCATGGAAGCTCGAGCGGCCTGAGACTTAGGTCCCACTCGAGTAGCCTCCATAGTCTCCTGGAGGTCGGACGCCTGAACGAGGGATTCCAGAGGTTTGGCAAAGGTGGGAGCCAGCCGAAACCTCTGCCTACACTGGGCCCGCTCCAACCTCCGCTCGTGAAAACGGAGGTCGATGCTGGTAGAGATGGAGATAAGCTTCTCCAGTGAGGCAGGAATCTCCCTGGTGGCCAAAGCGTCCTTTACATGATCAGCCAGACCTCTCCAGTATACCGGAATGAGGACTTGATCCGGCCACTCTAACTCGGAGGCCAGTGTTCGGAATTGGACCGAAAACTGACTGACCATGGACGAACCCTGTGACATTGCCAGCAGTTGGAGCGCCGTATCGTGGGTGACCTGAGGGCCTAAAAAGACCTTTCTAAGAGCCTCCAGAAACCGAGGAGCACTCAGCACCACACGATCGTCGCGCTCCCACAGCGGCGTTGCCCATTCCAATGCTCTGCCCGACAGAAGTGAAACTATGAAACCCACTTGTGCCCGATCCATGGGAAAACGTGCAGCCAGAAGCTTGAGCTTGATAGAGCACTGGCTTACGAATCCCTGACAATGCTTACTGTCACCAGAAAACTTGTCTGGAAGCGGGAAATGGGACAAGGTCGGAGCAGAGGTGGCGGAGGACAAACTGGCTGCCGCTGTGCTAGCAGCCTGAACAGCGACTGCGGTAACATCCACAGCTGAGGTTGTGCGCTCGAGAGCCACGAACCTACCCTCCAGCTGCTGGATGAACTGCCGTAGACGCTGGTCATCCGCCATTTTACTAGCCAGAACCTGGCGCTAGTATTATGTTAAGGTCTGCGGAACGCACCTAATAAATAATGTAGAGAGGTGCGTTCGCAGCCCGGGGTTCACCGTGCAGGCAGAGCCTGCTGCTAGTAAGATGGCGTAAGTAGCGAACTCTGTTATCCCGTAGAGTGGCTAAAATAAACGCCGTAGCGCGCTGTGGCTGTTAGTGCGAACTCTGTTAATCCACAGAGCCGCTAGCGGGAAGGCCACAGCTCTATATGGCGATAAGTGCGAACTCACTTAGCTTCAGTGAGCCTCAAAGTAAAACACTAGGGCGCTGACTAGCGTTTTAAAGCGAACCCTGTTGCGTCACAGAGTCACTGAGAAACCCTACTGTGTGCAGGTACACAGTTAACTGCTGTGCGGATTGCAGTCCGTGATTATGCAGTCAGAACACAAGCAATAATCTCCTCACCAGAGTAGCCGGTATTCTAATTTCGTTTTCAGCCGAGCCCTGAACATGTGCATACAATCTCCTCCCCGGAGGTGCCGGTATTCTAGGGGCTTATTACAGTCAACCCTAACCACATGCATACATAACCACACTGGCGCAAGCACGTAACAGACATGATACTAGCGCACGGCCGTGCGGTAAGGACAGCCTTTTATAGCAGCCACGAGAAAAAGACCTTCCAGGAAGGATCAATGGGAAGCTGCTTCAGAACATCAACAGCCACAGGACCTTCCTGAAGGACCAATAGGAGTGGCAGCTGTATCTGAGCATGTGACCCCTGATCTCCAATGGGAGATCTTGCTCTGGGCACGCTCAGATGAAGCAACAAAGGACTTAGTCCTAAAGATGTCTGCTCGCCGCTGACCAGTACTGGCTACAATAGCAGAACCTGAAGAGGCAGCAGCAAGTCTCTGCACAGTATTAGACCGGGCGAGATGCTGGGACCGACGTCTTTGCTGAGCAGGCTCCACTGTGGCCGGAGATGGATGGGGGACCGCAGCGGGACTGGTTCGACACTCCCCTTGTGCAGCAGTGGGAACTCGAACCCTAACACCAATCAGGTTAATTTTATATTTTAAGAGACATTATTTTTACAGATTCAGCAATTTAAAATGTTTATTTTTTATTTTTAATGGGTGAAATGTGGTGAGTTGAATTTTTATTGTTTTACTTTATTTTTAGTAACCTTTGGAGACTTGAATTTGTGAAAAAAAAGGACACAACTGACCTACTGAATAAACTAGCAGCAATAGGTCCTCTACCAGAAGGAACCATCCTGGCCACCATGGATGTGGAATCCTTGTACTCTAATATCCCACACCAGGATGGATTAAATGCCTGCAAAGACTTCATGAAAAACACAGAGAATGATGCTGATTCTGTGGTGAAACTCACAAAATTCATCCTCACCCACAATTACTTTGAATTTGACAACAAGATCTATTTACAGGAGACTGGCACAGCGATGGGAAGTAAAATGGCTCCACAGTATGCAAATCTTTTCATGGCCAAGCTTGAAAGCGACTTTCTGTCCTCATGTCCAACCAGGCCTCGGGCCTACTACCGCTACATTGATGACATTTTAATCATCTGGACGGAGTCTGAGCAACAGCTAAAGACGTTCCACAAACAGTTCAATCAATTTCATCCCACCATCAACTTAACACTTAACTACTCCAGCACTGAAATTAACTTTTTGGACACCATCATTAAACTGAAGGACAATGAAATAGAGACATCCCTGTATCAGAAGCCAATCGACCGTCCAACATACCTTAAATGGGACAGTTTCCATCCAAAACACATAAAAAACTCTATTGTCTACAGCCAAGCCATCAGATACAACCGTATATGTTCCAACCCCATGGATAGAGATGAACACCTTGGTCGCCTTAGAAAGACCTTTTTAAATCAGGGCTACCATCCAAGAACAATTGAAAACCAAATTACAAGAGCCACCAGAATATCAAGGGATCACCTGCTACATTACAAAGCTAAAGAAGAAAATAACCGGGTGCCTTTAGTGGTCACCTACAATCCAAATCTGGAGGTGCTAAGGGGAGCTGCACGGAAACTACAACCTTTACTACAAAAAGATGCCCGGTTACAATCCATATTTCCAGACCCCCCACTACTGTGTTTTAGGCAGCCCCCAAATCTAAGAAGCATCATTGTCAGAAGTTCCCTGTCCTCCCCAACAGCTGCAGGAACCTTGCCTTGCAATCAGAAGAAATGCAAAACCTGTCCATTTATAATGACCACGGACAAGATAAAGATCCCCAACTCACATCAGGACTACAAGATACCAGGTACTTTCAGCTGCATCACATCTAATGTTGTGTACCTAATTATATGTACTAAATGTCCAACTGGGGGTCTGTATGTGGGGGAGACCGGGCAAAAACTGAGAACAAGGATGAATTCTCATCGCCACGCAATAAGAGAAAAAAGAATGGATCTACCTGTGGCAAAACATTTTTGCTCCCCTGATCATAGCATGTCAGATATGAAAATACTGGTACTAAGAAGCAGATTCACATCTCAAAGGCAGAGAAGAATTTGCGAATACAAATTGATGGTGACCTTTGACACTCTTAATGCTGGAATGAACCTGTCACATGGTTTTATGGCCTATTACATCAATTAAGGAATTTACTCCAAATACCCTGTGAAAACATCACAAAACATTACCAGACCCCAATCAGAGGGTAATAAAACTTTCTCTCCTTATCTATGAATTGTTCCAATATTTATGCTCATTCCTCTGCCATAATGACTATTCTGCTTCACGTCACTTGTCTTACCTATTGCATTTTTTCTGTGTTTTTGTGTATAAATATGTGATTCTTCAGATTTTGTATTAGTTCAGCCTGATGAAGAGACCTGAGTAGTCTCGAAAGCTTGCAATTTGTTACCATCTTTTCAGTTAGCCATTAAAAGGTATCAACCACTGAGGACTCTCAACTCTAAATATTTTTGAAAAAAAAGGGAACACTTAAACAACACAATATAACTCCAAGTCAATCCCACTTCTGTGAAATCATCCTGTCCAGTTATGAAGCAACACTGAGTGTGAATCAATTTCTTCTGCTGTTATGCAAATGGAACAGAGAACAGGTAGAAATAATATCCAATTAGCAAGACAGCCCCTATAATGGAGCGGTTCTGCAGAGAGTGACCACAGACCATTTCTCTGTTCTCATTCTTTTTGGCTGTTGTTTTGGTCACTTTTGCATTTTGTCATTGCTCTCACCCCTAGAGGTACTGTACAGTAGCATGAGGTGGTGTCTTCAACCCACAGAAGTTGCTCAGGAAGTGCAGCTCATCCAGGATGGCACATCGATGCGAGCTGTAGCAAGAAGGGTAGCTGTGTCTGTCAGGACAGTATTCAGACCACATTCTTTTTTGCTAAGTCACTGCAAAAAGAAGAGGATAATATAAGTAAACATATACATGAAAATTTGAAACATAATGAGCAGAATATAACAATGTGTTACAAAAACCAAAGTGGTATATACCTTCAGGACACGTGCTGTACAAATTCTATGTATATTAAATAAAAATAAAACCTAGACAGAAGCAAATAATAAGGTAAGGTAATATACAACAGGACGAAATTGTAGTCAGGACACCAGCATGATAGTTGAAATAGAGGGAATCATAAGGTTCCATGCTGTGGTCCCATATAAAAATAGCATTATTAAACAATTTAAATGCAATACATCAGAACAGGATGCAGAATGCAGAGATTACGTAACAGTGGGTTTATAGCATATAGCTCCAGTGCGAGTCAGTACATGAGAGGAGGCTTTTAGGTGATTGGAACAAGAGGAAAAGATTTCTCAGTAGTAGGATACTGCGGTAAGGTGCTGTAATGGAAGCATAATATGTAAATAATAGCAAGGAAACTCAGCGTTACAGATGACTCATTGGTGAATCAGTGCAGTTACCTATGTTGTTGTCACTGGATTCGGTGCTCCTGCACCTGTATAGCTGTCAGGCAGTGGTTCTATTGAGGCTAGGTGTCTGATTTAAATGCTGCCGTGTACCACTGGACCGGAAGTGTGTCACGATGTTAACGGTCACCTGAAGTGACGTCACCCGCGGTGACACGACAAGCGGTTCCTGGATGTCCGCATATGTGCGTTCGTTGCCATGGGAGCTAGGATGCTCCCCTAGGTTCGAAGCTATGTGGATTGCATATTGCGCATGCGTGTTTTCTGGTGACTGTGGCATGAATAGAGAAGAGGCTTGCAGGATTTAAGTGTAGCTATAATCAAGGGGCATGGTTAATCCTGTATTGAAGTATGATCACAGTGAAAGGAGCATGGGCACTCCTATGTCAAAGGTCGTGGTAAAATATATGGATAATAAAGGTGTCATAATTAATGAGGTGAAATCCTCATTCTGCAAAATTTAAATAATAGTAGCACTAGCAGGAAAGGCACGACATACTGAGATAGACGTCGAAACTTTGTTGCTCAAGCCAGAGCCATATTTTTGTTTCTATCTGCTCCCACAAATAAACTTTTTGCACCACTAAAATAAAAAGTGTGCGGTGAAATTCTCTTTCCTCAGATTTCTTAGGTCATTCACCCAATTACAACTGCATGCCAATCCTCTGAATCAACACAGTGTCCAGAGCATGGAGGAGATTCCAGGAGACAGGCCTGTCCAGGGGGCCTATAAGGCCCCCAATTTGCTAGCCAAAGGTACAGGACTGCCATTAGGTAATGGGATGAGCTCCTCAGACCCATTGTGAGACCATATGCAGGTGGAGTGGGACTTCGGTTCCTTCTGATGCATGACAATGCTAGGCCTCGTGTGGCTGAAGTGTGGCAGCAGTTCCTGCATGATGAAGGTATTGATGCTATGGACTGGCCTGCTCGTTCCCCAGACCTGAATCCAATCAAGCACATCTGAAACATCTGTCTCGTGCCATCCACCAACGCCATGTTGTACCACAGACTGTCCAGGAGTTGACGGATGCTTTAGTTCAGGTCTGGGAAGAGATCCCACAGGAGAACATCCGCAACCTCATCAAAAGCATGATCAGGCTTTGTAGGGAGTTCATACAGGCACATGAAGGCCACACACACTACTGAGCATCACTTCCTTGTCTTGAGGCGTCTCCACTGAATTTGGATCAGCCTGTAATTTGATTTTCCACTTTAATTTTGAGTATCAATCCAAATTCTGACCTCCATGGGATATTAATTTAGATTTACATTGACCAATTTTTCCATTTTATGGTTCTTAATGCATTCCACTTTGTAATGAATAAAGATTTGCAACAGGAATATTTTATTCAGTGATATCTAGGATGGGATATTTTAGTGCTTTCTTTATTTTCTGAGCAGTGTATATATCACAATACCACAGTATAGTGAAATCATTGACCTCCTACGGAGCTCAGCCTGAGGCTAAATTTCACAAGTAAATTAACTCAGCAGCGACGGGAGCCTTCAGCAGGTCTCACTGCCATGGTAAACCAGAGGTGCATCATAGGACTACTTGATGGGAGTCAAAGTGTGCACACTTTAATTGCCACTGTCAGAGATTGACAGCATTTACATGGTTAACAGCAGTGATCGGTTAGACATTGATGCCAGACATGTGCAGTATATACTCGAGTATAAGCCGAGTTTTTCAGCACATTTTTTTGTGCTGGGAAAGCCCCCCTGTTGTGAATGTGTTAGAAATGAGTTCTGAGCAGAAGCTCCCTCTGGTGGTTGCAGACAGTGCTGAACCATTTAGTGAAGATTGGCAATCAGGAGTTACAGACTGGTCCTATATAAGGGAGGTTCCCTCCCATCAGGGTTGCCGGTGATCAATTGTTCCTGTCTCAACTGTGGTTCCTGGTTCACTTGGAAGCTTGCTGAATCTTGCCTCTTCTCCTGCTCTCAGATAAGACATTTTCTGTTTTATTTTTGTGCTTGCTTTTTGCATTGTTTCCTGCACTTTTGTGGAGGTCAGCCAGGTCCCCTCCGGGGGCTTGTGCTCCTCTCAGTTTGTCTGAGCCACTGTTGTTTGTTCATTTGCCTTTTCCAGTTTTTTTCAGCGGCTGCGGCTTAGTTTTGTTACACCAGAGAACTAATTTAGGTGGTAGAGGTCGTGTGATCTCAGGTGTTTTTGCAATTAGTAGAGTTGGTACTTTTTAGGTTTTTTTGGGATTGCAGTAAGTGTCCTTCCTATCCTTTTCTGTCTAGGAAGATTGGGCCCCAACGTTTGCTCATACTATTTTCTGTCTGTGTCTGTATTTCCTCTTGTCTAACCGCCATTACATGTTTGGGGGCTTCCTATGTTCTTTGGGGATCTGCTCCGGAGCAAATAGCTTTTCCTCTTTCTATCTTTAGGTGTAGTTAACCTCTCAGGCTGTGACGAGGCGTCTAGGACCAACGTAGGTACGCTCCACGGCTGCCTTTAGTTGTGGTGGTTAGTCAGGGTACTGCAATCCAGTAGATTCCAACCTCTCTGGTGTATTGCCGTTTTTGCTTGCTCTCCTCAGCTACCAAATCATAACAGTATCACCGGCCAAACTGAAAATTATATGGTACTCAACAGAAGGGAAAAATAGTAAAAGGAAAAAGAAAAAAGGAAGTTGTCAGAAATTTTTTTTTCTCTGTTTGTTGCATTTCCCTCTTTTTCTCTGGGTGCTGAGGAGGATTTTTTTTTTCTCTCAATGGAGTTTGCACAGTTGTCTGGCCGTGTGGATCAGCTTGCCACTTAAGTTCGGAGTATTGCTACCTATCTTGCTAGGTTGCCGGTTGTGGAACCTAGGATCCCCATGCCAGATTTATTTTTGGGGGATCGAGCTAAATTTCTGAATTTCAAAAATAACTGTAAGTTGTTTTTTGACTTAAAACCTAAGTCCTCAGGGAACGCAGCACAGCAGGTTCAAATTGTCATCTCTCTCCTGTGCGGCGATCCTCAGGATTGGGCTTTTTCCCTGACACCTGGGGACCCTGTTTTGAGTAATGTTGATGCATTTTTTCTGGCTCTGGGGTTATTGTACGATGAACCTAATGTCACTGATCAAGCTGAAAAAACCTTGTTGGCATTAAATCAGGGGCTTGAGGACGCTGAGTTGTACTGTCAGAAATTCCGAAAGTGGGCAGTCCTGACCAAATGGAATGATGATGCTTTGGCAGCCCTTTTTCGGAAGGGTCTGTCAGAGAATGTAAAAGATGTTATGGTGGGTTTCCCTGCTCCCTCTGGTCTCAATGATTCTATGTCATTAGCGATTCAAATTGACAGACGTTTGCGTGAGCGTAGAGGTATGCGTGGAATAGTGTTGCCTTGTGAACCAGCTTCTGAGTCCATGCAGTGTGATAGAGTGGCTTCTGGGGCACAGCATCATGAGTTTCGAAAACGCAATGGGTTATGTTTCTACTGTGGTGACGCCTCTCATGCTATTTCAGTCTGCCCTAAGCGGGGAAGACGTTTTGCACGCTCAGTTGTCTTGGGTAGTGTTCAGACTAAATTTCTGTTGCCTGTTACCCTGATTTGCTCCCTGTCCACATTTTCTTCTCAGACTTTTGTTGATTCGGGAGCAGCTATTAACCTGATGGATTTTGATTTTGCTAAACGTTGTGGGTTTCCCTTGATACCCCTACGGAAGTCTATTCCCCTACTGTGGATTTATTCTACCCCTTTGGCTGAGAATAAACCTCAGTTCTCTACTCAGGTGATAATGAGGGTTGAACCTGATCATCAGGAGAGTTGCAAATTTTGGTGCTGTATAATCTGCATGACATTATTGTACTGGGTTTCCCTTGGTTACAGTCTCATAATCCTGTTTTGGATTGGAAATCTGTGTCTGTGACCAGTTGGGGCTGCCAATGTGTTAATGCCAACACTCCTGTTTTTTCTGCCTCTCCCCAGGCTCAGGATGTTCCTGACTTTTTGACTGATTTTTCTGATGTGTTTAGCGAAAGTAAATCTGCATCCTTGCCCCCCCCATAGGAGCTATGACTGCGCTATTGAATTAGTGCCTGGTAGTAAATTCCCTAAAGGTCGCCTTTTTAACTTGTCTGTAGCTGAACATGACGCTATGCGGTCTTATATCAAGGAGTCATTGGAGAAGGGTCATATCAGACCATCCTCTTCACCCTTGGGTGCCGGTTTTTTCTTTGTGGCCAAAAAGGATGATTCATTAAGGCCGTGTATTGATTATCGTCTCTTGAACAATATCACTGTGAAATATCAATATCCGTTACCCTTGATTTCAGACCTGTTTTCCAGGGTGAAAAGTGCTACTTGGTTTACCAAGCTTGACCTCAGGGGGGCGTATAACCTTATTCGCATTAAGCACGGGGATGAATGGAAGACGGCGTTTAATACCCCAGAGGGGCATTTTGAGTACCTAGTGATGCCCTTTGGGCTCACTAATGCTCCTTCCGTCTTCCAGTCCTTCATGAATGACATTTTCAGGGATTTTGTGGATAAATTTCTGATTGTTTATTTGGATGATATCTTGATTTTTTCCAATGAATGGGACTCTCATGTGAAACATGTTCGGACTGTGTTCCAGATTTTGAGAGAAAATGCTCTGTATGTAAAGGGATCAAAGTGTATTTTTGGCGTACAGAGGATCTCATTTCTGGGATTCATTTTGTCTCCATCTGTTATTGAAATGGACCCAATCAAGGTTCAGGCCATCTGTGATTGGGTCCAACCTACTTCATTAAAGGCTCTTCAGAGATTCTTGGGTTTTGCCAATTTTTATCGTAAATTTATTGGTAATTTCTCTGTTACTGTTAAACCATTGACTGATTTGACCAAAAAGGGTTCTGATGTGGTGAATTGGCCTCCTGAGGCAGTCTCTGCGTTTCAGGAACTTAAGCAGAGATTCACTTCTGCTCCTGTTCTACGGCAGCCTGATGTTTCTCTGCCATTTCAGGTGGAGGTTGATGCCTCTGAAATTGGGGCAGGTGCCGTTTTGTCCCAAAGAGATCCGGAGACCTCTAAAAGTAACCCTTGTGCCTTTTTCTCTCGAAAATTTTCTCCAACTGAACGTAATTATGACGTGGGTAATCGGGAGTTATTGGCCATGAAGTGGGCTTTTGAAGAATGGAGACATTGGCTGGAGGGAGCCAAACATCAGGTGGTGGTCCTCACGGACCATAAGAATCTGGTTTATCTGGAGTCAGCCAAGCGACTTAATCCTAGACAGGCCAGGTGGGCCTTGTTTTTCACACGTTTTAATTTTGTGGTTTCCTTTCTTCCTGGCACTAAGAATGTTAAGGCGGATGCCCTCTCGAGGAGTTTCCTTGCGGACTCTCCTGAGTTATCTGATCCTGCTGTTATTTTGAAAGAGGGTGTAGTTCTTTTCGCCATCTCGCCCAATTTGAGACTGGCTCTGGAAGGGTGTCAGGAGGATAAACCCGAGCTCTGCCCTATTGGGAAATTGTTTGTCCCAGACCGGTGGAAAAAGAGTGTGATGTCTGAGATTCATTGTTCCGCGTTGGCCGGTCATCCCGGAATTTTTGGTACCAGAGACTTGGTTAGTCGGTCCTTTTGGTGGCCTACCTTGTCTCGTGACGTCAGGGAATTTGTGCAGACCTGCGGGACTTGCTCTCGCTCCAAGCCTTGCTCTAACTCTAGTGGTTTGTTGATGCCATTGCCTGTGCCCAAGAGACCATGGACCCATATCTCTATGGATTTCATTTCCGACCTCCCTGTTTCTCAGAGAATGACCGTTATCTGGGTGATTTGTGATAGGTTTTCCAAAATGATACATCTTGTGCCATTACCTAAGTTGCCTTCCTCCTCCGAATTGGTGCCTTTGTTCCTTCAGCACGTGGTTTGGTTACACGGCATTCCTGAGAACATTGTGTCTGACAGAGGAGTCCAGTTTGTGTCCAGATTTTGGAGGACTTTTTGTTCTAAACTTGGTGTTCAATTGTCTTTCTCCTCGGCTTTTCATCCTCAGACCAATGGACAAACTGAGAGAACAAACCAGACATTGGAGACTTATCTGAGATGCTTTGTGTCTGCTGATCAAGATGACTGGGTCTCTTTTTTGCCTTTGGCTGAGTTTGCTCTTAATAATAGGGCTAGCTCTGCCACTTTGATGTCTCCATTTTTCTGCAATTTTGGGTTTCACCCTCGATTTTCTTCGGGACAGACGGAGGCTTCTGTCTGTCCAGGTGTTGACTCTGTTGTGGAGCGTATGCAGCAGATTTGGGACCAGGTAGTGGAGAGGTTGTCCCTCTCTCAGGAGAGGGCCCAGCGGTTTGCTAACCGCATAGGACTGATGGTCCTCGGTTTGAAGTGGGGGACTTGGTCTGGTTGTCCTCAAGAAATATCCCTATGAGAGTTGCATCTCCTAAGTTTAAGCCTAGATTCATTGGACCTTATAAGATCATGGAGATTCTTAATCCTGTTTCCTTTCGTTTACTTCTTCCAGGGACATTTAAGATCCATAACGTGTTCCACAAGTCCTTATTGAAGAGGTTTGTCGAGCCAGTGGTTCCTATGGCTGCTCCTCCTGACCCTGTTTTGGTTGAGGGCAATCTGGAGTATGTGGTTGAGAAAATATTGGATTCTTGTTTTTCTAGACGGAAACTCCAGTATTTGGTTAAGTGGAGAGGTTATGGTCAGGAGGACAATTCTTGGGTGTTTGCTTCGGACATCCATGCTAGGAGACTGATCCGTGCGTATCACAGAGCTCATCCTGACCGACCTGGTTGCCCAAGTGAGGGTTCGGTGACCCCTCCTCAAGGGGGGGTACTGTTGTGAATGTGTTAGAAATGAGTTCTGAGCAGAAGCTCCCTCTGGTGGTTGCAGACAGTGCTGAACCATTTAGTGAAGATTGGCAATCAGGAGTTACAGACTGGTCCTATATAAGGGAGGTTCCCTCCCATCAGGGTTGCCGGTGGTCAATTGTTCCTGTCTCAACTGTGGTTCCTGGTTCACTTGGAAGCTTGCTGAATCTTGCCTCTTCTCCTGCTCTCAGATAAGACATTTTCTGTTTTTATTTTTGTGCTTGCTTTTTGCATTGTTTCCTGCACTTTTGTGGAGGTCAGCCAGGTCCCCTCCGGGGGCTTGTGCTCCTCTCAGTTTGTCTGAGCCACTGTTGTTTGTTCATTTGCCTTTTCCAGTTTTTTTTCAGTGGCTGCGGCTTAGTTTTGTTACACCAGAGAACTAATTTAGGTGGTAGAGGTCGTGTGATCTCAGGTGTTTTTGCAATTAGTAGAGTTGGTACTTTTTAGGTTTTTTTGGGATTGCAGTAAGTGTCCTTCCTATCCTTTTCTGTATAGGAAGATTGGGCCCCAACGTTTGCTCATACTATTTTCTGTCTGTGTCTGTATTTCCTCTTGTCTAACCGCCATTACATGTTTGGGGGCTTCCTATGTTCTTTGGGGATCTGCTCCGGGGAAGATAGCTTTTCCTCTTTCTATCTTTAGGTGTAGTTAACCTCTCAGGCTGTGACGAGGCGTCTAGGACCAACGTAGGTACGCTCCACGGCTGCCTTTAGTTGTGGTGGTTAGTCAGGGTACTGCAATCCAGTAGATTCCAACCTCTCTGGTGTATTGCCGTTTTTGCTTGCTCTCCTCAGCTACCAAATCATAACACCCCCCTTGGTTTTATACTCAAGTGAGGGTCCCAGAAGACGGAGGGGAAGCGGCAGCTGCGGAGCAGAGGGTCACAGGAGGCAGGATCCGGCTGCTGTGGCTAACTCCTGTGCGCACTGCAAAAGAGAAATGAACATTCACTGCGTTGCCAGTGAATATTCATTTCTCTTTAGTAGCGCGCACAGTGACATGATTTGCATCTGTAAATTGGATCGCTTTTGGCCGATGTGTCAGTCAGTCAAAAAAATAATAAATATTGGGACAGCATTCGGATGACCTCCATTTTTTACAGACTGACAGAATGGAGATGGAGACATTTTTTCTTCCATCATCTCCACATCCAAGAACATCAGAACAGATTGTGAGCAAACTCTGATCGGAGAAGATTAGTCCAATCGGCCCGATTATCTTGGATGAGAGAAAATACAGTCGTGTGACCCTATACTGTAACAGAGTACTTAAGGAGTGACTGCCTACAGTTGTTTCCCCGCCCAGCAACAGCCTGTTTACCTTGATTGACAGCTCACTGTCTAAAATCAGGTGCCAGGCAGGAAAATAAGTCCAGCGGACTTAACGTTTTCATTCATATGGAAATAAGGCGTTAAAGGGAATCTGTCAGCCCATTTTTCATATAAAAGTTGCAGCCACCGCCATCAGGGGCTTATCTACAGCATTCTATAATGCTGTAGATAAGCCCCCGATGTAACCTGAAAGATAAGAAAAACGAGTTATATTATACTCACACGGAGGGCGGTCCGGTCCGTTAGGCGTCGCAGGTCCGGGTTCAGCGTCTCCCATCTTCTAGCGATTTTTGTAAAGAGACGTATGCACAGCCAATATGAGGGTGCAAGAGTAGGTGCCCAAACCGTAAACAGAAGAAAGAAACTCTGCACTCAACTTAATGCGGTGAACAAAAGGAAGGAATTTTATTGTGATCCAAAGTAAATAGTAGTATACAGGAGGACGTTTCGGTCTATACGACCTTCATCAGCTACTATAATAAAGATAAATGAAATATAATGAAAGTAGTGCTACAAAAATAGGACAAAACTGGAAAACAGGTATATACAGGATGAGAAACATCTTTGAATAACATGATGCCACAATTATCTAGGTGGACAGGCTATAAGGGGATATAAAGTAAAAAGAGACCTAATAGAGGAGGAACATAGGAGGTTTTTTTGTGCATAAGAATATAGGGAACACATACCCCTGTTTGTAAAAGTTGATCACCAATGACACATCAGAAAATTCATGAAGATGCTGTGAGAGATAGGAGGGCAAAATGACATCTATTTGTGCTGAAAATTATGTTGATGTGCGGTCAGTGCATAAAGTATGTGAGGGATAATGCCTACCAGTAGTCAGCATGAGAAATCTATGCATATCGGGTATAAGTCCAAAATGGTGCAGTACCTGTGCAATTTAGAAAATAAAATAAGTACCGATTGAGGGCTAAATAGTGGTGAAGAAAGAGATACCGTTAAATGGCAAACCTGTGTGGAAAGTTGCGTCAGCTTAAGCGGTCAGAACGCGGTATCCACCGCTCGTTACACGCTAATGGAGGCCGACCACTTCCTGTTAGTTATGGGAAGAACGATAGGAGCACATGACTACGTGCAGCCAATGCGAGACAGGAGGTGTGTCAAGATAGGAGGTGACGTGGGCGGAAGTGCATGGCTGTGCGTTCCACTGACGACAAATGGTGCGTTCCACAGGGTGCTGGGTGGTACTGGTGGATGAGGGAACACAAGGAGGAGTGGCTAAGGACTATGAGGAGTGTCCGTCCTATAGCAGGATAGAAAGTGTCCAACAACACAGTGCTTTGTGCCCAATGGGAGGTCAAATTCAATACAACCGGCTCTGAGATGAAAGAAACATAAAATTAGTGTACATTAATGGATAGAATGCAGTCATAGAAAATATAACAATCGCATGATAGTCACATAATATAGCAGGCATTATTCCAGAATAGATTGAACATACTTAAAGTCATAGTGAGCGGAGTAATATCTTATTCTTAGTATGTGGGTTTATACAAAAGCAAGTAAATCATAGTCCTTATTGAGACCTTTCGGGGTTAATGTGTCTAGTGTATGTATCCAAAAGGCCTCACGCCTTTTCAAAAGTGTGATCCGGTCACCACCTCTCCTGGGATGGGGCACATGTTCGAGAACTTGAAATTTGAGCTGTGCAATGTTATGGCCGTGTGTCACAAAATGGTGGGGAACAGGAAGCAGTAAGTTTTTACACCGTATGGTGGACTTATGTTTTGATATTCGGTCTTTAACCGATTGTGTTGTCTCACCAACATATAGTAATCCGCAAGGACACTTTATGACATAGACAGCATAAGAGGTGTTGCACGTGAAATACCCTCTGATTTCAAAAGACCTACCAGTATAGGGATGTCGTATTGTATTACCCTTTTGCACATTATTGCATTGAGTGCAACTTAAACAAGGAAAAGTGCCATGTTTAGGTTGTTGTAGGAAACGTTGTTGTGTCCTACTTTTGGTAGGTCCGATGTCTGCTCTAACAAGGGAGTCTCTGAAATTAGGTGCCCGTCGAAAGCATGGTAAAAAGGAGTTTTGAAACTCCGGAATCTGTGGATGTGCCCTAGAGAGGAGGGGCCAATGTCGGCGTATGGACTTATGTATTAGATATGAAAATGGGTGGAAAGAATGCACAAAGGCCACCCTATGGTCTGATTTAGGTAGAGGAAAGGATGTATTAGATGCCGGCGAGTCAAGAACCTGTTGTGGGTACCCCCTATCCCGGAATTTACGGTTCATCTCTTTCAATCGTAAATTGCGGGTATCCTCGTCAGATACAATACGTCTTACCCGATGAAACTGGGATTTGGGAATGGACCGCTTCATTGATGTGGGGTGAAAACTGTCAAAATGCAGGAGACTATTGCGGTCAGTAGGCTTGGTATAGAGATCTGTGGATAGTATGCCATTATCGTCCTTCATGACCATGGTGTCCAAAAAATTGATGCTGCTAGTGTCAGATACGACCGTAAATTGGAGACCAGGCCAGGATTGATTAAGTATCTGATGAAAAGAGGATAGGGACTCGAACGTGCCCCCCCATATGCAGAAAATGTCATCTATGTACCGCTTCCAGGTGATGACATTTTCTTGGAACAAAGGATGGAGGTAGATGACAGATTCCTCAAAATCGGCCATATAGCAATTAGCATATGGGGTGCCACGTTCGAGCCCATCGCGGTCCCGCGAATCTGCAAGAAAAAATCGTCCTGAAACATAAAGTAATTACATGTAAGAACTAGATTAAGTAGGTCCACACATAGCTCGATTTGAGACGATGTGAAATTGCTTTTCAGTAGTAATTTTTTTACAGATTGAATGCCTTCCTCGTGTGGAATTGAGGTGTACAAGTCTTTGACATCAAACGTGACCAATAAGCAAGTGGTGGGAACCTGCTGGATATCATTAATGACTTGGAGGAAGGCGTTGGTGTCGAGTAGAAAGGATTTAGAGGACATGATAAGGGGGGTAAGGATTTTCTCCAAATAAATGGAGAGAGGAGAGAGGATAGACTCTGTGGACGCGACAATGGGTCTCCCTGGGGGGTGTTGTAGATCCTTGTGGATCTTAGGGAGAGTGTAGAAAACGGGGACAACCGGATGGTTTTTGATCAGAAAGTCGTGGGTTTTGATGTCCAACGTGCCCTGCCCAAGGTGTCGACTAAGGATATTGGATATAGTGGACCGGGTATGACTTGTACGATCATGTGGTAGCTTAACATATATACTGGTGTCACCAAGTTGTCTAAGGGCTTCTGATAAGTAATCAGAGCGGTTCATGACGACGATTGCTCCACCATTATCTGCAGGTTTGATAATGATATTGCAATCATCTTTCAAAGATTTTAGGGCCTGGAATTCTATTGCCTTGAGGTTTGGAGGGTAGAATAACTTCCCTTGTTCCATATCCCGTTTAATGTCATTAAAGGAGGATTGTACAAAACCTATAAAGGTTTCGAGGGCATTGGACCCAAGAGGTGGTCTGAAATGACTTTTTGTCCTGAGGCCAAGGTGTGCAATGGAAAGTGAGTCATGATCCGTATTGTCAGGGACACGAGATGGTTGTAGGTTAGAGAAATACACTTTAAGTCTTAAGGAGCGAAAAAATCGCTGGAGGTCCATTTCAAGATCAAAGGTCTTATACCTATATGAGGGGCAAAAGGACAGACCTTTTTGAAGTACGTTAAGTTCTGCAATGCCCAATGTCCTGTTGGAAATATTAACCACAAGTGGGTTCATACCTGTGATCGGGTTGTCCGTGTAAGAGGTTGGTTTCTTATGTCCATGCCCGCGCCTTGTCCTCTTCGTCGTGGTCTTCTTCTTTGTCCTAAAAAAGGAGCAGTGGAGGTACCAGGATGTTCTTGTTCCGAGCCAGAGGTGGACGGATCTGAGGTAGATCGATAGCCTGATCGTGGAGGAGCCCGCCAGGTTGAGGGATTCCCTCGCCATCTGTAGACACGGTTGTGTTCGTAATCCTCTTGGTCCCGGATGAATTTATTTCTTTTGCGACTCTCGGTGTCTCTCTTGTGTAAATCGATGTTGGTTTTAATCTGGTTCCTAAGAATAGACAGTTCTTCAGGGTCCCGGTGGTGATGAGTTGTGCCTCGATTGACTTGACGCGGTCTGCGCTGGTGTTGATGGCTTTTTGCAAATGCTCTACAGTTAAAACCATTAAGTCAAAAGAACACTTATTGAGGATTTGCTCATATTTGGTACAAAATTCAGGTATATCACCGAAGAGAGTGGGCCGAAGTGGTACCCTGAGACCCCGTGGGATACATTGTACCCGTAAGTATTCAGTTAGCGTAGCGCAGTGAAGTTCGAGGTTCGTATGGTGTCGAAGTTCACGTTCGAGATCCCTACCCCGGGATTCCCTGGGGGGTGCTTTTAGAAATTCACAGGAGAGATTAGTCTGTGCCAAGATATTTGAGGTTTCATCTGCGTTATAGGAGAATGTTAGAGAAGATAGAGACATATCCAGAAAAGGCGTGCTATACGTAAGGGGAACACGTTTTTGTAAAGAGACGTATGCACAGCCAATATGAGGGTGCAAGAGTAGGTGCCCAAACCGTAAACAGAAGAAAGAAACTCTGCACTCAACTTAATGCGGTGAACAAAAGGAAGGAATTTTATTGTGATCCAAAGTAAATAGTAGTATACAGGAGGACGTTTCGGTCTATACGACCTTCATCAGCTACTATAATAAAGATAAATGAAATATAATGAAAGTAGTGCTACAAAAATAGGACAAAACTGGAAAACAGGTATATACAGGATGAGAAACATCTTTGAATAACATGATGCCACAATTATCTAGGTGGACAGGCTATAAGGGGATATAAAGTAAAAAGAGACCTAATAGAGGAGGAACATAGGAGGTTTTTTTGTGCATAAGAATATAGGGAACACATACCCCTGTTTGTAAAAGTTGATCACCAATGACACATCAGAAAATTCATGAAGATGCTGTGAGAGATAGGAGGGCAAAATGACATCTATTTGTGCTGAAAATTATGTTGATGTGCAGTCAGTGCATAAAGTATGTGAGGGATAATGCCTACCAGTAGTCAGCATGAGAAATCTATGCATATCGGGTATAAGTCCAAAATGGTGCAGTACCTGTGCAATTTAGAAAATAAAATAAGTACCGATTGAGGGCTAAATAGTGGTGAAGAAAGAGATACCGTTAAATGGCAAACCTGTGTGGAAAGTTGCGTCAGCTTAAGCGGTCAGAACGCGGTATCCACCGCTCGTTACACGCTAATGGAGGCCGACCACTTCCTGTTAGTTATGGGAAGAACGATAGGAGCACATGACTACGTGCAGCCAATGCGAGACAGGAGGTGTGTCAAGATAGGAGGTGACGTGGGCGGAAGTGCATGGCTGTGCGTTCCACTGACGACAAATGGTGCGTTCCACAGGGTGCTGGGTGGTACTGGTGGATGAGGGAACACAAGGAGGAGTGGCTAAGGACTATGAGGAGTGTCCGTCCTATAGCAGGATAGAAAGTGTCCAACAACACAGTGCTTTGTGCCCAATGGGAGGTCAAATTCAATACAACCGGCTCTGAGATGAAAGAAACATAAAATTAGTGTACATTAATGGATAGAATGCAGTCATAGAAAATATAACAATCGCATGATAGTCACATAATATAGCAGGCATTATTCCAGAATAGATTGAACATACTTAAAGTCATAGTGAGCGGAGTAATATCTTATTCTTAGTATGTGGGTTTATACAAAAGCAAGTAAATCATAGTCCTTATTGAGACCTTTCGGGGTTAATGTGTCTAGTGTATGTATCCAAAAGGCCTCACGCCTTTTCAAAAGTGTGATCCGGTCACCACCTCTCCTGGGATGGGGCACATGTTCGATGTCCAATGCCCTCGAAACCTTTATAGGTTTCGTACAATCCTCCTTTAATGACATTAAACGGGATATGGAACAAGGGAAGTTATTCTACCCTCCAAACCTCAAGGCAATAGAATTCCAGGCCCTAAAATCTTTGAAAGATGATTGCAATATCATTATCAAACCTGCAGATAAGGGTGGAGCAATCGTCGTCATGAACCGCTCTGATTACTTATCAGAAGCCCTTAGACAACTTGGTGACACCAGTATATATGTTAAGCTACCACATGATCCTACAAGTCATACCCGGTCCACTATATCCAATATCCTTAGTCACACCTTGGGCAGGGCACGTTGGACATCAAAACCCACGACTTTCTGATCAAAAACCATCCGGTTGTCCCCGTTTTCTACACTCTCCCTAAGATCCACAAGGATCTACAACACCCCCCAGGGAGACCCATTGTCGCGTCCACAGAGTCTATCCTCTCTCCATTTATTTGGAGAAAATCCTTACCCCCCTTATCATGTCCTCTAAATCCTTTCTACTCGACACCAACGCCTTCCTCCAAGTCATTAACGATATCCAGCAGGTTCCCACCACTTGCTTATTGGTCACGTTTGATGTCAAAGACTTGTACACCTCAATTCCACACGAGGAAGGCATTCAATCTGTAAAAAAATTACTACTGAAAAGCAATTTCACATCGTCTCAAATCGAGCTATGTGTGGACCTACTTAATCTAGTTCTTACATGTAATTACTTTATGTTTCAGGACGATTTTTTCTTGCAGATTTGCGGGACCGCGATGGGCTCAAACGTGGCACCCCCATATGCTAATTGCTATATGGCCGATTTTGAGGAATCTGTCATCTACCTCCATCCTTTGTTCCAAGAAAATGTCATCACCTGGAAGCGGTACATAGATGACATTTTCTGCATATGGGGGGGCACGTTCAAGTCCCTATCCTCTTTTCATCAGATACTTAATCAATCCTGGCCTGGTCTCCAATTTACGGTCGTATCTGACACTAGCAGCATCAATTTTTTGGACACCATGGTCATGAAGGACGATAATGGCATACTATCCACAGATCTCTATACCAAGCCTACTGACCGCAATAGTCTCCTGCATTTTGACAGTTTTCACCCCACATCAATGAAGCGGTCCATTCCCAAATCCCAGTTTCATCGGGTAAGACGTATTGTATCTGACGAGGATACCCGCAATTTACGATTGAAAGAGATGAACCGTAAATTCCGGGATAGGGGGTACCCACAACAGGTTCTTGACTCGCCGGCATCTAATACATCCTTTCCTCTACCTAAATCAGACCATAGGGTGGCCTTTGTGCATTCTTTCCACCCATTTTCATATCTAATACATAAGTCCATACGCCGACATTGGCCCCTCCTCTCTAGGGCATATCCACAGATTCCGGAGTTTCAAAACTCCTTTTTACCATGCTTTCGACGGGCACCTAATTTCAGAGACTCCCTTGTTAGAGCAGACATCGGACCTACCAAAAGTAGGACACAACAACGTTTCCTACAACAACCTAAACATGGCACTTTTCCTTGTTTAAGTTGCACTCAATGCAATAATGTACAAAAGGGTAATACAATACGACATCCCTATACTGGTAGGTCTTTTGAAATCAGAGGGTATTTCACGTGCAACACCTCTTATGCTGTCTATGTCATAAAGTGTCCTTGCGGATTACTATATGTTGGTGAGACAACACAATCGGTTAAAGACCGAATATCAAAACATAAGTCCACCATACGGTGTAAAAACTTACTGCTTCCTGTTCCCCACCATTTTGTGACACACGGCCATAACATTGCACAGCTCAAATTTCAAGTTCTCGAACATGTGCCCCATCCCAGGAGAGGTGGTGACCGGATCACACTTTTGAAAAGGCGTGAGGCCTTTTGGATACATACACTAGACACATTAACCCCGAAAGGTCTCAATAAGGACTATGATTTACTTGCTTTTGTATAAACCCACATACTAAGAATAAGATATTACTCCGCTCACTATGACTTTAAGTATGTTCAATCTATTCTGGAATAATGCCTGCTATATTATGTGACTATCATGCGATTGTTATATTTTCTATGACTGCATTCTATCCATTAATGTACACTAATTTTATGTTTCTTTCATCTCAGAGCCGGTTGTATTGAATTTGACCTCCCATTGGGCACAAAGCACTGTGTTGTTGGACACTTTCTATCCTGCTATAGGACGGACACTCCTCATAGTCCTTAGCCACTCCTCCTTGTGTTCCCTCATCCACCAGTACCACCCAGCACCCTGTGGAACGCACCATTTGTCGTCAGTGGAACGCACAGCCATGCACTTCCGCCCACGTCACCTCCTATCTTGACACACCTCCTGTCTCGCATTGGCTGCACGTAGTCATGTGCTCCTATCGTTCTTCCCATAACTAACAGGAAGTGGTCGGCCTCCATTAGCGTGTAACGAGCGGTGGATACCGCGTTCTGACCGCTTAAGCTGACGCAACTTTCCACACAGGTTTGCCATTTAACGGTATCTCTTTCTTCACCACTATTTAGCCCTCAATCGGTACTTATTTTATTTTCTAAATTGCACAGGTACTGCACCATTTTGGACTTATACCCGATATGCATAGATTTCTCATGCTGACTACTGGTAGGCATTATCCCTCACATACTTTATGCACTGACCGCACATCAACATAATTTTCAGCACAAATAGATGTCATTTTGCCCTCCTATCTCTCACAGCATCTTCATGAATTTTCTGATGTGTCATTGGTGATCAACTTTTACAAACAGGGGTATGTGTTCCCTATATTCTTATGCACAAAAAAACCTCCTATGTTCCTCCTCTATTAGGTCTCTTTTTACTTTATATCCCCTTATAGCCTGTCCACCTAGATAATTGTGGCATCATGTTATTCAAAGATGTTTCTCATCCTGTATATACCTGTTTTCCAGTTTTGTTCTATTTTTGTAGCACTACTTTCATTATATTTCATTTATCTTTATTATAGTAGCTGATGAAGGTCGTATAGACCGAAACGTCCTCCTGTATACTACTATTTACTTTGGATCACAATAAAATTCCTTCCTTTTGTTCACCGCATTAAGTTGAGTGCAGAGTTTCTTTCTTCTATCTTCTAGCGATGACATCCTCCTCCTTGCTTCTGTCGCGCTCCTGTGCAGGCGTACTTCATCTGCCCTGTTGAGGGCAGAGCAGAGTACTGTAGTGCGCAGGCACTGGGCCTCTCTGACCTTTCCCGGCGCCTGCGCACTGCAGTACTTTACTCTGCCCTCAACAGGGCAGAGCAGTGCGCCTGCGCAGGAGCACAAAAGAAGCAAGGAGGAGGATGTCATCGCTAGAAGATGGGAGGTGCCGGATCCAGACCGCCATGCCCATCGGACCGGACTGCTTTGGACCGCCCCTGGGTGAGTATAATATAACTCATTTTTCTTATCTTTCAGGTTACATCGGGGGCTTATCTACAGCATTCCAGAATGCTGTAGATAAGCCCGATGGCGGTGGCTGCAGCTTATATACAAAAAATGGGGTGACAGATTCCCTTTAATTGCTCGAGAATACAGCAACATATAGAAGATAATGTGTTAATGGATTTACATTTCAAAGACCGGCATGCCTATATATGCAGTTTGGAGAGGGAGAGTCTGATCGAACACCTCCCCTTACCGCAACACAATCGCAGGGTATAGATGGTTTGCCATGGCAGATTTGGGCATGCTGAAGGTCATTGATGATGCCAAGTTTGTATTTCTGTTAAGCCTGTGGCTGAACTTAACAAAAAAAAGACCATAATTAGGAAGTTTTGCAGCACAAAGCACTACTTCAAAATAAGCAACTGCAGGTTCAAGTTATCTGTGACTATAAAAAATTCAAAAAAGGGAAAAGTAACAAAAAAATGCTTTTAAAATATCACAATATCTAACAGTCTGAGGTAAAAAAAAGGGGAAGAAGCCAGCGCCGCACATGGTCAGCATATAATACATAAAGTGCATATCCACATATTAGATTCTAACTGTGTTAAAAATGAGACATTTGGCAAATAATTGATCAATTCTTTGAGCCACCCCGCCATCTCCGGACCTGGTCGGCTTTCACCTGCGCTTGCCTTACTGGCACCATGGGAGTGATACAACATTGCTTCAGGTACTTTTGTTTTGATGTCTTGCTTTTATACATTCAGGAGGCCTTAGTGGCACAGCGAATATAAAAAACGTAGAGTAGGACTGCCCCATGTGAGAATGCCTTGTCGTGGCGGGGTGGCTCAAAGAATTGATCAATTATTTGCCAAATGTCTCATTTTTAATACAGATTAGAATCCAATATGTGCATATGCACTTTATATATTGCATGCTGGCCATGTGCGGCGCTGGCTTCTCCCCTTTTTTACTTGATGTTGGTTCGTGGTTGAGCACCACATGTTGCCGTGCGCTCTGGGTCATGCACGCAGTTCTATCTGTGTTTTTTTGGTGATTGACCTAGGCTGCTGTGCACACACAGCAGCCCTGCCCTGCCTGGGCTCTGCTTGATTTTACACCTGTACCTGGGCCTGTTTCACCCTTCATCTGTGGTTGCTGGTCTGGCAGTGCAGAAGTCAGATCTGAAATGTCCATCTCCGGACCTGGTCGGCTTTCACCTGCGCTTACCTTACTGGCACCATGGGAGTGATGCAGCAATGCTTCAGGTACTTTTGTTTTTGATTTTTTGCAGTCTTGCTTTTATACATTTAGGAGGCCGTAATGGCACAGCGAATATAAAAAACGTAGAGTAGGACTGCCCCATATGAGAATGCCTTGTCGTGGCGGGGTGGCTCAAAGAATTGATCAATTATTTGACAAATGTCTCATTTTTAATACAGATTAGAATCCAATATGTGCATATGCACTTTATATATTGCATGCTGACCATGTGCGGCGCTGGCTTCTCCCCTTTTTTTATCTAACAGTCTGATCAATCAAAATATCAAGGTGTTTGACCCCTTGAGGACCGGACAATTTTTAGTTTTTGCGCTTTTGTTTTTTTTTCTTCCCCTTATTTCTAAAGCTATAACTGTTCTGTCGACATAGCCTTGTGAAGATTGAATTTTTGCGAGACGAGGTGCACTTTTGAATGACACTATTCATTTTATTATGATGCAATGGAAAGCGCGGTAAAAACTCCAAGTGTGGCGAAAAAACAATGGGTTTGGGTTTCTTTATTACAGCATTCATTTTACTGGAAAAATGAACTGGCAATATGATTCTCCAGGTCAGTACGATTACACTGATAGTCTTTGTTTTATTTAGGTGATGAAAAAAAATTCTGAAATTTGTGAAAATTTTTTTTTGTTTGTGTTGCCACAGTCTCAGAGTCATAATATTTTAAGATTTTCAATTTTCGCGATATGGAGCTGCCTGAGGACTTGTTTTTTGCGACCCGAGCAAATGTTCCTATTATCATTTTGGAGTAGATATAAAGTTTTGATGGCCTCTAATTGCATTTTTTTTTTGTTATGCTGTTCACTAATCAGAATAATTGACTTTATATTTTGATAGATCAGACTTTTACAAATGCTACGATGCCAAATATGTGTATTTTTTTTTTAAAAATATATTTCTTAAATTTTAATGTTGTAAAAGGGGGGTGATTTGAACCTTAATATTTTTTTAAACTGTTTTTTTAACTTTTCATTGTATTTGTTAGTCCCCTTGAGGGACCTGAAGCTGCAATCATCTAATCGCTGCTGCTATACATGTTGCTATATGTAGCTAAAATCAGCGTCACCTATGAACGCCAACCACAGGAGTACCGTGATGACAAACCAGGGTTCGGCGCGTGTTAAATGCTACTGTTAGATTAGATTAAATCAGCCAATATGTGTTGGGAAAGATGCCGGCCTTGCTTGTTACAGCTTGGCACACAAAAAACAAGCTCTTGTAGAGCTCCATCAGCAAAAAAAAAATACAGTTAATAGGTCTCAGAAAATGGCAACAAACTTCAGATTTTTTATGCTAAAATAGTTTAAAAGTTTACATAACCATACTGTTGTTTAGAATCATGCTGCATGGTCATTTTTACTGCACAATGAATGAAGTAAAACCAACAACACAAAAAAAACATGTTTTTGTACGGCATATAGCAAGGTGAATGGCTTCTTTTAGAACTACAACTTATTCCACAAAAAAAACAAGGATAGGAAACGTGTCCGCATGAAAAAAAAAAAATCAGATAGGTCAATTTTTTATTCACAATTAGCTATACAGATCTATAGATCCAAGAAAAATCACTTTAATTTATATGCAATTCGAGTGCTATTTTTTTACATTGATTGTTCTCTGTGGAAGAGACAAAATAATATTATCAACCAGCCAGCATGGTACAATGACCCGTCTTAGAAACTCAGCCCTGTTCTTCCAAAACCAGCTTCACCACCATGACAGAAGATCAGCTCTCCGCCCTCCTGTCAAGATCACACCTCACCACTTGCGCACTTAACCCGCTCCCGTCCCACCTCATCCCTAACTTTGCCAGTCTTCATCCCTACTCTCACACACCTCTTCAACCTTTCACTTACAAATGGTGTCTTTCACTCATCCTTCAAACATGCCTCAATCACACCCATATTCAAAAAGCCCTCCCTCGACCCATCCTCTGTGTCTAACTATCGCCCGATATCTCTTCACCCTTAGGCCTCAAAACTACTGGAACAGCATGTCCATCTTGAACTGTCCTCCCACCTTTCCTCCTGTTCCCTCTTTGACCAGTTACAATCCGGCTTCCGACCGCATCACTCAACTGAAACTGCCCTAACTAAAGTCACTAACGACCTACTAACCGCCAAGAGCAAGCGACACTACTCTGTCCTCCTTCTCCTGGACCTGTCTTCTGCCTTTGACACCGTGGACCATTCCCTCCTGCTACAGATTCTCTCATCTCTTGGCATCACAGACTTGGCCCTATCTTGGATCTCATCATACCTAACAGACCGAACATTTAGTGTTTCCCTCTCACACACCACCTCCTCACCTCGCCCCGTCTGTCGGTGTTCCTCAAGGCTCAGTCCTAGGACCCCTACTTTTCTCCATCTACACCTTCGTCCTGGGACAGCTCATAGAATCCCACGGTTTGCAGTATCACCTCTACACCGATGACACGCAGATTTTTTTTTCCAACATGTTTTATTGATTTAAAGAGTATTACATTACAATATATTCATATAAATCATTAAAGTTACAAGCTTGTTTGACAGGTGTGAAACTCAAGATAATTATTTAAGGAACAAAACTACGAAGTAGGTCATACAAAATTGAAGATAATAAGCTTGTAAACTCTTGTTTAGAAGGTACAATACTCTTCAATGTCCCCCCCACCTACCTCCACCCTCCCAACATATAAATCCCTGAAACATTCCCGCATTCGATTAGCAATCAACAAGCTTAAGGAATAGGATCATGTCCACTAATTTTCTGAAGAAGATACCACTGAGTGTTTTCAAACTGTGTCCTTAGTTTGTCCCTAGTGTCTTGAGATAATGAAGGGATAAATAATAATTTCCCGGTCAATTTCTCTTTATTTGTCAAAGTATCTAGCCAGTCCATTCGAAAGATATACGTTAATTTAGAGTATATGAGAGACTTGGGTGGTGGCAAAGGATCTAGCCAGTTCTGTAATATACTTTTCCTGGTAGCTGAGGCCCATATTATCAACATGGCCTTAACATGCTTGGGGAATTTGTGTTGAGAACTGTCTATAATGTTAAATATTGCCCATTGCGGAATCAGAGGAAACACTATCCCGCCAAGATTCTGTAATTCGGCATGGATAGATTGCCACAATTTCTGCACTTTGGGACATCCCCACATGTGATGAAGTAGGTCTGTGTTTCCTGTCCCACATTTGGAACAGGCGAATGTGCCCTCTGGAGACATCCTAAACTTAATGTGTGGAGTAATATAAGCTCTATGAAGAAGTAATAAAGACATGTCTGTATAACTGCTGGAGGGGATAACCTTCCGTTGCAATAATGTGGCGTCTAAGATTTCCCCGACTGTGATGTTCTGTAGATCATTAACCCATCGTGCTGGACCTGTCGTTTTGCCTTCCCAAGATCCATGCTTACGCAACAGTGTGTAAATACTGCTTGTCGAGGCTAATTGCATTCTGGCGGTCCTAATGAAGCCATCCAAAATGTTCCTCACTCCCTCTCTACCCCCCACGGCCATGCTCTTCAAGATTAAACTTCTTGCTTGAAGAAAAAGGAATGGCTTGTTAACAAATGATGGGTAACGTTGTGCTGCTATGTCAAATGTGAGCATAGAGAATCTATCATCTAGAAGATCAGCAGCCAATATGCAACCCTGCCCAGCTAGTTCAATGTAGGGTAAGGGTGGTTTACCTCCCATAAAGCCCGGGTTACCCATAAAGGGCACAAAAGGAGAGATATTGCCTCTCAGGTGACAAAGTTTCCTACACCTCCTCTACGTCTGTATTGTTTGCCATAAGGTGGGATGGATTCTTATGTCCGCAATAAGGTCCTCGTTGGTCCTATGTAATAAAGCTGGTAATGAGATATGGGGACTTAATTGTTGGTCTAAGAGTACGTTTGCGAAATGTGAGTTGCCTCTCAACCAATCGATAATATATCTGAAATTTGCTGCTAGATTGTACTTTGCAATGTTTGGGAAATTGATGCCACCCTCCTCCTTAGGGGCTTGTAGTTTGATAAGACCTATTCTTGTACGCTTTTTGTCACCCCAAATTAAATTCCTAAAAGCAGTGTTTAGAGTTTTAACATCAGCACGTGTCAACAAAATAGGAAGTGTTTGGAAAATATACAATAATTTTGGAAATATTATCATCTTAATTAAGTGACATTTACCGGAAAAAGATAAAGAAAAATGTTTCCAGGAGTTTAGAAGGTGAAGTATGGATGTGATTAGGGGTCTAATATTAATGTGATATAAGGACATTAAATCTGCCGGGAGGTGGACACTCAAGTATTTGATAGATGTTGTGCTCCATTGGAAGGGAAGTGTCAAGTTATTTAATTTTCCTTGCTCAAACAAGGCCAAGGCCTCTGATTTATTATAATTTATTTTAAAACCTGAGCACTTGCCAAAATGTTTTACGGCCTCCATGATAACTGGAATTGCCGCTTTGGGATTGGAGATAAATAGGAGTATATCGTCAGCAAATAGCGCAATTTTAAGTGATGTGGAGCCTACCTCTATGCCCCTATATATTGCAGAATTTTGGAGGGTTCTGAGTAAAGGATCTAAAGCAAGGTTAAAAAGCAAAGGCGACAAGGGGCAGCCCTGACGTGTTCCTCTTTGGACTTCAAACGTGGAGAAGAATATGGCATTTATGGCCAGCCTGGACACCGGGTTTTTATATACAACTTTATCGCCTCACAGAACCATGGCCAAAGTTTCTAAATTCCAGGATGTCGAAAAGATAATCCCATGCGACCCTGTCAAACGCTTTGTCAGCATCCAGGCTGACCACAATAGACTCTAGACAACCATGAGATTTGCCATGGGAAATGACTCCCAAAGCCGTCCGTATGTTGTATGTTATGAATTTACCGTGGACAAACCCAATTTGTTGAGGCAATATTAGGTTAGAGATTATTTTTTGCACTCTATTTGCTAATATTTTTGTGAAGATTTTAAAGTCAGAATTTAAAAGCGATATTGGTCTATATCCTTCCACTAGTGAAGGATCTTTGCCCGGTTTGGGGAGCACTATTATGTCTGCTTCATTGAAATGGTCCGGGAGCTGCCCCGACCGAACCAACTGGTTAAAGACGTCACAGAGATGTGTCCCTATCTTACCACCCAATATCTTATAGTATTCATTACTATACCCATCTGGGCCAGGGGATTTAGCGAGCTTTAAGGAGCTGATAGTTTGGATTACTTCTGAGAGGGATATGGGAGCATTAAGAATTTCTCTGTGCTCCTCTAATATTAGGGGTGCCACCTCTGTTTGCATAAAATTTAGAATATCATCCCCTTCTCTCTTCTCCGCTTTGTACAAGGAACCAAAAAAAGATCTAAACTCCTCTATAATCTCCTCGTTCTCTGTCGATACACTGTCCTCTTTGGTCCGAATTTTGTGAATCCTTGTGGCTTTTCTGTATGGTCTTGTAAGGGATGCAAGTAATTTGCCAGGTCTATTGCCCCATTTAAAAAATTTGTGCTTTTGAAGATCAATACTATAAGTGGCCCACTCATGAGCCAGTGCCTCCGCAGACTCCTTTGCTTCAGTATATTGTTTTTTCGTGAGGGGTGTATTGTTAAGTTTAAAATTTTTATATGCTAGGGTTAAAGCCCTCTGCGTTGCCAAGGTCCGCTCCTGCAACTGTTTTTTTTATGGCTTGTATACGCAATAATTTGCCCACTCAACACAGCCTTAGAGGTATCCCAAAAAAGAATTGGTGTTTCACAATGTATTTGGTTATCAGATTTGTACATGTCCCATGAGGATTGTATGAATTTTTTGAAATCCTCTGAGTGATATAGATATGACGGGAACCTCCACTTCCTATGGGAATTGATTGGTTTAGTTAGTTTTAGGCTGAACGTTATCGGTGCATGGTCCGAGATGTACATGTTCAGAATTTTGGTGTATGTGATTCTTGACAAAAGTGAGGGACTCAACAACCAATAATCAATTCTAGCATGAGAGTTATGAGCATGCGAATAATGGGAGTAGTCTCTTTCAACAGGGTGTTGCACTCTCCATACATCTATCAATCCCAAATGATCTAACAAAGATTGTATTAGTTTCCCTTGCATATGAGGAGATTGAGAATTAGATCTATCCATCTCGACGTCGTGCACCTCATTAAAATCACCACCCACTATCATATGAGAGGTGTCCCATCCCGCAATTTTTTTAAGTACATTGGCTCGAAAGAGCGGATCCGATGAATTTGGTGCATAAATATTTATTACACTGTAGGTTATCCCCTCTATTACCAGCTTGACGCAGACAGATCTCCCAGAAGGATCTTCAAACACATCCATTACTTCATGGTCAAGACTCCTATTTATCATAATAGCGACACCCCTCTGTTTTTTAGTAAAGGAAGCCTCTGCACATAACATAAATTTCTTGCTAGAAAACCCCGGATGATCACCCTTCATCCAATGTGTCACCTGCAACAGTACAATATGAAAATTTTTTTGATGTTGATGATTTAAAATTTTTTTCCTTTTGACCGGGGAATTTAGGCCATTGACATTCCAGGAACACCATAGTAGAGATGTCATAGCGGACATTTTTTGCTTGTTGATATTAGCCATTAACCCACTCCAGTGCGGGACTTATGATAGGATATGACCTTTTCATAAAAATAGGATTCCTGCCTATCCCAGCGAGTAGGCATAAGAATCCCTAAAGCATTGAATACTTGAAATCGAGTGCAGAGACTCCCCCCCAAAAAAACCTCTCCTTCCCAAAAAACCTGTAACTGTGTAACACATTCAATATTACCCTCAAACCTGATTCCTAACTCTAAATGCAGAGATAATAATACAGCAAAAAAGAACAACATAACCAACGGATGTCAGTTGACATCACTTTATAAGATTCATGGTATTGTCGCTAAGTAATCCACTCTATAACTTGCTCATGGTGGTTGGGAAATATCCCGGACAATCTCCAGAGCCTTCACCGGGTCATCGACAGCCCAATTTTTTCCAGATAGATTGAAGCGCAATAGTGCTGGGCATTGTAGGTCAAACCTAATATTTTTGTCGGCCAGCAATTTACACACCGGGTTGAAGGCCCTACGTTTGGTCGTCACCATGGCCGAATAGTCCTGAAACATCAGAACTTTGTGCCCTTCGTATGATAAATGCGTTTTCTTCCTGTAAGCATTTAATAAACAAATTTTATCTTGGAAGTCAAGGACCTTGAATATCACCGGTCTGGGTCTGTCATTGTCCTTACCCCTCTGTGGGCCTATTCTGTGAGCTCTCTCTATTGCCATTGATATGACACGCAGATTTACCTATCTGGACCTGACCTCCCCTCCTTACTGACCAAAATCCCACAGTGTCTGTCTGCTATCTCAGCCTTCTTTTCTGCTCGCTTTCTCAAACTGAACATGGATAAAACAGAATTCATCATCTTTCCCCCACCTCATTCTACCCCTCCACCAGACCTATCCATCAATGTCAATGGCTGTCACTTTCCCCAGTCCCGCATGCTCAGTGCCTTGGGGTGATCCTCGACTTTGCCCTCTTTCAAACCACATATCCAAGCCCTCACCACCTCAAACTCAAAAATATTTCCCGAATCCGCGCATTCCTCAAAGATGAAACCACAAAAACACTAGTGCACGCCCTTGTCATCGCCCGCCTCGACTACTGCAACCTCCTACTCTCTGGCTTCCCCTCTAGCACTCTAGCACCACTCCAGTCCATCCTACACTCTGCTGCACGACTAATCCACCTGTCTCCCCGCTATTCCCCAGCCTCCCCCCTATGCCAAGACCTTCACTGGCTTCCTATTGCCCAGAGGCTCCAGTTCAAAACCCTAACCATGACATACAAAGCCATCCACAACCTGTCTCCTCCATACATCTGTGACATGGTCTCCTGGTACCTACCCACACGCAACCTTCGATCCTCTCAAGATCTCCTTCTCTACTCCCCCCTTATCTCTTCTTCCCACAACCGCATACAAGACTTCTCCCGTGCTTCCCTCATACTTTGAAACTCTCTGCCGCAAGACATAAGACTCACCAACAACGGAAACCTTCAAGAAGAACCTGAAGACCCACCTGTTCCGACAAGCCTACAGCCTGCAATGATCCTCAGTCTACTGAACCATCGCACAACCAGCTCTACCCTCTCCTAGTGTATCCTCACCCATCCCTGTAGACTGTGAGCCCTCGTGGGCAGGGTCCTCTCTCCTTCTGTACTTGTGTGTCCCTTGTCTTGCACATGTTTATTGTACTTGTCTATATTTCCCCTTTTCACATGTAAAGCGCCATGGAATAAATGGCGCTATATAAATGTATAATAATAATAATAACCTATTTTTAACATTGTAAGGGTATGTGCACACGTTCAGGAATCGGCAGCATTTTGGACTCAGGACATGTCCGCTGCGTCCAAAGCGCTGCTGCCTATTGAACGCAGGTGAATCTGCATGTGTTCATTGGGGATGCAATAAGTTATCCCATGTGCACTGTCTTGCTTTATTTCTCTGGCTATATGTGGTATCTAAGGAAATAGGGCTCCCCTTCTTTTTTTTGGAATTGCTCACAAGAGATGAAGATAATGAGGATATCTCTAGCAACCTTTTATTTTACAAAACGACAAGGACTATTTACAACAGTGACTAGATATCCTTTCCTCTACATTTGTGGTATGATGCAAATACAGTTATATGAAAAAGTTTGGGCACCCCTATTAATCTTAAGCTTAATGTTTTATAAAAATTGGTGTTTTTGCAACAGCTATTTCAGTTTGATATATCTAATAACTATTGGACACAGTAATGTTTCTGCCTTGAAATGAGGTTTATTGTACTGTGACATTCCAGGGGATTTAGCTCTAGGATCGCTGTCTGGGTAGACAGAATGGCATGAAAACAGTTCATTCAGACAGCAGTTCTGGTGAAAACTGGCCGCAACCAGCTTTATTAAAGTCCACAGCAAACAGATAAAAATAAACCATAAACAGAAAACCTGGGCTTGTCTAGCCACTAATTACACATAGATAGATTGCCCTGTCTATCCGGGTCCTGGCTCTACCAGCCTGGCCCAACACAACACATATCATATATGTTACCAGTATGGAGTTTCACAGATACTCCTCCTTGTGTCTGAAGGCATATCCAACGTCCAGACTTGAGAGAGATCCACTCCTATTCAGCTGCTATTCGCACGGATTCTCACTGAGACTACTCCTGTGTCCGGGGTACCTCCTGCACCCAGACTGAGATAGCTCACACTCCTGGAGACGCTTCTTGTGCCGGGACACCTTCCTGTGTCCAGACTGAGCGTACTTCCAATCCTGGAGCCTGTTTCTTGTGCCGGGACACCTCCCTGTGTCCAGACTAAAGACAGCTCCCAATCCTGGAGACTGCTTCCTTGTGCCGGGACACCTCCCTGTGTCCAGGCTAAAGACAGCTCCCAATCCTGGAGACTGCTTCCTTGTGCCGGGACACCTCCCTGTGTCCAGGCTAAAGACAGCTCCCAATCCTGGAGACTGCTTCCTTGTGCCGGGACACCTCCCTGTGTCCAGGCTAAAGACAGCTCCCAATCCTGGAGACTGCTTCCTTGTGCCGGGACACCTCCCTGTGTCCAGGCTAAAGACAGCTCTCAGATTGTGTTTGCAGACATCTACTTCTGGTCTCCTAATTAAGACCTGAGTAGTTTCAGGCCTGAGCTGTAAGTGTGTAATGAATGCAAGGTGTAGTGACCTTTCTCTACCACTAGGTTTACAAAGCCACACATTTCCCTTATACCTAGGTGAAATGTACACCCCATTCAACACACATTCCTTCACTGTCTCACAGTACTAACAGAAAATGTGCAATCTGCATCCAAACAAAATTTGACAGGTGCATAAGTATGGGCACCTCACCAGAAAAGTGACATTAATATTTAGTAGATCCTCGTTTTGCAAAAATAACAGCCTCTAGTCGCTTCCTGTAGCTTTTAATGAGTTCCTGGATCGTGGATGAAGGTATTTTTGACCCTTCCTCTTTACAAAACAATTCCAGTTCAGTTAAGTTTGATGGTCACCGAGCATGGACAGCCCTCTTCAAATGATCCCACAGATGTTCAATGATATTCAGGTCTGGGGACTGGGATGGCCATTCCAGAACATTGTCATTGTTCCTCTGCATGAATGCCTGTAGATTTGGAGCGGTGTTTTGATCATTGTCTTGCTGAAAGATCCATCCCCTGCGTAACTTCAACTTTGTCACTGATTCTTGAACATTATTGTCAAGAATCTGCTGATACTGAGTGGAATCCATGCGTCCCTCAACTTTAACAAGATTCCCGGTGTCGGCATTGGCCACACATCCCCAAAGCATGATGAAACCTCCACCAAATTTTACTGTGGGTAGCAAGTTTTTTTCTTGGAATGCTGTGTTTTTTGACGCCATGCATAACGCCTTTTTGTATGACCAAACAACTCAATCTTAGTTTCATAAGTCCACAGGACCTTCTTCCAAAAAGAAATTGGCTTCTCCAAATGTGCTTTTGCATACCTCAGCCGACTCTGTTTGTGGCGTGCTTGCAGAAATGGCTTCTTTCACATCTCTCCCATACAGCTTCTCCTTGTGCAAAGTGCGTTGTATAGTTGACCGATGCACAGTGACACCATCTGCAGCAAGTTGATGCTGCAGCTCTCTGGAGGTGGTCTGAGGATTGTCCTTGACTGATCTCACCATTCTTCTTCTCTGCCTTTCTGATGTTTTTCTTGGCCTGCCACTTCTGGCCTTAACAAGAACTGTCCCTGTGTTCTTCCATTTCCTTACTATGTTCCTCACAGTGGAAACGGACAGGTTAAATCTCTGAGACAGCTTTTTGTATCCTTCCCCTGAACAACTATGTTGAATAATCTTTGTTTTCAGATCATTTGACAGTTGTTTTGAGGAGCCCATGATGCCACTCTTCAGAGGAGATTCAAAAAGGAGAACAACTTACAAGTGGCCACTTTAAGAAGCTTTTCTCATGATTGCATACACCTGGCTATGAAGTTCAAAGCTCAATGAGGTTACAAAACCAAAAAAAGTGCTTTAGTAAGTCAGTAAAAAGTAGCTAGGAGTATTTAAAACAAGAAAATGATAAGGGTGGCCATACTTATGCACCTATCAAATTTTGTTTGAATGCAGATTGCACATATTCTGCTAGTACAATAAACCACATTTCAAGGCAGAAACATTACTGTGTCCAATAGTTATTAGATATATCAAACTGAAATAGCTGTTGCAAAAACACCAATTTTTATAAAACATTAAGCTTAAGATTAATAGGGGTGCCCAAACTTTTTCATTTAACTGTATGTAAAATATGTTTTTTATGTCACTTCTTTATGTCATATATTTTCACTCCTTAATTGAAATTATACACCCAGGTTCATTTTGGTCTTTTTCCCTTTACTCTTATTTTTATCTTTTTAATTTTTCATATCACTATCAGTCAATATGCACTATGTCACTTTCTCATTTATATCTTCCCAGATTAAATTCTGAGATACAATATGTCAATGAATTGGTAGTATTAGCAACTCTACATATATTTGTGAAATTCAATATTTTAGATCATAAGGCACTTTAACAAATCACACACACACATTTATTATGTCACCAATGACCACATAATTTATATAGATATTCTTACATATTCTTATCAACATATTTGTATCCTTTCCCTTCACATGCCCACGAGCGGCGTCTCTGGTGTTTACACCAGAGGACCAGCGAAAGAAGGCCTTCCATTTGGGACGATAGTTGCGAGAGGAAGAGGGCTTCCTTGCCTTGAATATAGTTTGGATAACCTGATTGGAGAATCCTGAAGTTCTTAGCGCTGTGGCTTCAATAGCCATGCCGTTAAATTGAGTAACCATGAATTCGAGAGGAAAATGGGATCCTGGAGAAGCTGGACTGGACGACCCAGGAGTTTCCACGGGGAGTCTTTATGAGGATTGATCACCTCCACATACTAAGCCCAAGTTTGGAGCTAGGAGAATGACTGGTACTCCTTCCGCCTTGATCAGCCTGGGGTTTCAGAGATGGGGAGGAAACAAATATAGAAGGACGAACTGAGACCAGATCGCCAGGGCGTTGGAGTCAACCACTGGAGGACCACAGGACCTGGAAACAAACTGAGGTATATTGTTGTTCATTCTGGACACCAAAAGATCAATGTCAAACGTGCCCTACTTTAGAAAGATCTGGTAGAAAACAGGTGGATTCACCTATGGTTAGATCCTAGTGGCTTAGGAAGTCAGGGGCCTAGTTGTTCACTCCAGGAATATGTACTGCCAAAATTACTGGCACACTCTGTTCCACCAATGACAGGATAAGAGATATCTCTGACATGACCAAATGGCTGCGGGTTCCGCCTTGGGGATTGATGTATGCCACGGCCGAGGTGTTTTCAGATTGGATGTGGATCAGACGACCCAACAGAAGGTCCTGCCAATGGAGGAAATTGTGATGTATAGCTCTGAGTTCCAGAATGTTGATGGAAAATGAGGCTTCCGAGCCCTCCAGAGGCCCTGAACCATGAGATTCTGGAATACTGTTCACCGGCTGAGAAAGACTAGCGTCCGTCGTCACGATCTCCCAACTAATCAGTAGGAAGGCTCTGTAGTGGCGAATGAGAGAAGAATGCCTCCACCAGGCAAGATACTGCTTAACTCGGGGAGGGAGGAGGATGGATCGGTCCAGGGAGGAGACAGTCTTGTCCCAATGAGACAGAAGGCCAAATTGGAGGGGTCTAGTGGGGAACTGTACAAAGGGAATCGCTTCAATTGCAGCTGATATCTTGCCCAGGATGCTCATGCAGAGACGAAGTGAACATGGGAAAGAACGTCAGAGAACTAATCTGGAGATGAAGAACCAAGAGATTTTCTTTGGAGAGAAAAATACTTGCTCGTGCAGCATAAAATAGAATTCCCAGGAAGAAAAGACGTTGGGCCGGGATCAGTGATGACTTCTATCTATTGATGATCTAGCTAAGACCAGAAAGTGTTTTCTAGAGTGAATTAGAGACTCTCACAGCATGCTCTAGAGCAGGGGTCTCAAACTCGGCAGAGTAAATGTGCCGCACAAAAAAAAAATTTAAGCTCGCGGGCCGCATTCCTTTCAAACTTAATACAGTACAAAATTATTGTTAAACAATTGTTTTTTTGAACAATTCTCTCCCTCCGAACCTCCCCATCTCTCTGTGGCCGTTCAAATAAGTTGTCAGCAGCGATGTACAGCTTACCGTATATACTCGTGTTTAAAGGGAATCTGTCACCCTAAATTGGCGGGATATTTAAATGATGGCAGTCAGGTCAGATGGGCGGTGTTTTGGGTACTTGCCTTAACATGTTGTTCGCCGCTGTCTCCATTATTTCTGGGAATTGTAGTCGTTGCCCTCAATATAACGTGCCTGCGCATTGCAATCTGCGGGCAAAGCATACTGCGCGTGCGCAATTCAACTGCCATCATTTAAATATCCCGCCAATTTAGGGTGACAGATTCCCTTTAAGCCAACCCGAGTATTAGCCGACCCCCCCTAATTTTGCCACAAAAAAACTGGGAAAACTTATTGACTCGCGTATAAGCCTAGGGTGGAAAATGCAGCAGCTACTGGTAAATTTTCAAAAATAAAAAGATACCAATAAAAGTAAAATTAATTGAGACATCAGTAGGTTAAATGTTTTTGAATATCCATATTGAATCAGGAGCCCCATATAATGCTCCATACAGTTCATGATGGCCCCATAAGATGTTCCATACAAAATACGCCCCATATAATGCTGCTCAAAGGTTAATAATGGCCCCATAAGATGCTCCATAGAATAATATGCCCCATATGCTGCTCCATAAAGGTTATGGCCCCATAAAATGCCCCATAGATTATGCCCCCATAAGATGCTCCATGTATTTTATGCCCCATAAGATGCTCCATAGATTATGCCCCCATAAAATGCTCCATAGAATAGGCCCCATATGCTGCTGCAAATAAAAAAAAATGACATACCTCTCAATGCTGGGGGACAGGTGCCGGTGTCACCGCTGGCTCAGGGCCCCGGCACCTGCGATATTCACCTGTCCCGGGTCCACCGCTGCGCGCCTCTGTATTCCGGTCCTCCGTCAGTGAATGTTCAGGCAGAGGGCGCGGCGCGCACTAACTACGTCATCGCGCCCTCTGACATGAACATTACAGCCAGAGGATAGAGCTGAGTGCAGCGGTGGACCGGAGACAGGTGAATATCGCATATACTTACCCCCTCCTGGCGCGGTCTCTGCAGCCTCCTTACTTTTTCCGCGGTCTCCAGCAGCTATTCCTTCCTTCAGCGGTCACGTGGTACCGCTCATTAAAGTCATGAATAGGTGCATATTCATGACTTTAATAAGCGGTACCACGTGACCGCTGAAGGAAGGAGCCTGAGATCGTGGTAGCAGGGGGCTGCAGAGACGCGCCAGTGGGGTTAGCATGATCTGACACACCCGCGCCCCCTCCCCCGCCGACCCCCTGGCGTATGTCATTACACAGCGCCAGAGGGATGTCATCACACAGGGCCACAGCCACTACTGAGCGGCGCACTCCTCCTCTCTTCTAGCGTGAGACATGTGGTGCACCGCGGGCCACAGATGCCTGCCTCAGGGGCTGCGTGTTTGAGACCTCTGCTCTAGAGGATGGGGCTTTGACCAGAATGTTGTCCAGGTAAGGGATTAACAGGATCCACCTGGCTTGAAGGATGGCATTGGCTGCTGTCATGATGTTTGGAAAGACCCTAGGGCAGTAGCTAAACGGCTGGGAAGAACAGTAAACTGAAAATGGGACTTGTGAACTTAAGCAAATAAATCTCGGGTGTTACAGAAAAATGGGTATGTGAAGATAGGCATCCTGTATTTTCTCAGAATAGAGGCTTTTCTGGGGTTAAATTGGAAGCTATAACTGAACACAGAGACTCCATCCTGAAATGACGTATACTGACACATACTGTATGATCAAGAGTTTGAGATCCAGGATGGGATGGACGTACCGTCCTAATTCAGCAACACAAAGAGATTGGAATAAAAACCTGTGAGGCGCTCATGTGGGGGAACTGGAATAATAATGCCTCAATGGTGGAGAGAAGTGATAGCCTTGAAAAAAAAAACGGACACTGAGGAAGGGTTCCTTGGGGGGGTTGTGAATAGAAGAACCGATACTGAGGGTGGGATGAAAAGTCTATTTTATAGCCGAAGGAGACAATCTCTGATCCAGGTGTCTTCGACCAAGGAGCCACACATCCTGGAAAAGGAGACAGACGCCCATCCTGAGGTATTCCCAAGTGGGAGTGCCCCGTCATACAGAAGAGAATCAGTTAGATCTGTTTTGCTGTCTGCGTGGTGGCCAA
>JARQOD010000003.1:261992393-262014426 GCA_033576555.1 Oophaga sylvatica | reverse complement strand
CTCCATGATCAGTCTAGAGAACCATCGTCTTATAGGGTTCGTTATCGGACCTGGAGTGCCCTTTTTTCCTCCTCTGTGAGTCGAATGGTTTTTACCATTATTTTTGTCATTCTCTCCTTTTTTGGCCTTCCGCCAAGCAGGTCTTGATGCTGGCCTTGCCCTTAGTTCTCTGAAGGGGGCAGGTACCAGTCTTCTCTATCTTCTTTCAAAAGTCCTTTGTCCCATTCTCAGTCAAGACTTTCCCTCTAGGGCTTTTTTTCACCAGGATAGGGTGGTGTTGCACCCTCCACCTTCCTTCCTTCTCAGGGTGGTATCCACCTTTCACCTGATAGAGGACTCTGTACTTTCTTCCTTCTGTCTAGCTCCGACTCATTCTCCGGAGCACTCACTAAACAGGCTAGACCTGATCAGGGCAGTGAGGATCTATCTCACTAACACCGCTTCCTTTAGGAAGTCGGATCTCCTATTCATCATCTAGATGACGCATGCCTGCAAGGCTACGATTGCGAGCCGGATCAGGTCCGCACTTCGGAGGCTCTCTGGTTATGAAGAGGTTCACTCTTCCAAGCAGTAGGCGCCTCCTGGCCGGTATACATGGGGCATCCGCCCTATAGCTCTGCAAAGCGGCATCCCGGTTTTTCATTCACAAGTCTGCAGATTATTCCGGGTCCATACCTACGCTTCGGTGGTCATCAGCCTATGCAGAGGTATCTTGCAGGCGGCAGTGGTAAGCTCTTTGATCGCAATAGAGTTTTCTGCTGTTTCCCTCCCCATGGACTGCTTTAGGAAGTCCCATGGTTATCTGTGTCCCCCAATTAAGGCGATAGAGAAAACAAGATTTTGGTTACTTACCGTAAAATCTGTTTCTCGAAGCCTTCATTGGGGGACACAGCACCCTCCCATGTCTTTTTTCTGCAACTCATATTACTTTCCTATGTGCTGTTGTTACAGTTGAGTTGTCCTTTGGGTATTCTATCATGTTGTTCTCCTACTGCTTTCTCACTAACTGAATTGCTTCTTGCAGTCGGTGGGGTGTATACTGCAGAAGAGGAGCCAACCCTTATTTTTGCATATGCATAGTGTCAGCGCCTCCTAGTGGCAGCAGCATACACCCATGGTTATCTGTGTCCCCCAATGAAGGCTTCGAGAAACAGATTTTACGGTAAGTAACCAAAATCTTGTTTTACCCCAGTCCTCAGCAGTCCACTGTACCTGTACCTTTTGCAGAATATCAGTCTGTCCATGATGTTTTTTTGGAGAGAAGTGGCTTCTTTGCTGCCCTCCTTGAGACCAGGCCTTGCTCCAAGAGTCTCCGCCTCACAGTGCGTGCAGATGCACTCACACCTGCCTGCTGCCATTCCTGAGCAAGCTCTGCACTGCTGGTAGCCCGATCCCGCAGCTGAAACACTTTTAAGAGACGGTCCTGGCGCTTGCTGGTCTTTCTTGGGTGCCCTGGAGCCTTTTTGGCAACAATGGAACCTCTCTCCTTGAAGTTCTTGATGATGCGATAGATTGTTGACTGAGGTGCAGTCTTTCTAGCTGCGATACTCTTCCCTGTTAGGCCATTTTTGTGCATTGCAATGATGACTGCACGTGTTTCTTTAGAGATAACCATGGTTAACAGAAGAGAAACAATGATGCCAAGCACCAGCCTCCTTTTAAAGTGTTCAGTGGTGTCATTCTTACTTAATCATGACAGATTGATCTCCAGCCATGTCCTCATCAACACCCACACCTGTGTTAATGGAGCTATCACTGAAAAGAGGTTAGCTGGTCCTTTTAAGGCAGGGCTGCAATGATGTTGAAATTTGTTTTGGGGGATAAAGTTCATTTTCTAGCCAAATATTGACTTTGCGAGTAATTGCTGTTAAGCTGATCACTCTGTATAACATTCTGGAGTATATGCAAATTGCCATTAGAAAAAGTGAAGCAGTAGACTTTGTAAAAATTAATATTTGTGTCATTCTCAAAACTTTTGTCCATGATTGTATTTGGCCCCCCATCCTGGTATACAACCCTCATCCTGGTATATATGGCTCCCCATGCTGGTATACAACCCTTATCCTGGTATATATGGCCCCACTTCCCCAACCTGGTATACATGGCCCCCCTTCCCCATCCTGGTATACATGATCCCCACATCCCCTCATGGTATACATGGTTCCCTCATCTCCATCATGGTATACATGGACCCCTCATCTCCATCCTGGTATACATGGTACCCTCATCTCCACAATGATATCCATGGTCCCCTTACCCCCATCCTGGTATCATTGGTCCCCTTATCCCCATCCTGGTATCCATGGTCCCCTCATCCCCATCCTGGTATACAACCCTCATCCTGGTGTATATGGCCCCACTTCCCCAACCTGGTATACATGGCCTCCCTTCCCCATCCTGGTATACATGATCCCCACATCCCCCTCATGGTATACATGGTTCCCTCATCTCCATCATGGTATACATGGTCCCCTCATCTCCATCCTGGTATACATGGTACCCTCATCTCCATAAGGATATCCATGGTCCCCTTATCCCCATCCTGGTATTAGTGGTCCCCTCATCCCCATCCTGGTATCCATGGTCCCCTCATCCCCATCCTGGTATCAATTGTCCCCTTTTCCACATCCTGGTATCCATGGTCTCCTCATCCCCATCCTGGTATACATGGTCCCCTTATCCCCATCCTGATATACATGGCCCCCATCCTGGTGCAGACAAAAAAAATCAACGATTTTACTCACCTTCCCTCTTCTCCTTTGCAGTGCTGCATTCTGTGCTTATGCCAGCAGCTGATTTTAGTATGTAAGCGGCGCATGACGTCACTGCCATGGGCACCCACATGCTGAGGTCAGCTGCCGGAATATTAACTGCTCCACATGCACGGGACTATGGGAGTGGGGAGCAGTGAATATCTCCCTCAGTCAGAATCTGGAAACTGACTAGTAGGCTGGGCTGTATTTAGCTGAGCTCATTCTGTTTTTCTGAATGCTGCTGCAGACCCAGTTCTCCCTAGTATATGTATGTATGTATACAGCAGGATGTATATACATGAGCACACACTGCTTTATACCATGCGTAATGTATATACACCCTGCAGTATTCTCTATAATAGAAATATAGTCCTATATCTCCCCTCATCCATCCATTGATCCATCCATCTATGTCAGTGAGGGGGAGTGCACAGATCACCATATCTAGGATCAGCCAGTGCTGAGCTGTGGAAATTCTCTTACAATGTGAAGGTGTGTGTGTGTGTGTATGAGCCTTCCCTGCAAAACAATCAGGTATTGAGGTAGGAAGTGATGTTTGTAATGGGTGATTTGTATGAGTTACCAACATATCTCATAAGTAATTAGGATATTTTGAGAAGTATGCATGCTGAATGTGTATACTATGTGAGTGGTGTGAGTGCTCAATGTGTATATTTTTTGAACGGAGTGCATGCTATATGTGTATACAATATGAATGGTGTGTGTGCTGCATGCGTATGCTATGTGAGCGGCGTGCATGCTGAATGTGTATAATATGTGAGCGGCGTGCGTGTTGAATATTTATACTATGTGAGTGGCATATGTGCTGCTTGTGTATACTATGTGAGCGGTGTGGGCTGAATGCATATACTATGTCAAGCATGTGTATAATATGTGAGCGGTGTGTGCTGAATGCATATACTATGTCAGTGGCATGTGTGCTGCATGTGTATAATATGTGAGCAGTGTGTGCTGAATGCATATACTACGTGAGTGGCATGTGTGCTGCATGTGTATAATATGTGAGCGGTGTGCTTGCTGCATGTGTATAATATGTGAGCTGTGTGTGCTGCATGTGTATAATATGTGAGCCGTGTGTGTGCTGCATGTGTATAATATGTGAGCGGTGTGTGCTGCATGTGTATAATATGTGAGCGGTGTGTGTGCTGCATGTGTATAATATGTGAGCGGTGTTTGTGCTGCATGTGTATAATATGTGAGCGGTGTGTGTGCTGCATGTGTATAATATGTGAGCAGTGTGTGCTGCATGTGTATAATATGTGAGCCGTGTGTGTGCTGCATGTGTATAATATGTGAGCGGTGTGTGCTGCATGTGTATAATATGTGAGCGGTGTGTGTGCTGCATGTGTATAATATGTGAGCGGTGTTTGTGCTGCATGTGTAAATTATGTGAGCGGTGTGTGTGCTGCATGTGTATAATATGTGAGCGGTGTGTGTGCTGCATGTTTATAATATGTGAGAGGTGTTTGTGCTGCATGTGTATAATATGTGAGCGGTGTGTGTGCTGCATGTGTATAATATGTGAGCGGTGTGGGCTGAATGCGTATACTATGAGCAGCGTGTGTGCTAATTGCATATATTATGTAAGCATTTTTAAAGGATCATGTGGCTTTTCTAAAAAGGTACAAACAATGGGTAAAAAGAAACATTTTTGTGCAAAATGTATCATCACCATGCAGTATTGTGGGGGTACACGTGGTATCCATGAAAAAACGGATACCATACGTACTGTACACACGGGGACATGTGAAGGAGGCTTTAGACGGACCACCGATGGGGCCATAGACTGTAGTGACATGAACGGAGTTCAAATGAACTGTGCTTGTGTTTTTTTTCTGAACATGTCCATTTGTTCAGATGGGCAGAGAAAGGTAGCAGATTACACGTTTCTGCTCATCTGAACAAATGAACATGTTCAGAAAAAGAAACACAAATGGAGCGCAATTGAACTCCGTTTGTCATTACAGTCCCATTTTTAGGGGGATACAGACAGAACCCATGAACGTCCAGCAGAAGCAAAGTGTGAAACTCGGGCTTATCACACTTATGCTAACCAGAGGCGCTACCAAGTAACAGGCCTGGAATCCAGGGACGTGTCTCCTTAGAACACAGCACGCTGAGCTGCCAGTCTCAAGATGGCTGCTCTCATGGGCTGTATTCTGGCTGCTATAATAACTATATTCACAGTCATTATGCTCCCAAAAGTGAATTTATCCAAGCTTAGTTACATTTACTTGATCCCTACTGAAATATAACCAGTTATGTTTGATGGTGATAAGTCCTCTTTAAGCATTTATGGCAAAACCATAAACAGTCCTATGCATTATTCAGTACTGTCAAGAGGAGTCACGTGAGATGTCCTGCTCTAATTAATTGATTAAAAAAACAGGGATATTCAAATTTGTTTTTATTCCCAGCAGATGGATTCACTGGAAACTCAGAAAGACAACTGACTTCATCCCCAGATTGTAAATTAGATGTTAAAAATATCACACCAAAGACTTCAAAAGAAGACTTCATCAACCCAAATCAACCATCAGTTCTTCACAGCAAACAGCAGTTATCTGATCCTTCTACTTCATCAGATCAGTCACTAATAACTAAACAAAGTGCAGGTCAAAACAGGGACAAATTGTTTCCATGTCCTCAGTGTGGAAAATATTTTAAAAGCAAGGCAAGTCTCCTTAAACATAAGCTCCTTCATTTAGATAAGAAACCATATTCATGTTCGCAATGTGGGAAAGGTTTTACGCAGAAATCGGGTCTTATTAAACATGAGAGAATTCATACAGATGAGAGGCCATTTCCGTGTTCTAAATGTGGGAAAAGTTTTACACAGAAATCAGTTCTTGTTGAACATCAGAGAGGTCACTCAGGAGAAAAACCATTTTCATGTTCAGAGTGTGGAAAATGTTTTACTTGGAAATCTGTTCTTTTTGAACATCAGAAAACACATACAGGAAAGAAACCATACACATGTGAGCAGTGCGGGAAATCTTTCACTCAGAAATCGAATCTGGTTGATCATCAGAAAACTCATACAGGAGAAAAGCCTTTCTCATGTTTTGATTGTGGAAAATGTTTCAGCCGTAAATCAGGTCTAGTTCAACATCAACGACTTCATACTGGGGAAAATCCATGTATGGAATGTGGGAAATATTTTACCCAGAAATCGGATCTTATTAAACATCAACGGACTCACACTGGAGAGAGGCCATTCTCATGTCTAGTATGTGGGAAATGTTTTACTCAGAAGTCATCTCTTGTTGGACATCAGAAATGTCACACAGGGGAGAAACCATTTTCATGTTTACAGTGTGGAAAATGTTTTACTCGAAAATCGGTTCTGTTGGACCATCAAAAAACACACACTGGGGAGCGGCCTTTCCCATGTTTGAATTGTGGAAAATGTTTTGCCCAGAAGTCAGATCTTGTTGTTCATCACAGAGTACACACAGGGGAGAAGCCATATTCATGTGCAGCATGTGGGAAGTGCTTTACTCAGAAATCATCCCTTGCTGAACATCAGAAAATTCACACAGGGGAGAAGCCGTTCTCATGCGCGGAATGTGGGAAATGTTTTACCCAGAAATCTTCTCTTGTTAAACATCAGATTACTCATACAGGGCTTCGATCCTTTTCATATTCAGAAAGTGAAATGTTTTATCCTGAAATCAATATTTTACCAGCAGAAAATTCCATTAAGGAAGAAGCTTTACTAAATATTCAGTGTGTAGAAAATGATTCGCCTGAGGAAGAAACCGGTGAAGATATTTGATCCCGATTAGTCAAAACTGGTGTTTTTTACTCTATTTTTGATGGAAGGGACTGGAATAAGATTCATTAAGAGACGTTCATGTAAAATGTGGTACATCTTTCAGATGCCGTGTGCCACAGCGCTTAAAATTTGAAGAATTTTTGTGCAATTATGAGTTTCAAGTGGTTTATATCAGAAAACTGCTCGATGAATCTGGGCCTTTGTGTGTTTTTATGAATCATGTACAGTGTTCATTTTATGGCAAAATTTACCTTTTTTAATAAGTATAGTGGTCTATAGTAACTCAAATAAAAGGAGAATAGGATAGCACATTAAGCCTGCCGAATTAGTGACTCCGCGAGCATCCCATTCCTCATTCTATATTAATCATAAGTAAGAGGCCAACAACAGTTCACACGTGGTTACTTAGTCTTAGAAGTAAGCCTACAGTAAGCTATTTCTAGTGTGGATTGTCCGTTGATTGCAGCATCACAAAAACCAACAAAGCTAAGTATATTAGTCGTGTGGTGTCCAATTTTATAGAAACCAAGAAGAAGGAAACTCCCACCCCCACCCTGAAAAAAGACTACTTTTATTATTATATATCTAAAAACATGTCCATATTAGAACCACTCCCAAAATACCTATAGATAAAAAGGTGTGCATATTATTTGGTGTGACCAAATCAAAAGAGGACTAGCAATTTCTGATGAGCCCTAGAAGACTGTTTAACTACCTAGGGGCGGAGATTAGCACCCTAAAATAGCGACACGGCATCCCCGCACAACTAGTATCTCTTGACACCATAATACACACCTACGCTAGACATTGTCACACACAAGTGGTAGATGCACCACAAGACCCAGGAATATCAAATCCAATATCCACTATGGGATTAAGTATCAACAATGAAGACATTCGACTGAGCTAAGTATGGCATTTTTAAAATAATATTCCTGGGATTCTCTATGTAATAATAATAATTTTATTTCTATAGTGGCAACATACTCCGTAGCACTTTACATTTTAAAGGGGACTTGTACAGACAATAGATATTTTTTTTATGTTTAATCTGGTTTTTATTGAAAAGAAATTTAGAACAATCGAGTAACAAAGGATTCAAAAACATAATGATTACTGAGTACAAAATTAACACATTTTTTTTTTACTTACTGCAAAGTCAAAGGTTTGCATACGCTAAAATTACTATGCCTTTAAACAATTCTGGACTGCCCATATGATGATGTCATGTGTTTGGATGCTTCTGATAGTTTTTTTTTTTTTTGCAACATCTGAGTTAATTAAAGACATACCAGTGGATGTATAGTGGGGGGAAATAAGTATTTGATCCCTCACTGATTTTGTAAGTTTGCCCACTGACAAAGACATTCTAGACAGTCTATAATTTTAAGGGTAGGTTAATTTTAACATTGAGAGATAGAATATCAAAAATAAAATCCAGAAAATCACATTGTATAAATTATAGAAATGTATTTTCATTTTGCAGTGAGAAATAAGTATTTCATCCCTCTGGCAAACAAGACTTAATACTTGGTGGCAAAACCCTTGTTGGCAAGCTCAGCTGTCAGACGTTTTTTTGTAGTTAATGATGAGGTTTGTGCACATGTCAGGAGGAATTTTGGTCCATTCCTCTTTGCAGATCATCTCTAAATCATTAAGATTTTGATAATGTCACTTGGCAACCTGGAGCTTCTACTCCCTCCATAAGTTTTCTATGGGATTAAAGTCTGGAGACTGGCTAGGCTACTCCATGACCTTAATATGCTTCTTTTTGAGCCTCTCCTTTGTTGCCTTGGCTGTATGTTTTGGGTCATTGTCTTGCTGGAAGACCCAGCCACAATCCATTTTTAATGTCCTGGCGGAGGGAAGGAGGTTGTCACTCAGGATTTTACGGTACATGGCTCCTTCCATTCTCCCATTGTTAAGTAGTTCTGTGCCCGTACCAGAGAAACACCCCCAAAACATAATGTTTCCACCTCCATGCTTGACAGTGGGGCTGGTGTTCTTCGGGTCTTAGGCAGCATTTCTCTTCCTCCAAACACGGCGAGTTGCGTTAATGCCAAAGAGCTCAATTTTTGTCTTATCTGACCACAGCACCTTCTCCAAATCACTCACAGAATCATCCAGGTGTTCATTGGCAAACTTCTGATGAGCCTGCGCATGTGCCTTCTTGAGCAGGGGGATCTTTCGGGTACGGCAAAATTTTAAACCTTTACGGTGTAATATGTTACCAATGGTTTTCTTGGTGACTGTGGTTCCAGCTGCCTTGAGATCATTAACAGGTTCCCCCCATGTAGTTTTAGACTGATCTCTCACCTTATGATCAAGGATACCCCACGAGGTGAGATTTTGCATGGTGCCCCAGATCGATGTTGATCGGTGTAATTTTGTATTTCTTCCCTTTTCTTACTATTGCACCAACAGATGTCTCCTTCTCACCCAATGCCTTACTTATGGTTTTGTAGCCCATTCCAGCTTTGTGCAGGTCTATGATCTTGTCCCTGACATCCTTATAAAGCTCTTTGCCCATGTTGTATAGGTTACAGTCTGACTGATTGAGTCTGTGGACGGGTGTATTTTATAAAGGTGACTATGTAAGACAGCTGTCTTTAATGCAAGTAACGAGTTGATTAGGAGTGTCTAACTGGTCTGTAGGAGCCAGAACTCTTAATAGTTGGTAGGGGATCAAATACTTATTTCCCACTGCAAAACGCAAATTTATATAATTTATGCAATGTGATTTTCTGGATTTTATTTTGATATTCTATCAATGTTAAAATTAGCCTACCCTTAAAATTATAGACAGCTCATGTCTTTGTCAAGTGGGCAAACTTACAAAATCTGCAAGGGATCAAATACTTATTTCCCCACTGTATTTTAATGCACACCTGAAACACACTGCTTCTTTGTGCACTCATGGGAAATTCTCAAGAAGTCAGCCAAGATATCAGGAAGAGAGTTGAGGACTTGCACAAGTCTGTCTCATCCTTGGGTACAATTTCAAGATACCAGAAGGTGCCTTGTTCATCTGTACAATATACACAAGTACAAACAAGATGGGAGTATTCAGCCATCATACCGCTCAGGAAGGAGACGGGTTATGTGTCCTAGAGATGAACGTGCTTTGGTCCGACATGTGCATTTCAACTCAAGGACAAAAGGAAAAGACCTTGTGAAGATGATGATGGATGCTGCTAACATTGTGTTAATATCCACAGTGAAACAAGTACTGTATCAACATGGGCTGAAAGGCCACTCTGCCAGTAAGATACCATTACTCCAAAAGAAACATAAAAAATCCAGATTGTTTGCAAATGAACACAGGAACAAAGACCTTAATTTTTTGAGACACGTCCTGTGGTCTGATGAAACTAAAATTGACCTTTTTGGGCACAATGACCATCGTTGCGTTTGGAGGAAAAAGGGAGACGCTTGGAAGCCTAAGAACACCATCTCAACTTTGAAAGACGGGATTGGCAGCATCATGTTGTGGGGTTGTTTCTCTGCAGGAGGGGCTGTACACTTGACAAAATAGATGGCATCATGAGAAAAGAAGTTTATCTGGCAATACTGAAGCAACATCTCAACACATCAGCCAGGAAATTAAAGCTTGGGCGGAAATGGGTCTTCTAAATGGACAATGACAAGAGGCATACTGCCAAAATGGTAACAGTGGCTTTAGAATAACAAAGTCAATGTTTTGAAGTGGCCATCACAAAGCCCTGATCTCAATCCTATTGAAAATGTATGGGCAAAGCTGAAAAGGCAGATGCGAGCAAGGCGATCTACAAACCTGGATCAGCTACACCAGATTTGTCAGGAGACATGGGCTCAAATTCAGACCAACTTTGTAAGAAGCTTATGGAAAAATATCCCAAACGTTTGACCAAGTCATTCAGTTTAAGAGCAGTGGTACCAAATACTAGTGAAATGTATGTAAACTTTTGACTTTACAGTAAGTAAAAAAAAAAAATGCCTTAAAACATTCTCTACCTCTAATTATTATTCTGGCATTTGGCAAACACTAACAATTATGGTAATCCTAATTGACCTAAAACGGAAAATGTTTATTCTGATTTCATGTCAGATATTGAGAAAAATATGCATATGTGTCTTTTTATACAGTGTATGTAAATTTCTGGTTTCAACTGTGTTTATCTTTTTTTTGTGATATATTTACATTGTCCTCGGATAGCTGTTATATGTCCACCACATGATGGATATTGGATTTGATATTCCTGGGTTTTGTGGTGCATCTACTTTTATAGTGCCAACCTACGTGGCTAGGTAGGTAAACAGTTTTGTAGGGCTTATTAGGGTGGATTGTTAGCCCTTTTTTGGTCTTGGTCACATCAACTGCTATACACACCTTGTTATCTTTATGTATTTTGAGAATGGTTCTAATATGGACATGTTTTAAGATATATTATAAGTTATTTTTTAGTTTTTTTTCCTACACTTTGATTTCTGTTGATTGCTGCAACCCCTGGCAAAAATTATGGAATCACCGGCCTTGGAGGATGTACATTCAGTTGTTTTGTTTTGTTGAAAAAAAGCAGATCACAGACATGGCACAAAACTGAAGTCATTTCAAATGGCCACTTTCTGGCTTTAAGAAACACTAAAAGAAATCAAGAACAAATAATGTGGTAGTCAGTAATGGTCATTTTTTTAACCAAGCATAGGGAACAAATTATGGAATCACTCAATTCTGAGGGAAAAAATTATGGAATCACCCTGTAAATTTTCATTCACAAAACTAACACCTGCATCAAATTAGATCTGCTCGTTAGTGTGCATCTAAAAAGGAGTGATCACACCTTGGAGAGTTGTTGCACCAAGTGGACTGACATGAATCATGGCTCCAACACGAGAGATGTCAATTGAAACAAAGGAGAGGATTATCAAACTCTTAAAAGAGGGTAAATCATCACCCAATATTGCAAAAGATGTTGGTTGTTCACAGTCAGCTGTGTCTAAAATCTGGACCAAATACAAACAACATGGGAAGGTTGTTAAAGGCAAACATACTTGTAGACCAAGGAAGACATCAAAGCGTCAAGACCTGAAACTTAAAGCAATATGTCTCCAAAACAGGAAATGCACAACAAAACAAATGAGGAACGAATGGGTGGAAACTGGAGTCAACGTCTGAGACCGAACTGTAAGAAACTGCCTAAAGGAAATGGGATTTACATACAGAAAAGCTAAATGAAAGCCATCATTAACACCTAAACTAAAAAAAAACACGGTTACAATGGGTTAAGGTAAAGCAATCGTGGACTGTGGATGACTGGATGAAAGTCATATTCAGTGATTAATCGCGAATCTGAATTTGGCAAGGTGATGATGCTGGAACTTTTGTTTAGTGCCTTTCCAATGAGATTTATAAAGATGACTGCCTGAAGAGAACATGCAAATTTCCACAGTCATTGATGATATGGGGCTGCATGTCAGGTAAAGGCACTGGGGAGATGGCTGTCATTGCATCTTCAATAAATGCACAAGTTTATGTTGATATTTTGGACACTTTTCTTATCCTATCAATTGAAAGGATGTTTGGGGATGATGAAATCATTTTTCAAGATGATAATGCATCCTGCCATAGAGTAAAAACTGTGAAAACATTCCTTGAAAAAAGACACATAAGGTCAATGTCATGGCCTGCAAATAGTCCCGATCTCAATCCAACTGAAAATCTTTGGTGGAAGTTGAAGTAAATGGTCCATGACAAGGCTCCAACCTGCAAAGTTGATCTGGCAACAGCAATCAGAGAAAGTTGGAGCCAGATTGATGAAGAGTACTGTTTGACACTCATTAAGTCCATGCCTCAGAGACTGCAAGCTGTTGTAAAAGCCAGAGGTGGTGCAACAAAATACTACTGATGTGTTGGAGTGTTTTTTGATTGTTTGTTTTTCATGATTCCATAATTTTTTCCCTCAGAATTGAGTGATTCCATAATTTTTTCCCTATGCTTGGTTAAAAAAAATAACACTTCTGACTACCACATTATTTGTTCTTTATTTCTTTTAGTGTTTCTTAAAGCCAGAAAGTTGACATTTGAAATGACTTCAGTTTTGTGCCATGTCTGTGATCTGTTTTTTTTCAACAAAATAAAACAGCTGAATGAACATCCTCCAAGGTCGGTGATTCCATAATTTTTGCCAGGGGTTGTATATCACCTAATGCTAAGTTTTCTGTTGAACACAGTTTTCTAACACATGCTAAAAAGCTATTAAGTTTGTAATTAGTTACAAATGAACTTTATATACAGTGTTTTTTTCTAGAATGTTTGTGTATTTCTCTAACATAATACTTTTTTTTTTCCCCCTAGTTGGTCCGTTTACATTTCACTGTGTATTAATTTAATATGCATTCTGTGTGTGCATTGTCTAAATATCAATAAATTTCCTTTAAATGGTGTTAATATTGTAGATTGGTTGGGAAAGAAAGTTACTGCCTGTTCTTTCTGTATTACTTCATTGAGAGATTCAGGGTACCATGCTATATGCTGCTGCCGCTAGGAGGCTGACGCTAGACAAAAAAGTTAACTCTTTAGCAGAGTACACCCACAACTGGAACCAAGCTAATCAGTTTTAACTTTGTGTGAGTAGGAGTTACGCGAGTCTGTCCTCAGAACCGTTTTTACTTCAGGTTTTTTTGTTTTTATTTTAATCTTTTACCCTTTGTTTTTCATATTCAGCTTGTTGTTGCGAAACAGTGGAAATATCACTCTGTCACACCACACAGAGACAGAGAGCACAGCGCTAAAAATGTCACAATGTATCCTCTCTGGTTTACACAGCAGGACCCTAACCCTCTAATGCTTGAAGAATGGAGCATCCAGGTGGATGGTCCTTGCCACCTATCTCCGGCCCTCATGTCTACCATAGCGAGACGTGTGCAGGAAGGGAAGACGTACTTTATTCCAGTGACTCCAATTCCCAGGACTCTTGATGACCATCTTTTATTCTGCCAAGAAGCATGCAGGATCCATCTTCAGGAACAGATACTCTCAACTATTCATACAGTGGGGTGCTCCTTAGCATTCTTGTCCAAATTCCCTGATGGTAGTGTCTTTGGTTTGCCCTGATCTTGTCTGTTGCTATCTGCATCACCCTTACACTCCCAGCGGATTCAGTTAAAAATCTAGGCCCCAGCTTTTACAAGGTTGATTTGCTCCGCTAGGCCATGCCACTTGCCTTTTCTTCAGCCAATCGAACACACGCAGGATTTCCCCTTCTGCTTTCCCGGCCCACTCACCAGCCCTTGACTAATAAGCTCTCCTCTTCTTCACCGGCCAATCACAGCCGCATGGACACCTTTGCATGCTTTCTTAACTCCACTCCTCACTTTCTCATTGGTATCTCCTCAATCTGTCCCTGACCTAACCAGGGTATCTTATACTCTTGTTTCGGTTATAGAGTATCTGTCTAATCCCTAGCCACCCCTGATACTCCGGTACTCACCAGTCAACTTGCTCCATCATGGTAGATTGCACAAGAGATCCAAAAAGCAAATGCGAACTAGCTCCTCCTCTAGCTCTCATTCTCCCTCCTCTTTCTCCCTCCTCTTTCTCTAGGATGGCTTCCATTTTTCTTTCTTTTTCTCTTGAACCTCAGGCAATTCATGAATCATACCTCGATTCCGAGTCGGACTCGGACCTCCGACCTGGCATCGAAGCTTTGTGACATGATGGACAGTCTGGTTCTAGCTGGTAAGTAGACTTTAAATATTAAGGAAAAGGACCATTTGCACTTGAAGCGAACAATACCCTTTAAAAAGACCTCCATGGGGATTTTCTAACCACAAGGAGTTGGATAATGTATTTTTTAAGGAGTTTGGGAGCACCTGGAAAAATGTTTCCAGCGAAGGAGACGTATGGACATCTTATACCCCTTTTCCCTCCGGCCTAAAAAATCAAAACTGTTCGGAGTCCCCGACTTTGGACCCTTCAGTGTCCCAGCTGTCCACCAACACTATCCTTTCACTCCCAGGTGGAGTGTATCTCAAGGATCCTATCAACAGAAAAATTGAATCTCTGGCCAAGTCTGCCTTCAAAGCTGCGGGAATGGCTCTCTGTCCATATTTCGCCTCCACTTGAAAAAAACTTCTATGTCAGGGCATCCTCTCTGGCACCCCTCCAACCAAATCTGTGCACCTGGCAGACCAGATAGCCCACATGGGAAAATATCTCTGCGTCCCATGATGCCAACAGATGCTCTGCTCTGGCTTCGAGCATTACCTTGACCATTTTTAGAATTCTGTGGCTGAAAACATGGAATGTGTATTCTGCATTTAAGAAATCTCTCACCAGTCTTCCCTTTCAAGGTTCGCACCTCTTCGGAACCAAATTGGATTAGATCATTTCAGATTCACCTTGCTTCCCCAATTGCCCTCCTCACAGAAGACAAACTTTTCAGTTTTGTTCCTTTCGACAATTTTTATCTAACGGGTATTCCAATCGACAAGGTAACTGCACAACAAGAGAGACCTTCCTGTATGCCGGCACCATCTTGGCCACCACGCAGACAGCAAAACAGATCTAACTGATTCTCTTCTGTATGACGGGGCACTCCCACTTGGGAATACCCTCAGGATGGGCGTCTGTCTCCTTTTCCAGGATGTGTGGCTCCTTGGTCGAAGACACCTGGATCAGAGATTGTCTCCTTCGGCTATAAAATAGACTTTTCATCCCACCCTCAGTATCGGTTCTTCTATTCACAACCCCCCCAAGGAACCCTTCCTCAGTGTCCGTTTTTTTTTTCAAGGCTATCACTTCTCTCCACCATTGAGGCATTATTATTCCAGTTCCCCCACATGAGCGCCTCACAGGTTTTTATTCCAATCTCTTTGTGTTGCTGAATTAGGACGGTACGTCCATCCCATCCTGGATCTCAAACTCTTGATCATACAGTATGTGTCAGTATACGTCATTTCAGGATGGAGTCTCTGTGTTCAGTTATAGCTTCCAATTTAACCCCAGAAAAGCCTCTATTCTGAGAAAATACAGGATGCCTATCTTCACATACCCATTTTTCTGTAACACCCGAGATTTATTTGCTTAAGTTCACAAGTCCCATTTTCAGTTTACTGTTCTTCCCAGCCGTTTAGCTACTGCCCTAGGGTCTTTCCAAACATCATGACAGCAGCCAATGCCATCCTTCAAGCCAGGTGGATCCTGTTAATCCCTTACCTGGACAACATTCTGGTCAAAGCCCCATCCTCTAGAGCAGAGGTCTCAAACACGCAGCCCCTGAGGCAGGCATCTGTGGCCCGCGGTGCACCACATGTCTCACGCTAGAAGAGAGGAGGAGTGCGCCGCTCAGTAGTGGCTGTGGCCCTGTGTGATGACATCCCTCTGGCGCTGTGTAATGACATACGCCAGGGGGTCGGCGGGGGAGGGGGCGCGGGTGTGTCAGATCATGCTAACCCCACTGGCGCGTCTCTGCAGCCCCCCTGCTACCACGATCTCAGGCTCCTTCCTTCAGCGGTCACGTGGTACCGCTTATTAAAGTCATGAATATGCACCTATTCATGACTTTAATGAGCGGTACCACGTGACCGCTGAAGGAAGGAATAGCTGCTGGAGACCGCGGAAAAAGTAAGGAGGCTGCAGAGACCGCGCCAGGAGGGGGTAAGTATATGCGATATTCACCTGTCTCCGGTCCACCGCTGCACTCAGCTCTATCCTCTGGCTGTAATGTTCATGTCAGAGGGCGCGATGACGTAGTTAGTGCGCGCCGCGCCCTCTGCCTGAACATTCACTGACGGAGGACCCGGAATACAGAGGCGCGCAGCGGTGGACCCGGGACAGGTGAATATCGCAGGTGCCGGGGCCCTGAGCCAGCGGTGACACCGGCACCTGTCCCCCAGCATTGAGAGGTATGTCATTTTTTTTTATTTGCAGCAGCATATGGGGCCTATTCTATGGAGCATTTTATGGGGGCATAATCTATGGAGCATCTTATGGGGCATAAAATACATGGAGCATCTTATGGGGGCATAATCTATGGGGCATTTTATGGGGCCATAACCTTTATGGAGCAGCATATGGGGCATATTATTCTATGGAGCATCTTATGGGCCATTATTAACCTTTGAGCAGCATTATATGGGGCGTATTTTGTATGGAACATCTTATGGGGCCATCATGAACTGTATGGAGCATTATATGGGGCTCCTGATTCAATATGGATATTCAAAAACATTTAACCTACTGATGTCTCAATTAATTTTACTTTTATTGGTATCTTTTTATTTTTGAAAATTTACCAGTAGCTGCTGCATTTTCCACCCTAGGCTTATACGCGAGTCAATAAGTTTTCCCAGTTTTTTTGTGGCAAAATTAGGGGGGGTCGGCTAATACTCGGGTTGGCTTAAAGGGAATCTGTCACCCTAAATTGGCGGGATATTTAAATGATGGCAGTTGAATTGCGCACGCGCAGTATGCTTTGCCCGCAGATTGCAATGCGCAGGCACGTTATATTGAGGGCAACGACTACAATTCCCAGAAATAATGGAGACAGCGGCGAACAACATGTTAAGGCAAGTACCCAAAACACCGCCCATCTGACCTGACTGCCATCATTTAAATATCCCGCCAATTTAGGGTGACAGATTCCCTTTAAACACGAGTATATACGGTAAGCTGTACATCGCTGCTGACAACTTATTTGAACGGCCACAGAGAGATGGGGAGGTTCGGAGGGAGAGAATTGTTCAAAAAAACAATTGTTTAACAATAATTTTGTACTGTATTAAGTTTGAAAGGAATGCGGCCCGCGAGCTTAAATTTTTTTTTATGTGCGGCACATTTACTCTGCCGAGTTTGAGACCCCTGCTCTAGAGCATGCTGTGAGAGTCTCTAATTCACTCTAGAAAACACTTTCTGGTCTTAGCTAGATCATCAATAGATAGAAGTCATCACTGATCCCGGCCCAACGTCTTTTCTTCCTGGGAATTCTATTTTATGCTGCACGAGCAAGTATTTTCTCTCCAAAGAAAATCTCTTGGTTCTTCATCTCCAGATTAGTTCTCTGACGTTCTTTCCCATGTTCACTTCGTCTCTGCATGAGCATCCTGGGCAAGATATCAGCTGCAATTGAAGCGATTCCCTTTGTACAGTTCCCCACTAGACCCCTCCAATTTGGCCTTCTGTCTCATTGGGACAAGACTGTCTCCTCCCTGGACCGATCCATCCTCCTCCCTCCCCGAGTTAAGCAGTATCTTGCCTGGTGGAGGCATTCTTCTCTCATTCGCCACTACAGAGCCTTCCTACTGATTAGTTGGGAGATCGTGACGACGGACGCTAGTCTTTCTCAGCCGGTGAACAGTATTCCAGAATCTCATGGTTCAGGGCCTCTGGAGGGCTCGGAAGCCTCATTTTCCATCAACATTCTGGAACTCAGAGCTATACATCACAATTTCCTCCATTGGCAGGACCTTCTGTTGGGTCGTCTGATCCACATCCAATCTGAAAACACCTCGGCCGTGGCATACATCAATCCCCAAGGCGGAACCCGCAGCCATTTGGTCATGTCAGAGATATCTCTTATCCTGTCATTGGTGGAACAGAGTGTGCCAGTAATTTTGGCAGTACATATTCCTGGAGTGAACAACTAGGCCCCTGACTTCCTAAGCCACTAGGATCTAACCATAGGTGAATCCACCTGTTTTCTACCAGATCTTTCTAAAGTAGGGCACGTTTGACATTGATCTTTTGGTGTCCAGAATGAACAACAATATACCTCAGTTTGTTTCCAGGTCCTGTGGTCCTCCAGTGGTTGACTCCAACGCCCTGGCGATCTGGTCTCAGTTCGTCCTTCTATATTTGTTTCCTCCCCATCTCTGAAACCCCAGGCTGATCAAGGCGGAAGGAGTACCAGTCATTCTCCTAGCTCCAAACTTGGGCTTAGTATGTGGAGGTGATCAATCCTCATAAAGACTCCCCGTGGAAACTCCTGGGTCGTCCAGTCCAGCTTCTCCAGGATCCCATTTTCCTCTCGAATTCATGGTTACTCAATTTAACGGCATGGCTATTGAAGCCACAGCGCTAAGAACTTCAGGATTCTCCAATCAGGTTATCCAAACTATATTCAAGGCAAGGAAGCCCTCTTCCTCTCGCAACTATCGTCCCAAATGGAAGGCCTTCTTTCGCTGGTCCTCTGGTGTAAACACCAGAGACGCCGCTCGTGGGCATGTGAAGGGAAAGGATACAAATATGTTGATAAGAATATGTAAGAATATCTATATAAATTATGTGGTCATTGGTGACATAATAAATGTGTGTGTGTGATTTGTTAAAGTGCCTTATGATCTAAAATATTGAATTTCACAAATATATGTAGAGTTGCTAATACTACCAATTCATTGACATATTGTATCTCAGAATTTAATCTGGGAAGATATAAATGAGAAAGTGACATAGTGCATATTGACTGATAGTGATATGAAAAATTAAAAAAGATAAAAATAAGAGTAAAGGGAAAAAGACCAAAATGAACCTGGGTGTATAATTTCAATTAAGGAGTGAAAATATATGACATAAAGAAGTGACATAAAAAACATATTTTACATACAGTTAAATGAAAAAGTTTGGGCACCCCTATTAATCTTAAGCTTAATGTTTTATAAAAATTGGTGTTTTTGCAACAGCTATTTCAGTTTGATATATCTAATAACTATTGGACACAGTAATGTTTCTGCCTTGAAATGTGGTTTATTGTACTAGCAGAATATGTGCAATCTGCATTCAAACAAAATTTGATAGGTGCATAAGTATGGCCACCCTTATCATTTTCTTGTTTTAAATACTCCTAGCTACTTTTTACTGACTTACTAAAGCACTTTTTTTGGTTTTGTAACCTCATTGAGCTTTGAACTTCATAGCCAGGTGTATGCAATCATGAGAAAAGCTTCTTAAAGTGGCCACTTGTAAGTTGTTCTCCTTTTTGAATCTCCTCTGAAGAGTGGCATCATGGGCTCCTCAAAACAACTGTCAAATGATCTGAAAACAAAGATTATTCAACATAGTTGTTCAGGGGAAGGATACAAAAAGCTGTCTCAGAGATTTAACCTGTCCGTTTCCACTGTGAGGAACATAGTAAGGAAATGGAAGAACACAGGGACAGTTCTTGTTAAGGCCAGAAGTGGCAGGCCAAGAAAAACATCAGAAAGGCAGAGAAGAAGAATGGTGAGATCAGTCAAGGACAATCCTCAGACCACCTCCAGAGAGCTGCAGCATCAACTTGCTGCAGATGGTGTCACTGTGCATCGGTCAACTATACAACGCACTTTGCACAAGGAGAAGCTGTATGGGAGAGATGTGAAAGAAGCCATTTCTGCAAGCACGCCACAAACAGAGTCGGCTGAGGTATGCAAAAGCACATTTGGAGAAGCCAATTTCTTTTTGGAAGAAGGTCCTGTGGACTTATGAAACTAAGATTGAGTTGTTTGGTCATACAAAAAGGCGTTATGCATGGCGTCAAAAAAACACAGCATTCCAAGAAAAAAACTTGCTACCCACAGTAAAATTTGGTGGAGGTTTCATCATGCTTTGGGGATGTGTGGCCAATGCCGACACCGGGAATCTTGTTAAAGTTGAGGGACGCATGGATTCCACTCAGTATCAGCAGATTCTTGACAATAATGTTCAAGAATCAGTGACAAAGTTGAAGTTACGCAGGGGATGGATCTTTCAGCAAGACAATGATCAAAACACCGCTCCAAATCTACAGGCATTCATGCAGAGGAACAATGACAATGTTCTGGAATGGCCATCCCAGTCCCCAGACCTGAATATCATTGAACATCTGTGGGATCATTTGAAGAGGGCTGTCCATGCTCGGTGACCATCAAACTTAACTGAACTGGAATTGTTTTGTAAAGAGGAAGGGTCAAAAATACCTTCATCCACGATCCAGGAACTCATTAAAAGCTACAGGAAGCGACTAGAGGCTGTTATTTTTGCAAAACGAGGATCTACTAAATATTAATGTCACTTTTCTGGTGAGGTGCCCATACTTATGCACCTGTCAAATTTTGTTTGGATGCAGATTGCACATTTTCTGTTAGTACTGTGAGACAGTGAAGGAATGTGTGTTGAATGGGGTGTACATTTCACCTAGGTATAAGGGAAATGTGTGGCTTTGTAAACCTAGTGGTAGAGAAAGGTCACTACACCTTGCATTCATTACACACTTACAGCTCAGGCCTGAAACTACTCAGGTCTTAATTAGGAGACCAGAAGTAGATGTCTGCAAACACAATCTGAGAGCTGTCTTTAGCCTGGACACAGGGAGGTGTCCCGGCACAAGGAAGCAGTCTCCAGGATTGGGAGCTGTCTTTAGCCTGGACACAGGGAGGTGTCCCGGCACAAGGAAGCAGTCTCCAGGATTGGGAGCTGTCTTTAGCCTGGACACAGGGAGGTGTCCCGGCACAAGGAAGCAGTCTCCAGGATTGGGAGCTGTCTTTAGCCTGGACACAGGGAGGTGTCCCGGCACAAGGAAGCAGTCTCCAGGATTGGGAGCTGTCTTTAGTCTGGACACAGGGAGGTGTCCCGGCACAAGAAGCAGGCTCCAGGATTGGAAGTACGCTCAGTCTGGACACAGGAAGGTGTCCCGGCACAAGAAGCGTCTCCAGGAGTGTGAGCTATCTCAGTCTGGGTGCAGGAGGTACCCCGGACACAGGAGTAGTCTCAGTGAGAATCCGTGCGAATAGCAGCTGAATAGGAGTGGATCTCTCTCAAGTCTGGACGTTGGATATGCCTTCAGACACAAGGAGGAGTATCTGTGAAACTCCATACTGGTAACATATATGATATGTGTTGTGTTGGGCCAGGCTGGTAGAGCCAGGACCCGGATAGACAGGGCAATCTATCTATGTGTAATTAGTGGCTAGACAAGCCCAGGTTTTCTGTTTATGGTTTATTTTTATCTGTTTGCTGTGGACTTTAATAAAGCTGGTTGCGGCCAGTTTTCACCAGAACTGCTGTCTGAATGAACTGTTTTCATGCCATTCTGTCTACCCAGACAGCGATCCTAGAGCTAAATCCCCTGGAATGTCACAGTACAATAAACCTCATTTCAAGGCAGAAACATTACTGTGTCCAATAGTTATTAGATATATCAAACTGAAATAGCTGTTGCAAAAACACCAATTTTTATAAAACATTAAGCTTAAGATTAATAGGGGTGCCCAAACTTTTTCATATAACTGTATTTGCATCATACCACAAATGTAGAGGAAAGGATATCTAGTCACTGTTGTAAATAGTCCTTGTCGTTTTGTACAATAAAAGGTTGCTAGAGATATCCTCATTATCTTCATCTCTTGTGAGCAATTCCAAAAAAAAGAAGGGGAGCCCTATTTCCTTAGATACCACATATAGCCAGAGAAATAAAGCAAGACAGTGCACATGGGATAACTTATTGCATCCCCAATGAACACATGCAGATTCACCTGCGTTCAATAGGCAGCA
>JARQOD010000003.1:261941148-261992293 GCA_033576555.1 Oophaga sylvatica | reverse complement strand
ATAATCGCTATCAGAGAAGGGTCACGCTGCATCTGTAAATACAACAACACACTTCTGCCATGGGAGGGAGCTGTGTCTCTCTTCCTTCCTTCGCTGAAAAGGATTTTACAGGTAAGTTCTTACCAAAATCCGTCTTTCAGCTGCAGATGGAAGGAAGAGAGCCACAGTCATTACTAGTGGGACGTCCCAAAGCAGTCCAAAAATTAGGGTGGGAAAAAACCAAAATAGGCAGAAACCCAACAACCTAGATAAATGCGCCACAGGCGCCAAATACAAGTTAACTAAAAACTTTAAATTACCGCTGCCTGCAGGACCCTACGTCCTAAGGCCGCATCAGCGGAAGCACTGACGTCCACCTTATAAAACTTTGTAAATGTGTGGACAAAACGCCAGGTCGCCGCTCGGCAGAGCTGAGCTGCCGAAGCCCTTGATGAAAGGCCCACGATGAAGTCACAGCCCTCGTGGAGCGAGCTCGAATCTTAATCGGGCAAGGTTCGCCATTAAGACGGTAAGCCTCCAAAATGGCCGACCGAATCCAACGAGCTATAGAGTCCTTGAAAACTCGTTGATCACGCCTACGACCTGCTGTAATCACAAACAGGGAATCTGACTTTCGAAAACCTTGAGTAATAGACAAAATAGAACTTCAAGACCCGCACTAAATCCAATTTGTGCAAGTTCCGTTCCTTTGCATTCCCTGGGCCCGGGCAAAGCGAGGGCAACACAATATCCTGGTTAACATGAAATTGCGACACCACCTTAGGTAGAAAATCGCCCCGTGTGCGAAGCACTACTCAATCCGGGTAAAACTCCAGGAAAGGAGGCGAGCAGGAAAAAGCTGCCAACTCAGAAACCCTTCTTAAAGAGGTTACCGCCACTAAGAAGGTAACCTTCCAAGAAATTAAAGAAAGGCTAGCAGAACCCATAGGCTCAAAAGGTATATGCTGAAGAGCCTCCAAGACAAGGTTGAGCCGCCAAGGAGACACATGCGCCTTCCGCAGTGGAAACTGACGGGTTACTCCGCGAAAAAAGGAACGTACGTCCCTATGCGAGGCGATAGCCTTCCGAAATAGCAAAGACAGGGCAGAAACCTGACCTTTCAGAGTGCTAACTGCCAAACCTTTTGTCCAGCCCGTACTGTAGCAAAGCCAACAAATTGGGAATGGAAAAAAATCCTCGGATTCCTTGAAGAACCCGAAACCACGAAAAGACCAAGTCTTGTGATAAATCTTAGTAGTAGCCGGACTTCTGGCAGCTCGCAGAGTGGCAATGACTTCGGCTGAAAAACCTCTACGGGTCAAGGTTTCGGTCTCAAGAGCCACGCCGTCAAACGCAGAGACTTCAAGTCCAGATGACGAACGGGCCCCTGGGTTAACAGGTCCGGGCGAGGAGGAAGTGGGAATGGCGGTGCCGCCAAAAACGACACCAGTGTCGAGAACCACGTCCTCCTTGGCCAATCCGGGGCTATCAACATAGCCGGAATTCTCTTCCAGTCTGATCCGACGAAGCACCAGAGGAAGTAAAGATATCGGCGGAAACACATAGACTAGCTCGAAATGGTCCCACGGAGCCACCAGAGCAACCACCGCCACAGCCTTCGGGTCCTTGTACCTGGACATGAAGGTCGGTAGTTTGGCATTTGAACCTGGATGCCATCAAATCCACTTGGGGAGTTCCCCAACGGAAGCACAGCAGCGCAAAAATTTTCGGATGAAGACTCCATTCTCCAGGATCCATCTTCTCGCGACTGAGGAAGTCCGCCGTGGTATTCTGGACTCCTGGAATGTGATCGCAGAGATGGCTGGAACCTTGGTCTCGGCCCATAGCAGGATCCGAGACACCTCCATCATGAGGCTGGAGCTCCTTGTCCCGCCTTGGTGGTTGACATAAGCAACGCCGTCGCGTTGTCTGTCTGCACTCGGACTGGTAGACCGCTTAAAGGGACCGTCCAGTGTTGTAGGCAAAGGAAAAATTGCCCTCAACTCCAGGATGTTGATCGGTAGAACAGACTCTTCCGATGACCATACTCCCTGGATCCAAAGATCGTTCCAGACACCCCCCCCCAGCCCAACAGAAAAAAAGGAACAGCATCCAATCCAGGTAGAAGTATGAAAAAACTTTATTCAGCCACCATAAAACACGACGTTTCGGCCATTATTAGGCCTTTATCAGTACTTGATAAAGGCCTAATAATGGCCGAAACGTCGTGTTTTATGGTGGCTGAATACAGTTTTTTCATACTTCTACCTGGATTGGATGCTGTTCCTTTTTTTCTGTTGGACTTCGTTCGTTTGGATCCCCGAACTTCTGAACGTGCATCCTTGATAACTCCCGAGTGCTGTCAGCTGCTTGAATATTTGTGACCCCCCCCAGCCCGTCAGGCTGGCATCGGTGGTTATGACCGACCACCTCGGAGGGAGGAATGATTTCCCCAGGAATAACGCTCCTGGACGTAACCACCATCCTAGGGATTCTCGCACCCTGTGAGAGATGATGGCGCTGCAATTCAGAGAAGCTTGCGATCGATCCCAACGACTCAGAATGAGCCTTTGGAGGGCCCTGGAATGAAATTGGGCAAACGGAAGTGCCTCCATGGACGTCAAACCCAGAAGGCGCATACACTCCCGAAAGGACATTGCTGCCGTAGACCTCATAATCTGTACATGTCGAAAGAGACATGCCCGCTTGTCTGGAGGAAGGGACACCACCGTCCGTACAGTGTCGAAATGCATTCCCAAAAACAGGATTGACTTCCAGAGACGACTTCTCCCAATTGACCAGCCACCCGAAATCCTCCAGGAGCTGAAGGGATAGATTGCGAGCCGTCCCCGCCTCCTCCTTTGAGGACGCCACAATCAGAAGGTCGTCCAGGTAGGGAAATCGTAACCCCCTGTCTTCGAAGAATTGCCATGAGGGGCGCTAGAATTTTTGTAAAAACTCTGGGCGCCGAGGCCAAGCCGAATGGCAAAGCCACAAACTGGCAATGGTCCTGACCTATGGCAAAACGAAGGAAGCGCCGGTGAGCCCTTCCGACGGGAACATGCAAATAAACGTCGCAAATGTTTATTGACCAAAAAGACGTTCTGCGACAGGGCTGCCACAACGGAGCGAAGCGACTCCATGCGGAATTTTCGGGATGTAAACATGCCGATTCAATCTTTGAAATCCAAAATAGGGCGAAATTTGTCCTCCTTTTTGGGGACCACAAAGAGGTTGGAATAAGAATCCTCTTCCCCGGTCCTCTGCGGAACCGGTATCACCACACCCTTCTGCAGAAGGGAATCGACCTCTCGTAGTAGAGCGGCAAATAGCTCGGCTCTGACGGAATGCGAGATTGGCAAAACCTGTCCGGGGGTCGAGAAAGAAACTCTATGAAGTAGCCTGCCAACACAACCTGTGTTACCCAGGCGTCCGACACACGGGAAACCCAAGTCGGTTTGAATTGGAGTAAACGACCCTCCACTCGAGAGCGCTCGAGTGAGACCCAGACGTCAGACCGCTTTAGCGGGTTTTTTGCCAGCTTCTGTCTTAATGGAAGTTCTGTTTCCAGGGTATGCGGAATTTCTGAGAAATTCCTTTTTTTTTTTTTTTTAAAAAAAAGAGAGGAACGACCCAAACCCCCAGAGGGTTGACCGGATCATCCGCTGGACCGAAAGGACCGCCGACAACTACCGGCACTAGTCCTGCCAGACGCAGAAGTCACAGCTCTGCGCTGCGGTAAAGCTGTTTCTTTTGCCTCAGAAATCAGCTCTGTGAGGTCAGATTCAAATAGCTGACCACTTTGTAAGCTAAAGATAGCAAACCCTGCTTGGAAACCGCGTTCCACTGTCTAAGCCACAGTGCTCTTCTGACTGTGACTGCCGAGGATTGCGCCCTGGATAGCAGTGACGCAGAATCCTTCAACTTGAAAAGCCCATCTATCTCGATAGAGGGGATCCATCTTGTCACGCCGTCCATAGACGGTCCAAACGGCTCAGGGAAACTTTACAAGTACACATAGATCCTTAATACTGAATCCATGACCCGCGGCCTCGCAGATGGATATTGTTGCCATCTCCATTTTTCTGTCCAGCAGGTCCTGCAGACTCGCCTTCCTTTACCAGGATAAAGGGACATTCACTTCAGGAGATCCAATTAACAATCAACTCCGTAGAAAACGGATACAGATTGTAAAGCCGTCGCGACCTATGCGACTCCTGAAACATCCGGGCCGACTTACCAGGACGCCTAGTTACCTCTCTCTGGTAACTGTAACGCCCTTATGGCTCCAATAGTACGGTCCATGAGAGAGGCAGAGTGTCCCTGCCGATCCTCCTTGTCCGAAACGGACATCTTCGCTACGCGAGAAGGAAGGCACCGATTTGTGTCGCTTCCTTGAGAGGATCTAGCTGACACTCCATAACCTAGAAGGTCAGACAGGCCATCATAGAAACTAGCGAGGGCCTCCATTTTGACACCACTGGAACCTCCGACCGCTGCGCATGACGCTGTCGGGGTCTGCGTGTCAGATAGTCCGCATCTGACATGTCCTTGCACAGTATATGGCAGGTTAAACCTGTCAGTAACTAGAACAGTGTGTTTCTTAAAGAAAAAACAATCGCTGAAGGGTTAAAGCTCTTAAAGAGAGAGCTACCCCAGCATTAATAGTTAACCGCCTAAGAAGGGGTTAAAGTAGCAGACTCCCCACAACCTTGAGAATGAAAAAGTTGTGCGAGCCCCAAGTGCCTCTTATAAGGCAGCAGCTGCAGGACAGCTTTTTATGCCACACTAACAGAAAAACGTTCCACAAGATCGCTAAAAATTGCGCTGTTTTGTATATCGCAATGACCGCCAAAGTTGTTAAGGAGATCGCTAACCGCTTATGCGATGTTAATGAGATCGCCCAGATTGGCAGCTACTAGCGACATTAAAAAATGATCACACAAACGATCGCATTAGTATGCGTCGTTATCAGGATCGTTAGTGGGAACGTATAGTGGCAGTATTAAAATCGCAGACTCCCCACAACCTCTTTATTATTATTGAAAAGAGTGTGCGAGCCCCTTATGCGATAACAGCCGCAGGACAGCGCAGTCTGTCACTCATTAGTGCCCCAGAAGGCGCCAGCGCTGTGGGGGTGAAGGGGTTAAGCTTCTGCCTGCGGGCTAGAAGCGACTCACCCAGCTGGTAACAGTGTAACATCTTGCCGGGAGGGGAGGAGGGAGAAGAGCCAGAAGAAGCTTTCAGCCTGCTTCTTTAATGGCCGCCGCGCTGTGCCTCCGTGTGCTTCATGAGAGAAGCCGGAAATGGAGACAGCAGTAAAGTGCGCGCTCAGAGCGGCGCGAAAATTCAAATAAAAAGGCGCGCACTCCTCTCCTATGTCCTGCAGGCATCCTCCTGCGGACAAAAAAACACCAGTCACCGACATGTATTGTACAGCGGCTGCCGCAGCAGTCGCTTGAGCACTCACACACACATTAATAAAAATTGCGTGGTACTCACCAGCCGAAGCGCCACAGGGACCCCCAGGGGTTTCTGGCGCTATGCCCATGCTTCCCCCCAGGGCGGGGGACGCAGTGACCCCTGCAGCGCGGTTTGCGCCCCCGCCAGGGAAGCCATCCTCATCCCCCCGGGCCGGCAGGGTTCTGCAGGGACCACCATTAGGGTAATACAGATCCGCCAAGGGAGAGGTGGGAGTCCAGCAGCGCTGAGACTCCTGAGACCTCTAGACCACATTTGGTGATCCAAGTCTCTTGTCCGATAAAAAATAATAAAATCTTCTGAGGAGCTGCTTCCAGCAGCGAATATCCTCTGAGACCTCAAATTGTAAACTGAAGAGCTGAGTAGGAGGAGCCCGAGCTGGAGGGGCCGGTCAACACTCTTTTTAATCTGAGGTGTCACTCCTATCTGGGCTCCGCCTACCCACTAGTAATGACTGTGGCTCTCTTCCTTCCATCTGCAGCTGAAACAGGATTTTGGTTGCTTAACATAAAATCTGTTTCTCAGAGCGCTCATTGGGGGACACAGGAACCATGGGGTGTATGCTGCTGCCACTAGGAGGCTGCCATTATGCATATGCAAAAAAGGTTGGCTCCTCCTCTGCAGTATATACCCCACCGACTGGCACCAAGCTAATCAATTAGTGAGAAAGCAGTAGAAGAACATGACAGAACCAAACAACAGAACAGACAACTCAAGCATAACCATAACAATCAGAAGAAAGGACAAGAGTTGTAAACATATGGGAGGGTGCTGTGTCCCCAAATGAGCGCTCCGAGAAAAGATTTTACGGTAAGCAACCAAAATCCTGTTTTCTCGATCGCTTCATTGGGGGACACAGAAGCCATGGGACGTCCCAAAGCAGTCCCTGGGGTGGGAAAAAATGGAAGGAAACTCCATTCAGGTCGGCAAAGTCCCCAATGCCGCCTGCAAGATCCATCTGCCTAAGCTGGCGTCCGCCGAAGCGTAGGTGTGGACCTTGTAAAATTTGGCAAACGTGTGGATGGAAGACCAGGTTTGCCGCTTTGCAAAGTTGTAGGGCGGATGCCCCATGGTGAACCGCCCAGGAGGCGCCTACTGCCCGGGTGGAGTAAGCCCTAATCCCAGGAGGGGGCACTCTGTTCTTAACCCGGTAAGCCTCCAATATTGCAGTCCTAATCCAACGTGCAATCATAGCCTTGGAGGCCGACAGGCCTCTCCGCGCCCCGTCTGGAATGACGAACAGAAGATCCGACTTCCTGAAAGAAGCAGTCCTATCCAGGTAGATTCTCACTGCCCGGACCAGGTCTAGCCTGTTCAACGAGCGCTCCAGAGAATGAGACGGACCCTGACAGAAGGAAGGCAGGACTATATCCTCATTCAAGTGAAAAGTGGATACCACCTTGGGAAGAAAGGAAGGCGGAGGCCGCAACACTACCTTATCCTGGTGAAGAACCAGGAAAGCGGGGCAACAGGACAGGGCCGCTATCTCTGAAACTCGTCTGATGGAAGTGATCCCCACGAGAAAGGCCACTTTCCAGGACAAAACAGACAGTGGAACCTCTTTGAGAGGTTCAAAGGGAGCACACCTCATGACCTCCAAAACGAGACTGATGTCCCAGGGGTCCACAGGATTCCAGTACGTGGGAGCCGTATGCGCCACTCCCTGAAGGAAAGTCTTGACTTGAGCACGAGATGCCAAGGATTTCTGAAATAGGATAGAAAGGGCTACACTTGGCCTTTTAGAGTGCCAAGGGAGAGGCCAGAGTCTAGTCCCGCTTGGAGAAAAGCCAAGATAGCTGGGAGCGACAACTTCATTGGCGGAGTGACGTTGGACTCACACCAGCGAAAATAGGCCTTCCAGGTTCGATAGTAGACCCTGGAGGACGACGGTTTTCTGGCCTGGATCATGGTGCGAATCACCCGATCGAGAACCCGGATGCTCTCAATACCGCGGTTTCAACAGCCATGCCGTCAAATTGAGCGACCGAGAACTCAGGTGGCAGATCGGACCCTGTGACATAAGATCTGGCCTGTCTGGAAGTTTCCAGGGGGCGTCCGCCAGGAGACTGATAATGTCTGCGAACCAAGACCTCCTGGGCCAATCTGGGGCGATCAGAATGACCGGCACGCCTTCCGCCTTGATCTTCTTCAGCAATCTGGGAAGAAGGGGAAGTGGAGGGAATAGGTAGGGAAGAGTGAAATGCGACCAGGGAATGGCCAGAGCATCAACGTCCAACGCGAGAGGGTCACGGGACCTGGAGACGAACCGCAGAACCTTCCTGTTCAGCCGGGACACCATGAAGTCCACATCCGGAGTCCCCCATCGAAGACAGATCTGATGGAAGACGTCTGGATGCAGGGACCATTCTCCTGCCGCGAAACCCTCGCGGCTGAGGAAGTCGGCGACCCAGTTATCCACGCCGGGAATATGCACAGCAAATATTGCCGGAACCGTCGCCTCCGCCCAATGAAGGATCCTGGACACCTCGGCCATTGCCAGGGAACTTCTGGTCCCTCCTTGGTGATTGACGTACGCCACGGCCGTGGCATTGTCCGTCTGAATTCTAATCGGCAGGCCCCTGAGAAGCGTTTCCCAGTGAAGGAGGGAGAGAAAGATGGCCCTGATTTCGAGGATGTTGATCGGTAGGGAGGATTCCTGTGCCGACCAACGACCCTGAGCAGTCAGGTGGCGAAAAACTGCCCCCCAGCCCAGAAGGCTGGCGTCTGTCGTTATAATCTGCCAGTGGACTGGAAGGAAGGACCGGCCCTGGAGGATGAGGGGGGACGACAGCCACCAAAGGAGAGACCGCTTGACTCTGAGAGGGAGGCGAAGCGGACGATCCAACGACAGGACAGACCTGTCCCACTGAGACAGGATAACCCGCTGAAGAGGTCTCAGGTGGAACTGTGCAAAGGGAATTGCCTCTGAGGCTGCAACCATTCTGCCCAGCACCTTCATTGCTGACCGGAGGGAAGGAAGCTGAGGGCCCTGCAGAGACCGAACTCCCTGCTGAAGAACCGCTATTTTCTCCTTGGGGAGAAAAACCTGCACCTGACGAGTATCGAACAGCATGTCCAGGAAGACCAGGCGCTGAGATGGAACAAGGCAGGACTTCTTGCTGTTGACAATCCACCCGAACCGAGCCAGGGTGTCCAGAACGATGGATAGGCTTTCTTGGGCCTGAGGGAGGGACGGAGCTTTGATGAGGATGTCGTCGAGGTATGGGATGAGAACCAGGCCTCTGATTCTTAAGATGGCCATCACTGCCGCCATGATCTTTGTAAAGACCCTGGGAGCGGTCGCGAGGCCGAACGGCAGGGCAGCAAATTGAAAGTGGTTCTGCTGTACTGCAAATCGCAAGAACCTCTGATGAGCTGGGCAGATTGGAACGTGGAGGTAGGCGTCCTGAATGTCTATGGAGCACAGAAATTCCTGTGTCTCCATGGAAGAAATTACTGAGCGAAGAGACTCCATCCTGAAGTGACGCAGGCGGACTCTCCTGTTCAGCAACTTGAGATCCAGAATGGGCCGAACCGCGCCGTCCTTTTTCGGCACAACAAACAGGTTTGAATAGAAACTTGTGAAGCGTTCTTGCTCTGGAACAGGGACGATAACCCCAGAACTGAGAAGGGAGTCGATGGAAGAAAAAAAAACCCGGGATCAGAGTAGGATCCCTTGGGGGGCGGGATTCGAAGAACCGATCTCGGGGACGGGAAGTGAACTCTATTTTGTTTCCTGAGGATACAACCTCCCTTACCCATGCGTCTTTCACCAAGTCGAGCCAAATGTCTCTGAACAGCAGGAGACGACCGCCCAGCTTGGGAGAAACACTGGGCTCTGGATCCGAGTCATGCCGAGGAGGATCTGCCAGGTCTAAACCTGGTGGATCTACTATGGGAGTTATGGGAACGCCAGGAAGGAGTGGGTCTGAAAGAAGCCTTCCTCTTGAACTGGCGAATCTGCGGCCTGTGCTGACCAGAAGAATCCTCCAATGTCGGGAAACGGCGAAAGGAGCGGAACTGCCGCCTTTGCCCGGGTCTGCGAGGCTTGGACTGAGGGAGGAGGGAACTCGTTCCTCCCGTTGCTTCTTTAATGATCTGATCCAACCGAGAGCCGAATAGACGGTCTCCCTGGTGGAAGGGGAGGCCTGTGAGCAACTTCTTTGACGAAAGATTAGCTTGACATGCTTTGAGCCAAATGTTTCTCCGGATGGCTACCAAATTGCTGGATGCATGAGCAGCGCAGGACGCGGCTTCCAGGGAGGCCGATACCAAATATTGCCCGGCATGGGAAATTTGGTCTGCAAGCTCTGCCAACTCTCTCGGAGGGGCTCCAGCCGTGATGCTTTTGCGGAGTTGTTTGGCCCATCTGGCTATGGCCTTTGAGACCCAAGTAGAGGCAAAGGCCGGGCATGAAGCAGAAGAGGCCGCTTCAAAGGCTGATTTTGCCAGCGATTCTATAATCCTATCATTGGCATCCTTGAGGGAAGCTGCATTGGAAAGTGGGAGGACCGTATTGGTGGATAGTCTGGAGACCGGTGGGTCCGCTATAGGGGAAATCGTCCAGTTAGAGGTAAGATCCGGGGGGGAAGGGGTATAGGATGCCGAGGCGCTTCCCTCTTTGAAAGAGCCTGGTCGGATTCTCCCTCTTGAGTATCTCCATGAACTCGGTATGCGAGGCAAAGTCCTTGGAAGGTGGTTTGGACCGTCTGAACAAAACCGCCTGATCTGCGGATTCCATAGCGGTATCTTTGATGCCTAAGGTCTGATTGACTGCAACAATCAGGCTCTGCACCATATCCGTCATGCTGGAGGCCTGTTCTGAATCCAGGTCCGACTCATCTTCCGAAAGCGCATCCGAAGACGCTTTGCCTGACTCCGGAGAGGAGGGCGCTAGAGAGAGATCTCGCCGTGAAAGGTCGTCTGGTGAGGCGGAGCGGGAAGAGGACCTAGAACGGTGTTCCAGTCTAGATCTCTTACGGCCTGAGTTGGAAGGGCCGGGATATGAGTCTTGTGACCCACTGGCGACTGCGGGAGTTGAAAGGGGCAATCTGTGTAGCATGGACACTAAGGTCTGTGACACCCTGGTGAGGTCTGCCACAGATTGTGACAGAGAAGAAGCCCACTGAAGGGTAGGGGTCTCAGAAACGCCCGGGGCAGAAGGGGGTTCCTGGGTGGGTACCTTTGGGTCACTGCAGGCCTGGCAGAGGGGAGATGACTGACCTGAAGGGAGTCTGCCATTACAAGAAGAGCATACGAAGTGCCTGACCAGAGTGAAGGAGGAAGAGGAAGGTGGGGGGTGAGCAGGCTCTCCCTTGTGCTTAGGCATGGTTGAGCAGTCCCACTAACTGATGCCAGAAGGTTGGGGGCCAAAAAAAGACAGAGGAGGGTGTTAGTTCTGCAGGGCAGAGCTACTCACGGTTCCTGAACGATAGCAGAGGCTCTAGAAGTCGTGCTGCTCCAGAAGATGGCGTCAGAAAAGTGCATGCTGCTGCTGAGTGGGATCCCGCTCTCATGCGGTCGAGAAGGGGGCGGTGCGGAACGCCGGGTTCAGAGCCGCAATATGACGTCGGCTGCAGTCCTCCAAAGGGCTGCGAGGAGGGCGGAGCCTAGGCAGCACTGGAAAGGAAGGACGGGCGGGAGAAAAGCCCGCCCGGAAGTCTGGGAGAAAGGGGCGGAGCCGGCGCTAAGACTAGGCCCGAAATGAAGCCGGGGCCTCAATTAGAGTCTGCGGCCGGCGGTGAAGGGAGGGGGGCAGTGCGGAGGCCCCGAAACGTATAAAAAAGGGGTGCCCCACAAGAAGTGATGCGGCAGTATTAAAAAGGAGGCCCCCAAGCAGCGTTTTGCGGCGCGACCAGGCACCTGAGGTTGCAGGTGACCTGGGGAAGGGAAGACTCAGGGGGACCCAAGAAGCGGCTTCTGATCCGCAGGTATGAGCCCGGAATGGGGAGACCCCGGGAACGGATCGCTACAAGCCCCAAACTCTGTTCCCCCCTTTTTTTTTTTTTCCTGTCTTCTTTTCTTCTGTCTTCTCTGCTATGGAGGAAAGAGGGACAATACCTCTGAAGATCTTCGGACGTCTGGGATCCAGTTGTAGGACGTCTGTGTCTCCTTCACCGACAGGCTCTGGTGGGCGAGTAGGTGGGAGACAGAGCCAGGCCCGGGTCTTCTTCTTTTCCGTGGTCACCTAAACACACGTCCGTGTTAGGGAATATAGGGGTCCTGCCAAGGTAACGGACATATGAAGATACGGGGTGGCAGTACACGCCGTACTCATAGTCTCTGCGTGGGAGTACAGTAGTGACCGTTCACACTGTATCCCTCCGGAAAAGAACCTGAAAAGGAACGACGCACAATAGGTAGATATGGGTCTCAATAGAGACCCGAGTCCACCTCCTACTGACACTAAGCTAAAACTGATTAGCTTGGTGCCAGTCGGTGGGGTGTATACTGCAGAGGAGGAGCCAACCTTTTTTGAATATGCATAGTGTCAGCCTCCTAGTGGCAGCAGCATACACCCCATGGTTCCTGTGTTCTCCAATGAAGCGATCGAGAAAATACAATTAACCTGATTTACCTAATAGGTTCACAAAATCTGCAACATCACAAACTTACCAATAGCTGATCATGGGAACGAAGCCTTAGGGGTGCATCAATTACTTTTTAACCATGTGTGGATCCAACACTGAAGCGGCATTTGCAGAGTAGAACTTTTAAAGGAAATCTGTCAGTAGGATCAAACCTCCTAAGCCGTCTATGTGGGCACACAGGTCATAGGAAGCTGATTGAAATGATACCTTGATATCTGTGATCCAATGTCTGATTCCAGAGAAATCCACGGTTTTCTTATATTTAATGATTTGTTCAGGACTATGGGTGGGGCATAGATCTCCCTGAGAATCTGCCTCCAGAGTTTATTAAAAATGAAAGTCAGCGCTACCAGAGTAAGACATGTAATGACTGACACTTTGCTATCATAAATCACAGCTCTGCATTGAGATCAGAACTAACACTAATTTACATATACGAAAAATGTAGATTTTCCTGGAATAATACATCAGATCACAGATATCAAGGTATCAGTTTATTCCTATAGGGTATGCCACACTAAACAATATCGCTAACGGGATCGCTAAAAAACGTCACTATTTAGCGATCCCGTTAGCGATATTGTTCAGTGCGGCAGCTTCCAGCGACGAGCTTCCTGCTGTGATCTCGCTCGTCGCTGGAATCGTTCCGGACCCTATTTCATCGCTGGCGCTCCCGCTGGGTAAGTATCTAATCGCTGTGTGGCACCTTTTCTTAGCGATTTAGCGGTACTTTTGTACCGCTAAAGTCGTTAAGAAGATCGCTAACGGCGATAGCGTCGTTAACTATATCGCTAAATGTGACTGCATTTAGCGATATAGAAACTATCCCGCTAGCGATCTCATTAGTATGCAACGCTAACGAGATCGCTAGCGGGATAGCTAAGTGTGGCAGTACCTTTAGACCTAAATTCCCATACAGACGGCTTAAGCCTACTGACAGATTCCCTTTAAAGTTGACTCCTTCTAGCATCCTGCTACATTTATCAAGAACCTACAAGGGTTTTGCACAAAAGATTTCTGGCATCATACAATGGCCTTGAATATAGAATTCCAGGATATCTAAGCTGTGTATTCTGCCAGCAAAAAAATGAACAGTCAAGCAATTAGTAGTGCCATGTACAGTGGGTAAAATAAGTATTTCATACACTGCCACTTTTGCTAGTTTTCTCACCTACAAAGAATGGAGAGGTCTGTAATTTTTATTGCAGATACACTTCAACTGTGAGAGATAGAATCTAAAAATAAAAAAATCAAATTGTATGATTTTTGCATAATTCATTTGCATTTTATTGCATGAAATAAATATTTGATTACCGACCAACCAGCAAGAATTCTGGCTCTCACAGACCTGTTAGTTTTTCTTTTAGAAGCCCTCCTACTCTGCACTCATTACCTGTATTAATTGCACCTGTTTGAACTTGTTACCTGTATAAAAGACACCTGTCCACACACTCAATCACACTCCAACCTCTCCACCATGACCAAGACCAAAGAGCTGTCTAAGCACACCAGGGACAAAATTAAAGACCTGCACAAGGTTGGGATGGGCTACAGGACAATAGGCAAGCAGCTTGGAGAGAAGGCAACAACTGTTGGCACAATTATTAGAAATGGGAAGAAACACAAGATGACTGTCAATCTTCCTTGGTCTAGGACTCCATGCAAGGTCCACGCCTCGATGATTCTATGAAAGATCAGGAATCAGACCAGAACTACACAGGAGGACTTTGTAAATAACTTGAAGAGAGTTGGAACCACAGTCTGAAGCATTACCGTTAGTAACACACCATGAAATCATGGATTAAAATCCCGCAGGGTACACAAAGTTCCTCTGCTCACACCAGCACATGTCAAGGCCTGTTTGAAGTTCACCAATGACCATCTGGATGATCCAGAGGAGGAATGGGAGAAGATCATGTGGTCAGATGACACCAAAATAGAACTTTTTGGTATCAACTCCACTCGTCGCGTTTGCAAGAAGAAGGATGAGTACAAGCCCCAGAACACAGTGCCAACCATGAAGAATGGTGGGGGAAACATCATACGTTGGCTTGCTTTTCTGCAAAGGAGACAGGACAACTGCACCGTATTGAAGGAAGGATGGCTGGGGTCATGTATTGTGAGATTTTGGCCAACAACCTCCTTCCCTCAGTAAGAACATTAAAGATGGGTTGTGTCTGGGTCTTTCAGCATGACAATGACTCAAAACACACAGCCAGGACAGCTAAGAAGTGGCTCTGAAAGAAGCATTACAAGGTCCTGGAGAGGCCTAGCCAGTCTCCAGACCTGAACCCAATAGAAAATCTTTGGAGGGAGCTGAAACGCAATGTTGCCCAGCGACAGCCCCAAAACCTGAAAGATCTAGAGAAGGTCTGTATGGAGGAGTGGGCCAAAATCCCTGCTGCAGTCTGTGCAAACATGGTCAAGAACTACAGGAAAACGTCTGACCTCTGTAATTGCAAACAAAGGTTTCTGTACCAAATATTAAGTTCTGTTTTTCTATTGTGTCAAATACTTATTTCATGCAATAAAATGTAAATTAATTATGTAAAAATCATACAATGTGATTTTCTGGATTTTATTTTTAGATTCTGTCTCTCACAGTTGTAGTGTACCTAAGATAAAAATGACAGATCTCTCCTCCATTCTTTGTAGGTGGGAAAACTTGCAAAATCAGCAGTGTATCAAATACTTATTTTCCCCACTGTAACTCCCAAAATTCCTTACCTCTCCAGTCAGTAGGTAAACGATCTCCAAAGTGAGGTTTAATAGCGTCTCACTCATCTTTTCTCCATCTTTGTCCATCCTTGGTGGGTCAGTCTGGACCAGGAGCAATGTCTAACAGACTACAGTATCAGAAGAATTCAGTGCATAAGATCTTAAACTGCAGAAATAAGTGGAAAAAGCTCACTTGTGATATAATAAATATATTCAGAAATTGCAACATGATTAACTCCTTTCCAACAATAGATGCACTGGTAAGCCCCCTGTTGGGTCTCTGTGTATGTGGGTGCAGGAGCTGAGCTTGCATCATATTTGGCAGATACAGGCTGCTCCACTCACTGCTGACAACCCCTTATTTATGCCGCTGTCAATTCTCTGACATCGGCATTTAAAGTGCAAGGTCTGAGGATGCGCCGTTCCATGCATCAATTGCCTGCCCGAGACAAGATCATTGGGTCCTTATGGGGGCTGTAACGGCAGCTGGGGGTCTGCAATAACTGTCCCTGCCCTGTGGCTTGCATTAACAGGACACCTTGATTTTCTCTTTATACTGCAATAGCATTATATCGCAGTATATAGAACAAGTGATCAGACAAAGGTTCAAGTCCCCAAAAAATGTCAGAATGTTTTATTTATTTTTTTTAGTATCAACAACCCCGCCAAAAAAAATACATATAAAATGCAACAACAGTGCATGTACTAGGAAAAGTTATCACTAAAAACGTCAAATCGCCATCAAAGAAACAAGTTGTCACATAACTCCATTGATGTAAAATGTCAAAGGTCTCAGAAAATAACAGCACAAAGCAATTTTTCGGTTAGTTTGTTTTTTTTAACAAACTTCTGAATTTTTTTTTCATTGAAAACCAAAAGGCATAAATACTTTTATTTTGCTATTTCAATGAACTCGGAATTTTTTTTCCCATTTTCCAGTATATTGCATGTTAATATGTATGGTGTCATTCAAAAGGTACCTGTTGTCCTGCAAAAAAAACCAAGGTCCTGCAAAACACAAACCCTCATATGACTATGTCAACGGAAAAGTTGAAAAAGTTATAGTTCTTAGCATAATTGGAGGAAAAAACAAAAGCGAAAAATGGCCCAATCAAGAAGTGCGTGCTCATCTTCTGGGTGAAGGCGCACACTTCTCCTCTCGAATCATCACTGCCATCTCTCCAGCATGCTGGAGTAAAGTGCTCCATTTTATGGCACCTTTTTTTTTACATTTTGCCCCATCTTTAAGTTATTTTTCTAAAGTCTTTTTTTTTACTGACAGCTTTACTTATTCAGATGTTTTAGACAGATTTGTGACAAGTTTACACTAGGCATTTTTTCAGTGTTTTTTTCTGCAGCAAAAACTGATCTTTTGGCAGGAGAGAAGCTGCAAACAGATGCCAATTCTGATGGCCAGAACCCATTTGGTCCAGGCTGAAGGGACCTGGGTTTGATGCAGGGCATCACTATCTGTGTATTCTAAGTGTGAGATCCGTGGCCCAAAGTTATTTAACCGCTTAAAAACATCAGTTACTTATTCAAATCAGTGAAAATTGGCCGTTTGCCCACTTTGATGCCAATTCTGATGTCCAGAACCCATTTGGGCCAGGCTGGAGGGACCTGGGTTTGATGCGGGGAATCAACATCCCTTGGAAGTGCATTGAGCTGCAGGTTGGATTGCTGCTGAAGGGAAAAAATCTTTATATCTTCTTCCTTAAGGGTATGCCACACTAAACAATATCGCTAACGGGATCGCTAAAAAACGTCACTATTTAGCGATCCCGTTAGCGATGTTGTTCAGTGCGGCAGCTTCCAGCGACGAGCTTCCTGCTGTGATCTCGCTCGTCGCTGGAATCGTTCCGGACCCTATTTCATCGCTGGCGCTCCCGCTGGGTAAGTATCTAATCGCTGTGTGGCACCTTTTCTTAGCGATTTAGCGGTACTTTTGTACCGCTAAAGTCGTTAAGAAGATCGCTAACGGCGATAGCGTCGTTAACTATATCGCTAAATGTGGCCGCATTTAGCGATATAGAAACAATCCCGCTAGCGATCTCATTAGTATGCAACGCTAACGAGATCGCTAGCGGGATAGCTTAGTGTGGCAGTACCTTTAGTGTGAACAAGCTGCCTGTGACTTGTGATTCAGTGAAGAGGTATTTATGAATCCTTTAATAAATACTGTGTGAATTGGTGTGAGTTGCTGAATTGTGAATTGCTGAGTGCTTTTCTACCTATTTAACTTTTTTTTTTGGGGGGGGGCTTTCTTAACCAATTTTTTCTCTTTAAAGCATTAGTCTCTTATCTTACTATCTGTGTATTTAAGGGTTAACTACCGTACATTGCATTTCAAGGGAATCTGTCACCCTAAATTGGCGGGATATTTAAATGATGGCAGTCAGGTCAGATGGGCGGTGTTTTGGGTACTTGCCTTAACATGTTGTTCGCCGCTGTCTCCATTATTTCTGGAATTGTAGTCGTTGCCCTCCATATAACACGCCTGCGCATTGCAATCTTCAATTGCAAACGCGCAGTATGCTTTGCCCGCAGATTGCAATGCGCAGGCGTGTTATATGGAGGGCAACGACTACAATTCCCAGAAATAATGGAGACAGCGGCGAACAACATGTTAAGGCAAGTACCCAAAACACCACCCATCTGACCTGACTGCCATCATTTAAATATCCCGTCAATTTAGGGTGACAGATTCCCTTTAAATCCTGAGGTGTAGCTATATTCACAAGGGGTTAATTAAGGGTGGGGGTTCATAATTAAGGGTTTATAAGTGGCAGCTGGTTGGGGCTTCCAGTCCCTTGGAAGTGCATTGAGATGCAGGTTGGATTGCTGCTGAAGGGAAAAAAAAATAAAAATTTCTTTACATATTCTTATTCAGCGAGTGTGAGCGAGCTGAGTGTGACTGGAGTGCAAGTGCGAACGGTGCGAGTGTGAGCGAGCTGAGTGTGACTGGAGTGCAAGTGCGAACGGTGGTAAGTGTGACTTGTGATTCAGTGACTTTGGATTCAGGAGTTTCCAAGGGAGGAATTACTGAATTGCCGTTATATTTTATTAATCCTTTTTATTTATTTTTACTTACCGTATATACCCATGTATAAGCCGAGATTTTCAGCCCATTTTTTAGGGCTGAAAGTCCCCCTCTCGGCTTATACGCGGGTCATATACGGGGGTCGGAGGGGGAGCGGGGGTGTCGGATTATACTCACCCCTCCGCCGGCGCGGTCTCTGCAGCCCCCCTGCTTCTCCCACGATCTCCGGCTCCTTCCTGCAGCTGTCACATGGCACCGCTCATTAAAGTCATGAATATGCACATATTCATGACTTTAATGAGCGGTAGCACGTGACTGCTGCAGGACTGAAGCGCTGCGGAGAGCGCCGGGAGAAGAGGAGACACTGCAGGGACGCGCGGCGGAGGGGTGAGTATAGTTATATTTACCTGTCCGTCGGTCCACCGCTGCGCACTGCTCCCTCGGCCCGACTCCTCTGTGTGTAAATGATCAGGCAGAGGGCGCGATGACGTTGTCAGTGCGCGCGCCCCGCCCCCTGCCAGATCATTTACACACAGAGGAGTCGGGCCGAGGGAGCAGTGCACTGCTGTGGACCGACGGACAGGTAAATATCACAGGTGCCGGGTCCTGAGCGAGCGGTGACACCCCCGCCTGCTCAGGACACCGGCACCTGGCCCCCAGCGACGAGAGGTGAGTATGTCATTTTTTTTTGCAGCAGCAGCAGCATATGAGGCCTAATACTATGGGCATAATTGTGCAGAATATGGGCATAATATGGAGCATATGGGGGCATAATCTGGAGCATATGGGGGCATAATATGGAGCATATGGGGGCATAAGCTGTATAACATATGGGGGCATAATATGGAGCATATGGGGGCAAAAGCTGTGGAACATATGGGGCATAATCTGGAGCATATGGGGGCATAAGCTGTGGAACATATGGGGCATAATCTGGAGCATATGGGGCATAAGCTGTGGAACATATGGCGGCATAATCTGTGGATCATACGGGGGCATAATCTGTGGAATATATGGGGGCATAATCTGTGGACATATTGGGCATAATCTGTGGAGCATATGGGGGCATAATCTGTGGAGCATCATATGGGGGCATAATCATTTTTCACCCTAGGCTTATACACGAGTCAATAAGTTTTCCCAGTTTTTTGTGGCAAAATTAGGGGGGGTCGGCTTATACATGAGTATATACGGTATCTTTGCTGTCTGGTGAAATCCCCATTAGAAATGTGCTCCACTATTGCCAATGCCATCCAGTGCACATCTTGCCACATGTATGCAATCCTTGAACAGCCGGTCGAGGGTGCATACTGCTGTGTGAGATGTGAGCACGTTGTGCATTTGAAAGCCCAAATACTGGATCTAAATGTGCAGCTGGCAACATGGAGATCCATAGACAATATGGAAAGGAGTCAACAGGGCAGATCAGTACGCCTGCGCAGGAGCGCGACAGAAGCAAGCAGGATGATGACATCGCATGAAGAGGCGCAGGACCCGGACCTGCAACACCCATCGGACTGGACCGCCCCGCATTGGACTGCCCCGAGTGAGCATAATAAAACTTGTCTTTCTTATCTTTCAGGTCGGACCCGGGGGCTTATCTACAGCATTATAGAACGCTGTAGCTTAGCCGGGAAAGCTAGTGGCTGCAGCTTACAGTGGCAAAACAAGGTGACAGGTTCCCTTTAGGTGTGTTCACTTCAGGGCACCTAGCTGCAGTATGTTATTATTGTGATGCTTATTTTTTCTTGTTAAACCAAAAAAAAAATCAGAAAAAAAATTGCTGAAAAAGGAACTGACTAATAAGAAACCAACTTCCGCTCCGAATAACAAACTGGAGGAATAAAAGTTCATACTCCCATGCGATAAACTCTGATGAGTCTCACACATCAATACCTGGTACTGCCGCCAGCACTCGGATCGGAGTGCTCAGCTGCATAGAAATACATGCCGCTGAACGCTCCTAACCGAGTGCCGGTGCCAGGTATTGATGTGTGAGACTCATCAGAGTTTATCGCATGGGAGTATGAGCCCTAAGAAACCAACTTCAGCCTTGTCCCTGACCCTGTATAAATGATCTTTAAATAGGAAAAAAATGGGAATTGGACTTGCGTGTGCCCCAAAATCTGCATGGGTTCCATTAGGATTTTGTTCCATATTTCCATTGGATTTCACCCATTTGCAGATGCCACACAACAGACAAGATATATTAGAATCTGCTGAACATTTTTTACTTGAATTTTACTGAAAGTTTAGACACACTGTGAACATAGCCCAATTCTCTGCTATTTAAAAATTGCAAAACCCTTTACTAGCTACTACCTCAGAAGCCAGAAATGAAAATCTGTAACTTGGAACTTTTCTTTTTAAAGGGATTGTCCAGGACTTGCATACTGATGAACTATTAGACAGGACATTAATGAGACTGGTGGGAGAGCTACACCAGGCACCGAGCAGCCGGTATTAGCTCCAACAGTAAAGGGTATGCCGCACTAAACGAGATCACTAATGCGTCACCATTTATAACCATTTATTTGATTTTATAACCAAAACGTATGTGGGATTGATTTTACCCAGCCCCTGTAGATGGGCACGATCAGCGGTTTCTATAAGAGCCAGGCTCAGCTGCAATGGCCAAAGCCAAAATCCATCAGCCAAGAAAAGGGAAGCGTCGTCAGTTTTGGCCACAGACTGCCCACATAGGCATCAAGTATAGCTAGACATGGCCACAATGGTGCTAAACACAGGGGAGACGCCAGGGTGCGCTGTGTATACACCATGCAGTACTAGGGACACAGGAGATACCCTGTAAATGGGCAGAGGCCCCCTACAGAGAGCGCCGAGGACTGCACCCTGTGGAGTGAACGTCCTCTATGTAACACACACTGCACGAAGCGCAGACAGACATGGAGGATATATGAGGAGAACCCGCTCTCTCAGCACAGCCACACTCACACTGAGCACTCACTGAGTCGCCGCCGGAAGGACGATCTTTTCATCCTACCGCCACTCCCGGGAATGCCAGGGACTTCCGGTCTGTGCGTACCACGTGACTAGCATAAGTGGCTGCTAGAGTGGAAGACCTTTTGCACTGACGCGCGCTCGGTATGCGCCATTTTGTTGGAGCTTGTAGGGAATTTGTATTGATCCATGGGTTTGACGAGCAAACTGAAGGCTCTGAGTTCTTACTTCACGTATAAGTCTGCTACGTGCTGCCTTGCTAGGGTTATGGAGACATAATAGATGAAGGGGGTTGGGGCGATGTACTGGGGGGGGAGAAGACAAATGCTGACGTCACACTGCCCCCCTCCCCCGCTTTCTCCAGTGTGTCATTACCTGAGCCTGAGGTTCTGACTTATGCAGTGCTGTTGCTGTGGTTGGTCTGTGAGACCAGACATTCATGGGCAGTGAGTGGCTCCTGAGCCTCTGAGGCAAAGCACAGGGCAGTGAGGACCATGGCAATCTTCAAGGATCCATGGACTTCTCAGCAAATCGCCCTGTAATGTGGTTGACCACCAGAGTGATAACGTGGCATGCTAAAGAGCCAGTGACCTAGCTTACTTCTACCTTGAAAAAAAAAACATGCTCACGTCCGCCTCAAAAAAAATAATCGAACGTGCCAGGGGCGGACACTGACAGCTCGGGGCCCCTGTGCAAGAAATGTGTCTGGGCCCTTCTATGGTGACAAAGATTATATATTATATATATATATCCACGTACATGTATATTACATAGCCTCCTTTATTATGTATATTGCCATCCCTTATTATACAGTGCCCTCTCTTGTTATGTACAGCATACCGTCCTGTCTTGTTAGCTGTATAATGCAATGATGACTGATGGAGCATGGGAAAGCTTCTTTTCTAATGGACGAGCTGATGGACTGGTAGTCTGGTCACTGACTCCTCTATCAGCAGTCATTTTATATTTAACAAGAGGGGACTATGTAATAAAAGAGGGCACTGTGAATATCAAAAATAACAAGAATACACTATGTAAGAGACAGCACTGTACATAACAGCAGAGGAAGCTAAATAATAAGGGATGGCATCATAAAAGTGACTACACTATATACTGAGGGATGGAGCTATACATAATAAGTGAGTACACTATACTAAGGGACTGTGTTAGACATAATAAGCGATCATAACGTCTTCCTCCACCTCCCCCTGTTCCTAAATCCCCCTTCCCATTCCAATCCCCCACACCCCTCATTGTCCTCCCCAGCATCCCATTATTGTCCTCTCCCCCACCCCAATCATTTCCATCTTCACCACCTCCATCATTGCCTTCTCCCCACCAACCCCATCATTGCCCATTCCACCACCTCCATCATTTTTTCCTCCCCCACCACCCCCATCATTGTCCTTTCAACTGGTCTGTGTGACCTTGGTCTATCATTATAAGGATGTCTTTTAAGGATAACTAATGAAATATGCCAGAAATGTGCCAGAAGTGACCAGAAGGTACGCCTAAACTTTGTTACAAAATTCCTCAATTTCTTTGTTAGCTCCACAATTACTTTTACCATGCTGACATATGCTCCAATGGTTATGCCTCCATTACTCCTAACTCTCCTTCGCTATCCACAGACCCCAGCACTCTCTAACCAAGTAATAATCTCCCCTTTTCTTCTTGCCCCCCCCCACCTGACCTCCTCCACTGACCTGCTCCTCAACCTCAGATCTCTCCTAATAACACACAAAACAAATCGCCCACTCTCCTCTCACCTGCTCTGCCTCTCTCTGCTTCTCACTGCTGGCGACATATCTCCCAATCCTGGACACCCACAGCTCATACCTTCCATTATTACCCCTTCTATCGCTCCCAATCCAATATAAACACCCAAAATCTTTCCAACCTCAAATACGTGCCCTTGACGCCCGCCACTCAGCTCCCTCTCCCTGGATCACTCTGGAATGCCCGCTCCGTCTGCAATAAACTCCATGTGATTCACGACCTCTTTACCTCTCAAAATTTTTCCTTCCTTGGCCTCACTGAAACATGGCTGACACCCTCTGACACTGCCTCCTCTGCTGCGCTATGCTATGGCGGCCTCCACTTCACCCACACTCCTTGCCTTGGCAACAGACATGGTGGAGGAGTGGGACTTCTCCTTTCTCCCAACTGCACCTTCAACCCAATCTCACCTCTTCCCTCCCTTGTCCTCTCCTCTTTTGAAGTCCACTCTGTCCGCATCTACTCTTCCTACAACTTCCAAGTGGCTGTCATATACCGATCTCCAGGCCCAACCACTGCCTTCATAGACCAATTCTCTACATGACTCCTTCACTTTCTCTCTGCTGACATTCCCACCATCATCATGGGTGACTTCAACATCCCCATTGACACCCACCAGTCGGCAGTGTTATGAATGTGCTAGAGATGGTTTCTGAGCAGAGGCTCCCTCTGGTGGTTACAGACAGTACTGAACCTTTCAACGAGGAGTGGCAATCTGGAATCACGGACTGGTCTGATATAAGGGAGGTTCCCTCCCATGATGGTTGCCTGTGATCAATTGTTCTTGTCTCAATTGTGGTTCCTGGTTCATTTGGAAGTTTGCTGGAGTCCTTGCCTGCATCTCCTGCTTTCAGATAAGATATTTTTTGCTTTTCTTTTTGTGCTTGCTTTTTGCATTGTATTCTGCACTTTTGTGGAGGTCAGCCGGGTCCCCTCCTGGGGCCTGAGCTCCTCACAGTTTTTCTGCAGCCACTGTTGTTTGCTCATTTGCTTTTTCCTGTTTTTTCAGCGGCTGCGGCTTGGTTTTTGTTCACACTGAGAACTGATTTAGTGGGTGGCGAGATCGTGTGATCTCAGTATTTTTGTAATCAGAATTGTTGGATTTTTGTAGGGTTTTTTGGGTTGCAGAAAGTAATCTCTCCTGTCCTATCCTATTTAGTCAGCTTGTGGCCCCAGCGTTTGCTCAGTCTATTTTCTGCCTATGTTTGTATTTTCAACTTGTCTAACCGCCATTATATGTTTGGGGGCTTCCTATTTTCTTTGGGTATCTGCTCCGGGGCAGATAGCTTTCATCTTTCTGCCTTTAGGTGTAGTTATCTCTCAGGCTGTGACGAGGCGTCTAGGATCAACGTAGGAGCGCTCCACGGCTACCTCTAGTTGTGTCGTTAGTTTAGGAATCTGCAACCCATCAGTCACCAACATCTCAGGTGTTCGGCTGCCCTGCTGTTGTTCCTGTCCTCCTCAGCTACCGAAACATAACACGGCAGCTTTTAAACTCCTGGCCCTTCATCCTTTGGACTTACACAGTGGTCCTCTTCAGCCACCCACACAGACAGCACACATTAGACCTGGTCTTCACCCGCCTCTGCAGGGCCGGCTCCAGGTTTCTATGGGCCCCGGGCGAAAGAGTCTCAGTGGGCCCCTTTAACACAGACCACGATTCATGATGCACAGATACTGCAGAGAATATAGGTATAGTACAATGCCAAACACTTCTCTTCTTCCATTACATGAGTGATATCTATTGTAAATTGTACAATAGCTCAGAAAGCGCCAAATCCTCACAGCTCATAGTACAGACCGGACAGTACAGTCCTCCATACAATATTATGGGCACCACATAGTCTCCCCCTCATCACCCATATAACACCCCATGCAGGATGTCACCCCCCCATCCCCATATAATGCTCCATAAAGAATACTGGACCCAATATAATGCTCCATACAGAATACTGGACCACATAAATTGCTCCATACAGGATACTGGTCCCCATATAATGCTCCATACAAAATATGGAGCTCTCCTCTGCACTGTGCTGCGTTCTGCACTGTTAGGCTCAGTAAAAGGGCGCTCCCCATCATCATCATCATTGCCTCCCCATCATTATCATCATCATTGTCTCCCCATCAACATAATCATCATTGCCTCCCCATCTCATCATCATTCGCCTCTTCCATCATCCTCATTGCCTCCCCACCATCATCATCATCATCATTGCCCCATCATCATCATCATAGTTGCCTCCTCATCATCATCATTGCTCCTCATCATCATCATTGCCTCCTCACCACCATCACTGCCTCCCCCCACCACCATCACACAGACAGCACCGCAGCACTCACTTACACACACAAAAAGCACCGCACTACATACACACACACTGATACACACAGACACAAACACATACACCTCACATCTCACCTGTCCGGCGTCCGCGCTCTCTCTGCCACAGCCGGCTGCTGAATGATGATGTCATTCAGCGGCGCTGCTATGAGAGGAAGCTCAGGAGCCCTGCAGGCGCCCCCTGGAAACCGGAGCTGCGGCAGCGGAGGCACGGGGAGAGGTAAGTATTGCGCCGGCTGCTGCCGGGGCCCTGAGCAAGCAGGGGGGCCAGTGGCGGTACTGGTACCGCTCTCATCCGCTAACGGGCGACGGCGAGTGGGCCCCCCCGCCTGCTCAGGGCCCCGGCACTTGCCCAGGTATGCCGGGTGCTGACGCTGGCCCTGCGCCTCTGCTCCCTATCTAACTTGACAACCTCCCCTCTCCCTCTATCTGACCATCATCTACTCTCTCATCCCTGTCCTCACCTGTCACCCATGTCCAGCAACACGTGCACCCCTGCAGAAACCTTGCACATCTAGACACACACACTCTCTGACTCTATCCTACCACTGTCCTCCATATCTTCACTCCACGACACAGACACTGCCACTAGTTTCTACAATGCCACTCTTGCATCAGCCATCAACTCGGTCGCCCCTGTCATGCATAACAGAGTGCGACGGATCAATAGACAACCCTGGCACAATAACACCACTAAAAAGCTTCGGCAAGCATCCAGAATTGCTGAATGGCGCTGGAAGAAGACGACTTCACTGCACTCAAACAAGCAACACTTGCATTCAAATCAGCTCTCACCTCTGGTAAACAGGCCTACTTTACATCCCTTGTATCTTCCTTATCCCACAACCCCAAACAGTTGTTCAATACTTTTAACTCCCTCCTCCGCCCACCACTGCCCCCTCCTACCTCCCTCACCTCTGCTGAGTACTTCGCCATGCACTTCAAAAACAAGATTGATCAAACACGGCAAGTCTTTATTAGTCAACCACCACAACCTCTTTGTATACCTGACCAATGTCCAAACCCCATAACCAGGGCCGGCTCCAGGTTTTTATGGGCCCCGGGCGAAAGAGCCTCAGTGGGCCCCTTTAACACAGACCACGATTCATGATGCACAGATACTGCAGAGAAATATAGGTACAGTACAACGCCAAACACTTCACTTCTTCCATTACATGACTGATGCCTATTGTAAATTGTACAATAGCTCAAAAACCGCCAAATCCTCACAGCGCACAGAACAGACTGGACAGTACAGTCCTCCATACAATATTATGGGCACCACAGTCTCCCCCTCATCACCCATATAATACCCCATGCAGGATGTCACCCCCCATATAATGCTCCATACGGAATACTGGACCCAATATAATGCTCCATACAGGATACTGGTCCCCATATAATGCTCCATACAGGATACTGGTCCCCATATAATGCTCCATACAAAATATGGAGCTCTCCTCTGCGCTGTACTGTGTTCTGCACTGTTACGGCTCAGGAAAGGGCGCTGTGGAAAGACTCCCCATTATCATCATGATTTCCTCCTCATCATCATCATTGCCTCCTCATCATCATCATTGCCTCCTTATCATCATCATTGTCTCCCCATCATCATCATGGCCTCCCCATTATCATCAATGGCTGCCCATCATCATCATCTCCTCCCCATCATCATCAATGCCTGCCCATCATCATCATCTCCTCCCCATCATCAATGCCTGCCCATTATCATCATGGCCTCCCCATCATCATCATGGCCTCCCCATTATCATCAATGCCTGCCCATCATCATCTTCTCCCCATCATCAATGCCTGCCCATTATCATCAATGCCTGCCCATTATCATCTTCTCCCTATCATCAATGCCTGCCCATTATCATCAATGCCTGCCCATTATCATCATCTTCTCCCCATCATCATCAATGCCTCCCCATTATCAGCAATGCCTGCCCATCATCACACACAGACAGCACACAAGCACTCTCTCACATACATACACACACACATACACACACACACACACACACAAAGCACCGCACTACATACACACAGACACACACAGAGACACACACACACACGTCTCACCTGTCCAGCGTCCGCGCTCTCTGCCACAGCGGGCCGCTGAATGATAACGTCATTCAGCGGCGCTGCTGTGAGAGGCACGGCGACTGCGGAGGCACGGGAGAGGTAAATATTGTGCCAGCTGATGCCGGGGCCCTGAGCAAGCGAGGGGGGCCCAGTGGCGGCGCTGACACCGCTCTCCTCCGCTAACGGGTGCGGGGGTGCCAGACGGCGAGTGGGCCCCCCCGCCTGGGGATCATTCTTGCATGACTAGTAAAGAAAACAATAGATATCTATTAAAACTCTCTGTACTTGTTCCTTATGAAGGCCAGGGTCGTCTTTAACGACTGATTATAGCTGGCATCAACTTTTGCATAGATATGTGTGGGTCCAGGATTTTTAGCAAGTGAGATCTATCTAACTGTGAATGCATATATATGAATATACTTTGAATATATGGAATACATATATATTTCCATGACAGTACAGCACCATACATCTCTCCACACGCTCTCCGCATCACAATTGCTGGCAGCTTCCTCTCTGGCACAGCAGTGGCGCTAAAGAATGATGTCATCCAGCCGCGCTGCTGACTGTGTGAGAGACAGGAAGCGCGGACAGGGAGCAGGTCGGATCACTGCAGCTCCATTCCGCTGCCATTTTCTCTTGCAGGCAGCGGAGCTGCAGGGATCTGTCCCTGCCGGCCGCACATGAGGGCAATCTGGCCAGGGCCCCCCCTGGAGCCTCGGGGCTGGATAAACAGGCCAGAGTGCCCTCATTACTAGTCATCCTGCAGGGGCCCCCTCCACCTCCAGGCCCAGTGCAACCGCACCGACCCCAGTGCAGCCGCACCCGCTGCACATGTGGTAGGTCTGCCCCTGGAACATGCTCATCCCCACCTTGAAAGAAATAACCGCACATGCTCAACTCCGACTCAAAAAAAGTAGCAGCACACGCTTAGACTTCCACATCTTGAATAATGATCTAAGTGGTACAACATGGTCCAAAACGCAGTGTGGCGAAGTCAGGGCCGGCGTCAGCACCCGGCACACCCGGGCAAGTGCCGGGGCCCTGAGCAGGCGGGGGGCCCACTCGCCGTCTGGCACCCTGGCGCCCGTTAGCGGTGTCAGCGCCGCCACTGGGCCACCCCCCGCTTGCTCAGGGCCCCGGCTGCGGCCGGCTCAATACTCACCTCTCCCCGTGCCTCCGCTGCCGCAGCTCCGCCTCCGGGCTCCAGGGGGCACCTGCAGGACGCCGGCGCTTCCTCTCACAGCAGCGCCGCTGAATGACGTCATTATTCAGCGGCCTGCTGTGGCAGTGAGCGCGCGGACGTCGGACAGGTGAGATGTTTGTGTGTGTGTCTGTGTCTCTGTGTGTATGTAGTGCGATGCTTTGTGTGTGTGTGTGTGTGTCTGCTGTATGTGTGATGGTGGTGGGGGGAGGGCAGTGATGATGATGATGGGGAGGAAATGATGATTGATGATGATGGGCAGGCAATTATATTGCTGTGGAGACAATGATGATTATGGGCAGGCATTGATGATGATGGGCAGGCATTGATGATGATGGGCAGGCAGTGATGATGATGGGCAGGCAGTGATGATGATGGGCAGGCAGTGATGATGATGGGTAGGCAATGATATTGATGGGGAGGCAATGATGATTATGGGCAGACATTGATGATGATGGGCAGGCAGTGATGATGATGGGCAGGCAGTGATGATGATGGGCAGGCAGTGATGATGATGGGTAGGCAATGATATTGATAGAGAGGCAATGATGATTATGGGCAGGCATTGATGATGATGATGATGGGCAGGCAGTGATAATGATGGGCAGGCAGTGATGATGATGGGCAGGCAGTGATGATGATGGGCAGGCAATGATATTGATGGGGAAGCAATGATGATTATGGGCAGGCATTGATGATGATGGGCAGGCAGTGATGTTGATGGGCAGGCAGTGATGATGATGGGCAGGCAGTGATGATGATAATGGGCAGGCAATGATGATGATGGGAGTCTTTCCACGGCGCCCTTTCCAGAGCCGTAACAGTGCAGAACGCAGCACAGTGCAGAGGAGAGCTCCATATTTTGTATGGAGCTTTATATGGGGACCAGTATCCTGTATGGAGCATTATATGGGTGATGAGGGGGAAACTATGTGGTGCCCATAATATTGTATGGAGGACTGTACTGTCCAGTCTGCACTGTGCGCTGTGAGGATTTGGCGGTTTTTGAGCTATTGTACAATTTACAATACCTATCAGTCGTAATGGAAGAAGTGAAGTGTTTGGCGTTGTGCTATACCCATATTTCTCTGCAGTATCTGTGCATCATGAATCGTGGTCTGTGTTTAGGGGGCCCACTGAGACTCCTTTGCCCGGGGCCCATGAAAACCTGGAGCCGGCCCTGGGAGGGGGGCCTGGAAGGATGTACATACAGGGAAGGGGGGCCTGGATGGATGCACATCCTGTATCCTGTATGGAGCATTATTTGGGGTCCAATATTCTTTATGGAGCATTATATTTGGCCTATAATACTGTATGGAGGACTATGTGGTGCCCATAATATTGTATGGAGAACTGTACTGTCTGGTCTGTACTGTGTGCTGTGAGGATTTGGCGGCTTTTTAGCTATTGTACAATTTACAATAGATATCACTCACGTAATGGAAGAAGTGAAGTGTTTGGCGTTGTACTATACCCATATTTCTCTGCAGTATCTGTGCATCATGAATCGTGGTCTGTGTTAAAGGGGCCCACTAAGACTTTTGCCCGGGGCCCATAAAAACCTGGAGCCGGCCCTGGGCGAAGTGACTGGAGTTCATTCTTGTCATATTTTACGCCTCTTTGTGGTGTAAATGATGATACATTTGTCGGTCAACCCCTTTGCAAAAGGCTTGAAGAACGTCGCAGCCAGCTTGGCTTGACATAACCACACCAAAAAGTTGCAAAATATTTATTCAACTATGAGTTGTGCAAAACTGTTGTGGCACGTCAGGTTTACTCCAGAAATTTAGTGAAAACGGTTTGAGAAATCAACGTGATAGTTTAACAAGTTTAGACACAAGTTCTATATTCAGCTCCTTCCAACACCTTTTGGCATGAATTTGTTACCCGATTGTGGAACAGACAAAATGAGTGCTTTACCTCCACACATGCTCTTAAGACTGAATGAGTAAAGAACTTAGCGTGCACTCAGTCAAGTAAGACAAGGTGCTGGTGTAGCGGACCTGAGGTCCCAAATCTAGAATAATATAATACACCGCACACTTAGTTGAATATGATGCAAGGGTGAAAACTATCATTTATTTATATACAGATTGGTAGTTTAGGCAAGGCAATATATGACAAGCAATTAAATTTAACGTTTCGGCTCAACCGGAGCCTTTATCAAAAAATTCGCTTGAGGTCCAGTGCCAATGAATACAAAGAGAAGATGCAAAAGCCAACAGGGTGTCAGAGTAAGGCTAATTAGTAGCAGCTGTTCATAGGGAATCGTAAACATGTCACATAATGCAGCTAACAGTCTGAGAGGAGGCGATATTCAAAAGCGGCGCTCCCGCGCCAAGCTTGCGATTTTTTTTATTTTTTTTTTTGCAAAAACTAAGAACAAGGATGAATTCTCATTGCCACACAATAAGAGAAAAGAGAATGGATCTACCTGTGACAAAACACTTTTGTCCCCCTGGTCATAGCATGTTGGACATGAAATTACTTGTACTGAAAGGTAGTTTCACATCTCAGAAACACAGAAGAGTTTGCGAATACAAATTTATGGTGACCTTTGTCACTCTTAATGCTGGAATGAACCTGTCACATGGATTTATGACGTTTTACATCAATTCAGGAATTTACTCCAAAGACCCTGTGAGAGCATCACAAAACATTACCAGACCCCAATCAGAGGGCAATAAAAGTTTCACACTCCTTATCTATGAACTGTTCCAATATTTATGTTCATCCCTCTGCCATAATGACTATTCTGCTTCACGTCACTTGTCTTACCTATTGCATTATTTCTGTGCTGTGTTGTGTATAAATATGTGATTCTTCAGATTTTGTATTAGTGTAGCCTGATAAAGAGACCTGAGTAGTCTCGAAAGCTTGCAATTTGTTACCATCTTTTCAGTTAGCCATTAAAAGGTATCAACCACTGAGGACTCTCAACCATAACACAGTAGACACTTTTGGCAGGGCCCTACTCTACTGTAACCTATTAAATATTTGTTAAAATATGCAATACATTCTTGCATTCTGCCCCCATCATATCCAGCATTATGTCCCCATCATGGCAGGCAGCATTCTTCCCCCATGTGTCCAGTGAGTCTGTCCCCCGGCCTGCCGCTCAATAAAAAAAATAAAAAAAACACATTCTCTTCTTACCTTTCCGTGCTCCAGCACTGAAGTTCCCTCCACAAGCGCGCACTCGCCGGCGACTGACAATGGGCCCCCCACACCACTGGGCCCTGGGTGGTAGCCCAGATTTACCCTCTGGTAATCCGCCCCTGGGCACAAAAAGGGCAATGTACATTGCTTACTGGCTACTCCTGAGTAGTGCAGTTTATCTCCCATTCAGGTAAATGCAGGGCTGCTGTATAATAACTCAGCAGTGAGCAGTGTACAGGGCTGCTGTGTCATCACCCGGCAGTACCCAGTGAGCAGTGTACAGGGCTGCTGTGTCATCACCCTGCAGTATCCAGTGAGCAGTGTACAGGGCTGCTGTGTCATCACCCGGCAGTACCCAGTGAGCAGTGTACAGGGCTGCTGTGTCATTACCCGGCAGTACCCAGTGAGCAGTGTACAGGGCTGCTGTGTCATTACCCGGCAGTACCCAGTGAGCAGTGTACAGGGCTGCTGTGTCATCACCCTGCAGTACCCAGTGAGCAGTGTACAGGGCTACTGTGTCATCACCTGGCAGTACCCAGTGAGCAGTGTACAGGGCTGCTGTGTCATCACCCTGCAGTACCCAGTGAGCAGTGTACAGGGCTGCTGTGTCATCACCCGGCAGTACCCAGTGAGCAGTGTACAGGGCTGCTGTATCATTACCCGGCAGTACCCAGTGAGCAGTGTACAGGGCTGCTGTGTCATTACCTGGCAGTACCCAGTGAGCAGTGTACAGGGCTGCCGTGTCATTACCTGGCAGTACCCAGTGAGCAGTGTACAGGGCTGCTGTGTCATCAACCTGCAGTACCCAGTGAGCAGTGTACAGGGCTGCTGTGTCATTACCTGGCAGTACCCAGTGAGCAGTGTACAGGGCTACTGTGTCATCACCCGGCAGTACCCAGTGAGCAGTGTACAGGGCTGCTGTGTCATCACCCTGCAGTACCCAGTGAGCAGTGTACAGGGCTGCTGTGTCATCACCCGGCAGTACCCAGTGAGCAGTGTACAGGGCTGCTGTGTCATTACCCGGCAGTACCCAGTGAGCAGTGTACAGGGCTGCTGTGTCATCACCCTGCAGTACCTAGTGAGCACTGTACAGGGCTGCTGTGTCATCACCCGGCAGTACCCAGTGAGCAGTGTACAGGGCTGCTGTGTCATTACCCGGCAGTACCCAGTGACCAGTGTACAGGGCTGCCGTGTCATTACCTGGCAGTACCCAGTGAGCAGTGTACAGGGCTGCTGTGTCATCACCCTGCAGTACCCAGTGAGCAGTGTACAGGGCTGCTGTGTCATTACCCGGCAGTACCCAGTGAGCAGTGTACAGGGCTGCCGTGTCATTACCTGGCAGTACCCAGTGAGCAGTGTACAGGGCTGCTGTGTCATTACCTGACAGTACCCAGTGAGCAGTGTACAGGGCTGCCGTGTCATTACCCGGCAGTATCCAGTGAGCAGTGTACATGGCTGCTGTGTCATTACCCGGCAGTACCCAGTGAGCAGTGTACAGGGCTGCCGTGTCATTACCTGGCAATACCGAGTGAGCAGTGTACAGGGCTGCTGTGTCATTACCTGGCAGTACCCTGTGAGCAGTGTACAGGGCTGCTGTGTCATTACCTGGCAGTACCCAGTGAGCAGTGTACAGGGCTACTGTGTCATTACTCGGCAGTACCCTGTGAGCAGTGTACAGAGCTACTATGTCATTACTCGGCAGTACCCTGTGAGCAGTGTACAGGGCTACTGTGTCATTACTCGGCAGTACCATGTGAGCAGTGTACAGGGCTACTGTGTCATTACCTGGCAGTACCCAGTGAGCAGTGTACAGGGCTACTGTGTCATTACTCTGCAGTACCCAGTGAGCAGTGTACTGGGCTACTATGTCATTACTCGGCAGTGCCATGTGAGCAGTGTACAGGACTACTGTGTCATTACCTGCCAGTACCCAGTGAGCAGTGTACAGGGCTACTGTGTCATTACTCTGCAGTACCCAGTGAGCAGTGTACAGGGCTGCTGTGTCATTACTCGGCAGTACCCTGTAAGCAGTGTACAGGGCTGCTGTGTCATTACTCGGCAGTACCCAGTGTGCAGTGTACAGGGCTGCTGTGTCATTACCTGGCAGTACCCTGTGAGCAGTGTACAGGGCTGCTGTGTCATTACCTGGCAGTACCCAGTGAGCAGTGTACAGGGCTGCCGTGTCATTACTCGGCAGTACCCAGTGAGCAGTGTACTGGGCTGCTGTGTCATTACTCGGCAGTACGCAGTGTGCAGTGTACAGGGCTGCTGTGTCATTACCTGGCAGTACCCTGTGAGCAGTATACAGGGCTGCTGTGTCATTACCTGGCAGTACCAGTCAGCAGTGTACAGGGCTGCTGTGTCATTACCTGGCAGTACCCAGTGAGCAGTGTACAGGGCTACTGTGTCATTACCCGGCAGTACCGAGTGATCAGTGTACAGGGCTGCTGTGTCATTACCTGGCAGTACCCTGTGAGCAGTGTACAGGGCTGCTGTGTCATTACCTGGCAGTACTGTCATGGGTGCATCGCCACGAGGATCGTCGCGATTGCACATTCTGACTTCTCGCAGCTGAGTTGCTGTTACTTTGTGTTTGGTAGTGAGGGAGTTAATTTTACCTAGCTCTTTGCTAAGACTAGGTCCAGCCTCGCCCGGCTGCTTTTGATTATGTGCTAATTAGCTTCCTTTATATTCCTGCCAGTCTGTGTGTTAGATGCCGGTGAAAGCATTCATACAGACTGCAGATAGGATCGGTTCTGAGAAGACTTAAGCTAAGAGCTCTTTTGTTGTTTCTCCTCACCTTGCTTATAGTTTATCTCCTAGACCTTTGGTGTTCCCTCTGTGTTTTATTGTTGTATGCAAGACAGTATTTACGTTATCCCCTGTCTGTCTCGTTTGTCTATACTGTTTGTTAACCTTTACCTGTCCATTCCCTATGTTGGTAATCAGGGTCCTTCTAAGGACTAGATTACAGTGGTGAGGGATTTATAGGAGACAGGGTTTACGCTGGTGGCCTGGACCTCTGTACCATTAACAGTACCTCCAGGTAGAGGGACTAGTCAGGACCCCAGTTTAGGGTCAGCTTAGACCCCGGTCCACCTCTATCCAGAGACAGCGTGAAAAGGATTCAGTATTGACTTACAGGATATTATGTCAGGTAATACTATGCTATATATACATATTAATGTTACCTATTTATATGTTATATAGAATGTTGTCCCACTTGATAGATTACTGACATTATATATTTATACATCTGCTAGACAGCGTGACATTTTCACCGGCCAAACTAAAGATTCTCCCCAGCTACCATGGATCCAGTAGCCCAGCTTGCCCTGCAGTTGCAGAAGTTGTCCATGGAGCTTACGGACATTAAGTCCAAGGTTTTGTCCCCCCCGGAGCAAACCAGATCTGAACCTAAGGTTGCTCTCCCGGACAGGTTCACTGGTGGGCAGGACAAATTTTTTACCTTCCGGGAGGCATGTAAATTATACTTTCGGCTGCGGCCTCGGTCATCGGGGAGTGAAGAGCAGAGGGTGGGAATTGTCATCTCGTTCTTACAAGGGGAGCCTCAATCCTGGGCGTTCTCTCTTCCCCCGGGCTCCCCGGCCCTCCAGTCAGTAGATCGATTTTTTGCTGCCCTGGGTCTGGTGTATGATGACCCGGATCGGGTCTCCCTTGCTGAAACGAAGTTACGTAGGATACAGCAGGGAGATCGTCCGCGGAGGAATTTTCTTCTGAGTTCCGTAGATGGGCCACAGATACTCAGTGGAATGACCCAGCTCTTAGGAGCCAGTTTTGTCAAGGGTTATCTGACAAATTAAAAGATGTTTTGGCTCAGTATGATTCTCCTCCGTCACTGGAGGCTGCTATGGCCCTTGCTATTCGTATTGATAGACGGCTTCGGGGGAGGTGCGAGGTAACTCCGCCCCCTGTTATTACTCCACCCACTACTAAAGTCCCTTATATGGAGGTTCCCCTGGTCTGTTCTGAGGAACCTATGCAGTTGGGTGGGACATCATTTTGTAGGAGGGAATCGGCGGTGCGCCGCAAGACAAGAAGGTGTTTCTTCTGCGGGAGAGAGGGACATTTTGTTGGGGGGTGTCCCTCCCGTGCCTCATTGAGCAAAAAAGTCACCGAAAAACTGTTAATCCCAGGTTGTGTGGTGGACGACAACCTGGGAGTAGGTATTTCGTCCCCAGGTCCGTCTCAATTTCTCGTGCCTGCGGAGGTGGTGGTTGGTGCGAGAGTTGAGAGGATTTCTGTTCTTCTTGATAGTGGGTCTGGGGCTAATATGGTGGACACTCGGTTTGCCCAGGTGCAAGGTATGCAACTGAGTGTATTGGCCAAACCGATCCCTATACTTTCTATTGACGCCAGACCTCTCGGTCAAGGTAGCTTTGTACAAGCTGTTCATAACATAGACCTTCGAGTAGGGGCAATACATAAAGAACAGTTGTCTTGTTATGTGTTGGAGGGTCTTCCTACTCCTATTGTGTTGGGACTTCCCTGGTTGGCTAAACATAACCCAGTGATTGATTGGCAATCCAGAAAGATAAGCCAGTGGGGTGAATTTTGCAAGAATAACTGCATGAACACGGTCATCGGTGCGGTCGTGCCTAGGACTTTGCCTCCTTTTCTGGAGGACTTTGGGGAGATGTTCTCAGAGGAGGGGTGTCAAAAGTTACCTCCTCATCGCACGTATGACTGCTCAATAAAATTGCTTCCTGATGCTTTATCTCATAGTTTCCCAGGGGCCGGAAAGACGGATGACCCGGTTCCTATCCTTCAGGAAGGAGGGGTGGTGTCGGCTGTGTGCTCTGAGCTTGAGGAGGAGGTGTTGGAGGCTCAGGGGGACGCCCCTGTAGGACCTCCAGGGAAACTGTTTGTTCCTAATCAGTTAAGACAAAAAGTTATCAAGGCACATCATAGTTCTGCTTTAGCAGGACATCCAGGGAGTAAAGCAACTGTGGATCTCCTTTCTCGCCGGTTTTGGTGGCCTAACTTAAATAAAGAGGTAATAACTTTTGTCGCGTCCTGTGGAGTTTGTGCTCGCTCTAAGACCCCACATACCCGTCCATCTGGGGTTCCTGAGGAGGAACGATTCTCGTCGTCACTTGCTTCAGTTTGGAGAGGAGTGCTGAATGATCTGAGTGCTATGGGGAACTGTTTCAAACGGAGGTCTGATAGGAGGAGAGTGTCTGGTCCGGACCTAGGTGTGAACGATCTGGTGTGGTTGTCTACCAAGAATATAAAACGCAAAGTTCCCTCCTGGAAACTGGGTCCCAGGTTCATCGGTCCATACAGGATCAGTTCTATAGTTAATCCTGTGGCATTTCGTCTGGACCTCCCTCCTATGTTTAAAATCCACAATGTGTTCCACAAATCGTTGCTTAAAAGGTACGTGGCGCCAGTTATACCGTCGCCTCTGCCTCCTCCTCCGGTGGTGGTCAATGGTAGCTTGGAGTTTCAGGTGTTGAAGATCATTGACTCACGTCTGAATCGTCGGTCCCTTCAGTACCTGGTTCATTGGAAGGGGTATGGTCCTGAGGAGAGGACGTGGGTCCCTGCGTCGGAGGTTAACGCAGATCGATTGGTTCGGACCTTCCACACAACTTACCCGGGCAGACCTGGCCCTGAGGGTCCGAAGGCCCCTCGTAGAAGGGGGGGTACTGTCATGGGTGCATCGCCACGAGGATTGTCGCGATTGCACATTCTGACTTCTCGCAGCTGAGTTGCTGTTACTTTGTGTTTGGTAGTGAGGGAGTTAATTTTACCTAGCTCTTTGCTAAGACTAGGTCCAGCCTCGCCCTGCTGCTTTTGATTATGTGCTAATTAGCTTCCTTTATATTCCTGCCAGTCTGTGTGTTAGATGCCGGTGAAAGCATTCATACAGACTGCAGATAGGATCGGTTCTGAGAAGACTTAAGCTAAGAGCTCTTTTGTTGTTTCTCCTCACCTTGCTTATAGTTTATCTCCTAGACCTTTGGTGTTCCCTCTGTGTTTTATTGTTGTATGCAAGACAGTATTTACGTTATCCCCTGTCTGTCTCGTTTGTCTATACTGTTTGTTAACCTTTACCTGTCCATTCCCTATGTTGGTAATCAGGGTCCTTCTAAGGACTAGATTACAGTGGTGAGGGATTTATAGGAGACAGGGTTTACGCTGGTGGCCTGGACCTCTGTACCATTAACAGTACCTCCAGGTAGAGGGACTAGTCAGGACCCCAGTTTAGGGTCAGCTTAGACCCCGGTCCACCTCTATCCAGAGACAGCGTGAAAAGGATTCAGTATTGACCTACAGGATATTATGTCAGGTAATACTATGCTATATATACATATTAATGTTACCTATTTATATGTTATATAGAATGTTGTCCCACTTGATAGATTACTGACATTATATATTTATACATCTGCTAGACAGCGTGACAAGTACCCAGTGAGCAGTGTACAGGGCTACTGTGTCATTACCCGGCAGTACCCAGTGAGCAGTGTACAGGGCTGCTGTGTCATTACCTGGCAGTACCCAGTGAGCAGTGTACAGGGCTGCTGTGTCATTACCTGGCAGTACCAAGTGAGCAGTGTACAGGGCTGCTGTGTCATTACTCTGCAGTATCCTGTGAACATTGTACAGGGCTGCTGTGTCATTACCCGGCAGTACCCAGTGAGCAGTGTACAGGGCTGCTGTGTCATTACCTGGCAGTACCCAGTGAGCAGTGTACAGGGCTGCTGTGTCATTACCCGGCAGTACCCTGTGAGCAGTGTACAGGGCTGCCGTGTCATTACCCGGCAGTACCCAGTGAGCAGTGTACAGGGCTGCCGTGTCATTACCTGGCAGTACCCAGTGAGCAGTGTACAGGGCTGCCGTGTCATTACCTGGCAGTACCCAGTGAGCAGTGTACAGGGTTGCTGTGTCATTACCTGGCAGTACCCAGTGAGCAGTGCACAGGGCTGCCGTGTCATTACCTGGCAGTACCCAGTGAGCAGTGAACAGGGCTGCCGTGTCATTACCCGGCAGTACCCAGTGAGCAGTGTACAGGGCTGCCGTGTCATTACCTGGCAGTACCCAGTGAGCAGTGTACAGGGCTGCCGTGTCATTACCTGGCAGTACCCAGTGAGCAGTGTACAGGGCTGCTGTGTCATTACCTGGCAGTACCCAGTGAGCAGTGTACAGGGCTGATGTGTCATTACTCAGCAGTACCCAGTGAGCAGTGTACAGGGCTGCCGTGTCATTACCTGGCAGTACTGAGTGAGCAGTGTACAGGGCTGCTGTGTCATTACCTGGCAGTACCCTGTGAGCAGTGTACAGGGCTACTGTGTCATTACCTGTCAGTACTCAGTGAGCAGTGTACAGGGCTACTGTGTCATTACTCGGCAGTACCCTGTGAGCAGTGTACAGGGCTACTGTGTCATTACTCGGCAGTACCTAGTGAGCAGTGTACAGGGCTGCTGTGTCATTACTCAGCAGTACCCTGTAAGCAGTGTACAGGGCTGCTGTGTCATTACTCGGCAGTACCCAGTGTGCAGTGTACAGGGCTGCTGTGTCATTACCTGGCAGTACCCTATGAGCAGTGTACAGGGCTGCTGCGTCATTACCTGCCAGTTCCCAGTGAGCAGTGTACAGGGCTGCTGTGTCATTACCTGGCAGTACCCAGTGAGCAGTGTACAGGGCTGCTGTGTCATTACTCGGCAGTACCCAGTGTGCAGTGTACAGGGCTGCTGTGTCATTACCTGGCAGTACCCTGTGAGCAGTGTACAGGGCTACTGTGTCATTACCTGTCAGTACTCAGTGAGCAGTGTACAGGGCTACTGTGTCATTACTCGGCAGTACCCTGTGAGCAGTGTACAGGGCTACTGTGTCATTACTCGGCAGTACCTAGTGAGCAGTGTACAGGACTGCTGTGTCATTACTCAGCAGTACCCTGTAAGCAGTGTACAGGGCTGCTGTGTCATTACTCGGCAGTACCCAGTGTGCAGTGTACAGGGCTGCTGTGTCATTACCTGGCAGTACCCTATGAGCAGTGTACAGTCATGGCCAAAAGTTTTGAGAATGACACAAATATTATATTTTCACATGATCTGCTGCCCTCTGGTTTTTATGTGTGTTTGACAGATGTTTTTATCACAGACAGAAATATAATAATTGCAAACATATGAGTAACAAAAGCTTATATTGACAGTTTGAATGAGTTAATGCAGCAAGTCAATATTTGCAGTGTTGACCCTTCTTCTTCAGGACCTCTGCAATTCTCCCTGGCATGCTCTCAATCAACTTCTGGACCAAATCCTGACTGATAGCAGTCCATTCTTGCACAATCAATGCTTTCATTTAGTCAGAATTTTTAGGTTTTTGTTTGTCCACCCGTCTCTTGATGATTGACCACAAGTTCTCAATGGGATTAAGATCTGGGGAGTTTCCAGGCCATGGACCCAAAATCTCTATGTATTGTTCCCTGAGCCATTTAGTTATCACCTTTGCTTTATGGCAAGGTGCTCCATCATGCTGGAAAAGGCATTGTTGATCGCCAAACTGCTCTTGGAGGGTTGGGAGAAGTTGCTCTTGGAGGACATTCTGGTACCATTCTTTATTCATGGCTGTGTTTTTAGGCAAGACTGTGAGAGAGCCGATTCCCTTGGCTGAGAAGCAACCCCACACATGAATGGTTTCAGGATGCTTAACAGTTGGCATGAGACAAGACTGGTGGTAGCGCTCACCTTGTCTTCTCTGAATGAGGCGTTTTCCTGATGTCCCAAACAATCGAAAAGTGGATTCATCAAAGAAAATAACTTTACCCCAGTCCTCAGCAGTCCACTGCCTGTACCTTTTGCAGAATATCAGTCTGTCCATGATGTTTTTTCTGGAGAGAAGTGGCTTCTTTGCTGCCCTCCTTGAGACCAGGCCTTGCTCCAAGAGTCTCCGCCTCAAAGTGCGTGCAGATGCACTCACACCTGCCTGCTGCCATTCCTGAGCAAGCTCTGCACTGCTGGTAGCCCGATCCCGCAGCTGAAACACTTTAAAGAGACGGTCCTGACGCTTGCTGGTCTTTCTTGGGCGCCCTGAAGCCTTTTTGGCAACAATGGAACCTCTCTCCTTGAAGTTCTTGATGATGCGATAGATTGTTGACTGAGGTGCAATCTTTCTAGCTGCGATACTCTTCCCTGTTAGGCAACTTTTATGCATTGCAATGATGACTGCACATGTTTCTTTAGAGATAACCATGGTTAACAGAAGAGAAACAATGATGCCAAGCACCAGCCTCCTTTTAAAGTGTCCAGTGGTGTCATTCTTACTTAATCATGACAGATTGATCTCCAGCCATGTCCTCATCAACACCCACACCTGTGTTAATGGAGCAATCACTGAAAAGAGGTTAGCTGGTCCTTTTAAGGCAGGGCTTCAATGATGTTGAAATGTGTTTTGGGGGATAAAGTTCATTTTCTAGCCAAATATTGACTTTGCAAGTAATTGCTGTTAAGCTGATCACTCTTTATAACATTCTGGAGTATATGCAAACTGCCATTAGAAAAAGTGAAACAGTAGACTTTGTAAAAATTAATATTTGTGTCATTCTCAAAACTTTTGGCCATGACTGTACAGGGCTGCTGCGTCATTACCTGCCAGTTCCCAGTGAGCAGTGTACAGGGCTGCTGTGTCATTACCCGGCAGTACCCAGGGAGCAGTGTACAGGGCTGCTGTGTCATTACTCGGCAGTACCCAGTGTGCAGTGTACAGGGCTGCTGTGTCATTACTCGGCAGTACCCAGTGTGCAGTGTACAGGGCTGCTGTGTCATTACTCGGCAGTACCCTGTGAGCAGTGTACAGGGCTACTGTGTCATTACTCGGCAGTACCGAGTGAGCAGTGTACAGGGCTGCTGTGTCATTACCTGGCAGTACCCTGTGAGCAGTGTACAGGGCTGCTGTGTCATTACCTGGCAGTACCCTGTGAGCAGTGTACAGGGCTGCTGTGTCATTACTCGGCAGTACCCAGTGTGCAGTGTACAGGGCTGCTGTGTTATTACCTGGCAGTACCCAGTGAGCAGTGTACAGGGCTGCTGCGTCATTACCTGGCAGTACCCAGTGAGCAGTGTACAGGGCTACTGTGTCATTACCCAGCAGTACCTAGTGAGCAGTGTACAGGGCTGCTGTGTCATTACCTGGCAGTACCCAGTGAGCAGTGTACAGGGCTGCTGTGTCATTATCTGGCAGTACCCAGTGAGCAGTGTACAGGGCTGCTGTGTCATTACGCGGCAGTACCCTGTGAGCATTGTACAGGGCTGCTGTGTCATTACTCGGCAGTACCCTGTGAGTTGTGTACAGGGCTGCTGTGTCATTACCTGGCAGTACCCAGTGAGCAGTGTACAGGGCTACTGTGTCATTACCCGGCAGTACCCTGTGAGCAGTGTACAGGGCTGCTGTGTCATTACTCGGCAGTACCCAGTGAGCAGTGTACAGGGCTGCTGTGTCATTACTCGGCAGTACCCTGTGAGCAGTGTACAGGGCTGCTGTGTCATTACTCGGCAGTACCCTGTGAGCAGTGTAAAGGGCTGCTGTGTCATTACCTGGCAGTACCCAGTGAGCAGTGTACAGGGCTGCTGTGTCATTACCTGGCAGTACCCAGTGAGCAGTGTACAGGGCTACTGTGTCATTACCCGGCAGTACCCAGTGAGCAGTGTACAGGGCTGCTGTGTCATTACTCGGCAGTACCCAGTGAGCAGTGTACAGGGCTGCTGTGTCATTACTCGGCAGTACCCTGTGAGCAGTGTACAGGGCTGCTGTGTCATTACTCGGCAGTACCCTGTGAGCAGTGTAAAGGGCTGCTGTGTCATTACCTGGCAGTACCCAGTGAGCAGTGTACAGGGCTGCTGTGTCATTACCTCGCAGTACCCAGTGAGCAGTGTAAAGGGCTACTGTGTCATTACCCAGCAGTACCTAGTGAGCAGTGTACAGGGCTGCTGTGTCATTACCTGGCAGTACCCAGTGAGCAGTGTACAGGGCTGCTGTGTCATTATCTGGCAGTACCCAGTGAGCAGTGTACAGGGCTGCTGTGTCATTACGCGGCAGTACCCTGTGAGCATTGTACAGGGCTGCTGTGTCATTACTCGGCAGTACCCAGTGTGCAGTGTACAGGGCTGCTGTGTCATTACGCGGCAGTACCCTGTGAGCATTGTACAGGGCTGCTGTGTCATTACTCGGCAGTACCCTGTGAGTTGTGTACAGGGCTGCTGTGTCATTACCTGGCAGTACCCAGTGAGCAGTGTACAGGGCTACTGTGTCATTACCCGGCAGTACCCAGTGAGCAGTGTACAGGGCTGCTGTGTCATTACTCGGCAGTACCCAGTGAGCAGTGTACAGGGCTGCTGTGTCATTACTCGGCAGTACCCTGTCAGCAGTGTACAGGGCTGCTGTGTCATTACTCGGCAGTACCCTGTGAGCAGTGTACAGGGCTGCTGTGTCATTACCCGGCAGTACCCAGTGAGCAGTGTACAGGGCTGCTGTGTCATTACCTGGCAATACTCAGTGAGCAGTGTACAGGGCTGCTGTGTCATTACCTGGCAGTACCCAGTGAGCAGTGTACAGGGCTGCTGTGTCATTACCTGGCAGTACCCTGTGAGCAGTGTACAGGGCTACTGTGTCATTACCTGGCAGTACCCTGTGAGCATTGTACAGGGCTGCTGTGTCATTACTCGGCAGTACCCTGTGAGTAGTGTACAGGGCTGCTGTGTCATTACTCGGCAGTACCCTGTGAGCAGTGTACAGGTCTACTGTGTCATTACCCGGCAGTACCCAGTGAGCAGTGTACAGGGCTGCTGTGTCATTACTCGGCAGTACGCAGTGTGCAGTGTACAGGGCTGCTGTGTCATTACCTGGCAGTACCCTGTGAGCAGTATACAGGGCTGCTGTGTCATTACCTGGCAGTACCCAGTGAGCAGTGTACAGGGCTGCTGTGTCATTACCCGGCAGTACCCAGTGAGCAGTGTACAGGGCTGCTGTGTCATTACCTGGCAATACTCAGTGAGCAGTGTACAGGGCTGCTGTGTCATTACCTGGCAGTACCCAGTGAGCAGTGTACAGGGCTGCTGTGTCATTACCTGGCAGTACCCTGTGAGCAGTGTACAGGGCTACTGTGTCATTACCTGGCAGTACCCTGTGAGCATTGTACAGGGCTGCTGTGTCATTACTCGGCAGTACCCTGTGAGTAGTGTACAGGGCTGCTGTGTCATTACTCGGCAGTACCCTGTGAGCAGTGTACAGGTCTACTGTGTCATTACCCGGCAGTACCCAGTGAGCAGTGTACAGGGCTGCTGTGTCATTACTCGGCAGTACGCAGTGTGCAGTGTACAGGGCTGCTGTGTCATTACCTGGCAGTACCCTGTGAGCAGTATACAGAGCTGCTGTGTCATTACCTGGCAGTACCCAGTGAGCAGTGTACAGGGCTGCTGTTTCATTACTCGGCAGTACGCAGTGTGCAGTGTACAGGGCTGCTGTGTCATTACCTGGCAGTACCCAGTGAGCAGTGTACAGGGCTGCTGTGTCATTACCTGGCAGTACCCAGTGAGCAGTGTACAGGGCTGCTGTGTCATTACCTGGCAGTACCCAGTGAGCAGTGTACAGGGCTGCTGTGTCATTACCTGGCAGTACCCAGTGAGCAGTGTACAGGGCTGCTGTGTCATTACCTGGCAGTACCCAGTGAGCAGTGTACAGGGCTACTGTGTCATTACCTGGCAGTACCCAGTGAGCAGTGTACAGGGCTACTGTGTCATTACCCGGCAGTACCCAGTGAGCAGTGTACAGGGCTGCTGTGTCATTACCCGGCAGTACCCAGTGAGCAGTGTACAGGGCTACTGTGTCATTACCTGGCAGTACCCAGTGAGCAGTGTACAGGGCTGCTGTGTCATTACCTGGCAGTACCCAGTGAGCAGTGTACAGGGCTACTGTGTCATTACCTGGCAGTACCCAGTGAGCAGTGTACAGGGCTACTGTGTCATTACCTGGCAGTACCCAGTGAGCACTGTACAGGGCTGCTGTGTCATTACCCGGCAGTACCCAGTGAGCAGTGTACAGGGCTGCTGTGTCATTACCTGGCAGTACCCAGTGAGCAGTGTACAGGGCTACTGTGTCATTACCCGGCAGTACCCAGTGAGCAGTGTACAGGGCTGCTGTGTCATTACCCGGCAGTACCCAGTGAGCAGTGTACAGGGCTACTGTGTCATTAGAGAAAATGAAGGGAGCAGTCCAGCTTCTGTAGAAAGTGCAATTTTTTATTCAATACAAAAATAAAATCGTCACATAACGGTGTCCTCCAAATGCAAAAAGTGGAGAGTATGCACTACCAGCTGTACCAGCAACGCGTTTCGACCTTAGATGGTCTTTGTCAAAGCTGAAAATGAATTAGCTGCCTGCATTTTTAAAGATATCTGAGACTCATGGGTGAGCTGCTGAACCGTCATATAATTAGAAACAGATGTTTCTTGATTTAACCCTCAGGTGTTTGAACAGATGTTCTGCATATATCCATTTCAACAGAAACACCCATGACATCTAGTATACAATAATTATACATTTGAGTGCTTAAAGGTATTAACAGTGCACATAAAACAGTAACATATATTAAAAACATAAAACATTATAATTTCAAGTGATTTTCTTTCCGCATCAGTTCTTTTATCTTTACTTTGTGGTGACTTTCTGGAGACTTTTAATATCCTACTGATGTCATTTCTTCACATTTATTCAGCGATAATATATCCAGAAAAAAAGGAGAGGTTTTTCTTAATTCGATCATATTCTGTATATATGACAATAAATCTCATTCATAAGATACCGGAAAAATGGAAACAGGATATCATAGCTGTTCATTCTATTCAGAAAAAAATAAATATATGTTTAGTAATATAGCAATAAAATTCCAACACCGATATACCGATATATCTGAATAAATCAATTTTACGAAATCCAATAGAAATAGTGCATGAATATATTTATGCACATAGATTTTTATCAGTCAGATTTATTCAAATTGCTATATATATGTATCACCGATCGAAGATAGGATATTTATCGTTCTCTCTAAAAAAAAGTGAACACAGAAACATTTTTTAGAACTTAGAAGTCTGTCCATAGAAGTGACAACTATAGGTGATAAGAATATTATGGAGAGTAATATCACTCCTGAACAGAAGAAAGCTCTATATGAGTTAAAAAGTAAGGATAGTATTATCATTAAAAGTAGTGATAAAGGTGGTAAGGTTGTAGTTATGAACAAAACTGACTATAGAGATAAAATGAACGAATTGCTTTCAGAATCTGATGTTTATGGTAAATTAAAATCTGACCCTACTAAATATATAACGAACAAATAGAAAAAATCATTGCAGAGGGTCTTCATTTGGGCATTCTCAGCAAAAAACAGGCAGATTATGTATATGTTTCAAAACCTATTTTACCAATAATATCTGGTCTGCCAAAAATCCATAAGGGATGTGCAATTCCACCAATGAGACCTATAGTGTCTGGAATAGGTTCTTTTAGTGAACGTATGTGCGAGTGGGCAGATTCTTTATTACAACCTTTGGTGTTTAAGCTTCCAGGTCATTTGAAAGATTCTCGTGATGTCCTTAGTGCTTTTTATGAAAAAAAGTGGACAAAAGATTTATCTTGGCTAAGTTGTGATGTCATTTCTCTGTATACATGTATACCCCATTCAGTAGCTATTGAAGCATTGCGTTTTTTTCTTGAGGAATACAATGAATATACAGTTGAATTAATAGAATATCTGATAGAAGTGTTTCAATTTCTCTTACAGCACAATTACTTCTCATTTGATGGCACTATACATTTGCAGAAGTCAGGAGTCCCTATGGGAGCCAAATATTCACCATCTTTGGCTAATCTATCTATGGCTTTTTGGGAACTGAAATATATATATTCTGATGCAAATCCATTTTATAATAATATTCATTGGTACGGTAGATACATCGATGATACCCTCATTCTTTGGGAGGGAGATGTATCTGTCGTACCTGCATTCATTGAATATCTCAATTCCAATTATATGAATGTCAGATTCACTTACAAACATGATTTATCTGCAATTGTCTTTTTGGATCTGGAGCTGAAGGGAGTACTAGGCAAGGAAATAGTTACAAAAACACGTCAAACCAATTAGTGGCAATACAATGCTTTATGGCAGTAGTGGACATCCTAAGCATGTTATCAAGGCTATACCAGTTGGTGAGCATATAAGGCATAGAAGGAATTGCTCTGCCATTACCTGGCAGTACCCAGTGAGCAGTGTACAGGGCTGCTGTGTCATTACCTGACAGTACCCAGTGCCGGCAGTACCCAGTGAGCAGTGTACAGGGTTGCTGTGTCATTACTTGGCAGTACTCAGTGAGCAGTGTACAGGGCTGCTGTGTCATTACTCGGCAATACCCAGTGAACAGTGTACAGGGCTGCTGTGTCATTACTCGGCAGTACTCTGTGAGTTGTGTACAGGGCTACTGTGTCATTACTCGGCAGTACCCAGTGAGTAGTGTACAGGGTTGCCGTGTCATTCCTCAGCAGCACTCAGTGAGCAGTGTACAGGGCTGCTGCATCATTTCTCGGCAGCGTTCAGTGAGCAATGTACAGGGCAGCTGTGTCATTACTTGTCAGATCCCAGGGAGTAGTGTGCAGGGTTGCCGTGCCATTCCTCAGCAGCACTCAGTGAGCAATGTACAGGGCTGCTGTGTCATTACTCGGCAGCGTTCAGTGAGCAGTGTACAGGGTTGCTGTCATGACTCTGTTGTCTGGTATCCCAGGACCAGGGGTTCCTTCCCTGTCCCTAACGCTAGGGGAGCCCTAGCATGCCTGTTTTCCGGATTACTTCTGATGGTGAAGACGCGGGGGCCACATATCTTGCCTTAGCTCCTGAATCCACCCTCAGTCTGCACCTTCCCCCACCCAGGAAAGAGGGGAGTAGTAGTATACTGTAATACACCTTCGAGTCTAACAAGGTAATACAAACAGGAGTAACAAAAAATACCAAACATACAAATATACTCAAGCAGACATTAGACAAATGCACTGGAAAGTGGAGGATAGGGTTAAACCAAAGTAGGATTACAAAGGGATTTACCACACACTCAAAACTTAGCAACAGTCTCAGATAAATCAACTAAATGCCTTCTCCAATAACAACCACTAGCCATGCAGCATAAGCTAGCACTGACAATGACAGCTAGCCAGGGCCCAGATTATATAGGAGATCGGAGTGGCTAACAGTGCACAGCTGAGAGCCTTAGCTCCAGGAGCTCTCAACAAAGCAATTAACTCCTGCTCTGCTAAAATAAATTTACACCATATAATATGAAGGTGAAGTGTTTCTAATCAGTGCAGGAGTAGAAAAAATTAGACTGCGGTCTTCTGGCTCCTCTTAGTCGTGGTGAACTTGTGTCAAGACATGGTAGCACCCAGTGAGCAATGTACAGAGCTGATGTGTCATTACTTGGCAGCGCCCGGTAAGCAATGTACAGGGCTGCTGTGTTCCTCCCCTGTACATTGCATATGGGGCTGCTAGTGAAAATATCAGCTAAAGCCGGCTGTCTGACCACCATTGATTTTTATATTGATGATCTATCTATCTGATATGTCTTGGATAACCTATTTAACCTCTTAACCCCCATATCAGTTTTCATCTTCATGACCAGGCCAAATTTTACAATTCTGACCATTGTCAATTTACGTGATAATAACTCCGCAATGCTTCAACAGATTCCATTTTGATACAGTAAAGATGTATATCTTTGTACCGTGTTAGCCAGTAGATAGAAAAATATGATGAACAGTTGAGTGAGAACATCACAAAACATTACCAGACCCCAATCAGAGGGCAATAAAACTTTCGCACTCCTTATCTATGAACTAGTCCAATATTTATTGCCACAACTGTTCATCCCTCTCCCATAATGACAGTTCTGCTTCACGTCACTTGTCTCAACTATTGCATTTTTCCTGTGCTGTGTTGTGTATAAATATGTGACTCTTCAGATTTTGTATTAGTCTTTGCCTGATGAAGAGACCTGAGTAGTCTCGAAAGCTTGCAATTTGTTACCATCTTTTCAGTTAGCCATTAAAAGGTATCAACCACTGAGGACTCTCAACTCTAAATATTTTTCAACAGATTCCAGTGATTCTGAGATTGTTTTTTTCGTGATATATTGTACTTCATGGTAGTTGTAAATTTGTTCGATATGGCTTGTAAATATTTGTGAAGATAGGAAATTCAGCAAAATTAGCACTTTTCAATATTTTAATTCTTATGCCCTTAAACCAGATAATTACTGTATATCACACAATGTAGTTAATAAATAACATTTCCCAAATGTCTGCTTTAAATCTGCATCATTTTTTAAACATCAGTAATTTCTCAGTTTTCCAACATTTTTAAGGACCACATCACATTTTAAGTGACTTTGGTGTGCCTATATTCAGGGCCGGCGTCCGCACCTGGCATACCCGGGCAAGTGCCGGGGCCCTGAGCAGGCGGGGGGCCCACTTGCCGTCGGGCACCCTGGCGCCCGTTAGCGGATGAGAGCGGTATCAGCGCTGCCACTGGGCCCCCCCTGCTTGCTCAGGGCCACGGCAGCAGCCGGCGCAATACTTACCTCTCCCCGTGCCTCCGCTGCCGCAGCTCCGGCTCCAGGGGGCGCCTGCACTTCCTCTCACAGCAGCGCCGTTGAATGACGTCATCATTCGGCGGCCGGCTGTGGCAGAGAGAGCGCGGCCGCCGGACAGGTGAGATGTGAGGTGTATGTGTGTCTGTGTGTATCATTGTGTGTGTATGTAGTGCGGTGCTTTGTGTGTGTGTATGTGAGTGAGTGCTGCGGTGCTGTCTGTCTGATGGTGGTGGGGGGAGGCAGTGAAGGTGGTGAGGAGGCAATGATGATGATGGGGAGCCAACGATGATGATGATGATGATGGGAGGCTATGATGATGATGATGGTGGGGAGGCAATGATGATGATGGGGAGGAAATGATGATGATGATGGGGAGGCAATGATGATGATTATGATGGGGAGACAATGATGATGATAGGGAGGCAATGATGATGATGTTGATGGGGAGGCAATGATGATGATGATGGGCAGGCAATGATGATGATGGGGAGACAATGATGATGATAATAGGCAGGCAATGATGATGATAATGGGGAGGCAATGAAGATGATGGGGAGGCAATGATGATAATGGGGAGTCTTTCCATAGCGCCCTTTCCTGAGCCGTAACAGTGCAGAACGCAGCACAGTGCAGAGGAGAGTTCCATATTTTGTATGGAGCATTATATGTGGTCCAGTATTCTGTATGGAGCATTATATTGGGTCCAGTATTCTGTATGGAGCATTATATGAGGGATGGGGGGTGACATCCTGCATGGGGTATTATATGGGTGAGGAGGGGGAGACTATGTGGTGCCCATAATATTGTATGGAGGACTGTACTGTCCGGTCTGTACTGTGCGCTGTGAGGATTTGACGGTTTCTGAGCTATTGTACAATTTATTATAGATATCACTCATGTAATGGAAGAAGAGAAGTGTTTGGCATTGTACTATACCCATATTTCTCTGCAGTATCTGTGCATCATGAATCGTGGTCTGTGTTAAAGGGGCCCACTGAGACTCTTTCGCCCGGGGCCCTTAAAAACCTGCCATTAATTCCATGGTGTTGTACATGAGAAGGGGGTTACATACAAAGTTATAGATATCGTTTACAGTAAACAAATTTATAATGACAGACTGGTACAGAGGGGAGAGGACCCTGTCCTTGCGGACTTACATTCTACGGGATAATGGGGAAGAAACAGAAGGTCGGGGGTGCGGCAGCTCTGGTGGTGGTGGCGGTGAGGCGGCAGCTCTGGTGTTGGCGGCGAGGCGGCAGCTCTGGTGGTGGCGGCGGGGCGGCAGTTAGGGTGGTGGCGGCGAGGCGGAAGCTCGGGTGGTATATGACATAAAATACCTGAAAGTGTTACCATTCTGAAAACTACCCCCCCCCTCAAAATGCTCAAAACCACATTCAATAAGTTTAACCCTTTAGGTGCTTAACATGAATTAAAGCAATATGGAAGAAAAAAATAAAAGTTAGCCCCATTTTTCTTTGATTTTCAAGATAACAAGAGGAAATGGACCCCTAAATTTGTTGTGCAAATTTTCCTGAGTTCACCGATAGCCCATTTGTGGGGGAAAACTACTGTTTTAACTCTGGAATGCTTCAACGGATCTCAGTGATTCTGAGACTATTTTTTCATGACATATTGTACTTCATGGTAGTGGTAAAATTTGTTCAGTATGACTTGCTTTTATTTGTGAAAATATTACTTTATTTCACAAACATTTTACTTTAGCCCCAAATTCTTTATTTTCACAATTTTCATAAAATAGACCGCAAAATTTGTTGTGCAATTTCTCCTGAGTACGCCGATACCCCATATGTGGGGGAAAACTACTGTTTGGGCACATGGCAGGGCTCGGAAGGAAAGGAGCACCTTTAGACTTTTTGAATGCAAAATTGGCTGGAATCAAGAGCAGATGCCATGTTAAATTTGGAGAGCCCCTGATGTGCCTAAACAGTGTTTAACCCCCCCCTTACAAGTGACCCCATTTTGGAAACTAGACCCCCTCAAGGAATTTTATCTAGATGTGTGCTTCACAAAAGTTTATACCGTTGAGCCGTGAAAATAAAAAAAATCACATTTTTCTCCACAAAAAATGTTGTTTTAGCCTGATTTTTTTTATTTTCACAAGGGTGACAGGAGAAAATGGAC
>JARQOD010000003.1:261901387-261941048 GCA_033576555.1 Oophaga sylvatica | reverse complement strand
TGCCCACTTTTACGTCCACATTTTTGGCTCCGAGTACTTCAACAGGGAGGACCATTGGTGGCGTACACTGTAAAGTCAGGGCTCGGGGGCTGGAGACTGTCCTTTGACCAAAATTTATTATAAAGGACATCAGGTATTATGGTCACCTGAGATCCAGTGTCCAGCAGTGCAGGAATTGCAATCCCGTCCAGAATGATGGACAGGTAGGGTCGTCCACCCACGAACTACGGTTCCAGTCTAAGGGGCCTGATGAGTCTACTCCTGGGTGTTGGCCCTCTGACCAGGATCGGCTCGTTTAAAGGACATTGCTGAGCCATATGACCTTTTTGGTTGCAGCGGTAACAGATGATCTCTCGGCGAGGATGGTGTTGATCAGGAGTCGCTCCTGGGGGTGGCGTGGTCCTCCTCCGGTGAGGCGAAGTCCTCCATTTTCCTCCGGTTCATCCAAGGGACATCCTCCGGACAGTCGGCTAGTAGGATCTTTCCTCCTTCTTCTTTCCGCAGTTGCAGGGCAATTATTACAGTGGCCAGGTTCTTAGTCAGCTGGCGCACTTCCGAGCGCAAACATTCCAACTCACTAGGGGGCGCCACCTGCGTTGTAGCTTCTGCCACCTGCGGGGAAAAGGTGGGTACTGCCGGCTTTAGAGTGGCTTCACCCGGGTGATACTGATTTGCCACCTCTGGCTTTTCCAAGGGTCGCAGTCCTTTTATTGCCATGTCCTTTAGGGCATCAAAAAGTGGCATCTGGATGATCCAAGGACCACCAGTTTACAGTCCTGCCTTCCGCTGGAGACCTCAGTCCCCGTACAAATTGTTCTTTCAACATTTTGCTTTCGTCAATGGCACTTGCAGGGTTAGCCTGTTTGAGAGCTCGCAGGGCCCCCTGTAGTCGGCAGGCGTTAGTCCCTAATGCTGTCACCTGGTCTCTGGGAGCACTGATAAAATGCCATCCGGAGATCGTTTCTGTGCGGTCCTCAAAGATGGCCTGTAGCTTTAAGAGAATCGCAGGTACCGACTCCTGGTCTGCAGTGGTCCAAGTCTCTACTTCTCTCTCAGCCGCACCAGCTAACTGCCCTATTACCACTGCAGCTTTTTGTTTTTCAGTCATTGAGTACATGTCTAGGATGCTACATATTTTCCGTTTAAAACCCTGGCAGGGTATCTGGCTCGCCGCTGTATTGAGGGAGCCACTTCGCTCCTGGCATGTATGGGAGCGTTAGGGGCATGAGCGGGACCACCGGACCAGGTGAGGGGCCCGCACCTGTCACGCTGTCTAATGATATGTATACAATGTCAGTAAACTATTAATACAGGAACAACACTCTATACAACAACTAGTATAGCAACATCAGCATGTAAGTATAGAATAGATTTACCTGACACGATATCTGCTGAACTCAGGGTTAATCTTGAGGACTTGATGAGCTGAAACAGGAAAGAGGTGGACCGGGATCTAACCTGACCCTAAACTGGGGTCCTAACTAATCCCTCACCTTGGAGGTACTGATAATGGTTCAGAGGTCCAAGTCTCCAACCTAACCCTGTCTCCTATCAGACCCTGAACCCTGTAATCAGTCCTAAGAAGGATCCTGACTACCACCAAAGGGATATGGGCTGATCTTAGCTAAATACACAGATTAGACATATAAGACAGACAGGATAACACTCGCTTGCATACACACTCAAACACCAAAGGAACATAAATGGTCTGGGAAATAAACTCTAACCAAGTTGAGCTTAGAACAACTAAGGAGCTCACAACTAAAGTCTATACAGATTCATTCCTATCTGTGGTCTGCATGAAGGTTTCACTGGCAACTCCCCAAGCAGACAACCAGGAATTTAAAGGAAACCAATCAACAAATAATCAATTGCAGCCGGGAGAAACTGCACCCAGTCCCAGCACCGAGCACAGACAGAATTAACTCCCTAGCTGCCAAACACAAAGAAACAGCAGCTCAGCTGTGAGAAGTCAAAATGTGCAACCGCGACGATCTTCGTGGCAATGCACACATGACAGTACCCCCCCTTCTACGAGGGGCCTCCGGACCCTCAGGGCCAGGCCTGCCCGGGTGAGTTCTGTGGAAGGTCGAACCAAACGATCTGCGTTAACATCAGACGCAGGGACCCACGTCCTCTCCTCTGGACCATACCCTTCCAATGCACCAAGTACTGAAGGGACCGGCGATTCAGACGTGAGTCAATGATCTTTGATACTTGAAATTCCAAGTTACCATTGACCAACACAGGGAGGAGGTAGAGGTGACGGTATGACTGGTGCCACATACCTTTTAAGTAATGACTTGTGGAACACATTATGAATTTTAAACGTAGGAGGGAGGTCCAGACGAAATGCCACAGGATTAATTATGGAACTGATCCTGTACGGCCCGATGAATCTGGGACCCAGTTTCCAGGAGGGCACTTTAAGTTTTATATTCCTGGTAGACAACCATACCAGATCGTTCACATTCAGATCTGGACCAGAAACTCTCCTCCTATCAGCCATACGTTTGTAACGGTTCCCCATCGCACTCAGATTATTCAATACACCTCTCCACACAGAAGCAAGTGACGACGAGAAACGCTCCTCCTCAGGAACCCCAGAAGGGCCCCCCCCATTGAAAGTACAAAACTGGGGATGAAAACCATATGCCCCAAAAAACGGGGACTTACCAGTGGACTCGCTCCGCCTGTTGTTAAGAGCGAACTCTGCCAGAGGCAAGAAAGAAGACCAGTCCTCTTGGTTCTCTGAGACAAAACACCGGAGATATGTCTCTAAGCTCTGATTCAGACGCTCTGTCTGACCATTGGTCTGCGGATGAAAAGCCGAGGAAAATGACAATTGCATCCCCGACGTAAACAAAATGCCCTCCAAAATTTGGACACAAACTGAGACCCCCTATCTGACACCACATCAGAAGGCAACCCATGAAGTCTAACGATCTCCCTAATGAACACCTGCGCCAGAGTTTTAGCATTAGGGAGTGCAGGAAGAGCAACGAAATGTGCCATCTTACTGAACCTGTCAACAACCACCAGTATGACAGTATTCCCTGACGACGGAGGAAGGTCCGTAATGAAGTCCATAGATAAATGAGTCCATGGACGCTCCGGAAGTTTCAAGGGTAAAAGGGTCCCAGACGGACGGGTATGAGGGGTTTTAGAGCGAGCACACACCCCACATGACGCGACAAAAGTTATAACATCTTTATTAGCATTAGGCCACCAAAACCGGCGAGAAAGGAGATCTAAAGTAGCCTTACTCCCTGGATGTCCTGCTAGAGCAGAATTATGATGTGCCTCAATAAGCTTTTGTCTCAACAGATTTGGGACAAACAGTCTCCCTGGAGGTCCTGCAGGGGCGTCCCCTGAGCCTCTAACACCTCCTCCTCAAGCTCAGAAAATACAGCCGACACTACCACCCCCCTCCTGAAGGATAGGACTCGGGTCATCCGTTTTCCCGGCCCCTGGGAAACTGCGAGACAAGGCATCAGCCTTTACATTCTTAGACCCCGGGCGATAAGTGACGACAAAATTAAACCTGGTAAAAAACAACGACCATCGAGCTTGTCTGGAATTCAGACGCTTAGCGGATTCCAAAATCAACAGGTTCTTGTGATCAGTAATAACGGTAACCGGGTGGACTGCCCCTCCAAAAAGTGACGCCATTCTTCAAAAGCTAACTTAATGGCCAAAAGTTCCCTATTGCCGATATCATAATTCCTTTCGGCGGACGACAATTTCTTAGAAAAGAAAGCGCACGGATGCCATTTACCAGGGGACGGACCCTGGGACAATATAGCACCCACCCCTACGTCAGACGCATCCACCTCCACAATGAACGGCTGAGATGCATCTGGTTGGATGAGAACGGGTGCCGAAGCAAAACATTTCTTCAAAGAGGAAAAGGCTTGGCAAGTTTTGTCCGACCATTTAGAAAAATCCGTCCCTTTTCTTGTCATGTCAGTGAGAGGTTTGACGACAGATGAGAAATTACAAATAAATTTCCGGTAGTAGTTAGCAAACCCCAAAAAACGCTGCAGAGCCTTAAGATCCCTGGCTGATCCCATTCAAGCACTCCTCTCACCTTTTCAGGGTCCATACGGAAACCGGAGGCTGACACCAAAAAACCCAAAAACTGAAGTTCCTGTACGGCAAATACACACTTCTCCAGTTTGGCGTATAATTTATTGTCTCGCAAGATCTGCAACACCTGTCTCACATGCTCCTGATGAGACACAAGATCTGGCGAGTAAATTAAAATGTCGTCCAAATATACAACCACAAACAGCCCCACAAGGTGACGAAAAATGTCATTAACAAAATGTTGGAATACTGCTGGTGCAGTAGTCAGACCAAAAGGCATGACTAGGTTCTCATAATGTCCCTCCGGCGTGTTAAACGCCGTTTTCCACTCATCCCCTCTTTTATCCTAATCAGATTATACGCCCCCCTGAGATCCAATTTAGAAAACCATTTGGCGCCAACAATTTGATTGAAGAGATCAGGAATAAGAGGGAGTGGATACGGATCTCGAACAGTAATCCGATTAAGTTCGCGGAAATCCAAGCAAGGGCGTAGGCCTCCATCTTTCTTCTTCACAAAGAAGAACCCCGCGGCTACTGGGGAAGATGAAGGTCTAATATGCCCTTTGGCCAGACTTTCAGAAATATAATCTTTCATAGCCTGCCTCTCAGGACCAGAAAGATTATACAACCTAGCTTTAGGCAACTTAGCATCAGGAAGGAGATTAATAGAGCAGTCATACACGCGATGAGGAGGCAACTCCTGACACCCCTCCTCAGAGAAAACATCCCCAAAATCCTCCAAAAAAGGAGGCAATGTACTAGGCACGACCGCACTGATGACTGTGTTCATGCAGTTGCTTTTGCAAAACTCACCCCATTGGCTTATTTCTCTGGACTGCCAATTAATCACAGGGTTATGTTTAACCAACCAAGGAAGTCCCAACACAATGGGAGTAGGTAGACCCTCCAACACATAACAAGATAATTGTTCCCTATGTATTGCCCCTACCCGAAGGTCAATGTTATGAACCTCATGAACAAAGCTACCTTGGCCGAGAGGCCTGGCGTCAATGGAGAATATAGGGATCGGTTTGACCAATACACTCAGATGCATACCTTGAGCCTGAGCAAACTGAGCGTCAACCAGATTAGCCCCGGAACCACTATCAAGAAGAACAGACAATCTCTCCACTCTCGTACCAACTACCACCTCCACTGGTACAAGGAACTGAGAAGAACTGGCGGATGAAATACATACTCCCAGGTTGTCGTCCACCACACAACCTGGGATTAACAGTTTTCCGGCGACTTTTGGCTCAACAAGGCACGGGATGGACATTCTCCAACAAAATGTCCCTCTTTCCGCAGAAAAAACATCTTCTAGTCCTGCGGCGTACCGCCAATCCCCTCCTACGAAATGATGTCCCTCCCAACTGCATAGGCTCATCCGAACAGACAAGGGGACCCTCAACATAAGGGACTTTAGTGGTAGGTGGAGAAACAACAGGGAGTGGGGTTACCTCACCCCTCTCCCGAAGCCGTCTATCAGTACGGATAGCTAAGGCCATAGCAGCCTCCAGAGAAGGAGGAGACTCATACTGAGCCAAAACGTCTTTTAATTTATCAGAAAGCCCATGACAAAACTGGCTCCTAAGAGCTGGGTCATTCCACTGAGTATCTGTGGCCCATCTACGAAACTCAGAAGCAAATTCCTCTGCCGGACGATCTCCCTGCTGTATCTTACGTAATTTTGTCTCAGCAAGAGAGACCGATCTGGGTCATCATATACCAATCCCAGGGCAGTAAAAAATTGATCTACAGACAGTAGAGCCGGGGATCCCGGAGGAAGGGAAAATGCCCAGGATTGAGGGTCCCCTTGCAGAAGTGAGATAACAATTCCCACTCTCTGCTCCTCACTCCCTGATGATCGAGGCCGAAGCTGAAAATACAATTTACATGCCTCCCGGAAGGTGAAAAGTTTGTCTCGCCCACCAGTGAACCTGTCCGGGAGAGCAACCTTAGGTTCAACTCTGGTTTGCTCCAGGGGAGACAAAACTTTGGACTTAATGTCCGTCAGCTCCATGGATAATCCCTGCAACTGCAGAGCCAGCTGGGCTACTGGATCCATGGTAACTGGAGATAATTTTTATGGCCAGTGAAAATGTCACGCTGTCTAATGATATGTATACAATGTCAGTAAACTATTAATACAGGAACAACACTCTATACAACAACTAGTATAGCAACATCAGCATGTAAGTATAGAATAGATTTACCTGACACGATATCTGCTGAACTCAGGGTTAATCTTGAGGACTTGATGAGCTGAAACAGGAAAGAGGTGGACCGGGATCTAACCTGACCCTAAACTGGGGTCCTAACTAATCCCTCACCTTGGAGGTACTGATAATGGTTCAGAGGTCCAAGTCTCCAACCTAACCCTGTCTCCTATCAGACCCTGAACCCTGTAATCAGTCCTAAGAAGGATCCTGACTACCACCAAAGGGATATGGGCTGATCTTAGCTAAATACACAGATTAGACATATAAGACAGACAGGATAACACTCGCTTGCATACACACTCAAACACCAAAGGAACATAAATGGTCTGGGAAATAAACTCTAACCAAGTTGAGCTTAGAACAACTAAGGAGCTCACAACTAAAGTCTATACAGATTCATTCCTATCTGTGGTCTGCATGAAGGTTTCACTGGCAACTCCCCAAGCAGACAACCAGGAATTTAAAGGAAACCAATCAACAAATAATCAATTGCAGCCGGGAGAAACTGCACCCAGTCCCAGCACCGACAGAATTAACTCCCTAGCTGCCAAACACAAAGAAACAGCAGCTCAGCTGTTAGAAGTCAAAATGTGCAACCGCGACGATCTTCGTGGCAATGCACACATGACAGCACCTCCATCCTGCACTACAATGCCAAGCGGTGGGCTATTGGGGCCTCCGGCGGAGGCCGCTCCGTCTGCCGGTTGCTGCGACATGTTGGTGCCCCCCTGTTTAGTCGGAGCCTACCTCTTTCAAAGGCTGCAGCGTCGCAGGCACAGCGGTGGGGACAGGACCTTTGTCGCTCGCGCTGTGTCGTCAGAGCGTTCACTTCCGCTCCCACAGGACCTGCCGCCGCGTCAGAGTTGGGGCGGGGCCAGGGAATCAGCGCGCTCTTTCAGGTACGCCCCCCTTCTTCACCAGCGCCTTAGGGCGCGAATATGGCGGTAAAAATGGCGGTAAAATGGCGCCAAATACAGCAAACAGTCTTTTTCACAAAACAGTTCAATAGGCACACAGGACTCACAATTGCAAGCTTCGCATCCTGTTCGTGACGCCAAGTATGACTCGCACCACACTGAGGTGGATACCAGGGCTGTGGGGTACTCGGAGCCGAGCCCATGGAAGTCTTTGGGAGTTGTCACTGGCAGCAGAGCTTGGTCCGTGGCCCTGGCGGTCATGCAATGGGGGATATTTACAGGGGATTATAAGGATAGGTAGTTCGTGACGCCACCTGTGGTGTCTGATCAATTGGACCAGCGCTGCTATAAGGATCTTCACAGGGGATGTTATGGGGGCAGCTGGGTGGTAAGTCTCCCACAGGTGAGACGGATCCCTGGAAGTCTATGGTGATGATGCAGGGTGTAGTTAAGAATTCAGTCACACACAATGCAGCTTCTTTCCATACCTTTACTTGTAGGTGTTTCAAGCAGGTCCCGGGGAGCTGGTCGGGGTGGAGAATGCACATTCGGGAAACCGCTGAGCAGGTTAGAGGCCTCCTTTACTTCATATATATCTGAGTCCAAACTTGCATAAAGCGAAGTTAACTCTGCAATCTCCAGCTTTCTCAATAGCTGCAACGCCCGGCTGACATTGTGGTGGAGCCTTCTATGTCTCTGATTATCAGATGTTGAGAGAACTAAGTCCTTACTTTTGTAGGGCCCTGCTCAAGGTCCTTGTTCCCCCTGACTCCGTTTACGTATCAGCGCTTAGGGCTACCTTCTGCGACCTGTGGTCCAGAAAGCCTCCGGTTATCTTGTTACTAGGCGTGAAGCACTAGCAACGCTTCGGACCCCGGTGTCCGGTGAATTAGTGCAGGTAATCTGGTACCTGGTGCACTAGCATCTATCTTCTCCACTGTGCCCTTCGCCCTGCTCTCGCTCTTAACATAAGCACTTGTAGCTTTGATGGAAATGTCAGCTTTCTCCAGAGCTCACTAAACAGCTCTCAGTATCCTCCAAGTCCAGACTAAACTGACACTGAACTGCACTGTCCTAAGACAGGAAACTGACTGATCTGAGCTCTTCTCAGACAGGAAACTATCTGGGGGATGACTCACTCCTGAGTCTCCCAAGGCTTGAATGAACACTGACTGCTACATGTCACTACTTCTTATACCCCTGGTGGGTATGTCTGAAAGTGTGAGTGACGTGAATGGATATCAAGCTTTTCGATTACCTTCCTGTGCATTCTCCTGGATTATGTGTGCCTGACATAGCTGGGCCACACACCAGGACCAGGGGTTCCTTCCCTGTCCCTAACGCTAGGGGAGCCCTAGCATGCCCTGTTTTCCCAGATTACTTCTGATGGTGAAGACGCGGGGGCCACATATCTTGCCTTAGCTCCTGAATCCACCCTCAGTCTGCACCCTTCCCCCTACCCAGGGAAGAGGGGAGTAGTAGTATACTGTAATACACCTTCGAGTCTAACAAGGTAATACAAACAGGAGTACAAAAAATACCAAACATACAAATATACTCAAGCAGACATTAGACAAATGCACTGGAAAGTGGAGGATAGGGTTAAACCAAAGTAGGATTACAAAGGGATTTACCACACACTCAAAACTTAGCAACAGTCTCAGATAAATCAACTAAATGCCTTCTCCAATAACAACCACTAGCCATGCAGCATAAGCTAGCACTGACAATGACAGCTAGCCAGGGCCCAGATTATATAGGAGATCGGAGTGGCTAAAGGTACTGCCACACTAAGCTATCCCGCTAGCGATCTCGTTAGCGTTGCATACTAATGAGATCGCTAGCGGGATTGTTTCTATATCGCTAAATGCAGCCACATTTAGCGATATAGTTAACGACGCTATCGCCGTTAGCGATCTTCTTAACGACTTTAGTGGTACAAAAGTACCGCTAAATCGCTAAGAAAAGGTGCCACACAGCGATAAGATACTTACCCAGCGGGAGCGCCAGCGATGAAATAGGGTCCGGAACGATTCCAGCGACGAACGAGATCACAGCAGGAAGCTCGTCGCTGGAAGCTGCCGCACTGAACAATATCGCTAACGGGATCGCTAAATAGTGACGTTTTTTAGCGATCCCATTAGCGATATTGTTTAGTGTGGCATACCCTTAACAGTGCACAGCTGAGAGCCTTAGCTCCAGGAGCTCTCAACAAAGCAATTAACTCCTGCTCTGCTAAAATAAATTTACACCATATAATATGAAGGTGAAGTGTTTCTAATCAGTGCAGGAGTAGAAGAAATTAGACTGCGGTCTTATGGCTCCTCTTAGTCGTGGTGAACTTGTGTCAAGACATGGTAGCCCCCAGTGAGCAATGTACAGAGCTGATGTGTCATTACTTGGCAGCGCCCGGTAAGCAATGTACAGGGCTGCTGTGTTCCTCCCCTGTACATTGCATATGGGGCTGCTAGTGAAAATATCAGCTAAAGCCGGCTGTCTGACCACCATTGATTTTTATATTGATGATCTATCTATCTGATATGTCTTGGATAACCTATTTAACCTCTTAACCCCCAAGTCAGTTTTCATCTTCATGACCAGGCCAAATTTTACAATTCTGACCATTGTCAATTTATGTGATAATAACTCCGCAATGCTTCAACAGATTCCATTTTGATACAGTAAAGATGTATATCTTTGTACCGTGTTAGCCAGTAGATAGAAAAATATGATGAACAGTTGAGTGAGAACATCACAAAACATTACCAGACCCCAATCAGAGGGCAATAAAACTTTCGCACTCCTTATCTATGAACTAGTCCAATATTTATTGCCACAACTGTTCATCCCTCTCCCATAATGACAGTTCTGCTTCACGTCACTTGTCTCAACTATTGCATTTTTCCTGTGCTGTGTTGTGTATAAATATGTGACTCTTCAGATTTTGTATTAGTCTTTGCCTGATGAAGAGACCTGAGTAGTCTCGAAAGCTTGCAATTTGTTATCATCTTTTCAGTTAGCCATTAAAATGTATCAACCACTGAGGACTCTCAACTCTAAATATTTTTCAACAGATTCCAGTGATTCTGAGATTGTTTTTTCGTGATATATTGTACTTCATGGTAGTTGTAAATTTGTTCGATATGGCTTGTAAATATTTGTGAAGATAGGAAATTCAGCAAAAATTAGCACTTTTCAATATTTTAATTCTTATGCCCTTAAACCAGATAATTACTGTATATCACACAATGTAGTTAATAAATAACATTTCCCAAATGTCTGCTTTAAATCTGCATCATTTTTTAAACATCAGTAATTTCTCAGTTTTCCAACATTTTTAAGGACCACATCACATTTTAAGTGACTTTGGTGGGCCTATATTCAGGGCCGGCGTCCGCACCCGGCATACCCGGGCAAGTGCCGGGGCCCTGAGCAGGCGGGGGGCCCACTTGCCGTCGGGCACCCTGGCGCCCGTTAGCGGATGAGAGCGGTACCAGCGCTGCCACTGGGCCCCCCCTGCTTGCTCAGGGCCACGGCAGCAGCCGGCGCAATACTTACCTCTCCCCGTGCCTCCGCTGCCGCAGCTCCGGGCTCCAGGGGGCGCCTGCACTTCCTCTCACAGCAGCGCCGCTGAATGACGTCATCATTCGGCGGCCGGCTGTGGCAGAGAGAGCGCGGCCGCCGGACAGGTGAGATGTGAGGTGTATGTGTGTCTGTGTGTATCAGTGTGTGTGTATGTAGTGCGGTGCTTTGTGTGTGTATATGTGAGTGAGTGCTGCGGTGCTGTCTGTCTGATGGTGGTGGGGGGAGGCAGTGAAGGTGGTGAGGAGGCAATGATGATGATGGGGAGCCAACGATGATGATGATGGGGAGGCTATGATGATGATGATGGTGGGGAGGCAATGATATTGATGATGATGGAGAGGCAATGATGATTATGGGGAGGAAATGATGATGATGGGGAGGCAATGATGATGATTATGATGGGGAGACGATGATGATGATGATAGGGAGGCAATGATGATGATGTTGATGGGGAGGCAATGATGATGATGATGGGCAGGCAATGATGATGATGGGGAGACAATGATGATGATAATAGGCAGGCAATGATGATGATAATGGGGAGGCAATGAAGATGATGGGGAGGCAATGATGATAATGGGGAGTCTTTCCATAGCGCCCTTTCCTGAGCCGTAACAGTGCAGAACGCAGCACAGTGCAGAGGAGAGTTCCATATTTTGTATGGAGCATTATATGTAGTCCAGTATTCTGTATGGAGCATTATATTGGGTCCAGTATTCTGTATGGAGCATTATATGAGGGATGGGGGGTGACATCCTGCATGGGGTATTATATGGGTGAGGAGGGGGAGACTATGTGGTGCCCATAATATTGTATGGAGGACTGTACTGTCCGGTCTGCACTGTGCGCTGTGAGGATTTGACGGTTTCTGAGCTATTGTACAATTTATTATAGATATCACTCATGTAATGGAAGAAGAGAATGTTTGGCATTGTACTATACCCATATTTCTCTGCAGTATCTGTGCATCATGAAATCATGAATGTGGTCTGTGTTAAAGGGGCCCACTGAGACTCTTTCGCCCAGGGCCCTTAAAAACCTGCCATTAATTCCATGGTGTTGTACATGAGAAGGGGGTTGCATACAAAGTTATAGATATCGTTTACAGTAAACAAATTTACAATGACAGACTGGTACAGAGGGGAGAGGACCCTGTCCTTGCGGACTTACATTCTACGGGATAATGGGGAAGAAACAGAAGGTCGGGGGTGCGGCAGCTCTGGTGGTGGTGGCGGTGAGGCGGCAGCTCTGGTGTTGGCGGCGAGGCGGCAGCTCTGGTGGTGGCGGCGGGGCGGCAGTTAGGGTGGTGGCGGCGAGGCGGAAGCTTGGGTGGTATATGACATAAAATACCTGAAAGTGTTACCATTCTGAAAACTACCCCCCCTCAAAATGCTCAAAACCACATTCAATAAGTTTAACCCTTTAGGTGCTTAACATGAATTAAAGCAATATGGAAGAAAAAAATAAAAGTTAGCCCCATTTTTCTTTGATTTTCAAGATAACAAGAGGAAATGGACCCCTAAATTTGTTGTGCAAATTTTCCTGAGTTCACCGATAGCCCATTTGTGGGGGAAAACTACTGTTTTAACTCTGGAATGCTTCAACGGATCTCAGTGATTCTGAGACTATTTTTTCATGACATATTGTACTTCATGGTAGTGGTAAAATTTGTTCAGTATGACTTGCTTTTATTTGTGAAAATATTACTTTATTTCACAAACATTTTACTTTAGCCCCAAATTCTTTATTTTCACAATTTTCATAAAATAGACCGCAAAATTTGTTGTGCAATTTCTCCTGAGTACGCCGATACCCCATATGTGGGGGAAAACTACTGTTTGGGCACATGGCAGGGCTCGGAAGGAAAGGAGCACCTTTAGACTTTTTGAATGCAAAATTGGCTGGAATCAAGAGCAGATGCCATGTTAAATTTGGAGAGCCCCTGATGTGCCTAAACAGTGTTTAACCCCCCCTTTACAAGTGACCCCATTTTGGAAACTAGACCCCCTCAAGGAATTTTATCTAGATGTGTGCTTCACAAAAGTTTATACCGTTGAGCCGTGAAAATAAAAAAATCACATTTTTTTCCACAAAAAATGTTGTTTTAGCCTGATTTTTTTTATTTTCACAAGGGTGACAGGAGAAAATGGACCCCAAAATTTTTTGGGTAATTGCTTCTGAGTATGCCCTTTACCCCATAAGTGGGGGGAAAATACTGTTTGGGTGCATGGCAGGGCTTGGAAAGGAAGGGGTGATGTTTGGAACACAGACTTTGATGGAATGGTCTGCAGGCGTTATGTCGCGTATGGAGAGTCTCTGATGTGCCTAAACGGTGTAAACCCTCCACAAGAGACACCATTTTTGAAACTAGACCCTTCAAGTTTTAGCCCCACATTTTTTCATTTTCACAAGGATAGCAGGAAAAAATGGACCATATGTGGTCAAAAACTAGTTTAGAGGCACAGTGCAAAGCTCAGAGAGGAAGAAGCGTCATATTGGAGTTTAGATTTTTTTGGAATGGTTTGAGGGTGCCATGTCAAATTGCAAAGCCCCTGAATTGCCAGAAGAGCAGAAATTCCCCATAAGTGTCCTCATTTTACAAACTACACCCACAATGAATTTATCTAAGGCTGCAGTGAGCATGTTGACACCACATGTGTCTCTTAGAATTTTATACCATTGGGCAGTGAAGAAAGATCCTGCTGTTCCAGTCTCTGCAATCTCCAGTCTTCTTACCCTTTGTACTGCTTGGCACAGAGGGCGCGCTCTAGTGATGTTGTCACGCCCTCCCTGTTGAGACATCACAGAGCTCAGACGCAGAGGGGGGATGATAGGGAAGGGAGAGTCAGCAGACGGCTCCCTCTCTTGTCACTGTTTTCAACTGTATTGGCATCCAGGATTGGAAGAATAATGCGGGGTACGGCCCGGTGCCAGAGCTGGCATCGGGCCCTCCCCCAACTCACAGGCCCCATATCGTCCGTGTTGTCTTTCGCCATTGAAAAAAAAATCATTACATTTTTACTACTACAATTTAGTTTTTTCAGATTTTACATTTTCACAACAGGAAATGGGTAAAAATGGCACCAAAATTTGTCACAATTTCTGCTGAATGTAGAAATATCCCATATATGTGACTGTACAGCACTGCTCAGCCACACAGCGAGCCTCTGGAGAGATGGAGCGTTATTTGCCTCCTGGATCAAACATTTTCCTAGAATATTTTGCAGACTCCATATACAGAGCCCCTAAGTGCTAGAAGTGACCCTGACACGACTCTGTTGTCAGGTGTCCCGGGACAAGGGGCTCCTTTCCTGTCCCTAACACTAGGGGCGCCCAAGCTCTCCCTTTTCCTGGATTACTTCTGATGGTGAAGAATATACCTTGCCTTAGCTCCTGAATCCGGCCTCAGTCGTACCCTTCTCCCACCTAAGGAAGAGAGGAGTAGTAGTGTACCGTAATATACCAATCAGACTAACAAGGTAATACAAACGGGGGGTAACTAAAAATACCAAATATACAAATATACTCACACATACAACAGAGGTATATGCTGGGAAGTGGAGGATGGGGTTAAACCAAAGTAGGAGAAGAAAGGGAATTATCACACTCTCAAAACCTAGCAATAGTCACAGATAAATCCACCAACCGCCTACTCCAATAACCACCAACAACCTCCAGCCATGCAGCATAAGCTATCACTGACAATGAGTGCTAGCCAGAGCCCAGATTATATAGGAGATGGGAGTGGCTAACAGTGCTCAGCTGAGAGCCTTAGCTCCAGAAGCTCTCAACTGACAAAGGAAGGTTCTCCGAAACGCACATCGGATAGCGCGTGGTTACAGAACTTGGCATCTCTTAAAGGCACATTACTTTTAAAGGTACATTAACCTTTTTTGCTCTTTTCATTACCCCCTTGCATTTGCACTTTTGCGCATCCCGAAGAAGCAGTGCGAAACGTGCGTCAGGGAAGAGGGACGTCCGAGGATCTCCACCGGTGGTTGTTTGGGTAGGTTTCTGGAGACCATCATTATACATATTGTTACTATACTCTAGTTCAGCCTTGTTGGGAAATAGTAGTTGGCTTATTATTAGGTTGTAGCAGTAGATTATTGCATGAGTAGCCCATGTTCCTTCCCTTAGCAATTGCTGACTCCACAAAAGGTACCTTTTCATATCAATTTATATTGACTGCCGTTGTGGGATTTCCTATGGACATTAAGTCCCTCTTTTTAGATTTTTTGTTTTGTGTTCAGTATTTTTCTTTGTATTTTGTATATTGTTTTTATTCTAATAAAGACATTGTTAATGGATATGCCATTCTGTGGTACAAAATTGATTTACGTGGTTGTCACCACAAAAGTGATATATTATTTTAATATTTCATCTGGTGTTTTTGTTACTTTATATTAGCTCTCAACTGAGCAGATTAACCCCTGCACTGCTAAAAGAAACTTACACCGTTTAATAAGAAGGTGAAGTGTTTCTAAGGCTGGTTTCACACCAGCATCTGACCGACCTGCGTCGGTCAGCACACGGCCGTCGCTAAGCTCTGCCCCCGGCCGCGCCTCCTCCCGTTTGCTCCACTTATGGGTGCATGACGCTGCATGCGACCTGCGCACGCTATCTTTAGCATTGGGTTCGTAGGCTGTACACAGGTCGTGCGCAGCTATGCGTTTGCCTGCGTCCTTTTGACGGTGCGCCGACCTGCGCCCAACGCACCATGTTGCATTTTGGTGCGCTCGGCGCTCTGTCAAAAGGACGCATGCGCCGCCAAACGCATACCTGCGTATGGCCTGTGAACCCAATGCTAAAGATAGGGTGCACAGGTCGCATGCTGCATCATGCGCCCATAAGCGGAGGGAGCTGGAGGAGGCGCAGCCGGGGGCGGAGCTTAGCGGCGGCCGTGCGCTGACTGACGCAGGTCGGTTAGATGCTGGTGTGAAATTAGCCTAATTAGTGCAGAAGTAGGAGAAATCGGACTCTGCGTTCTTCTGGCTCCTGTCTGTAGCGGTAAACCTATGACAGACCCAATGTTGGGAATTATACCACTTGGGGAATACATCTACAGGTGTAGTGATGATTTAACTCCATGAGTGTTTTCTAGAGACAAGCAGCAGTGGATGTTGCTGAGTGAAAATTGCAAACCTGCTATTGTAGTGCCCAGTACATTATGCCCAGCCTGTTGTGAACGTGTTGGAGACAATTTCTGTGCTGAGGCTCCCTCTGGTGGTTGCTGACGGTACTGAAGCTGTATCGAATGACAGGGCCTCCTCACCTGCTAGCGACGACTGGCAATCAGGAGTCACTGACTGGGCTGATAAAAGGGAGCTGCCTTCCCATGATCCTCGCCGGTGATCAATTGTTGTTTCCTGGTTCATTTGGAAGTCTGCTGGTGTCTTGCCTTCGTCTGCTACTTTCAGATAAGATATTTTCTGCTTGTTTCTTTTGTGTTTGCTATTTCCATTTTTGTCTGCACCTTTGTGGAGGTTAGCCGGGTCCCCTCCTGGGGCCTGTGCTACTCTCTGTTTTTCAGTAGCCACTGTTATTTGTTCAATTGCTCTTTCCTTGCTTTTTGAGTGGCTTCGGGTTAGTCTTGTTCGCACTGAGATCTGATTTAGTGGGTGGCGAGATCGTATGATCTCAGTATTTTTGTAATCAGAAGTGTTGGAAGTTTTCCTAGGGTTTTCTGGGTTGCAGATAGTATTCTGTCCTGTCCTTTCCTATTTAGGCAGTGTTTGGCCCCAGCGTTTGCTCACTCTATTTTCTGCCTGCGTTTGTGTTTCGTCTTGTCTAACCGCCATTATATGTTTGGGGGCTGCCTATTCCTTTGGGGCTCTACTCCGGGGCAGTTAGCTTTCCTGTTTCTATCTTTAGGTGTAGCTAGCTCTCCGGCTGTGCTGAGGCGTCTAGGACCACTGTAGGTACGCTCCACGGCTGCTTCTAGTTGTGCAGTTAGTTTAGGGATCTGCAACCCATTAGTTTCCAACCTCTCAGGTGTTCGGCTGCCTTGCTGTTTTGCTCCTGTCCTCCACAGTTACCAAATCATAACACAAGCCCATGCTTCTGGAGTCATGCACATGTAAATTAGGTGGGCTCTCATCATTACAGAAATGTCAAACATGTGGACCCTAAATGTGGTTTAGGCACACTGGGGCTCAGAAAGGAGGGGGCATTTGGATTTGAGAGTGCAGAATTTGCTGAATTTTTGTGGGCGAGAGGAGCCATTTCGCATTTCCAGAGCCTTTGTACTACCAGTAACATGGAATCCCTTTATATTTCCGTTAACAGATGACTGACCTGAGTGAGGACTTGCTTTTATTGTGGATTGATTTGAAGCTCTTGTTGTGAACATTTTGCATAAAATTTATTATCACATTTATCTGGCACTCTACACTGAGCACTTACTTTGGGGTTTCATCTAAATCTCTGAGTGACGTGATTCAAATGAAAACCCCAAGGGATCCATTCACTATAATGAGGCAGCAGAGTTACTCTGGCCTCTGTTCAGCGGTGTCCTTCTTTTCAGAAGTAATAATAATAATAATCTTTATACAGAGTTAACATATTCCGCAGCGTTTTACAGTTAGCACACATTATCGTCGCTGTCCCCGATGGGGCTCACAATCTAAATTCCCTATCAGTATGTCTTTGGAGTGTGGGAGGAAACCGGAGAACCCGGGGGAAACCCACGCAAACACAGGGAGAACATACAAACTCCTTGCAGATGTTGTCCTTGGTGGGATTTAAACTCAGGACCCCAGCACTGCCAGGCTGCAGTGCTAACCACTAAGCCACCATGCACAAAACTGGCAGACCACGCTTTTATGCATGCCTAAAAAGACAGACACCGCCAGTTCACAGGCCAGACGGCGTCTACAGTGCCTCCATTTGCCTCATTATAGGGAATCTTCCTCCAGGCATTCCATCTGAATCACATATTTCAGAGAGTTACACAGAAAACCCAGTGTAAGCACTCAGCGTAGAGTGCAATTTTTGGTTTCATTCCATTAATTTAAAAAAAATATAACTTTTTTTTACTTAGTCCCACTAAGGGACTTTTACATTTTTTTTAATCCGATCATTTTTATTAAGAACAACATGTATGTAAGTACCTGGATAAGAATGAAGTGATTAACCAGAGTCAGCATGGGGTGGTAACTAATAAGTCATGTCAAACTAACTTAAAGGGAACCTGTCGTCTCATTTTTCGTATATAAGCTGTGGCCACCGCCATTAGGGGCTTATCTACAGAATTCTATAATGCTGTAGATAAGCCCCTGATGTAACCTGAAAGAGAAGAAAAACAAGTTAGATTATCCAGGGGTGGTCTGGTGAGGTCTGGGTCAGATGGGCGTCGCAGGCCCATTACTTTCTGCATTACAAGCTCAATGTCACATAGCTAGGCATCCTCACCTAGGACTTGACTTCAGAAGGCCACTCTGTCTTTTTGCTACTTCTCCTCAGGATCTCGCTAACCCTCTTCTCCAGTCTCCTCAGACTCAAGGTCACCCCTCAATTCAGCACTGCTCACTTCACATTCCAGACCTTATCTCACTAATTATCAGGAAGTTCCCCACTGTCCTCCTACATGACCCTTCCCATTCTGGGCTAGTCCCAACCAATAACTGTATCTTACCCTACTCACTGTCTGTTGCTTTCTCACAGCATAGCCACATATAGAATATGGGATCCAGTTTTGGGCTCCACATTTAAAAAAGGATATTCAGAAATGGGACCATACTTATGACTACAGAACAGGAGAAGGACTTGGGTATTCTGGTTACAAGTAAGTTGAGCAGCAGTACTCAATGTCAAGCAGCAGCCGCAAAAGCAAACAGGATTTTAGGGTGTATAAAAAGAGATAAAATCCAGCGATTCAAAAGTATTGTTACCCCTATTTAAATTGCTTGTTAGACCACATTTAGAATATGGGATCCAGTTTTGGGCCTGACTTTTTAAAAAGGACATTCAGAAATTAAAGTCAGTTCAAAGGCTGCAACTAGATTATTACAAGGGATGGAAGGCCTCTCATATGATGAGAGGTTGGAAAAGTTGGGCTTATTTAGCTTAGAAAAAGGAAGATCTCATTTACATGCATAAATATATGTGTGGTCTGTACAAAAATTCTGGGACATGACTTCCAAAGACCAGACTGAGGACTAGGGGACACTCATTACGGGAGTCAGAAAAGAAATTCTGACAGCTAAATAGTAAAGGGTTCTTTACAGTTAGCTTAATCAGACTGTGAAAAGTCCTACCACAAGAGGTGCTATTGGCAGACACTATAAAAGTTAAAAAAAAAAAGGGTTGAATGATTTCCTCAATACACATAACATTGCGGGTTATAGTTAATTTAGTGACAAAATGCACAATTGGTGGAGAAAGGTTGAACTTTATGGACCTAGGTCATTTTTCAACCTATGTAACTATGTAACAGTGCAAACATTACAATGCAAACATTAACTTTCACTAAGAGCACATATTACAATTTACATTATACACTTAATGGCCGGGATCACACATGTGAGTAAATCGGCCGACACTCGCATGTGAAATCCCAGCTCTGGCGCCGGCACTCGGGAGTGGAGAGAGCGGCTGCATGTATTTATATGCAGCTGCGCGCTCCACTCCTAAGTGCCGGCACCAGAGCTGGGATTTCACATGCGAGTGTCGGCCGATTTACTCGCATGTGTGATCCCGGCCTTACATTATAAACCATATTCCAACAATTAACTTGTTTGTTCAAGGTAGGCAGCATGTCCATATCCTTACACTGGCACCACAACTTGTTATTAACACTTTTCCGACGTTGGACTTAATAGATTGCAGACATTGAAATCCCCCTCTTTGATGTGGGCTCCGGCGGTGAGCCCACATCTTTCCTGGCACATGCCAGCTGTTTTGAACAGCTGACATGTGCCTCTAAGGCTGGTTTCACATTGGCGTTTTTTAGCGCAGCGCATCGTGCTGATCCGATTGCATGCGCCATGCACCCCTATCTTTAACATGAGGGGTGCAAGGTTTAGCGTTAGCATGCGATCTTTAGCAGTTTTAAGCGCTTGCGTTTTTTGTCGCCAGCGACTGGGCGCGGCCGACGCAACTTGTTGCATCCTTTGGTCCGCCTAAACTCATTAAAAGGGCGCATGCGTTTGCATCGCGCACGGAAAGTGCCCAAACAACACATTACAGTCTGTGATCGCTGACGTGCGCTGGGACAGGCGCAGGTCAGCGTTCTACAACGCATGCATTGTTAGAGATAACACATGTCTAGACACTGGTAAAACCACCCACAATAAAGAAACATTGTATGGGGGTAGTTTATATAAGGTGTTGGCACTTTAGTCCACTACTCAACAGCCAGCCAGAGAGACAGCACCTACTGCATTCAAAAATCTTGGACAGCAAAGAAAACTTGGATAATGTGAGTATAAAACCTAATGTCTTTCTTTCCTTTTTTCTCAATTTCTTATGTACTAATGTCTCTTTTTTTTATTGCAGCATGTCTTCTGGAGAAGAGTACCAGCCGGCCCCCGGTGAACTGGCCCAAGCAGAGGGTGAAGTGAGTACCTTCCTTCCACACTGATTGGTAAGTATTTGCCGTTGCATGGACACATGTGGCAATTTTTTTTTTTTTCTTTTCAGTCCACATCGTCCACAGCTGCGGAGGAAGAGCGGGAGCAGCCAGTCCGAGTGCAGGCGGGGAGGCGGTCTGTAAGTATAGAGTGCCTTTTTTTTGCCCATGACTTTTTTCTTGCCTGTTTCTCCTATTCAATCTTGCTTATTCTCAATCTGTCTTTTCTCTTGTTTTCATCTACAAATGTTGACAAAATTAATGTTTTGCTTTCTTTTCTAGGATCCACAACGGGATGAGGAACTCACCCTGGATAATGAAGCCCTAATCCAGTTGGTCCAGAAGCGAGTCCCGTTGTAGGACAGCCGTCATCCAATGCACTATGACCACGCGGTGATCCGGCGGCTCTGGAATGAGGTGGCCGCAGGGCTGATGGATGGCTGGGACAACTCCTCTCCCCGGGTCCGCAAGGATTTTAGTAAGTATTTCAATGGTGTGTGATGCTGCAGTCACCTTAGCCGGGATCACACAACTGTGTGGGATGCTAGTAACTCATATGAGTTTCTAGCATCCCACACAGTTGTGTGAGCACTGCCTATAGTGCATTTTCTTAATTATTTTTATTTTTTCCACAGTGAACAAGGTCCGAACCCGTTGGCGCTCAATGAAGGACCGCTTCAACAGGGACCTGAGGCTGGAGAACCGGGTTGCCAGTGGTGCTGCGGCCAAGACCACAAGCAAGTATCGCTATCATCGGGCTTTGGCTTTCTTAAAACCGGTCCTTGCCACCAGAGCGTAAGTATTGTGTGGTTGTATAGTGTTGAATCTGTGTTTTTCTATTCCACAGGACCTGGCGTTTGTAAATGCATGATAGTAATGTTTTTTTTTTGTTTTTTTTCACAGCACCTGGAGCAGCACCCTGCAACCTGGTCCTGAAGCGGTCCTTCTGAAAGCTGCCTCGGACCCGTCCCAGCCATCCACCAGCCAAGAAGCACCTTGCAGGCAAGTAACACAGTCAGCTGTGGATCAGGAAGCTTGTCCATCAGGTATTCCCCTGTCACAGGTCTCTGCCACAGGTTATGCGGGTATTTCCTGCCGGCGGCAGAAGGCCTCTAACAGGAATCTCATGCCCGAGTTTTTGCATTTGAGCTCGGTTCTTCAAGATAACCAGAAGGCGTTGGGCGACAGAGTGGATAGCGGTTTAACACTAGTGGCCCAAAGTATCCGTTCTGTCGAGCGACGCCTTGACTGTCTTGAAGCCGAGCTAAAAAGACCAGCGCACTATTTTTTTCAACCAATTGAACGGCTCATGGCGGAATACCTTACTCCTGATCTTCAGCTGACTGTTATGCATGCCTGCAACAATGCTTACACGCAGGCTATGCAGCAGAGTCGGTACGTGCACCAGCAGCCAGTGGTGCCTTTCCCAACTGTTCCGCCACTGACTCGCTTCACCGCACTACCGACTTCTGCTGCATACCACTGCACGGCCAAAGGCATTCCAAGCCATGCTGGACCACAGTACACCACCACACACAGTCACAGTGCAGCTGGACACTCCCCCGCCACCACGATGCCAAGCGCTGCTCCTGTTTGGAGTTCATCCACCCCTGCTTGGCCCTCCACCCCTGCTTGGACCGCGTCCACTTCACGGGACGCCACCACCACCGAGCAGCAGCTGGGGGAAACTCTTTCAATTTTCAGGGCCTCGGACCCTGGCAGGAGGTCCGGCAGCTCATAGAGGTCCCCAAGCCACAGCAGGTCACCAAGCCACAGCAGTTCCCCAAGCCACAGGAGGTCCCCAAGCCACAGGAGGTCCCCAAGCCACAGGAGGTCCCCAAGTCACACGAGGTCTCCAAGTCACACCAGATCTCCAAGCACACCAGTTCTCCAAGCCACACCAGGTCTCCAAGCCACACCAGGTCTCCAAGCCACACCAGGTCCCCAAGCCACACCAGGTCCCCAAGCAGCAGGGCCTCAAGCAGCAGAACAAAAAAGAAAACAGACGGGACGAAAAGGACAGAAAAAGAGTTTTGTCCTCCCAGTCCTCGCACCACCCTCACCTCCCACTGTGTTTTTTCTGCTGCCTTCCCCCAGCACTTTTGTCGCCCCTTCCCCTCGGACCCCTTCATCTCCCTCCCATAGTCAATCCTCGTCGCTCCACACTGCCAAGTTACTGTACCTCCTTCTTCACCCAAACGTCGTCCACATTAATTTTTTTTTTGTTTTGTCTTGTCAAAATAAATGTAATGTTTTTTTGCCCCCAAACCGTTTGTTTTCATTGTGTCTTTCGCCGCTTACACACACTGCGCCGTACACACAATGCGCCGTACACACACTGCGCCATACACTTTGTGATTTTGCCACCACATGGCTCCAGTACTGACGCATGCTTCTTGTGTTAGTCTTGGAGCTACAGTACAGACCAAAAGTTTGGATACACCTTCTCATTCAGCGATTTTTCTGTATTTTCATGACTGTGAAAATTGTAGAATCACACTGAAGGCGTCAAAACTATGAATTAACACATGTGGAATTATACATTACACCTTACAAAAAAGTGTGAAACAACTGAAAATATGTCTTATATTCTAGATTCTTCAAAGTAGCCACCTTTTGCTTTGATTACTGCTTTGCACGCAGAAAAGGTGAATTGATGGACTCTGCATGCCTGGTTCCCACCGTGAAGCATGGAGGAGGTGGTGTGATGATGTGGGGGTGCTTTGCTGGTGACACTGTTGGGGATTTATTCAAAATTGAAGGCATAGTGAACCAGCATGGCTACCACAGCATCTTGCAGCAGCATGCTATTCCATCCGGTTTGCGTTTAGTTGGACCATCATTTATTTTTCAACAGGACAATGACCCCAAACACACCTCCAGACTGTGTAAGGGCTATCTGACCAAGAAGGAGAGTGTTGGGGTGCTACGCCATATGACCTGGCCTCCACAGTCACCAGACCAGAACCCAATCGAGATGGTTTGGGGTGAGCTGGACCGCTCACCGCTTCAATTTTGAATAAATGCCCAACAGTGTCACCAGCAAAGGACTCCCACACCATCACACCACCTCCTCCATGCTTCACGGTGGGAACTAGGCATGTAGAGTCCATCCGTTCACCTTTTCTGCATGCAAAGCAGTAATCAAAGCAAAAGGTGGCTACTTTGAAGAACCTAGAATACAACATATTTTCAGTTGTTTCACACTTTTTTGTAAACTATAATGTATAACTCCACATGTGTTAATTCATAGTTTTGATGCCTTCAGTGTGATTCTACAATTTTCATAGTCATGAAAATACAGAAGAATCTTTGAATGAGAAGGTGTGTCCAAACTTTTGGTCTGTACTGTATGTGGTGACAAAATCACAAATATATGACTTGTATTTTCAAAAACAGTCTCTTCAGTCTATAAATATTATTAGACTGAATAGAGGATGTTGGTGAGTGCAAGGCATATCTATTCTCACCTTGCCAGGTCTCATAAAGAGTGAATTGAGTGATGGTGTGTTTTGGCCATCTACATTTCACTCTTTGTGACACAAGGCCAGGGGATTCTAGATATACCTTTAGTAACCCCATCCTCTATTCAGTCTACTAATATTTCTACACTGAAGAGACTGGTTTTGACATTACACGTTATGTGTGATTTTGCCAGCACGTAGCTCCAGTACTGACACATGCTTCTTGTGTCAGTCCTGGAGCTATGTGGTGGCAAAATCACAAATATATGACTTGTATTTTCAAAAACAGTCTCTTCAGTCATGAAATATTATTAGACTGAATAGAGGATGTTGGTGAGTGCAAGGCATATCTATTCTCACCTTGCCAGGTCTCATAAAGAGTGATTTGAGCATGATGTGTTTTGCCCATCTACATTTCACTCTGTGACACAAGGCCAGGGGATTGTAGATATACCTTTAGTAACAACATCCTCTATTCAGTGTGTTGAATAAACTGAAGAGATGATGGTGAAAATACATGTCATATCTACAATCCCCTGGCCTAGTATCATAACTATTTATCACACCTGGCCAGGTGATCATATCTATGAGTTGTCATCTGCAGCATCGCTTCAGTCTGCATTATCTATTGCACGCAGACTGGAGAGATGCTGCTGGTTACTCATGTGTATTCACCTGCCCAGGTGTCATAAATTCTGACGTCAGGATGCTTTTTTTTGGCATCCTCACTTCAGCATGACACCAGGCCAGGGGCTTGTAGAAGTTGTATAAACTTTATCATCTCTCCAGTGTGCGTGCATACTGAAGCCACAGTGGAGATACTACAAATAATAATTATACTCATATGCTCAGGTGTCATAAAGAGAGAAGGATGCTAGTGCATCCCAAACTCTCTATTTGTAACATCAGGCCAGGTGTATAATATTTGTGGTATCTCCACCGTCGCTGCAAATATCTCCAGCGGTGATGCTATATGTTTTAACATAGACTGGAGAGATGATGAAGGTCATACAACTTTTATCTGTTGACTCACCTGGTAGGAGTCCTATAAAGTCACGATGCAGAAAACACAGCATCCTGACTTCACTGGGACACCTGGGCAGGTGATTATTGTGTTGGAGTGTATAAAAACAGAGTGCACTCAGTATAGGTATGAAAACAGGTTTTTTATTAAGAACAACACAAGAAAATAATTGTATTATAATTAAAGTACCGTACTCAGAGTCACTTCTTGGGGGTTTTGTTATCCGGATGTGTTTCCCATCCACTGCTCCCAAACAGTGGGGGAAATTGCAGACTGTAAAGAATTTTTCTGAAATATCCATCCACTTTTCCGCGGTGGGCAGGGGCATAAATTCAGGACATAGAAAGTCCCACAAAGCCCGGCAAGTGTCCGCAACTATTCCCGAAAAGGTGGAGATTCCAAGCCGTACTGAAAGTGGAGTGAAGAGAGGGTCTCGCCAGAAGCCAGGAAGCTGCAAAAAGATGAAAAAAAAATATTGATTGTCCAGACTTTGGCAAAACACAGACCTGAAAAAAATTACTGTTAATTGCAGAACTACAATTCAGCTGTATTTTAATAAATGGCCGAACAAAAACAATACACGCATTTGTTTAATATTACGTACCGTAATGTGACTAGGAGCCGTTCCTCAGGAGGAATCGCACAACGGAACTGTGTCCTGTCTCCGGATGGCTCCTTCAACACGAGAAAGCAAATCCCTAAAACTTTCTTGGGAAATTCGTGTATAGTCCGAAAATTTAGCCGGGTTTGCCTGGAGCTCACTGAAGAGGGTGTGGTACGCTCCACGGCTCTCCCGGACTTCAATAATCGGACGTTTCCAAAAACGCTGCCGCTGACGTCTTCGCTCTCTCTCTCCCCTTGTTGCTGGCAAGCAAAAGCCTGAAACAGCGCGATGTCCAGATCCAAGTTTATGCGAAAACTCTCCCAACGCAGATCCATGGTGACACAGGGCACACCAGTAAAATCTGAAGAATTCAGCTGAACAGGGTATATTTCAAGAAATTCCATGACACTCCTCCACTTGTGTCCCATTGTGGGGTCTGTTTCAAGGATTTTCCTCTTGTGCAATGTGTGACTCATGCGTCTAAAAAACGCAAATGCATGAAAAACGCTAGATAAACGCTACTTTTTTTTGACGTTATGCGTACTTTGATGCGTTAAAAAAACATGCGCTTTTTTGCGCTTATTTGCGTTTTTGCACACGTTTTCAGTAGCGCACGAAGCGCTGCACAAAAAGACACTAATGTGAAATTAGCCTAACAGCCCCGGGTGGAATCACAATCCACACGCGGCTGTTAGCCTGTTAAATGCCACTGTTAATCTCTGACAGCAGCATTTAACTCACGCTTCCGGTAAGCGTGCCAAAAATCCCAACCATCGGTGGCCCCGTCACCTGATTGCGGGTAACCGATGGGTTGGCATGACAACCAGAGGTCTCCAGCAGACCTCTATGGTTGTTAAAGCCGGATTGCTATGAGCGCCACCCGGTGGTTGGCACTCATAGCAAGTGAGCATTTCTGCTACATACAGGAGATCTGATCATCGCCTGTATGTAGCAGAGCCGATCAGACAACAGCAGCTTCTAGTCTCTCACGGAGACTATTGAAGCATTCAAAAAGTTTAAAAAAAAAAAAAAAAAAAGTTTTTAACCCCTTCACCCCCAAGGGTGGTTTGCACGTTAATGACCGGGCCAATTTTTACAATTCTGACCACTGTCTCTTTATGAGGTTATAACTCTGGAACGCTTCAACGGATCTTCGCGATTCTGAGAATGTTTTCTCGTGACATATTGTACTTCATGTTAGTGGTAAAATTTCTTCGATATAACTTGCGTTTATTTTTGAAAAAAACGCAAATATGGCGAAAATTTTTAAAATTTTGCAATTTTCAAACTTTGAATTTTTATTCCCTTAAAACAGAGAAATATATCACACAAAATAGTTAAGAAATAACATTTCCCACATGTCTACTTTACATCAGCACAATTTTGGAACCAAAATTTTTTTTTGTTAGGAAGTTATAAGGGTTAAAAGTTGACCAGCGATTTCTCATTTTTACAGCAAAATTTACAAAGCCATTTTTTTTAGGGACCACCTCACATTTGAAGTCACTTTGAGGGGTCTATATGGCAGAAAATACCCAAAAGTGACACCATTCTAAAAACTGCACCCCTCAAGGTACTCAAAACCACATTCAAGAAGTTTATTAACCCTTCAGGTGCCACAGGGCACACCAGTAAAATCTGAAGAATTCAGCTGAACAGGGTATATTTCAAGAAATTCCATGACACTCCTCCACTTGTGTCCCATTGGTGGGGTCTGTTTCAAGGATTTTCCTCTTGTGCAATGTGTGACTCATGCGTCTAAAAAATGCAAATGCATGAAAAACGCTAGATAAACGCTACTTTTTTTTGACGTTATGCGTACTTTGATGCGTTAAAAAAACATGCGCTTTTTTGCGCTTATTTGCGTTTTTGCACACGTTTTCAGTAGCGCACGAAGCGCTGCGCAAAAAGACACTAATGTGAAATTAGCCTAACAGCCCCGGGTGGAATCACAATCCACACGCGGCTGTTAGCCTGTTAAATGCCACTGTTAATCTCTGACAGCAGCATTTAACTCACGCTTCCGGTAAGCGTGCCAAAAATCCCAACCATCGGTGGCCCCGTCACCTGATTGCGGGTAACCGATGGGTTGGCATGACAACCAGAGGTCTCCAGCAGACCTCTATGGTTGTTAAAGCCGGATTGCTATGAGCGCCACCCGGTGGTTGGCACTCATAGCAAGTGAGCATTTCTGCTACATACAGGAGATCTGATCATCGCCTGTATGTAGCAGAGCCGATCAGACAACAGCAGCTTCTAGTCTCTCACGGAGACTATTGAAGCATTCAAAAAGTAAAAAAAAAAAAAAAAAAAAAAAAAAGAAAAAAAGTTTTTAACCCCTTCACCCCCAAGGGTGGTTTGCACGTTAATGACCGGGCCAATTTTTACAATTCTGACCACTGTCTCTTTATGAGGTTATAACTCTGGAACGCTTCAACGGATCTTCGCGATTCTGAGAATGTTTTCTCGTGACATATTGTACTTCATGTTAGTGGTAAAATTTCTTCGATATAACTTGCGTTTATTTTTGAAAAAAACGCAAATATGGCGAAAATTTTTAAAATTTTGCAATTTTCAAACTTTGAATTTTTATTCCCTTAAAACAGAGAAATATATCACACAAAATAGTTAAGAAATAACATTTCCCACATGTCTACTTTACATCAGCACAATTTTGGAACCAAAATTTTTTTTTGTTAGGAAGTTATAAGGGTTAAAAGTTGACCAGCGATTTCTCATTTTTACAGCAAAATTTACAAAGCCATTTTTTTTAGGGACCACCTCACATTTGAAGTCACTTTGAGGGTCTATATGGCAGAAAATACCCAAAAGTGACACCATTCTAAAAACTGCACCCCTCAAGGTACTCAAAACCACATTCAAGAAGTTTATTAACCCTTCAGGTGCTTCACAGTAACTAAAGCAACGTGGAAGGAAAAAATGAATACTTTACTTTTTAGCCACAAAAATGATCTTTTACAAACTTTTTTTTTATTTTCACAAGGGTAAAAGGAGAAAATGGACAGATAAGGTTGTTATGCAATTTCTCCTGAGTACGCCAATACCCCATATGTGGGGGAAAACCACTGTTTGGGCACACGGCAGAGCTCGTAAGGGAAGGAGCGACGTTTGACTTTTTCAAACTAAAATTGGCTGGAATTTAGATTGGATGCCATGTCGCGTTTGGAGAGCCCCTGATGCGCCTAAACAGTGGAAACCCCCCACAAGTGACACCATTTTGGAAACTAGACCCCCTAAGGTACTTATCTAGATCTGTTGTGAGCACTTTGAACCCTCAAGTGTTTCACAAAAGTTTATAAAGCCTGGGTGTGAAAAAAAAAAAAATCAATTTTCCACAAAAATGATTTTTTAGTCCCAAATTTTTGAATTTTCCCAAGGAAATTGGACCCCAAAAGTTGTTGTCCAATTTGTCCTGAGTACGCTGATACCCCATATGTGGGGGAGGGGAAACTGTTTGGGCGCACGGCAGGGCTTGAAAAGGAAGTAGTAACGTTTTGGAATGCAGACGTTAATGGGGGTCATGTTAAGTTTGCAGTGCCCCAGATGAGCCTAAACAGTGGAAACCCCCCACAAGTGACCCCATTTTGGAAACTAGACCCCCTAAGGAACTTATCTAGATCTTTGGTGAGCACTTTGAACCCCCAAGTGCTTCACACAAGTTTATAATGCCCGGGCATGAAAAAAAAAAATCCTATTTTTTTCCCACAAAAATTATCTTTTAGTCACCAATTTTTTATTTTTCCAAGGGTAACAGGAGAAATTGGACCACATAAGTTGTTGTACAATTTGTCCTGAGTACGCTGATATCCCATATGTGGGGGGAACCACTGTTTGGGCGCACGGCAGAGCTCGGAATGGAAGGAGCACCATTTGACTTTTTCCAACCAAAATTGGCTGGAATTGAGTTTGGATGCCATGTTGCATTTGGAGAGCCCCTGATGTGCCTAAACAGTGGAAACCCCCACAAATGACCCCATTTGGGAAACTAGACCCCCTAAGGAACTTATCTAGATTTTTGATGAGCAATTTGAACCCCCAAGTGCTTCACACAAGTTTATAACGTAGAGCCGTAAAATTTAAAAATCATATTTTTTCCACTAAAATGATCTTTTCACCCCAATTTTTATTTTTCCAAGGGTAACAAGACTCCAAAAGTTATTGTGCAATTTGTCCTGAGTGCGCTGATACCCCATATGTGGGGGTAAACCACTGTTTGGGTGCATGGCAGAGTTTGGAAGGGAAGGAGCGCCGTCTGACTTTTCAACGCAGAATTGGCTGGACGCCATGTCGTGTTTGGAGAGCTCCTGATCTGCCTAAACAGTGGAAACCCCCATAAATGACACCATTTTGGAAACTAGACCCCTCAAGGAACTTATCTAGATGTGTGGTGAGAACTTTGAACCCCCAGGTGTTTCACTAAAGTTTATAACGTACAGCCGTAAAATAAAAAATCCTTTTTTTTTTTACAAAAATGATTTTTTCGCCCCAATATTTTATTTTCACAAGGGTAACAGAAGAAATTGGAACCCAAAAGTTGTTGTCCAATTTGTCCTGAGTACACTGATACCCAATATGTGGGCGAAAACTACTGTATGGGCACACGTCGGGGCTCGGAAGGGAAGTAGTGACGTTTTGGATTGCAGACTTTGATGGAATGGTCTGGGGGCGTCATGTCACATTTGGAGAGCCCCTGATGCACCTAAACAGTGGAAACCCCCACAAGTGACCCCATTTTGGCAAATAGACCCCACAAGGAACTTATCTAGATGTGTGGTGAGCACTTTGAACCCCGAAGTGCTTCACAGAAGTTTATAACGCACAGCCGTAAAAATAAAAAATCCTTTTTTTTTTACAAAAATGATTTTTTCGCCCCCAATATTTTATTTTCACAAGGGTAACAGGAGAAATTGGACCCCAAAAGTTGTTGTCCAATTTGTCCTGAGTACGCTGATACCCAATATGTGGGAGAAAACTACTGTATGGGCGCACGTCAGGGCTCGGAAGGGAAGTAGTGACGTTTTGGATTGCAGACTTTGATGGAATGGTCTGGGTGCGTCATGTCGCATTTGGAGAGCCCCTGATGCGCCTAAACAGTGGAAACCCCCCACAAGTGACCCCATTTTGGAAACTAGACCCCTAAGGAACTTATCTAGATTTTGTGAGCACTTTGAACCCCCAAGTGCTTCACACAAGTTTATAACGTAAGCCGTAAAATTAAAAATCTATTTTTTTCACAAAAATGATCTTTTCCCCCAATTTTTATTTTTCCAAGGGTAACAGAGAAATTGCCCAAAAGTTATTTGCAATTTGTCCTGAGTACGCTGATACCCCAATATGTGGGGAAACCACTGTTTGGGTCACTGGCAGAGTTCGGAAGGGAAGGACACCGTGACTTTTTCACCAGAATTGGCTGGAATGAGTGGCTCATGTGCATTTGGAGAGCCCTGATGCCTAAACAGTGGAAACCCCCAAAATGACACCATTTTGGAAACTAGACCCCCAAGGAACTTATCTAGATGTGTGGTGAGAACTTTGAACCCCCAGTGTTTCACTAAAGTTTATAACGTACAGCCGTAAAATAAAAAATCTTTTTTTTTTTTACAAAAATGATTTTTTCGCCCCAATATTTTATTTTCACAAGGGTAACAGAAGAAATTGGAACCCAAAAGTTGTTGTCCAATTTGTCCTGAGTACACTGATACCCAATATGTGGGCGAAAACTACTGTATGGGCACACGTCGGGCTCGGAAGGGAAGTAGTGACGTTTTGGATTGCAGACTTTGATGGAATAGTCTGGGGCGTCATGTCACATTTGGAGAGCCCCTGATGCACCTAAACAGTGGAAACCCCCACAAGTGACCCCATTTTGGCAAATAGACCCCACAAGGAACTTATCTAGATGTGTGGTGAGCACTTTGAACCCCGAAGTGCTTCACAGAAGTTTATAACGCACAGCCGTAAAAATAAAAAATCCTTTTTTTTTTACAAAAATGATTTTTTCGCCCCCAATATTTTATTTTCACAAGGGTAACAGGAGAAATTGGACCCCAAAAGTTGTTGTCCAATTTGTCCTGAGTACGCTGATACCCAATATGTGGGAGAAAACTACTGTATGGGCGCACGTCAGGGCTCGGAAGGAAGTAGTGACGTTTTGGATTGCAGACTTTGATGGAATGGTCTGGGTGCGTCATGTCGCATTTGGAGAGCCCCTGATGCGCCTAAACAGTGGAAACCCCCCAAGTGACCCCATTTTGGAAAATAGACCCCACAAAGAACTTATCTAGATGTGTGGTGAGCACTTTGAACCCCGAAGTGCTTCACAGAAGTTTATAACGCACAGCCGTAAAAATAAAAAATCTTTTTTTTTTTTGCAAAAATGATTTTTTCGCCCCAATATTTTATTTTTACAAGGGTATCAGGAGAAATTGGACCCCAAAAGTTGTTGCCCAATTTGTCCTGAGTACGCTGATACCCAATATGTGGGAGAAAACTACTGTATGGGTACACGTTGGGGCTCGGAAGGGAAGTAGTGACGTTTTGGATTGCAGACTTTGATGGAATGGTCTGAGGGCGTCATGTCGCATTTGGAGAGCCCCTGATGCGCCTAAACAGTGGAAATCCCCAACAAGTGACCCCATTTTGGAAAATAGACCCCACAAGGAACTTATCTAGGTGTGTGGTGAGCGCTATGAAGCCCCAAGTGCTTCACAGAAGTTTATAATGTACAGCCGTAAAAACAAAAAAATATTTTTTTTTGTACAAAAATGATATTTTCGCCCCAGTTTTTTATTTTCCCAAGGGTAACAGAAGAAATAGGACAAATTGCACAATAACTCTTGGGGTCCAGAGTACGCTGATACCCCATATGTGGGGATAAACTACTGTTTGGACGCATGGCAGAGCTCAGAAGTGAAGGAGCACCGTTTGACTTTTTCAACGCAGAATTGGCTGGAATTGAGATCAGACGCCATGTCACATTTGGAGAGCCCCTGATGTGCCTAAACAGCAGACACCCCCCAATTCTAACTCCAACCCTAACCCCAACACACCCCTAACCCTGGTCCCAACCCTAACCACAAACCTAACCCTAACACACCCCTAATCCCAACCCTAACCCTAATCCTAACTTTAGCGCCAACCCTAACCCTAACTTTAGCCGCAACCCTAACCCTAACCCTAATGGGAAAATGGAAATAAATACATTTTTTTAATTTTATTATTTTTCCCTAACTAAGGGGGTGATAAAGGGGGGTTTGATTTACTATTTATAGCGCGTTTTTATGATTGGCAGCTGTCACGCTAAAAGACGCTTTTTATTGCAAAAATAGTTTTTTGCATCGCCACATTTTGAGAGCTATAATTTTTGCATATTTTGGCCCACAGAGTCATGTGAGGTCTTATTTTTTGCGGTACGAGTTGACGTTTTTATTTGTACCATTTTTGAGCAGGTGACATTTTTTGATCGCTTTTTATTTCGATTTTTGGGAGGTTAGAATGAACAAAAATCAGCAATTCATGAATTTCTTTTGGGGGAGGCGTTTTTATTGTTCCGCGTGTGGTAAAATTGATAAAGCAGTTTTATTCTTCGGGTCAGTACGATTATGGCGATACCTCATTTATATCATTTTTTTATGTTTTGGCGCTTTTATAGAATAAAAACAATTTTATATAAAAAATAATTATTTTTGCATCGCTTTATTCTGCGAGCTATAACTTTTTTATTTTTTCGCTGATGATGCTGTATGGCAGCTCGTTTTTTGCGGGACAAGATGACGTTTTCAGCGGTACCATGTTTATTTATATCGGTCTTTTTGATCGCGCGTTATTCCACTTTTTGTTCGGCGGTATGATGATAAAGCATTGATTTTTTGCTTCATTTTTTTTTTTTTTAAGGGGTTCACTAAAGGGGTTAACTAGTGGGACAGTTTTATAGGGGGGGTCGTTACGGACGCGGCGATACCAAATATGTGTACTTTTATTGTTTTGGTTTTTTTATTTACAGGAAGAAATGAATTTATTGGGGAATATTTTTTTTTTTTATTTATTTTGGATTTTTTTTTATAACATGTTTATTTTTATTTTTTTAACTTTTTTACTTTGTCCCAGGGTGGGACATCACTGTATTTTATCAAATCGCTGGTGTGACAGTGTGCACAGCACACTGTCACACCAGCGATCGCTCAGGCAGTGCAGCAGGCTTCTCAGTGCCTGCTCTCAGCAGGCACTGAGGAAGCCGCCTCCCTCCAGGACCCCGGCGCCATCTTGGATCCGGGTCCTGGGAGGGAGGAAGCCCTCAGAACAGCGCGATCACATCGCGCTGGTCTGAGGGTCTCAGGGGGGCGCGCAGGGAGCCCCCACCCTGCGCGATCCTCCCCTGTGCCCCCAGTACACCGCGATCATGTTTGATCGCGGTGTGCTAGGGGTTAATGTGCCGGGAGCGGTCCGTGACCGCTCCTGACACACAGTCACGGGTGTCAGCTGTGATAATCAGCTGACACCCGGCGGCGATTAGCTGCGCTCCCCTCAGGAGCGCAGCTGATCGCCTATGACGTACTATCCCGTCCATGGCAGAATGGCACGGGTTTTATGGACGGGATAGTACGTCTAATGTCAGAGAGGGGTTAAAAATATTAAAAAAATAAAAAAGTTCAAATCACCCCTCTTTTGCCCCATTCAAAATAAAACTAAAAAAAAAAAATCAAAAACACTCGATCAATATAAAAAAAATTAATCTGATAGCTAAAAGACGTAACGAGAAAAAAAAAGTCGAAACGCCAGAATTGTTATTTTGGTCGTGGCTACATTGCAATAAAGGGCAATGAAAATATTGTATATATAACAAAATATCAATAAAAACGTCAGCTCGATGTGCAAAAAATAAGCCCTCATCCAACTCAAGATCACGAAAAATGGAGACTCTACAGGTCTTGGGAAAATGGCGCCAGTTTATTTTATTTTTTTCCAAAATTTGGATTTTCTTTTCACCCCTTAAATAAAAAAGAACCTAGACATATTTGGTCTCTATGAACTTTTAATGACCTGGAGAATCATAATGGCAGCTCAGTTTTAGCACTTTTGAACATTGTAAAAAAATAAAAATAAAATAAAAACAAGTGTGGAATTTCCATTTTTTTGCAATTTCACGGCACTTGCAATTTATTACCATTTTCCAGTACACAATATGTTAAAACCAATCGTGTCATTCAAAAGTACAACTTGTCCCACAAAAAAAACAAATCCCTCGCATGGCCATTTTGACCGAAAAATGTTTTAAAACAAGTTATGGCTCTGGGATGAAGGGGAGCAAAAAACGAAAACGCAAAACCAAAAATATCGCCAGTCATTAAGGGGTTAAAGAGGCACCTACCTTGACAAAGACACTGCTTGTGTCGGAACGCGTGGGTCCGGTCCCACATGCCGATCTATGGGGGATACTTACCTCTTTAGGGTATTTGAGTGAGATATGTCTTTTTCTCTTGCCTTCTATATCTAAATTTATGGAGTAATTTCACTCCACCTAGGGAATTGTGTTGGGCTCAGTGTTCTAGATTTGTGAAGTTCCACATAAACCCTTAGGCATTGTGCACACGTTGTGGTTTTAGATGCGTTTCCGCTGCGTTTTTCAATGTGCGGAAATGCACCCAACCCGCAGCACAGTGCACTACCAATGTTAAACTATGGGAACCGCAGGTCTGCTGTGCACATGCTGCGGAAAAAAACGCGCAGATTGGCCGCGCTTTATTTTCCGCAGCATGTCAATTCTTTGTGCGGAACTGCAGCGTTTCTGAGCCCATTGACTTGCATTGAGTGGGGCACTTCCGCAGCAAAACCGCAGGTCTAAAAAGTATCTGCGGTTTTGCTGCGGGTGAAAACGCTGCAGTTTGGGAGGAGGGAAGTGTGTGGGCGGTGCGTGGGCGTGTATAGTGTGCGGCACTATGTGTGTGGGCGAAGTGTGGGCGTGTATAGTGTGCGGCGCTATGTGTGTGGGTGGTGCGTTGGCGTGTATAGTGTGCGGCGCTATGTGTGGGCGGTGCGTGGGCGTGTATAGTGTGTGGCGCTATGTGTGTGGGCGGTGCGTGGGCGTGTATAGTGTGCGGCGCTATGTGTGTGGGCGGTGCGTGGGCATGTATAGTGTGCGGCACTATGTGTGTGGGCGAAGTGTGGGCGTGTATAGTGTGCGGCGCTGTGTGAGTGGGCGTGTATAGTGTGCGGCGCTATGTGTGTGGGCGGTGATTGTGTGCCGGTGTGTGCGTGATCGGTGTGCGGGCCTGTGTGCATGATCGGTGTATGTGCGGCGGTGTGCTGGGCTGTGTGTGTGATCTGTGAATGTGCGGCGGTGTGCGGGGCTGTGTGCGTGATCTGTGTATGTGCGGCGGTGTGCAGGGCTTTGTGTGTGTTTCCGCATATGCAGGCATCATCGGATGGGACTACAAGTCCCATCCGGCTATACTTGCTACAGTGACAGTGACTGACACATTAGCCAATGATGGGACAGTAGTAGTCCCATCATCCGGCTAGTGTGCTGAATGTAAAAAAAAACAACACATACATTACATACAACATATAACATACACATGACATACAGAACATACACATGACATACAACACATAACATTGAGCACATACTCACCTATTCCCCGACGCCATCGATCTGTGTATTGCTCTGCCGCCGGGAGAGAATGACGTCACTACAGTTCATTCTCTCACGACAATGCTGGGTGAGAAAATTCCCTTGCAGCATTGCCATAAAGTGACAGAATGAACTCAGGTAACCTCAGTGATGCACTGCAGAAGCCATTGTCTCCTGTCAGTGCATCACTGGGAGGCTCTACAGAGCAATGGCATCACCTGATGTTACTGTTCTATAGGGGAGACCGTCGTGGGACATTCGTTATTAATTGGACAGCGACGGACAGGGAGTATACGGTTGTTTTATTTTTTTCGTTTTATTACAGGAGATCGAGGGCGTCGCTTGGATCTGAGCATATAATAAAGATATGAAAACCGTGTTGTTTTATTTCATTAAAATAATTTATTCTTATGCGTGTGTTGTTGTTTTTAACCCTTTATTAATATAAGATTAATAATGGATAGGCGTCTTATTGACGCCTCTCTATTATTAACCGGGCTTAATATCACCTTATAATAGCAAGGTGATATTAACCCCTTATTACCCCATATCTCACTGCTACAGGGGAGTGGGAAGAGAGGGGCTAAGTGCCGGAATTGGCGCATCGTACAGATGCGCCAATTCTGGGGCGGCTGGGTGCTGGTATTTTTAGCCAGGGGGGGCGCCAATATCCATGGCCCCTTCCTAGGCTATGAATATCAGCCCGCAGCTGTCTACCTAGCCTTTCTGGCTATAAATTATAAGGGGACCCCACGTCATTTTTTGGGGGGTCCCATTTTAATAGCCAATGAAGGCTAGCTGTGGGCTGATATTCATAGCCTGGGAAGATCCATGGGTATTAAACCAGGCTAGAAATATTGGCCCCAGCTGTCGGTTTTCCCCCTCTGGCGCAGAAAATTGCGTGGGAGCCCACGCCATTTTTTTTCCTATTTTTTTTTTTATTAACTATATTGCGTTAAGATTTTGTGTGTGTGTGCGTGTCTTTAACTATTTATGTACCATTTTATCTATCATCTATCTACCTATATATCTTTCTGTCTATCTATATATCTATCTTTCTATATGTATTTCTAATTATCTATTATCCATCTATCTATGTATTTTCTATCTAATAATAATAATATTTATTTTTATATAGCGCTAACATATTCCGCAGCGCTTTACAGTTTGCACACTTTATCGTCGCTGTCCCCGATGGGGCTCACAATCTAGATTCCCTATCAGTATGTTTTTGGAGTGTGGGAGGAAACCGGAGTACCCGGAGAAAAACCCACGCAAACATGGGGAGAACATACAAACTCCTTGCAGATGTTGTCCTTGGTGGGACTCGAACCCAGGACATGCGCTGCAAGGCTGCAGTGCTATCCACTGAGCCACCGTGCTGCTCTATCTATCTATCTATCTATCTATCTATCTATCTATCTATCTATCTATCTATCTATCTATCTATCTATCTATCTATCTATCTATCTTCTGGTATCTATTATCCATCTATCTCTATCTGTGTGTGTGTTATGGAGTGTGGGTTGGACAAATGAGGAGGTTGGACAAGAAATGACATCACAAATCTTTTTTTTTGTTAAATAACATATCTTTATTTAGCTGTCAAAAACGCATACAAAAACACATGAGATAAAAGCATGAAAAACCGCATCAAAACCACGTCAAAACCGTGTCAAAAAAGGACATGCATTTTCTGCCAACAGGTGTGGATTCGGCGCGGAAAAATCCGCAGGCAAATCCGCAACGTGTGCACAGGCCCTTAGGGTGAGCTTTGTTGTCTGAGGTTATTAACAAATATATATTCTTTTCTCAGCTCCCCCCTGATATATTTGTGTTTCTCTGATGATTATGATAACACTAGATGGTGGCCCGATTCGAATGCATCGGGTATTCTAGAATATGTATGCGGCCGACCGTGCGCGCCTAAGCAGTGAAGCAGTGTTTAAATGGGTTGTGCACTACTTTAAATTAACGTTACTATGTATCTCTCCAGGGCACCGAATGAATTTTGTTATGACGTCACGTTGTGAATAGTGCTTGTGACAACATCGCAGACGACGCACAGCTAGCACGTAATTTTCCCGGCTGCAGCCGGCTGTTGTTTCCGCTGACATGACGACTATTAGCTGCTGCAGTCAGGGGTATTTTGTTTCGTGTACCACAGTGAATGACAGTTTGGTGGCGGGTTTGTCTGTAGATTTGTTCCTTTTCACGCCGGGACAAAGAATGTGCTGATTTGTCGCGGCCGCAATTTAAATGTGGCGCCCAAATCGGTGATTGGTCGCGGGCAGCGTCCGCGACCAATCAACACAGCACTGTTTAAGTTTAGTGGCAAGATCGTTGATTGGTCGCGGTGAAAGACCGCGACCATTTATCGAATTGTATTGTGAGGACCGGAGAGCGCCGCTGCCTATGCGGCTACTTCCGCTGCGAGAACCCAGGACATGAGCGGGCGCTCGCAGCAGAAGTATCCCGACCCGCAGCGCCGCTCCTGGTCCTCTCTTGACATCCTAGCCGCATGGATGTCAGCGCCGCTGCCTGTGCGGGTACTTCCGCTGCGAGAACCCGGGACATGAGCGGGCGCTCGCAGCAGAAGTATCCCGGTCCTCCCTTCCACATGGAGGTCAGTGGCGCCATCGGTCAAGGTCCTTCTGCTGCTAGCGGCCGGGAGATGAACGCCTCACGCCGGTCATCTCCCCGCTGCCTCGCCGCTGACCTCCGTCCCGCAGATGAGCCGCTAACGGCCGCCATTTTTTTGTGAAATCCCGCGGCGCTGATTGGCCGCTGCAGGACCAATGAGCGACGCGGGATTTTCTGGACAGACAGACAAACGGGAAAAGACAATTATATAGTAGATGTTACCTGTGTATTACCTCATATTACTGTGTATTACCTCATATTACTGTGTATTATCACATGTTACTGTATATTACCTCATTTTACTGTGTATTAACTCATGTCACCTGTGTATTACCTCATGTCACTGTGTATTACCTCATATTATTGTGTATTACCTCATATAACTGTGTATTAAATCATGTTACTGTGCATTACCTCATATTACTGTGTATTAACTCATGTCACCTGTGTATTACCCGTGTTCAGTAAATGTGACAGAAGTACATCAGACACTGTGACTGACAAAACATGTTCAGTACATCATGGGCAGTTGGTGAGTCACATGACCACATGGGCAGAGTTAGCCCTGCGTCGCTGATTGGCCGAGGCCAGACCAATCAGCGACGCGGGATTTCCTGGACAGACAGACAGACAGACAGACGGGATAAGGCAATTATATAGTAGATTGATGTAATACAGCCCCTAGTGGACTGTTTCAGTGCAATACCTATTACAGGCTACATTACTATAGGCATGTGAGTACTTTCTTAGCGTATTTAACTCCTGATTCTGGACCTTTTTTCTTGAATGTACCATGAGTGGTCTTTTAACTGTTTTTAATATGTGTTTTTTTTGTGTGTTTGATCTGAAATAAACTTTATATTGATTGACTTTATTCTTCTTGTTGGTG
>JARQOD010000003.1:261877552-261901287 GCA_033576555.1 Oophaga sylvatica | reverse complement strand
TAGCTACGGAAAGCTGCAGTGATCATGGTCACAGCAGCTTTCACTATAGTTACAATGCATTGCAATGCTGGTGCATTGCAATGCATTGTAACTGCAATAAAAAGTAAAAAAGTGAAAGTCCCATAAAGGGACAAGTAAAAAAAAGCATTTTTTAAAAAAAATTGTAAAAAAAATATTAAAAAATAATTTAAAAAAAAAATCCCCTAAAAAATACACATTTTTATGTAATAAAAAAAACACACATGTTTGGTATCGCCGCGTCCGTAAAAATCCTATCAATAAAAGCGTATCCCTAGTTAACCCCTTCAGTGAAAGCCGTAAAAAAAAAAAAAAAAAAGTAGTAAATTATACTTTTTCCAAGCGGTATCATCACACCACTTGGAAAAGTGCAATGACACGCGATCAAAAAGTGGGAAATAAATAACCATGGTACCGCTGAAAACGTCATCTTGTCCCGCAAAAAACAAGCCGCTATACAGCATCATCAGCGAAAAAATAAAAAAGTTATCGCTCGCGGAATAAACTGATGCAAAAATAATTATTTTTTCTATAAAACTTTTTATTGTGTAAAATACGCCAAAAAAATATATAAATGAGGTATCGCTGTAATCGTAGTGACCCGAAGAATAAAGCTGCTTTATCAATTTTACCACACGCGGAATGGAGTAAAAAAAAAATAAAATTCCTGAATTGCTGGTTTTTGTTCATTCTGCTTCCACAAAAATCGGAATAGGAAGCGATCAAAAAACGTTATGTGCCCGAATATGGTACCAATAAAAACGTCAACTGTCCCGCAAAAAATAAGCCCACAGATAACTGTCAGCCGAAATATGGAAAAATTATAGCTCTCAAAATACGGCGATGCAAAAATTTCTTACAAAAAATTATTCCAAAAAAAGCATCTTTTAGAGTGTGACAGAAGCTAAACATGAAAAAAGGGTGTAAATCTGGTATCGCCGTAATCGCACAGATCCGAGGAATAAAGTCGCCTAATCACTAATACCGCACGAGGAACGGCGTAAAAAAGAAAACCAATTCTTCACCTTTTGTGGATTTGTTCATTCTGCCTCCCAAAGATCGCAGTAAGGCGATCACAGTGGTTCCCCCCCACATATGGGGTATCAGCGTACTCAGGACAAAATGCACTTCAAATTTTGGGGTACTATTTCTCCTGTTACCCTTATAAAAATAAAAATTTGGGGGCAAAAAGGTCATTTTTGTGGAAAAAAAGATTTTTTTATTTTCACGGCTGTACGTTATAAACTTCTGTGAAGCCCTTGGGGGTTCAAAGTGCTGACCACACATCTAGATAAGTTCCTTGGGGGTCTAGTTAGCAAAATGGGGTCATTTGTGGGGGGTTTCTACTGTTTAGGCACATCAGGGGCTCTCCAAACGCGACATGACACCCGCAGACCATTCCATCAAAGTCTGCATTTAAAAACGGTGCTCCTTCCCTTCCGAGCTCTGCCATGCGTCAAAATAGTGGTTCCCCCCCACATATGGGGTATCAGCGTACTCAGGACAAATTGCACAATAACTTTTGGGGTCCTGTTACCCTTTGGAAAATAAAAATTGGGGGTGGAAAGATCATTTTTGTGGAAAAGATATGCTTTTTTAATTTTACAGCTCTACGTTATAACCTTCTGTGAAGCCCTTGGGGGTTCAAAGCTCTCACCACACATCTAGATAAGTTCCTTGGGGGGTCTAGTTTCCAAAATGGGGTCACTTGTGGGGGTTTCCACTGTTTAGGCACACAGTGACTCTCCAAATGCGAATGGCATCCAATCTCAATTCCAGCCAAAAAAAGTCAAATGGCGCTGCTTCCCTTCCAAGCTCTGCCATGCGCCCAAATAGTGGTTTACCCCCACATATGGGGTATCAGTGTACTCAGGACAAATTGCACAATAACTTTTGGGGTCCTGTTACCCTTTGGAAAATAAAAATTGGGGGTGGAAAGATCATTTTTGTGGAAAAGATATGATTTTTTAATTTTACAGCTCTACGTTATAACCTTCTGTGAAGCCCTTGGGGATTCAAAGCTCTCACCACACATCTAGATAAGTTCCTTGGGGGGTCTAGTTTTCAAAATGGGGTCACTTGTGGGGGGTTTCCACTGTTTAGGCACACAGGGACTCTCCAAATGCGACATGGCATCCAATCTCAATTCCAGCCAAAAAAGTCAAATGGCGCTGCTTCCCTTCCAAGCTCTGCCATGCGCCCAAATAGTGGTTTACCCTCACATATGGGGTATCAGCGTACTCAGGACAAATTGCACAATAACTTTTGGGGTCCTTTTATCCTTTGGAAAATAAAAATTGGGATGAAAAGATCATTTTTGTGGAAAAAATATGATTTTTTAATTTTACGGCTCTACGTTATAACCTTCTGTGAAGCCCTTCTGGGTTCAAAGCTCTCACAACACATTTAGATAAGTTCCTTGGGGGGTCTAGTTTCCAAAATGGGGTGACTTGTGGGGGGTTTCCACTGTTTAGGCACACAGGGACTCTCCAAATGCGACATGGCGTCCAATCTCAATTCCAGCCAAAAAAGTCAAATGGCGCTGCTTCCATTCCGAGCTCTGCCATGCGCCCAAATAGTGGTTTACCCCCACACATGGTATATCGGTGTACTCTGGAGAAATTGTAAACAAATATTGTGGTTCATTTTCTCCTGATACCCTTGATAAAATTTAAAAAAATTGTGTCGAAAGAAAAATTTTGGAAAAAAAGTTAAATGTTCATTTTTTCCTTCCACATTGCTTCAATTCTTGTGAAGTACCTAAAGGGTTAATAAACTTCTTGAATGTGGCTTTGAACACGTTGAGGGGTGCAGTTTTTAGAATGGTGTCATTTTTGGGTATTTTCTGTCATATTGACCCCTCAAATTCACTTCAAATGTGAGGTGGTCCCTAAAAAAAAATGGTTTTGTAAATTTTGTTGGAAAATGAGAAATCGCTGGTCAACTTTTAACACTTATAACTTCCTAACAAAAAAAAATTTTGGTTCCAAAATTGTGCTGATGTAAAGTAGACATGTGGGAAATGTAATTTATTAACTATTTTTTGTGACATATCTCTCTGATTTAATGGCATAAAAATTAAAAGTTTGAAAATTGCAAAATTTTCAAAATTTTTGCCATATTTCCGTTTTTTTCATAAATAAACGCAAGTTATATTGAAGAAATTTTACCACTATCATGAAGTACAATATGTTACGAGAAAACAATCTCAGAATCGCCAGATCGTTGAAGCGTTCCAGAGTATAAGCACATAAGTGACAGTGGTCAGAATTGTAAAAATTGGCCTGGTCTTTAACCTACAAAATGGCTTGGTCGTTAAGGGGTTAAGTTTCTTAAGGTGTCTCAAAACCATCATTCTTTTATGTGGGGATTGAAGCCCTTTGACATTCCATGTTACTACTTTCATATTAAATGTATAAAAAGAAATAAAAAAAGAAAAAAAAATTAACGAGTTTTAACCAGTCTGTTGAATTAACCCCTTCATGACCCAGCCTATTAAAGACCTGGCCATTTTTTGCAATTCTGACAAGTGTCCCTTTATGAGGTAATTACTCAGGAACGCATCAACGGATCCTAGCGATTCTGAGATTGTTTTTTCGTGACATATTGGGCTTCATGTTAGTGGTAAATTTAGGTTGATAATTTTTGCGTTTATTTGTGAATAAAATGGAAATTTGGCAATAATTTTGAAAATTTCGCAATTTTAAAATTTTGAACTTTTATTCTGTTAAACCAGAGAGTTATGTGACACAAAATAGTTAATAAATATCATTTCCCACATGTCTACTTTACATCAGCACAATTTTGGAAACAGTTTTTTTTTATTAGGAAGTTATAAGGGTTAAAAGTTGACCAGCGATTTCTCATTTTTACAGCAAAATTTACAAAACCATTTTTTTTTAGGGACCACCTCACATTTGAAGTCACTTTGAGGGGTCTATATGGCAGAAAATACACAAAAGTGACACCATTCTAAAAACTGCACCCCTCAAGTTACTCAAAACTACATTCAAGAAGATTATTAACCCTTCAGGTGATTCACAGGAACTAAAGCAAACGTGAAAGGAAAAAATTGACATTTTAATTTTTCCAACAAAAAATTTATTTTGGCATCAATTTTTTCATTTTTTGCATGGGCAACAGGATAAAATGGATCCTAAGATTTGTTGAGCAATTTCTCCTGAGTACACAGATACCTCATATGTGGTCATAAACCACTGTTTGGGCTCACGGCAGGGCTCAGAAGGGAAGGAGCGCCATTTGACTTTTTGAATGGAAAATATGCTGGAATATTTAGCGGTTGCCATGTCGCATTTGGAGAGTCCCTGTATGCCTAAACATTGGAGCTCCCCCACAAGTGACCCCATTTTGGAAACTAGACCCCCCAAGGAACTTATCTAGATGCATAGTGAGTACTTTGAACCCCCAGGTGCTTCACAAATTGATCCGTAAAAAAAAAGTACTTTTTTTGACAAAAATTTTATTTTAGCCTCAGTTTTTTCATTTTCACATGGGCAACAGGATAAAATGGCTCCTAAAATTTGTTGGGCAATTTCTCCTGAGTACACAGATACCTCATATGTGGTCATAAACCACTGTTTGGGTGCACGGCAGGGCCCAGAAGGGAAGGAGCGCCATTTGACTTTTTGAATGGAAAATTAGCTCCAATCGTTAGCGGACACCATGATGCGTTTGGAAGGCCCTGTGTGCCTAATCTGTGAAAAAAAAACACATGTGCCACCATTTTGGAAACTAGAGCTCTTATGGAACTTATCTAGATGTGTTGTGAGCACTCTGAACCCCCAAGTGCTTCACAGAAGTTTATAACGCAGAGCAGTGAAAATAAAAAAATCATTTTTTTCCTCAAAAATGATTTTTAGCCCGCTATTTATTTTTACAAGGGTAACAGGAGAAATTGGTCCACAAAAGTTGTTGTGCAATTTGTCCTGTGTACACCAATACCCCATATGTGGGGGGGGGAACCACTGTTTTGGCGCATGGGAGAGCTCAGAAGGGAAGGAGCGCCATTTTGGAATGCAGACTTGATGGAATGTTCTGCGGGCGTCATGTTGCGTTTGTAGAGCCCCTGATGTGCCTAAACAGTAGAAACCCCCACAAGTGACCCCATTTTGGAAACTAGACCCCCCAAGGAGCTTATCTAGATGTGTAGTGAGCACTTTGAACCCCAAGTGCTTCACAGAAGTTTATAAATGCAGAGCAGTGAAAATATAAAAATCATTTTTGTTTCTCAAAAACTAATTTTTTAGCCCGCTATTTTTTATTTTCCCAAGGGTAACAGGATAAATTGGACGCCAAAAGTTGCTGTCCAGTTTTTCCTGAGTATGCTGGAACTTTTCTAGATGTGTTGTGAGCACTTTGAACCCCCAAGTGCTTCATAGAAGTTTATAATGCAGAGCCGTGAAAATAAAAAATATTTTTTTTCCTCAAAAACTGATTTTTTAAGCCGCAATTTTTTATTTTCACAAGGGTAACAGGAGAAATTAGACACCAAAATTTGTTGTCCAATTTGTCCTGAGTACGCTGGTATTCCATATGTGGGAGAAAACTACTGTATGGGCACACATCGGGGCTCGGAAGGGAAGTAGTGACGTTTTGAAATGCCGACTTGATGGAATGGTCTGCGGGCGTCATGTTATGTTTGCAGAGCCCCTGATGTGCCTAAACAGTAGAAACTCCCCACAAGTGACCCCATTTTGGAAACTAGACCCCACAAGGAACTTATCTAGATGTGTGGTGAGCACTTTGAATCCCCAAGGGCTACACAGAAGTTTATAACGCCTGGGCATGAAATTAAAAAAATTATATTTTTTCCACAAACATGATCTTTTAGTCCCCAATTTTTTTATTTTCCCAAGGGTAACAGGAGAAATTAGACCCCAAAAGTTGTTGTCCAATTTGTCCTGAGTACGCTGATATCCCATATGTGGGAGAAAACTACTGTATGGGCACACGTCGGGGCTCGGATGGGAAGTAGTGACGTTTTGAAATGCCGACTTGATGGAATGGTCTGCGGGCGTCATGTTACGTTTGCAGAGCCCATGATATGCCTAAACAGTAGAAACCCCCCCAAGTGACCACATTTTGGAAACTAGATCCCCCAAGGAACTCCTCTAGATGTGTGGTGGTTCTTCACAGAAGTTTATAACGCAGATCTGTGAAAACAAATCATTTTTTTTCCACAAAAATAATTTTTTTAGTCCCCAATTTTTTTTTCCCAAGGGTAACAGGAGAAATTAGACCCCCAAAGTTGTTGTGCAATTTTTCCTGAGTACCCTGATACCCCATATGTGGGGGTAAACCACTGTTTGGGCACACGTCGGGGCTCGGAATAAAGGGAGCACTGTTTGACTTTTTGAACGCAAAATTTGCAGGAATCAATGGTGGCGCCATGTCGTGTATGGACACCCCCTGATGTGCCTAAATAGTGGAAACCCCTCAATTCTAACTCCAACCCTAACTCCAACACACCTCTAACCCCAACCCTAACCCCTACACACCCCTAACCCTAATCCAGATCCTAACCATAACCCTAACCCCAACACATCCCTAATCCCAACTCTAACCATAACCCTAACTACAAGCCTAACCCTAATCCCAACCATAACCCCAAAACACCCCTAACACTTATCCTAACCCTAACCACAAACCTAACCCTAATTCCAACCCTAATTCTAACCCTAATTCCAACCCTAATTCTAACCCTAATGCTAACCCTAAGGCTAACCCTAACCCTAGTTCTAACCCTAACCCTAGTTCTAACCTTAACCCTAAGGCTGGGTTCATATTGCGTTTTACCAGCCTGTTCAACACATAGCGTTGACAGGCTGGTAACGGTATAGTATAACGCAATCGCGTTATGCTATACCTGCTAGCATAGATGAATCAGCAGATGATTTATCTGCGCTACCGGTGACGGAGCCCAGATGCTGCAGGTCGCATCCGAGGCTCCGTCACTGAATGACGACACGTCGCGAACGCATGCCGCTTTACGGCATGCGTCGCGATGCGCCCGCAAATGGGGGTGAATTGCCGCGTTAACGGACTGCGTTACACCACGTTATACCACAGTGTATCGCAGTCCGTCTAATGGACTGCCATAACGCGATATGAACACAGCCTTATAATCGTAACCCTAACAAGAAAAAAAATAATTTTTTTTTTATTTTATTTGTCCCTACCTATGGGAGTGATAAATGGGGCGTTTATTGACTTTTTTTTTATTTTGATCACTGTGACAATTTATCACAGTGATCAAAATAAATTTCTGGACTCTGGAGGGCGCACTGCGCAGGCGCCGGCCGGCGGACGCACTTGCGCATGCGCCCGCCATTTTGCAAGATGACGGCGCCCATGAAACATCCCGGACGGACACCGGGATGGATCCAGGGACATCGAAGGACCGGGAGAGGTGAGTAGGGGGGGTCGGAAGGTAAGGTGGGGGATCGGAAGGTGGGGAGAGCGGAGTCAAGGAGGAGGGGAGCATTTAGTGATGGCGGTGACCGATCGCCGCCATCTATCGTTGGTGGCGGCCGATCGCCGCCGTGACTCGGTGTGTGGGGGGGTCGGATCTCGGTCTCCAGCCATGGCAGATGCTATTGCAGCATCGGCCATGGCTGGATTGTAATATTTCACCAAATTTCATTGGTGAAATATTACAGATTGCTCTGATTGTCACTTTTAACAGCCAATCAGAGCGATCGTAGCCACGTGGGGGTTAAGCCAACCCCCTTGTGGTGAAGCACAAAGGGTCTTGTGCCTGCAGGTCGGGTGACCTTCAGTGACCCCGGTCGCCCGACCCGCAGGAATGCGATCCTTTTATGACACAGGGTATGCGTCATAGGTCGGATTGGCACCGACTTTCATGACGCATACGCTGTGTCACAGGTCGGGAAGGGGTTAAATAGTTTAAAACCTAAACAGTATTAAGTCTTTTTCTGACTTCACTTTTTTTGTACATGTATCTGTGGGCACTCTGCAAACCCACCCTTTCTTTCACCAAAACTAGACTTTTCCCCCTCCTTTAGAACCCAACCTCCATCTCCTCCATTTTATCCCCCAAAATCAAACATATCATACAATTTATTATTTTGCAATGCGCGCCTTGGGAGAAAAAAAAAAACAACAAATTTTGCCATCCCCTCTTCCTTAATACGACAGATTGTTATAATCTCTCTCCAACTGGGTCTCATTCAGGGACTCGTCCGCCATTATACTGAAGCAGTTCTTCATATTCTCTGGCCAAGTCCGGTGCATTAAAGGATTCTGTACCTCCTTCTGGGGAAATATCCTCAGAGTAGCAGGAAATTGCAGCGCAAATCTGATCTTTTTTCCCACCAGTTCAGTACACAGATCACTAAATGCTCTCCTTTTCTTTGTGACTTCTACGGAATAATCGTTGAATAATAAAACTTTGTGCCCTCTAATAGTGGTATGAGTCTACTTTTTTCTGTAATGTTGTAAAAGGGCAGATTGATCCACAAAGTCCAGATATTTCACAATTACCGGTCTTGGTCTACTAGAAAGAGAGGAAGAATTGTGCTGCTGCTGCAGAGGTGGACCCACTCTGTGGGCTCTTTCTACTTTCATACTGTTTTCTATCCCCAGCGATCTGGGAAGTTCCTCCATACAAATCTTCATTAAATGAGTAGGGGGATAGATTCTGGGAGACCTATTATCCTTAGATTGTTTCTCCTTGATCTGTTTTCTAGATCATCGACTTTTTCAGACAATTGCAGGCTCAATTTTGTGGTTTTTCTCAGCTCTAGTTGTATATTCTGAAGTTCATTCTCTGCTGCTCTCAATCTGTGCTCAGCTATATCAAGCCTTTCAGACTGCTGGGTGATGGAAGCCTGCAGCTGCTGCAATGATGAATAAACTGTTTGTTCAAGAGTCTTTTTTATGTCTGGTGTCAATATTTTAGCCACCTCTGCAGCCAAAGCTTTATAAGTCCTGCTGGTTGTTCCCCCTCTACTCCCTCCCCCGTCTGTATCGTATGCGGTTCAGTGCCCGAGGATTACTAGATTTTTTTGTTTTTGGAGCGTCCGGCACCATCTTCCTGCACGCTTCTAGTGGTGTCCGGGGGGGGGGGGGGGGGGGGAACTTTTCCAGGACCCACTTCTGTTAATAAATCTCTCCATACGCCAATGGAGATGCCTGGCAAGTCTCACTGACAGGTAATTAGCCTGTCGCAAGGTTGAATAGGTCCCAGGAATCTCACTGAAAGAAGCTGGGTTACGGAGCTCCTCTCACACACTCCCTTTCATGCACGCGTTGGAACCGGAAGTACCGTACTCAAGGTTCTTAAGAGCACAGGGGCCTCCATAATCCTTAAATGGAAGACGTTTGGGACCACCGGAAGTCTTCCTAGACCTGGCTGTCCAGGCAATCTGAGCAAACGAGGGAGAACAGCCTTGGTGAGAGAGGTAAAGAAGAACCCCAAGATCACTGTGGCTGAGCTCCATAGATGCAGTAGGGAGATGGGAAAAAGTTCCACAAAGTCAGCTATCACTGCATCCCTCAACCAGTCAGGACTTTATGGCAGAGTGGCCCGACGGAAATCTCCCTCAGTGAAAGACATATGAAAGCCCTCATAGAGTTTGCAAAAAAAAAAAACACATGAAGGACTCCCAGACTATGAGAAATAAGATTCTCTGGTCTGATGAGATGATGATAGAACTTTTTGGTGATAATTCTAAGCAGTATGTGTGGAGAAAACCAGGCACTGCTCATCACCTGCCCAATACAATCCCAACAGTGAAACATGGTGGTGGCAGCATCATGCTATGGGGGTATTTTTCAGCTGCAGGGACAGGACAACTGGTTGCAATTAAAGTAAACATGATTGCGGCCAAGTGCAGAGGAATCTTGGTTGAAAACCACTTCCAGAGTACTTCTGGACCTCAGACTTGGCCAAAGGTTCATCTTCCAACAAGACAATGACCCCAAGCACACAGCTAAAATATCAAAGGAGTAGCTTCAAAACAACTCTGTGACCATTCTTGACTGGCCCAGCCAGAGCCCTGACCTAAACTCAATTGAGCATTTCTGGAGAGACCTGAAAATTGCTGTTCACCATCCAACCTAACGGAACTGGAGAGGATCTGCAAGGAAGAATGGCAGAGGATCCTCAAATCCAGGTGTGAAAAACTTGTTGCATCATTCCCAAGAAGACTCATGGCTGTACTAGCTCAAAAAGGTGCTTCTACTCAATACTGAGCAAAGGGTCTGAATACTTATAACCATGTGATATTTCACTTTTTCTTTTTTCAATAAATTTGCAAAAATGTCTACATTTCTGGTTTTTATCAGTCAAGATGGGGTGCAGAGTGTACATTAAAGAGAAATAATGAACTTTTTTGCATTTACCAAATGACTGCAATGAAACAAAGTGAAAAATTGAAATGAGTCTGAATACTTTCCGAACCCACTGTATTTGTTCTATTGCTAAGACATTGAAATATGTGATTTGTCTGTTGAGTGACAAAATAATTAGATACATTGGAAATATTATGGACAGTGGGTTGGGTAATATCATATAGATGTTCTCTGATTCTATTTTTTAATTATCTAATGGTAGAACCCACATATTGAAGTTTGCAGGCTGAACATTCATTTATGTAGACAACATAGTCCGAGTTGCAGTTCAAAAAATTCTTAATTTTGAAAAAAAAAATTCATTTTTAGAACAGAAAAAAACTGACGTTTTTTTGGATTGTAGACAGGTTTTACAGGGAAATTGTCCACACTTAAAATAACCAGTGGTAGGTAACCAATTACGAGGGTCTAGATACTGTATTCGGATTATAAAAGCTAGGCGACAAGGAACTACCTAAAGTGGGTGCACGTCTTGACACTATTTTAATATCATTTTTTAAAATAGTATCCATGGTATGATCGTTTCTCAAGATTTAAATTGCGGTATACAATATCTGAAATAGATTTAAAGTAGGAACTATATGTTAAAACCAGTATAGGTCGTTCCAATAAGGATTTATTATTAATACTGTTACTGGCTTTTTTCAGATTGGGACCTAAGGCGATAAGATCCTCTCTTGATTTAGTGTCTGCAATTTGGAAGGCTCGATTAATGGTCCAATTAGGATATTTTCTCCCACTGAGGCGCTTTATAATAAGTTCCTTTTCTGTGTTTGTGTAGCCCTGGTGTGAAGGCACACGCAGTACCCTGGAGGATGTGCGGAGAGGTAACAGTTTAATGCTCAATAAACATTCACTCCAACACACACTTAGACACACCCACAGGTATATAGTCTAGTGACATGCAGCAGAAGTCAGTCAGTTTCCTGTCTTCGGACAGGGCAGTCTAGCCTGGACGTGGAGGGAGGAAGAGATCCAGTCAGTCAGTCAGCGACAGAGCAGACAGTGTGAAGTCTGTGCAGGAAGAGAGAGGAGTTAGCAGCAGGACCTTCAGTCTCCTGTCTCAAGGACAGTGGAGTTCAGAGACGTGCTCCTGAACAAGAAGATTACTGAGCACCTGTTAGCAAGCTCTGGAAGGAAGCAAGAAGGACTAACCTGTATAGCCTTTGGAAGTGTGGAGTGCTTATGCTACAAGCGCGGACAGGGCGAAAGGCGCAGTGGAAGGAAATCAGAAGTGCCTTAGGATTGGATTATCCTGCACATTGTCACCGGTCACTGGGGACCGAAGCGTCACTATTGCTCCAGGCATAGTGATAGAAAAACCAGAGGCTTACTGGACCTTAGGTTACAGAAAGCAGCCCTTGGAGTGTCGGTACGTAACTGGGGTCAGGGAGAGTGAGAACCTTGAGTCTCTGCAGGACAAGAGTAGGAACTCAGCTCTCTCAAAGGAAGGCTCCGACCACAAAACTGACCGGGCAGTACAGCTTGGAGAAGCTGGAGATTCTGGAGTGAACTACGCTTTATGCTGGTTGAACTCATAATATTGAAAGTAAAGGAGGCCCATAACCTGTTCAGCTGTTGCCTCAAAGCACATCCTCCACCCGACCAGCCTCCCTGGGACCTGCCTTATCATCTGACAAGTAAAAGGTATGGAAAGACGCTGGATGGTGTGAGACTGATTTATTTACCTGCACCCGACATCACAAATTCCATAGACTTTGAGGGACCCGTCCCACCTGTAGGGGACCCGACTTCTAGCTGCCTCACCATCCCCTCAGAGATCTACAGCAGCGCTGGTCTTAGTGATCAGAGAACTACAGGTGGCGTCACGAACTGTATATATACCTATCCCCTGTAAATATACCCCCCCAACATACGCCTGACCGCCAGGGCCACAGACCGAGCCACCGCTACCTGTGACAACCCCATAGACTTCCATGGGCTCGGCTCTGGGTACCCCATTGCCCTGGTAAACCACAATTGTGGTGCGGGTCACACAATTTGGCGTCACGAACAGGATGCGAAACTCGCAAAATTGCGAGCCCTGTGTGCCTGTGGAGTTGTTTTTGTGAAAAAGGACTGTTTGCACTTTTGGCGCCAAAAATCGCCATCTTTGTCGCCATATTCGCGCCCTCAGGCGCTGGAGAAGAAGGTGGGCGTACCTTCGTGGGCGTGTGCCCCCCTGTGGCGCGAAGAGAAAATGCCTGCCCTCTCAAAGTGCTATTACAATATGCGATCCTGCCCTACAGCAAAGGAGGTCCGCCTCCTCTTCACCTTCCCTGCGAAGAGGAGGAGACGCAAACCCCGCCTCCACGGAAGAGACCGGACGGCTCTGGTTGAAGAAGATGAGAGAGTGTTCTGGAACATCATGGAAGCAGGACGTGTGCAGCCGAGCAGGGAAGCGGAGGAAGGCAGGCCCCGTTCCCCAGCCAAGCTGCCACTAGAACCGGAACCATCCGTGGTCCTGCACCTGCAGCAAGCATTGCTGGAGATTAAAGAGGAGAATGCCAGATTGAAGAAGATGGTTTTGCAACAACCTGGCGAAGAAGAGATCGAGAGACGCCGGCGTACCCTGATGCAGCGGCGGCTGTGGGACGCGGTGATCTCTCCCTTCGATGACCCCCCACGATTCGAGTTACCGAAACTTCTGCTGCCCAAGGCTAAGGAGCAACCGGAGGCTACCCCCAAAAGGACCGACCCTGAACCTACCGAGGAAGCGGTGGAAGCGAAGGAGGTTGAGGAGGTACCGCCAGTTCCGGAACGCCCGGCCAGGAGGCCACAGCAGATGATCGATCCCCGGCAGGGACACCGGAGGGGTCCTGTCCATCATTACCAGACATCGACTGGGATGAGATGGCGCGCCTGGATGACGTCGCCTACGCCGCCCAGTGGGAACGTGAGTGGCAGCGTCGCGAAGAGGAACAGCGACGCCGGCAGGAGGAAGAGCGGGAAGCGCAGCGGAACCGGCAGCGGCAGTACGAGCAGCTGATCGCGGACAAGGAAAGTGTCCGCCGAGAAAAAGGTACTCTAAGGGAACCGCGGCGGCAGGGGTGTGTGACAGAGTTCCAGCTCCGGAAGGGCTGGGGCTTCATTAGAGAACCGGGCCTCTACCCAGGGGTCTTTGTCAGTCGCAGGGACGTAGAATCCCACCTGCCCATCGGCCATCCCGGAAGGGACCTAGTTAATGGAGACATTGTCAACTACACACGGCACTGGGGTATGAAGGGATGGTATGCCCTTAATGTCACAATCGTCCGTGACCCCGTCCCTGACGCAGGTAACGTCACCATTGCCAGCGCGTCACAGTCTCAATCTACCGCTGCATCAGGCCGTGCCTCGGCGACGCCCCCGGCAGGCTCCTCGCAAATGGAAGCACCGCCTGCGTACTCTTCACTACCTTGTCCTCTTACTACATCGCAACCTGCGACCCATTCCACATCGCAATCAGCAGTCTACACGACGTCGCGCACGGCGACTATTTCTGCATCGCGAGAGAAAGTGGCTATTACAGTGACGCAGACAGCGTCTCACAAAGCGGAAGCACCCGGCGTGCCCCAAGCGGTTCGCACGAGGACTGTAGCGACCCAAACTCTGATAGCAGGTCACGACTTGTTGGTCATGGATCTAAGGATCATCGTATTGTTCCAGCCCCCGGGATGGAAAGTCTATTGGAAACCTGCAAGAGAATGTGAAGAACGGTAGGACCCAGACAGGGTTTACCGCAACAAAGAAATGTAGAAAGTTTGAGAATTTTTGCCAGATTTGCACTTTATTGCCAAAAGTATTTATGTTTTTCTATAATGAGTAGAATGCCCGGCTGGGTACCAGAGTAAAAAGTTGAAAAATTGAATGCATAGTTTTACATAAAATGCCCTGTTGGGTAAAGTAAAAGTTAAAGAAGAATGATGCATACTTGAAATATGTATATATATATGTCTCTTATTGTGTCTTATAATGGACTGCGTGGCTGAGGACTGAGCCAGCCCAAAAACTGTATCCTGTAAATAGTTGCGCTTCGGTGCATAATATTGGTTTTACATGAAACCACCTTAACTACCTCTGAATACAAAACCCGTGTGGTGTGGCACTGAGTGAGGTCTGCATTCAGATGTCCTGCAGCCCACCCAGGACCCACGTTGAAGGTTTGGTGCGGGTCCTTCACAAGAATATTGTCATCTATTTATATGAAAATGTCTATTTAGTATTTTGTATTTTTCTATATCTAATGTTTTAATGCAACGTTAAGAAATCCTTACCTCCCGGATGGGAAGAGTTAATGTTTATGTTTAATGCAAAAACAAAATGTCTTCTTGTATTTCACAGCCCGGGAGTGCTGTATTTTACCATGGGGGAATGTGTAGCCCTGGTGTGAAGGCACACGCAGTACCCTGGAGGATGTGCGGAGAGGTAACAGTTTAATGCTCAATAAACATTCACTCCAACACACACTTAGACACACCCACAGGATATATAGTCTAGTGACATGCAGCAGAAGTCAGTCAGTTTCCTGTCTTCGGACAGGGCAGTCTAGCCTGGACGTGGAGGGAGGAAGAGATCCAGTCAGTCAGTCAGCGACAGAGCAGACAGTGTGAAGTCTGTGCAGGAAGAGAGAGGAGTTAGCAGCAGGACCTTCAGTCTCCTGTCTCAAGGACAGTGGAGTTCAGAGACGTGCTCCTGAACAAGAAGATTACTGAGCACCTGTTAGCAAGCTCTGGAAGGAAGCAAGAAGGACTAACCTGTATAGCCTTTGGAAGTGTGGAGTGCTTATGCTACAAGCGCGGACAGGGCGAAAGGCGCAGTGGAAGGAAATCAGAAGTGCCTTAGGATTGGATTATCCTGCACATTGTCACCGGTCACTGGGGACCGAAGCGTCACTATTGCTCCAGGCATAGTGATAGAAAAACCAGAGGCTTACTGGACCTTAGGTTACAGAAAGCAGCCCTTGGAGTGTCGGTACGTAACTGGGTCAGGGAGAGTGAGAACCTTGAGTCTCTGCAGGACAAGAGTAGGAACTCAGCTCTCTCAAAGGAAGGCTCCGACCACAAAACTGACCAGGCAGTACAGCTTGGAGAAGCTGGAGATTCTGGAGTGAACTACGCTTTATGCTGGTTGAACTCATAATATTGAAAGTAAAGGAGGCCCATAACCTGTTCAGCTGTTGCCTCAAAGCACATCCTCCACCCGACCAGCCTCCCTGGGACCTGCCTTATCATCTGACAAGTAAAAGGTATGGAAAGACGCTGGATGGTGTGAGACTGATTTATTTACCTGCACCCGACATCACAAATTCCATAGACTTTGAGGGACCCGTCCCACCTGTAGGGGACCCGACTTCTAGCTGCCTCACCATCCCCTCAGAGATCTACAGCAGCGCTGGTCTTAGTGATCAGAGAACTACAGGTGGCGTCACGAACTGTATATATACCTATCCCCTGTAAATATACCCCCCCAACATACGCCTGACCGCCAGGGCCACAGACCGAGCCACCGCTACCTGTGACAACCCCATAGACTTCCATGGGCTCGGCTCTGGGTACCCCATTGCCCTGGTAAACCACAATTGTGGTGCGGGTCACACATGTTAAATGATGAAATGTCACTGCAGTTTCGTTTTGCTCTCAGTCTCCCCTAACGGAATGGACTTGATTGTATGAAATAGGTGAAAGCTATGTGTGTGGAGTATAGTATTACCTTCAGTTTTCTTGCGATATGTGCAGCTTGTAATGGTTTTGTGTGGAACACCGGATAAATAGAGATCCAAAAAAACAAAGAGAACTATTGTGAAACAAATTTGTAAATATTAAGTTAAACTGATTATTGTTAATATAATTAATGAATGATGAAATTAATAAAATATCATCATTCCATACAAGTAGTAATTCATCTATGTATCTGGAATACCATTCAATAGAATCAAAAAACGGGTTAGTAGTTTTAAAAATATATTATTCTTCCCACCAAGCCATTACCAGGTTGGCGACCGATGGGGAAAATTTAGTTCCCATTGAAGCGCCATTGTTTTGGAGAAATTTTTTTTTATTAAATAAACTAGTACTGAAATGATATAAATTTGTAAATTGAACTGCACAGATGGCTACACTGTGTGGAATGCAAGTGTATAGGGCAACCACATCACACATTCGCGAGGTCCACTACGGATCCCAGCTGACATCATAAAAACATGTTAAGTACATCCTTGGAGTCCTTCAGATAACCTGGTGCACTAATGGTTGCAAAGCTACATCTAGCCACCCGCTCAAGTGCTCATTTAATGAGCCGATCCCGGATACTATTGGACGCATAGGTGGGGGATGAACATTTTTGTAAGGCATGAACATTTTGGTAAGGCATGTAATATTGGAATGGTTGGATTGTTCACAAATAAATATTCAGATCGTTTTTTTTTTCCATAAAGAAGCCTTGTGAGAAACAATTTTCAATGACCAGTTTACATGCTTTTGCAAAAACAAGAGTAGGATCTGATTTTAAAGAAATATATATATAGACAACATATTATTTATAGCAGATACATAATCAGTTTCATTCAAGACAACAACCCAGCCCCCTTTATCAGACATTTTGATGATAATGTCAGTACGAGATTGTAAATTTTTAAGGGCAAGTAATTCCACCCTTGATAAATTATTTTTACAAGGCTGGGGTGTTGTATTGACTAAAAGGTTGCGAATGTTTCTCTCAAAATTGTCCTTGAAACGTTCCATTGAATCAGTCCTTGTTTGCTCTGGATAGAACACATACCCATTATAAAGAACCTATGTTAGAACCATGAGTAAATAGGGGCACTTCCAGCAATATAGCTAACTCAAGATAATGGAAGCAAATTACACCCAAATGGTAAAAAATGAACAAGTCTTCATTGAACAATTAGATAAAACCAATAAACAAGTGATAAAAAGAGAAAAGTGAGCAGAGGATCCTGTGCAGAAACAATCACCACATTCTCCATAAGTCCGTGCTCATGTAAAATAACGCTATAAACCTGCATATATGGGGTTACTCTGTAGGTTAATACAGTTCTGATATCATGCAGCGCCCACAATGAGAGCCTCACTTCCAGGAAGGAAATTAACTTTATTTCCCTTTGCAGGCTGCCTCTTTAACCCCAAAAAGTAATAATCAAGCGGGCACCACTCAACATAGAATGAATTAAGTTGGGATCGCTCCCTGCATGTGAAACAACTAACAAGAAAAAAACAGCAAGAAAAAGGCACATGCATATAATAAGGGATCACCAACAAGAAGAATAAAGTCAATCAATATAAAGTTTATTTCAGATCAAACACACAAAAAAAACACATATTAAAAACAGTTAAAAGACCACTCATGGTACATTCAAGAAAAAAGGTCCAGAATCAGGAGTTAAATACGCTAAGAAAGTACTCACATGCCTATAGTAATGTAGCCTGTAATAGGTATTGCACTGAAACAGTCCACTAGGGGCTGTATTACATCAATCTACTATATAATTGCCTTATCCCGTCTGTCTGTCTGTCTGTCTGTCCAGGAAATCCCGCGTCGCTGATTGGTCTGGCCTCGGCCAATCAGCGACGCAGGGCTAACTCTGCCCATGTGGTCATGTGACTCACCAACTGCCCATGATGTACTGAACATGTTTTGTCAGTCACAGTGTCTGATGTACTTCTGTCACATTTACTGAACACGGGTAATACACAGGTGACATGAGTTAATACACAGTAATATGAGGTAATGCACAGTAACATGATTTAATACACAGTTATATGAGGTAATACACAATAATATGAGGTAATACACAGTGACATGAGGTAATACACAGGTGACATGAGTTAATACACAGTAAAATGAGGTAATATACAGTAACATGTGATAATACACAGTAATATGAGGTAATACACAGTAATATGAGGTAATACACAGGTAACATCTACTATATAATTGTCTTTTCCCGTTTGTCTGTCTGTCCAGAAATCCCGCGTCGCTCATTGGTCCTGCAGCGGCCAATCAGCGCCGCGGGATTTCACAAAAAAATGGCGGCCGTTAGCGGCTCATCTGCGGGACGGAGGTCAGCGGCGAGGCAGCGGGGAGATGACCGGCGTGAGGCGTTCATCTCCCGGCCGCTAGCAGCAGAAGGACCTTGACCGATGGCGCCACTGACTTCCATGTGGAAGGGAGGACCGGGATACTTCTGCTGCGAGCGCCCGCTCATGTCCCGGGTTCTCGCAGCGGAAGTACCCGCACAGGCAGCGGCGCTGACATCCATGCGGCTAGGATGTCAAGAGAGGACCGGAGCGGCGCTGCGGGTCGGGATACTTCTGCTGCGAGCGCCCACTCATGTCCTGGGTTCTCGCAGCGGAAGTAGCCGCATAGGCAGCGGCGCTCTCCGGTCCTCACAATACAATTCGATATTGGTCGCGGTCTTTCACCGCGACCAATCAACGATCTTGCCACTAAACTTAAACAGTGCTGTGTTGATTGGTCGCGGACGCTGCCTGCGACCAATCACCGATTTGGGCGCCACATTTAAATTGCGGCCGCGACAAATCAGCACATTCTTTGTCCCGGCGTGAAAAGGAACAAATCTACAGACAAACCCGCCACCAAACTGTCATTCACTGTGGTACACAAAACAAAATACCCCTGGCTGTCAGCAGCAAATAGTCGTCATGTCAGCGGAAACAACAGCCGGCTGCAGCCGGGAAAATTACGTGCTAGCTGTGCGTCGTCTGCGATGTTGTCACAAGCACTATTCACAACGTGACATCATAACAAAATTCATTCGGTGCCCTGGAGAGATACATAGTAACGTTAATTTAAAGTAGTGCACAACCCATTTAAACACTGCTTCACTGCTTAGGCGCGCACGGTCGGCCGCATACATATTCTAGAATACTCGATGCATTAGAATCGGGCCACCATCTAGTGTTATCATAATCATCAGAGAAACACAAATATATCAGGGGGAGCTGAGAAAAGAATATATATTTGTTAATAACCTCAGACAACAAAGCTCACCCTAAGGGCCTGTGCACACGTTGCGGATTTGCCTGCGGATTTTTCCGCGCCGAATCCACACCTGTTGGCAGAAAACGCATGTCCTTTTTTGACTCGGTTTTGACGTGGTTTTGATGCGGTTTTTCATGCTTTTTTCTCATGTGTTTTTGTATGCGTTTTTGACAGCTAAATAAAGATATGTTATTTAACAAAAAAAAAGATTTGTGATGTCATTTCTTGTCCAACCTCCTCATTTGTCCAACCCACACTCATATACACACACACAGATAGAGATAGATGGATAATAGATACCAGAAGATAGATAGATAGATAGATAGATATAGATAGATAGATAGATAATAGATAGATAGATAAGATAGATAGATAGATAGATAGATAGATAGATAGATAGATAGAGCAGCACGGTGGCTCAGTGGATTAGCACTGCAGCCTTGCAGCGCATGTCCTGGGTTCGAATCCCACCAAGGACAACATCTGCAAGGAGTTTGTATGTTCTCCCCATGTTTGCGTGGGTTTTCTCCGGGTACTCCGGTTTCCTCCCACACTCCAAAAACATACTGATAGGGAATCTAGATTGTGAGCCCCATCGGGGACAGCGACGATAAAGTGTGCAAACTGTAAAGAGCTGCGGAATATGTTAGCGCTATATAAAAATAAATATTATTATTATTAGATAGAAAATACATAGATAGATGGATAATAGATAATTAGAAATACATATAGAAAGATAGATATATAGATAGACAGAAAGATATATAGGTAGATAGATGATAGATAAAATGGTACATAAATAAAGACACGCACACACACACACAAAATCTTAACGCAATATAGTTAATAAAAAAAAAAAATAGGAAAAAAAATGGCGTGGGCTCCCACGCAATTTTCTGCGCCAGTGGGGGAAAAACCGACAGCTGGGGCCAATATTTCTAGCCTGGTTTAATACCCATGGATCTTCCCAGGCTATGAATATCAGCCCAGCTAGCCTTCATTGGCTATTAAAATAGGGGGACCCCCAAAAAATGACGTGGGGTCCCCTTATAATTTATAGCCAGAAAGGCTAGGTAGACAGCTGCGGGCTGATATTCATAGCCTAGGAAGGGGCCATGGATATTGGCGCCCCCCTGGCTAAAAATACCAGCACCCAGCCGCCCCAGAATTGGCGCATCTGTACGATGCGCCAATTCGGCACTTAGCCCCTCTCTTCCCACTCCCCTGTAGCAGTGAGATATGGGGTAATAAGGGGTTAATATCACCTTGCTATTATAAGGTGATATTAAGCCCGGTTAATAATAGAGAGGCGTCAATAAGACGCCTATCCATTATTAATCTTATATTAATAAAGGGTTAAAAAACAACAACACACGCATAAGAATAAATTATTTTAATGAAATAAAACAACAACGGTTTTCATATCTTTATTATATGCTCAGATCCAAGCGACGCCCTCGATCTCCTGTAATAAAACGAAAAAAATAAAACAACCGTATACTCCCTGTCCGTCGCTGTCCAATTAATAACGAATGTCCCACGACGGTCTCCCCTATAGAACAGTAACATCAGGTGATGCCATTGCTCTGTAGAGCCTCCCAGTGATGCACTGACAGGAGACAATGGCTTCTGCAGTGCATCACTGAGGTTACCTGAGTTAATTCTGTCACTTTATGGCAATGCTGCGAGGGAATTTTCTCACCCAGCATTGTCGTGAGAGAATGAACTGTAGTGACGTCATTCTCTCCCGGCGGCAGAGCAATACACAGATCGATGGCGTCGGGGAATAGGTGAGTATGTGCTCAATGTTATGTGTTGTATGTCATGTGTATGTTCTGTATGTCATGTGTATGTTATATGTTGTATGTAATGTATGTGTTGTTTTTTTTACATTCAGCACACTAGCCGGATGATGGGACTACTACTGTCCCCATCATTGGCTAATGTGTCAGTCACTGTCACTGTAGCAAGCATAGCCGGATGGGACTTGTAGTCCCATCCGATGATGCCTGCATATACGGAAACACACACAAAGCCTGCACACCGCCGCACATACACAGATCACGCACACAGCCCCGTACACCGCCGCACATTCACAGATCACACACACAGCCCAGCACACCGCCGCACATACACCGATCATGCACACAGGCCGCACACCGATCACGCACACACCGGCACACAATCACCGCCCACACACATAGCGCCGCACACTATACACGCCCACACACACAGCGCCGCACACTATACACGCCCACACTTCTCCCACACACATAGTGCCGCACACTATACATGCCCACGCACCGCCCACACACATAGCGCCGCACACTATACACGCCCACGCACCGCCCACACACATAGCGCCACACACTATACACGCCCACGCACCGCCCACACATAGCGCCGCACACTATACACGCCAACGCACCACCCACACACATAGCGCCGCACACTATACACGCCCACACTTCGCCCACACACATAGTGCCGCACACTATACACGCCCACGCACCGCCCACACACTTCCCTCCTCCCAAACTGCAGCGTTTTCACCCGCAGCAAAACCGCAGATTTTTTTAGACCTGCGGTTTTGCTGCGGAAGTGCCCGACTCAGTGCAAGTCAATGGGCTCAGAAACGCTGCAGTTCCGCACAAAGAATTGACATGCTGCGGAAAATAAAGCGCGGCCAATCTGCGCGTTTTTTTCCGCAGCATGTGCACAGCAGACCTGCGGTTCCCATAGTTTAACATTGGTAGTGCACTGTGCTGCGGGTTGGGTGCATTTCCGCACATTGAAAAACGCAGCGGAAACGCATCTAAAACCACAACGTGTGCACAATGCCTAAGGGTTTATGTGGAACTTCACAAATCTAGAACACTGAGCCCAACACAATTCCCTAGGTGGAGTGAAATTACTCCATAAATTTAGATATAGAAGGCAAGAGAAAAAGACATATCTCACTCAAATACCCTAAAGAGGTAAGTATCCCCCATAGATCGGCATGTGGGACCGGACCCACGCGTTCCGACACAAGCAGTGTCTTTGTCAAGGTAGGTGCCTCTTTAACCCCTTAATGACTGGCGATATTTTTGGTTTTGCGTTTTCGTTTTTTGCTCCCCTTCATCCCAGAGCCATAACTTTTTTTAAAACATTTTTCGGTCAAAATGGCCATGTGAGGGATTTGTTTTTTTGTGGGACAAGTTGTACTTTTGAATGACACGATTGGTTTTAACATATTGTGTACTGGAAAATGGTAATAAATTGCAAGTGCCGTGAAATTGCAAAAAAATGGAAATTCCACACTTGTTTTTATTTCATTTTTATTTTTTTACAATGTTCAAAAGTGCTAAAACTGAGCTGCCATTATGATTCTCCAGGTCATTAAAAGTTCATAGAGACCAAATATGTCTAGGTTCTTTTTTATTTAAGGGGTGAAAAGAAAATCCAAATTTTGGTAAAAAAAATAAAATAAACTGGCGCCATTTTCCCAAGACCTGTAGAGTCTCCATTTTTCGTGATCTTGAGTTGGGTGAGGGCTTATTTTTGCACATCGAGCTGACGTTTTTATTGATATTTTGTTGTATATACAATATTTTCATTGCCCTTTATTGCAATGTAGCCACGACCAAAATAACAATTCTGGCGTTTCGACTTTTTTTTTTCGTTACGTCTTTTAGCTATCAGATTAATTTTTTTTATATTGATCGAGTGTTTCTGAATTCGGCAATACCAAATATGTGTATTTTGATTTTTTTTTTTAGTTTTATTTGAATGGGGCAAAAGAGGGGTGATTGAACTTTTTTATTTTTTTAATATTTTTAACCCCTCTCTGACATTAGACGTACTATCCCGTCCATAAAACCCGTGCCATTCTGCCCATGGACGGGATAGTACGTCATAGGCGATCAGCTGCGCTCCTGAGGGGAGCGCAGCTAATCGCCGCCGGGTGTCAGCTGATTATCACAGCTGACACCCGTGACTGTGTGTCAGGAGCGGTCACGGACCGCTCCGGCACATTAACCCCTAGCACACACCGCGTAAAACATGATCGCGGTGTACTGGGGCACAGGGAGGATCGCACAGGGTGGGGGCTCCCTGCGCGCCCCCCTGAGACCCTCAGACCAGCGCGATGTGATCGCGCTGTTCTGAGGACTTCCTCCTCCCAGGACCCGGATCCAAGATGGCGCCGGGTCCTGGAGGGAGGCGGGTTCCTCAGTGCCTCTGAGAGCAGGCACTGAGAAGCCTGCTGCACTGCCTAGCGATCGCTGGTGTGACATGCTGTGCACACTGTCACACCACGATTTTTAAAAAATACCCCC
>JARQOD010000003.1:261679519-261877452 GCA_033576555.1 Oophaga sylvatica | reverse complement strand
ATTAGCAGGTGTAGGAGAAGGACGGACAGGATGAACAGGCACCAGACACGTTTGATGACAGTCCTGTCCCCAGCGAAGGATCTCTCCAGTCTGCCAGTCGAGCACGGGTGCATGCTTTTGGAGCCAAGGCAGACCTAGTAAGAAAGCGTGAGAGAGTCCAGGTAGAACATGAAATGAGATACTCTCAGAATGTAACATTCCCACCTGCAGGGTTATAGCCTCGGTGATAAGCTGGATGGGACGTGGTAGAAGACCCCCATCTACAGCAGCAACAGATACTGGTTCAAGCAGAGGTTTGGTGGGAATGCGATATTTCTCTACCAGAGCCTGTGAAACGAGATTCCCAGCTGCTCCAGAATCAAGTTGGGCTAGTTCGAAGTAACGGTTCTCACCGAGGAGAATTGAGACAGACAGCAGCAGAGATGAAGAGGATTTATTCTTGTCTAGGTGGACCTCTCCGAGCGAACCTAGACACAGGCGTTTCCCGACCTCTCTGGGCAGGTACGGATCCGGTGCTCCTTACTGCCACAGTAGAAGCAACTCCCCTCAGCACGGCGTGAGTCCTGACGGGCTTTGACCATCTTGGTCTGGTCGACCTGCATGGGCTCTGCCGGGGGCACTTGAGGAGATACGGAAGGAGTTACAGGTCTCTGAAATGAAGGAGCTAGGCGAGGAAACCTTCTCTCACGGGTGACCTCTTTGACTCGCTCCTGGAACCGTAGATCAATTCGATTGGCCAGAGTTATTAGGTCATCGAGAGAGGTTGGAATGTCCCGACCGGCAAGTTCATCTTTAATGCGGCCGGACAGGCCCTCCCAGAAGACAGCTATCAGAGCGTCATTATCCCAAGCCAGCTCTGAGGCAAGGGTACGAAACCTTATGGCATATTGACCCACGGTGAGACTCTCCTGACGAATACGCAGCAGAGATGATGCAGAGGAGGTCTTCCGTCCGGGTTCATCGAATACCTTCCGGAAGGCTAAGAGAAAAGCAGACAGGTTAGACACCAGAGGATCTTCTCTCTCCCAAAGAGGATTTAGCCAGGCCAGGGCCTCTCCGGTGAGATGTGACATGATGAAGGCAATTTTGGCCGGTCAGAGTTAAACTGGTGTGCCAGGAGTTCAAAATGCAGGGTACATTGGTTGATGAAACCCCGAGCCAGAGCAGGGTCGCCTCCAAACCGAGGAGGAGCTGAAAGTCGAGGTCCTGGAATAGAAACCACGGAGTTGGTAAGCAGCGGAACTGCCGGATTGCGAGTCATGGTGCTCGCGGTGGTTGTCGGGGAAGTATTCAGAGTGTCCAGGCGGGAATTAACACACCGCAGATGACCCAGGATGGACTCCTGTTGAGACCTCTGACGAGACAGTTCATGACACAGGTCAGATAGCGAAGGGGTTTGGGTGCCACCGGGTTCCATGGGGAACCTCTGAGCTCTATTTATACAAGAAGGTTATACTTGTAAGAGAGCGGGTGGCGCCCAGGGAGACGGACAGGAAGTCACGGCAAGTGACGGGCCAGTCTCTGGTTATACGGGAAAGGATCACGGCAAGTGACCGGGGCAGTCTCTGGATTGACAGGCAGGTTGTCACGGCAAGTGACCGGGGCAGTCTCTGGATTGACAGGTAGGTTGTCACGGCAAGTGACCGGGGCAGTCTCTGGATAGACAGGCAGGTTGTCACGGCAAGTGACCGGGGCAGTCTCTGGATTGACAGGTAGGTTGTCACGGCAAGTGACCGGGGCAGTCTCTGGATAGACAGGCAGGTTGTCACGGCAAGTGACCGGGGCAGTCTCTGGATTGACAGGCAGGTTGTCACAGCAAGTAACCGGGGCAGTCTCTAGATGGACAGGTATATACGACCTGAGATGGTGAAGCCTCCCGGTAGGCTAGCAGGCAGATGGCGGATGGACACTCCCAAGTGAGCAGGCGAGAGTCTCTGGAACAGCCGGGGATCACCGCTTGTGACGTCCGAACCTCCGGGTAGGGCTGCAGTCAGATGGCAGATGATCGCTCCCAAGTGAGCAGGCAAGAGTCTCTGGAATAGCCGGGGATCACCGCTTGTGACGTCCGAACCTCCGGGTAGGGCTGCAGTCAGATGGCAGATGATCGCTCCCAAGCGAGCAGGCAAGAGTCTCTGGAATAGCCGTGGATCACCACTTGTGACGTCCGAACCTCCGGGTAGACTTGCGGACAGGTAGCATACAGCAAACGGGCAGGAAACAGGCAGGTAACTGGTAACGGGACCTGAGGGCTGAAGCAGAGTGAAACAGTGCAACAACAACATTGCCCGGGCACCTCCATTAAGGAGGAAGCCCTTAATATAGGGTGGAGTCCTCCGGCATTGGCCGGGGACTTATTTGAAAAATGTGCGCGGCTCCTTTAAGAGCGGGGGAGGGCGCGGGCGCGCGCCCTAAGTCCAGCAGCAGGGAAGGAGCGCGCGGCCCCAGCAGGGCGGAAGGAGGACGCTGAGGAAGGGTAAGGGGGCGACGTCCCTGCCTGGCAGAGGACGCTGCTGCAGGGGAACAGCGTCCCTGCCTGGCAGAAGGCAGGGACGCCGACGCTACAATTGTCCTGTTGAAAAATAAATGATGGTCCAACTAAACACAAATCAGATGGAATAGCATGCTGCTGCAAGATGCTGTGGTAGCCATGCTGGTTCAGTATGCCTTCAATTTTGAATAAATCCCCAACAGTGTCACCAGCAAAGCACCCCCACACCATCACACCTCCTCCTCCATGCTTCATGGTGGGAACCAGGCATGTAGAGTCCATTCGTTCACCTTTTCTGCGTCGCACAAAGATACAGTGGTTGGAACCAAAGATCTCAAATTTGGACTCATCAGACCAAAGCACAGATTTCCACTGGTCTAATGTCCATTCCTTGTGTTCTTTAGCCCAAACAAGTCTCTTCTGCTTGTTACCTGTCCTTAGCAGTGGTTTCCTAGCAGCTATTTTACCATGAAGGCCTGCTGCACAAAGACTCCTCTTAACAGTTGTTGTAGAGATGTGTCTGCTGCTAGAACTCTGTGTGGCATTGACCTGGTCTCTAATCTGAGCTGCTGTAAACCTGCGATTTCTGAGGCTGGTGACTCGGTTAAACTTATCCTCAGAAGCAGAGGTGACTCTTGGTCTTCCTTTCCTGGAGCGGTCCTCATGTGAGCCAGTTTCTTTGTAGCGCTTGATGGTTTTTGCAACTGCACTTGGGGACACTTTCAAAGTTTTCCCAATTTTTCGGACTGACTGACCTTCATTTCTTAAAGTAATGATGGCCACTCGTTTTTCTTTACTTAGCTGCTTTTTTCTTGCCATAATACAAATTCTAACAGTCTATTCGGTAGGATTATCAGCTGTGTATCCACCAGACTTCTGCACAACACAACTGATGGTCCCAACCCCATTTATAAGGCAAGAAATGACACTTATTAAATCCGACAGGGCACACCTGTGAAGTGAAAACCAAGAGAATGCCAAGAGTGTGCAAAGCAGTCATCAAAGCAAAAGGTGGCTACTTTTAAGAACCTAGAATATAAGACATAATTTCAGTTGTTACACACTTTTTTGTTGAGTATATAATTCCACATGTGTTAATTCATAGTTTTGATGCCTTCAGTGTGATTGTACAATTTTAATAGTCATGAAAATACAGAAAAATCTTTGAATGAGAAGGTGTGTCCAAACTTTTGGTCTGTACTGTACATGCCATCACACTCATGTCAAGAGTGCAGAGGGCCAGTCCGAGGATTGAAATGTGATCTTCAGTGCTACGACAGTCTGGCAAATCAATGACGCAAGTGCACAGGGGTGGGCGGTATTTGAGCGGTGGAAGGGGTGAATAATAATTTGCTATTTACATATGCCTGACTTACCAGTGTGCGACTATAAATTTTTCCGGTGCTTACAGCAACACAATAGGACCACATACAGAAAAAAAAGCTTACATATCCTGAAAGGGCTGCCCAAGCCGTATTTCAGGGTGCTATTAGTATGCTACACAAATATGACCTGACAGATTGCCTTTAAAGGATTTGTGATTTTTGGTATACTGTAGAAAAGTCATAAAAATGGTTGAAGCCAAAAATAAAAAGCATTTTTATTTTTGCCAAATTCATGAGCCACATGTACCATTTTGAAGAATTTGGCACAAAAAACTTCAGCAAATACCACAAGACAAAAAAAAGAAAGGTGACTTCAATAAACAGCAAATGATGACTTAGCCCTTATTTACCAAGACTTGCAATTTTCTCACCGGTTTTGAGGGTGCATTGTGCAGTCAGATGCTCCTGATTCACGAATCAGGAGCATCTGACAAGAGCCACATGCCTCTGTGCACAGGCCAGAAATCTGACTCCAGTCTTTGACTGGGGTCAGATTTCTGGCATAAGGAACATTACAGTATGTTATGAATTAGATGAACTGTGGCGTCACGGCGCTCCCGTCAGGCCCCAGCTTCACCCATTTTGGTGGATCTGGGGGTAAATTACTTTTCAAAACAACTTACTTCAGAATTCTGGCGAAATTGCTTTGATGAATTGAGGCCTTTGTGTTCAGGTCTCAATTTTTGTTGTTGGTTAGACATTCCAGAATTCTTCACAACCACAAATTATGATCTGGAGAAAATGTAGTTGAACAGGCAAGTAGGATGATACTTATTCTCGCTTACAAAATTCTACATTATACAGACAGTCAAACAAATAAGGCAGCACTCTGTAGCGCTATAGCATGCAAACATGAAAATTGAATTGCATTACTGCACTAGAAATATGAAAAATTGAGAATGCTTAGCGCATAAATTGGCCAATTCATGTGTACCTGGCAGCCACGGTAAGGACGATTCTCGTTTTCAGGACCTAATGCCAATCCTCTCTTATACAGGCACTTGTCATTTTTTGTTATAATTAAATACCATTTTTAATTACTAACTTTTACCAATATAAATATAAGGTGAAAACATTCAAAGACATTTCTCTTTATTTTTTTCAATAATTCTATGGTTACCACAATTCTACAAGATGTTCACAGCTGTTATTAACACATATACAATAAATATAAAGGAGATGTAAACATCATATCAAAATAATGTTTTTACATCAAAAAGAACAAAAAAGGATGTAACATTGGAGGACATCTCAGGAAACTAACCAAGATAAACTTAGAGCTCAAACATATTTTCCATCTTAAGACACCTGTTCTTAGAACAGAAGCTAAATATTAATCACAACTTTTGCTTTCATTTAGAGGGATGTGATCACCCGCAAAAGGTCAGATCAAGCCTGCTAAATCTTTCACGCTTGAAAAAAAGTTTTTCATGGTGTTCAGCAATCATATCAGTGTTGTGATGCTTCAAAAACAATAGCAGAGATGTTAATTGGCCAAGAGAAGTCAGTATCCACTTAGAAGATATGAGCTAAAGAGTACCTATCATTTCATCCAACACCAGAGTAAATGCATGCTCTTGCTGCCTTCATTCCCACTATAAGTTAAATCACCTTTTGATGAAACCCAATCTAAAATGTTCAAGGACTCCCTTTTATTCACAGTCTGTATTTGCCATCCACTCTTTTTGAATGGGTAAGTTCCTCCTTATCATGATGTGACCAACACTTTAGGTGCTGGAATGTGCTTTTTTCTCAGTTTGCATTGTGCCTACCATTGTCCAATCTCTTGCTTGAGGGTCTCTCTATTATGCTTGAATGCAGTTTGACAAAATGGTGGAAGCAGAGACAAAGAGCAGCACACTCTTCCTGTAATCTGTCTCAGGAGTGTCTGTATCTTGAGACAGATTACAGTTGACAACAGTCAGAGCAAGCTAAAGGGTATGCCACACTAAACGAGATCGCAAGCGAGATCGCTAACGAGATCACTACTGCGTCACCATTTATGACGCCGTAGCGATCTCGTTAGCGACTTAGCTGTGTGATTCCAAACACAACTCATCAGCGATCTGTGATTCCAAACACAACTCATCAGTGATCTGTATAACAACCTCTGTGGTCGTTGGGAAAACCTAGTCCCACCTGCGATGCTGGTGAAGTCGTTCATAAAGGGTGTCACACTCAGCGATTCAGGCTCACCAGCAGGACACCAACAACCAAAAAAACGGCTCAGAACGTTTATAAGCGATCAACGACATCTCAGCAGGGGCCACATCGTTGCTACATGTCACACACAGTTAAGTCGCAAACAAGATCGCTAACGAGATCGCTACTGCGGCATAAATGGTGACGCAGTAGTGATCTCGTTAGCGATCTCGCTTAGTGTGGCATACCCTTTAGAACGTTTACAAACGATCAGCGACATCTCAGCAGGGGCCACATCGCTGCTACGTGTCACACACAGTTAAGTCGCTAACGAGATCGCTACTGCATCATAAATGGTGACGCAATTGCGATCTCGTTAGCGATCTCGTTTGCAATCGCGCTTAGTGTGGCATACCCTGAAGACAGTCCTTGTGTTTAAGAGTGATTTTTCCCTTCTCCCATGACAGCACCACCTGAGAGAGGGTATCCGCCCACCAGGACAGGAAACCTACTGAATAAAAAGTTGGTACTTCTCCACATCAGTTTAGTTTCCTGTCCTCTGGGAACCTACAGAAGCAAGCGGTACACTTACCGGGAATTCAGGATGCCGTCTGTGGGTGAGGTAATGCCGACCAGAAGGTTGGTGCAACGCAGTGCAGGCGCAGACCTCTTGGGTGAATGTCTCCTGCCTGCACGGGTCCCGGGTCTATGCGCGCTGATGATTCAGAGGCGTCCCAGCGATGTGCAATGGGACGTGCTTCCGGGTCTGCGCATGGCCGGCAACGCTGGGGAGCCAGCGTGGCATGAAGCCGAGTTCGACCGCCCAAGTATGCGCACGAGCAGGACGCAGGAGGCATTATGTTTGGGGGCTTGAGTCAAAGGAGACTTTCCTTTCCGGTTAATGAGAACATCACGATGCTCATCAACACGGAATGGAAGAAGCCAGAGAGGAAAGGGCCGCTACCATCTTCTTCAAACAGGAGCTATCCTTTTGATGATGAGGAGGCAGGCATATGGGAGAAAACCCCAAAGATTGACGCCGCAGTGGTGAAATCAGTTAAAAAAATCCATCTGGCATTGAGCCTGGGACTCTAAAAGATTCTTTAGACAAAGAGGCCGAAACCTTCCTAAAACAGCCCGGGATGTTATGATTCGGTAACTGAGGAGGATAATAGGAAAAATAGGCTAGGCAACCAGACACCCAGAGAGGTTGGTAACTTAGCGGATTGCAGACCCTAAACTGACAACAACTAGAATTAGCCGTGGGACGTACCTACGATGCCCTAGATGCCTCGACACAGCCAAAGAGTTAGCTAAGCCTAAAGAGAGAAAGGGGAAAGCTAACTGCCCGGAGTAGAGCCCCAAAGGAATAGATAGCCCCCAAACATATATTGTCGGTGAGACAGATGAAGCACAAACACAGACAGAAAATAGAGTAAGCAATGGAACCAACGTCCGGCTCGTATCGCTTTCTCGACTTTGACTCTGCCCACAGATGCAGGTGGAGTGGGTATGCCCGACCTGAAGAACTATTACTTCGCTTGCCATCTTCGTCGTTGGGTGGAGATAAACAGCTGGAACAAAAGGTCTTTCTTGTCCTCCCTAGAAACGGCTCTTCTTTCGCCTCGGGAGGCACTTGAGTTATGGGGTGTGCATACTCAGATCCCTCGTACAAGCGGCTTCTCCCTCTCCTGAAGGGTTTGCTCCACACATGCCTGAACTGTCTACATCATGACACTATGAGTAAGTTCCCCTCTCCGCTCATGCCTGTACGCTTACTCCCTTTGTTGACCTGCTCGGATGAGGGTTTTTGGACTTTTCAGGGTTTGTGGAGCAAACTGGTAACGCCCCTCAATTCCTTTTTTTGCTGGAGGCAATGTCCCTTCGGCGGAGGGCCTGTCATCCATCCTCGGACCTACACACGCCAACTTTTTATCGCTAGCACATGTACATCATGTCTGTCAGACCTTTATGGAGCAACATCGTCCCTTGCGGGCTGCCTCCAACTTGGAGCGGCTGTTGCTGGCACAGAGTCCTGTCAAAGGCGTGATCTCCACCATTTACAAATGGCTTATGTCTCTTCGCTCTGATACTGAGCCTACTTACCTTGCTGCCTGGGAACGGGAACTGGGGCACCCATTGTCCCTACGAGTCGCCAGGTGTATTAAAAGACACGCACTGGGATTTTCTAGGTGCGTTCGCATTAAAGAGAATTCTTATAAACTGATTGCCAGGTGGTACCGAACCCCGTCCTTCCTATTTTGCCATGGCTTGCAGACCTCTGACATCTGCTGGAGATGTGGGGCGGGTTCAGGAACTTATGCTCACATCTGGTGGGATTGTCCCCTCATTGTGCCCTTCTGGAATGCGATACGACAAAAAATCAAAGATATCTGCCTTCTGCCTTGTGATTTACCCAGGGACTCAGTCCTTTTTTGGGTGCCGGCGACGGGTTATAACCCCATTAAGCACAAACTGGCGACCTTTATGTTGACGGCTGCCAAACTTCTAGGCCTAAGCATTGGCTGTCTACTGTGGCGCCTTCTCTGGAGGAGTGGACTGTTGCTGTGGACCATATCAGGGACATGGAGGACCTGTCGGCATGGATCAATAATACCCGGGATAAATTCCAGACCATCTGGTCCCCGTGGATTGCCTTTCGTACCCCTTCGCCTACATAGTGTAAGTGACTCATTGGAGTGCTATTTTTGTATGTAAGATTCTCTGCCACGTGGTGTGCTGTGGCGGAGACGAGGGCGCCCCCCTCCCTTCTTCCTTCCCCTTACCTTTAACCTTCTTCCTTTTTTCTTTGTCCAGTTATTTATTTTTCATTTAGGTTCATTTAATTCCCTTATTTTTCTTTATTTCCCCTTATATTTTCTGTGTCTTCTTGTTTTATTTTGTTCTTAGTTCTAGTTCTTGTAGAATGTTATTGGGGTTCGTTAGTCCAGGAACCCAATTTGTGTGCCAAATCTCACGCAATACTAGTAGTGATCCTCGATCACGCTGTTTCATTCATATATATTGTGCTCTGTTTTATTGGACATGACCTGATATGATGACGCTTGGCTTATATTATGTGACATGTTTTGTTACTGTTCATACCCTTGATATGTGTTATACATGTGTGTTAATAAATACATATTCAACAAAAAAAAGAAAATAGAGTAAGCAAATGCTGGAGCCCAATCTGACTAGATAGAACAGGACAGAAAAGGATACTGTCTGCAGTCCAGCAAAAACCCTAAGAAAAATTCCAACACATCTGATATGCAAAAATACTGAGGCCACACGACCTCTCCCCGCTAAATCAGAACTCTGGTGTGAACTGGACGCAAAACAACAGATACTGAAATAACAGGGAACCAGAGCCCAGCACAGGTCCCTGCAGGGAACCCGGCTGAACTAACTCCAGTAAGGCAGAAAACTGAGAAAAGCAAAAGGTAAACAAATGCCACAGGATTAAACAGCCAAATAACTTATATGAAAGATGCAGGACACAGCAGGGAGCCAGCAGACTTCCAAAAGGCTCAGGAAGAAAACAAATCACCGGCAACCACTATGGGAAGGCTGCTCACTTATATCTCCCCAGTCAGTAACACCTGATCTCCAATCATCCCCGTCAGGTGATTGACTTCTGTTAGCCAGAGCAGCTCCATTACCAGTAGCAACCACCAGAGGGAGTCCAACCTCAGAAGCCAGATTAAAGGTGTTCGCAACACTGGGAGTCTTCGGCGGGTTCATTAAAACCAGCGATAGCTGCAACCTGCACGGCAAGTTCATTGATGGTGTGGGTACAACAGATAGGCAACATTCTAAGAAACAATACCCTGAGAATCTTCACCAAGATTGTTCTGGAGGTGACGGACATTTACGGGAAAAGAACGTACTGTTAGTACCTTATCTGGACGATTTTTTAGTGATTGGCAGGACAGAACAAGAATGCAGCACTCAACTAAATTACATCTGAAACACTATGTCCAATCTTGTTTGGATGATAACTATACAAAAGTCAAGGCTTTGATCTATATAAATCTCTCAGGTGGTGTGGTCATGGGATAAAGGAAAAAAATTAAGCTACTTACCGTTAACGGGATTTTACAGAGCCTATGACAGCACCCTTATATTCCCTCCCCCGCTTTGTCACTTGTGGTGTGCACTATTAAGGGTGTTAAGAAAAATGTATTTGATGGTAATGTTACTGTCTGGAGGTCCTCTCGTGCTCTGAAACCAAAATGATGCAGAGGAGTGATACTGCCTTTTTATTCAGTAGGTTTCCTGTCCTGGTGGGCGGATACCCTCTCTCAGGTGGTGCTGTCATGGACTCTGTAAAATCCCGTTAATGGAAAGCAACTTAGATTTTTCTACGGGCTAAAAACCTTATTTGAAGTACATTGCAATTGATTTAATCACTGCACTGACCATAAGATAATCTTAAGTTCGTTGAACTGATGGTGACCATTTAAAAAACATTGCTAAGGAGAAGAAAGCTCAAAGTAAAAACGGTGTTTGATATGGACTGTTGGATCAAAAGGTCTCAAGGATTTAAACCTGTCTTATGCTTCATTGTGACTAATTTATAAAAAAAATGTATTGGTAAGAAGCAGGGCCCAAGGTAACAACTTACCTCACCATGGAATGTAAGTAGCTTTGAGATGTTGGCCATCAATGGTAATCAGTTTTGTACAGTTCTAACTTTCAACTCTAAGACATTTACTACATAATAGACATTTAAATGTTTTCTCTGCCGAGTTCTCTTGTGAATCTCGACATGGGATTTACAGTACGTGTAGACCTTTTTCAATGTTCAGAACAAGAATAGATTCTCAGTTGTGTGAATTCTCTCAGGTTTTATTAGATTTGCTTTCTAGGTCATACTTTCTAAATTCTTAACATGAAAATTGTGTCTCTCCTTTGTTGCTGCTTTCTTCCATATCAAAATCTTCTTCTTCAACACTTTCTGGACAGGAAGACATCTTCTCTCCTGTGTGAGTTCTCTCATGTCTAGAAAGATCTGATTGATTAATAAAACATCTTTCACACTCCAGGCATGAAAATATCTTATCTCCTCTGTGCATTCGGTGGTGTATTTTAAGCTGAACTTTGCTGGTAAAGCATTGCCCACATTCTAAACACGAATATGACTTCTCTTTTGTGTGAACCTTCTGATGCCTAACAAGGGCTGACTTTTGGTTAAAACATTTCTTACAATCTAAACAAGTAAATGGCTTCTCTCCCGAATGAATTCTCTGATGGTCAGCAAGAACCGATTTCCTAGTAAAACATTTACCACATTCTGGACAAGAAAATAAATTCTGGCCCGAGTGAATTTTTTGATGTTCTACAAGATTTGATTTCTTCGTAAACCATTTCCCACATTCCAAACATAAGAATGGCTTCTCACCTTTATGAATTCTTTGATGTTTAACAAGATGTGATTTTTGAGTAAAGCATTTTCCACATTCCTGACATGTAAATGGCCTCTCCCCTGTGTGACTTCTTTGATGTATCTCAAGCTGACTTTTACGTGCATAAAATTTTCCACATTCTAAACAGGGAAATGGCTTCTCCCCTGAGTGAATTAGCTGGTGTTCAACGAGAACTCTTTTTCTAGTAAACGACTTTCCACATTCTGCACAGGAATAAGGCTTCTGACCCGTGTGAAATCTCTGATGTTCTAGAAGACTAGATTTATAAGGAAACGATTTGCCGCATTCCTCACATGAGAGCGGCCTTTCAGAAGAGTGAATTTTCTGATGTCTAAAAAGAATTGCCTTTAGCGCAAAGCACTTTCCACATGTATCGCAAGAAAATGGTTTTCCAACTGTCCGAATAACCTGTTCTCCTACGTGAGAATTTTGAGTCACAGCACTGTCACAAGTAGTACATAAAAAATGTATTTGTCCTGTGTGTGCCGACTCGTATTTAAAAAGATTTGAACGTGTAAAACATTTTCCACATTCAGAACATATAAACTGCATTCCTGCTCTTTGTGTAACACCTTGTGATTTACCAATAGATGGTTCCCGATTACAAACATTAGTTGAAAGATTTGTGCTTGGAGGTCTTGTGGGTATTGGCGTGGTGGCGTTTCCTCCAAGAGAATCTTGTCTGATGTTGTTCTCCTCCACTAAATTGTCCTGTGATAATACTGTTGAGCTCTTGGTGTTGTCATCTGTTGGGGAAAACGACACAGATTACATCTTATTTCAGATTTACCAAGCATTTTCTTGCTTTATGCCAAGGGTGAGGAACATCCAGATCACAGGCCATTTATGGCCCACAATGTCACTTCCTCTGGCCCATGGGCAGATACTTAAAGATAGCAGTGCTTGGAGCACTGACCCTGTTTTTCCAATGCCAGAAAGTGGTGTCAAAGCTATAATAAATGCCCAGCACTATCTGTAAGTGGGGTCGTGGTATCCCTTACATTGATAAGCACGCCAATAGTAAGCCCTGGCAGTGTCAAACAAAGGTGCTGCATGAATTTGGGAAAGATGGCATGATATCTCTTATAACTTGTACTTTTACTTAACCTTGAAAAACCCTTTCAAATAAAATAAAACACATATCTTCTCAGAAAAATGAGGAGAAACTGAGGACCTAAATTTTGACATGTACCCCAGTTTTCCCATGCTTAGTGCATATTACTCACCAGTGCTGATATCTGTGATAATTTCTTCTTCCTTACACATCACATATGTTTCTTCTTCACTTTCTATAATCTCAACTTTAATATCAATGAGATCTTCCGCCTGATTCAAAATGGGGACAAATTAAGTTAGATATAACTAAACTACAATATAGTTACAGAAGTTGGGCACAACATATTAAAAGTGTTAATAAACAAAAGTAGATTATGACATCCCCTGAACTGGTGTAAAAACTTGCTCTTTTTTCCTCTATACCCAAATTACAGTGAAGTTTCAACAATGAGCCCTATTTAAGAGGTTGCCCAAGACTCAGACATCCTGAACCCCTACTGATTATATGTTTGCAGCTTGCACTACAGCCAAATGTACACCGCATACAGAGCCAAAATAGCTCTGTACACTGTGTAGTGGCCCTTCTGGGGTACCACAGCTAAGCTCCCAATGAAAACTACATGGAAAACAGATTTGTAACCAACATAAACCATGACATCCAAGTTGGAAACAACTAACTAGGCTCTAAGATCTAAAAATCACCACACTTCCTAACACAGTAATGACAATAGTCAAATCAGTAGTTCCTCCACAGGTCGAAAAGAAACCTGAACTCTTACCTGATGATCCTCTGCATAGTTCTGGGAATAAATGGGACTGGAACATCTCGCTGGTGAATTTTTTGTACTGGATGCAGCTGCAGAAAATACAGTCAGTGAGTGAACACATTGTCAGTATGTGATGACCAGGACTGGTGTAGCCAGGAAAACTTTCTAATTCCTCTTTGACATACAGTCAATAAAAGTCTCCTCATACCTGGTGATGTAAGTGGATATTGGTTCTCCGTCATGACATCTTGGTATTGATCTTTATGCTCTTCTATATACTCCCACTCGTCCATGGAGAAATAAACCGTGACATCGTGACACCTTAAAGTAACCTGTCACACACAATGTTACAGTCATCATCGAGACATCATACGCCCATATCAGCCATGTTAGCACTCCCATAATGCTTCTTATGAGACAGAAGTATTGCAGTGTATGTAGAAGTAATTGAAGGACCAAGTTTCCTAGGAAGACTGCAAAATGTAAAATAATTTTAAAGAAAATTAAAAATAATTAAAGTAAAAAAGGTATAACTACTCTAATCGCCTCCTTTTCCAATTATGTATATACAATTAGGTCCAGAAATACTTGGAGAGTAACCAAATCTTTACCATCTGTACTGTGAAGGGCCGTCCAATCAATCTTGCTGCATTTGATTGAATCTGAGCAGAAATTATCGCACTGTACACTTCACAATTCATCCGGCTGCTTCTGTCTTCAGTCACATTATCAAGAAACACTAGTGACCCAGTACCATTGGAAGCCATGCATGCCCAATGCCATCACACTGCCTCCACCATGTTTTACAGAGGATGTAGTGTGCTTTGGATCATGAGCCGTTCCAAGCCTCCATACCTTCTTCTTCCCATCATCCTGGTACAGGTTGGTTTTAATTTCATCTCATTAATGGTTTGCACCCTGTGGTTAACTCTCTGTATTTGCTCTCATTAAGTCATTTCTTTATGGTAGAATTAGATACTGAAACACCCACTTCCTGAAGTGTGTTCTTCACTTGAGTGGCTACTGTAAAGGGGTTTTTCATCACCATGGAAAGGAATCTGCCATCATCCACCACAGTTGTCTTCTGTTGATGTCTAGGACCTTCTGAGTTCACCAGTAGTTCCTTTTTTTCTTTGAAGAATGTACCAAACTGTTGATTTGGCCACTACTAACATTTCTACTTTTTGATTCTATTTTTTTCTGTCTAATGATAGTCTGTTTCTCTTCCATTGATAGCTCCTTTGTCTGCATGTTGTGGATTCAGAGCAACAGCTTCCAAATGCAAATGCCACACCTTGAATCTTCTTTTGAGATAACTGTCCAATTACTTTTGGTCCCTTTAAAAAGAGGCAGCTACATACTAAAGAGTTGTAATTCCTAAACCCTTTCTCCAGTTAGGGTGTAAATACCCTCAAATTAAAGTTTGGAGCCTGCAGTTTAAGCCCACCATTATTTCTTGGTGTTATATCCTAGTTTCCCACTATTTCTGGGCAGTGCTCACCTCTCCAGTCAGCAGCTCAATAATCTTGTTGGTGAGGTCTAGGATCATCTCCTCATGTTGTCTCTCATATATCAGTGAGTGAACTGGAGGCTTTGTGATGGGATTCTGCATCCTGTTCCATCCTCCTGACACATGGGGATGACTGCTGAAGGTTATACACTCAGTTGATGTCTTCTTCAATAACATGCAATCCTATATAATATCAGAGTAATGCCATTACAATCAGTTCCAGGATCTCTCAAGTTTTCAGTGTCTCAATAAATGAGAATAACTAAGTGCCTCACCTCTCCACTCAACAGGCAGATTATCTTCAAAGTGATGCTTAGTATCTTCTCAGTCATCTCCTTGTTTATCCACAGTGGGTCAATCAGGGAAAGGATCATTGTCTCATATAGGAAATTGTAAGGAGAAATTAACTCTGAGTATTCAGAATCTAAACAGAAAATAGGAGTAAAATAAAAGTAATGATCACTGGGAACACCAGAAGCAGGACATTCAGCAAGTTTTAGCTATGTTGTCTGAGAGCAGCATGATGTAGAAGCAGAGAGCCTGATTCCAGCAATATATCACTTACTGGACTGCTTGGTGAGGTTTGGATAGAATCCCTGTTTTCTCTGTTGTAGATGGTCAGAATGCTCAGCTCTGTATAACCCCGCCCACACCTCTGATTGGAGCAGCTTCCTGTGTACACTGTTAGGAAGCTGCCAATAAGAGGTGTTTGCAGGGTTACACAGATTAGGTGGACTAGCTTGCACATGGGACCTAGTCTTCTAGTGATAATCTGAAACTGCTAAAACTCCTGCTAATACCAGCACCATCTTCCAAGACTGGAACCAAGTGAATGGACCTAGTACTATCATAACCCCAGATTTCTGGGTGCAGAGACTGCGACACTGCAGAACTAATGCAGAAGATCAGAAATCTCCTTCCGTCCTTTATTCTCCACTTCAGAAATGTTCTGTAGATCCCCAGCTATTGACTCTTCTCATTCAACTCTGCAAAGACACTCCAAAGCTTTTTATAATTAGACCTGGCTTGACCCCTGACTGTCATATTTGTTCATCAAACTCTGATATCACCAGTAGGACAATACACTCTAGATAAACAATACAACCTCCTTTGCACCTCAGTTTAAGAAATCCTATCAGCAGGTTATTCCCTATATAAAATCCACCTCCTATAAGTAATCTTGAACATCACTTCCTCCTGCCTTGATTTACGTCTTCCATGTCATCCACAGTCTGTTCAACTGTCTTTGTGCAGATCCTGTAACCTATTATGCAGGTTCTGTGGAGATATAGGAAACGTTAGTCATGTCAATCAAGGTAAGAGGCTGGGAACTGTAGAGATAGAGGAAGCATTGAGCACAAACCAGGGATACCCACTGGATTGGACCGTGCCGATTAGCATTCAACATGGGAGGATTGGAAGAGGTATTTTCTTACATATGCAGGTGTGGTGGGCAACTATGATCAGGTTGCTGGAGTGCTCTTCTTGAAAACAACTTAAATTTGGTGGATTTACTACATAGGGAAACCTTAGAGACAGGCTCCCATTAATTGCACTGCTTACGAGGTTGCCTTGTTTATACAAGAGTGAATTGTCGGTCCGGTTAATATTTTGCTTCACAAAACAAAATTATTTGGTGAATCAAGTCTGATTAAAAAAGGTTTAGGAGTATTTTTCCCAACCTGGCTAAGAAGAGTCAATAGTTGGACACCTTTCAATAGATGGGGCGTTGGGCACTTATGGACAAGTTGCTCGAGTGCCGTTTAAGAGGACTTGAAAGTGGTGGGTTTACATAAGGGGACTTGGAGTTGGTTTGTTTACTTTGTATAGGGGAAACTTGGTGACAAGTTCTCTTTAACAGGGTGTTCGTTCAAATCATACGTTATGTCTACAGAGCCGAATAACCAAACAGATATAAAGTCAAAACTCTCAAGACAATTTCTTGCCCAGAAAACTTTTCAAACGCCCTACAGGATACACAGGACAATCTGAAAAATAGACAAAAGAGAAACAAAACCCCTTTCTTCTGTATCTCAAAGACCATTCAAGTGGTGGTGCCATAAATACATTTTGTCACCCATCCACAGGACAGGTGATATGTTGCTGATTGCTGGAGGTCGCAACACTGAAACCCCGACTGCTCATTGAAGCACAAGTCTCCTATTTTAACAGAGTGGTGGTTGAGTAGGCACAGACAAGCTGGCCACCTCCGTCAGTCCAAATGTGACACTACTCATGTAGACCTTGCAGAGGAACATGCCATGGTTGCCAAATTTATCTTCTCTTTAACATAAATTATTATTCTGAGTAAGAAAATCAAAACTATACTGAACTTACATAATACGCCAACACTAAGTTTGACAAAACAACTAAGGAAACTAACGGAGCAGACTATGATATCAGCTTTGTTACTCCTCAAGTCATTCCCAGCTAATACCAGCCTAGTCATCATATCAATTCATTTCCCTACACTGCACTACATCCTTATAAACTACCATTCTTTCCAAAACGGGTTTTCTGATTCTGGAAAACTGCTGTGCCCCGGCCATACTCATACTGTTTGGGTGCCATTATACTGAATGGAGGGCTGGGTCGAGTCTAACATACTTTGTTGGGGGTCACTGTGGGGGTATCATACTTTGGGCAGAGGGGATACAGTAGTGTCATCATACTGTGCGTGCGCAGGATAATGTGTAGGAATTCAAAAGGGGGTGTCATACTTTGTTTGGTGGGCACTTTTGTTGGCATCATACTTTATTGAGGTCATGAAAGGGGAATCAGTTTGGTGCACATGGCCTGTGCAGTCTCTTCTCTTAGAGAGATTCTGGCTTGTCTCTTCTCTAGCTCCAATACAATCCACTCTGGTCATTTTCCCCAGCTGACTGACTAAGATAAACACCAAGCCTGGTTATATGCAGAGCTACCCAGGTGCACCTAATCAGAACCTTTAGTGCTAGGACCCTAGCCTTTGCTACGGTATGTGCATGTATATAAATTTGCATATTTTTTATGCTGCCAGTGAGTGCACACAAAGTAGATTTAATAGTCTCTGGAGCATTGGCATTTCCTGAAGGGCTTTTTCGCACCATAGACATCTCAACAAAATGAGTGGCTATCCTATGCAGAGACAGATAGTTGGTTGATTTCTATTAAAGTATATGGGAATTACAGAAAAATAATTAAATAATTAATTTAAAATACAAAGCTATATTTTTTGAGGAACCAAAAGCACAAAAATATAGTTACTTTTTGTCCTGAAATGGTCTAAATATATAGACATGATTAGACTATTTTTTATAGTGCATGCCAAGTTTAGTATCACATGTCTTACCTGGTAAAGAGGGAGGTGTATGGTTGTCTATCATTACATCCTTGTACAGCTCCTTGTGTCTTTCTGCATAGTCCCACTCCTCCATAGATAAATGGACAGTGACATCCTCACACCTTATAAGAACCTGATGCACAATTATACAGTCCTTAGAAAGATGCAATTTCGTATGATTCACTATTTTAGAGGAAATTTCACATTTAAAGGTCATCTAAAATTGTGCAAATTTGTGACATCTGTTTGTCACTTCAAATAGACTGAGCATGATTGGAGATTCTCAAATGAAACGTCATCAAAACAAAGGTAAAAAAAAAAAGCAGGTAGAGAGAGAATGACAGGGACTTTTTAGTTAAGGTACATTAGAAAGGCAATTAATTATTGCATTAAATAGACAGAAATTTAGGATTAAAATCAACCTCAGCTTCATTGCTGCAATATATAGAAAACACGGATTTTGGTAAAGACTTACCTGTAAAATCCTTTTCAGCGAAGGAAGGAAGAGAGACACAGTATTCATTACTGATGGGTAGGCGGAGCCCCAGATCAGGATGTTACCTCAGATCAAAAGAGTGATGACTGGCTGGCCCCTCCAGCTCGGGCTCCTCCTACTCAGCTCCAGTCGTATCAAAGCTTTTAGGAAAAGAGCCAAGATCACCAGCAGAGCAACATAACCCCTTCTGAAGGAACTTCAGAGAAAAAACACAAGGATACAGGTTATGCATGCAAAGAAAGCCAAAAACCACAGAGTTCCAGGTACTACTCACGGAACCTGACTACTGCGATGAGCTGGCGATGCTGGAACAGAGCCTTAGCGCGCTGACCTCAGCCCAGATAATCGCTATCAGATAAGGGTCGCGCTGCATCTGAAAACATCAACACACTTCTGCCGTGGGAGGGTGCTGTGTCTCTCTTCCTTCCTTCGCTGAAAAGGATTTTACAGGTAAGTCTTTACCAAAATCCGTGTTTCAGCTGCAGATGAAGGAAGAGAGCCACAGTATTCATTACTGATGGGACGTCCCAAAGCAGTTCAAAAATAAGGGTGGGAAAAACCAATAAAAGGCAGAAACCCAACAACCTTAACAACAAAGCGCAACCAGCGCTAAACACAAGTTCATCCAGAACTTTAAACTACAGCTGCCTGCAGGACCCTACGTCCGAGGGCTGCATCAGCGGAAGCACTGACGTCCACTTTATAAAATCTTGTAAACGTGTGGACAGAGCGCCAAGTCGCCGCTCGGCAAAGCTGCACTGCCGAAGCACCTTGATGAAAAGCCCACGATGAAGCCACAGCTCTCGTGGAATGGGCTCGAATCTTAATCGGGCAAGATTCACCCCGAAGACGGTAAGCTTCCAAAATAGCTGACCGGATCCAACGAGCTATAGAACCCTTGGAAGCTCGTTGACCACGCCGACGACCTGCCGGAACCACAAACAGGGAGTCCGTCTTACGAAAACCTTGAGTAATAGATAGATAAAACTTCAAGGCCCGCACTAAATCCAATGTGTGTAAATCTCGCTCTTTCGTATTCTTCGGATCCGGACAGAGTGAAGGCAACACAATATCCTGGTTAACATGAAATTGTGACACCACTTTAGGCAAAAAATCACCCCGAGTGCGAAGCACTACACGATCCGGAAAAAACTCCAGAAAAGGAGGCGAGCAAGAAAGAGCTGCCAATTCAGAAACTCTCCTCAAGGAAGTGACTGCAACAAGGAAAGCCACCTTCCAAGAAAGTAAAGAAAGGCTAGCAGAAACCATAGGTTCAAAAGGTTTATGCTGAAGAGCCTCCAAAACAAGGTTGAGCCGCCAAGGAGACACGGGTGCCTTCCGCGGCGGAAACTTACGAGAGATACCTCGGAAAAAAGAGATCACGTCTCTATTCGAAGCAATGGTTCTCCGGAACAATAAGGACAGAGCAGAAATCTGACCTTTCAGAGTGCTAACTGCCAAACCCTTGTCTAGCCCATGCTGCAGAAAAGCCAACAGGTTGGGAATGGAAAATTTTCTCGGGTTCCGAGAAGACCCCAAACACCACGAAAAGAAGGTTTCCCAAATTTTGTGGTAAATCCTAGAAGTAGCCGGACATCTTGCAGCACGAAGGGTAGCAATGACCTCGGCTGAAAAACCTCTACGGGTCAAGATCTCGGTCTCAAGAGCCACGCCGTCAAACGCAGGGACATCAAGTCCGGATGACAAATGGGCCCCTGAGTCAACAAGTCCGGTTGAAGAGGGAGTGGAAACGGAGGTGCCGCCAACAGCGACATTATTGTCGAGAACCACACCCTTCTTGGCCAGTCTGGAGCTATCAGAATAGCTGGAATTCTCTCTAGTCTGATCCGACGCAGCACTAGAGGAAGTAAGGATATCGGCGGAAATACATAGATCAGCTTGAACTGATCCCACTGAGCCACTAGAGCATCCACCGCCACCGCCTTCGGGTCCTTGTACCTGGACATGAATGTCGGTAACTTGGCATTGGACCTGGAAGCCATCAAATCCACTTGGGGGGTTCCCAGCGAGAGCACAGTAGTGCAAAGACTTCCGGGTGGAGGCTCCATTCCCCGGGATCCATCCTTCTGCGACTGAGAAAGTCCGCTGTAATATTCTGAACCCCTGGAATGTGAATCGCCGAAATGGCTGGTACATTGGCCTCTGCCCAAATCAGAATTCGGGACACCTCTACCATGAGTCTGGAACTCCTTGTCCCACCTTGGTGATTGATATACGCGACAGCCGTCGCATTGTCTGTCTGCACACGGACTGGCAGACCGCTCAAAGGGACCGTCCAATGTTGGAGGCAAAGAAAAATCGCCCTCAATTCCAGGATGTTGATCGGAAGCACAGACTCTTCCGGTGACCATACCCCCTGAATCCAGAGATTGTTCCAAACACCCCCCCCAGCCCGTCAGGCTGGCATCGGTGGTTATGACTGACCACTTCAGAGGGAGGAAAGACTTCCCAGGGAGAATGCCCCTGGACGTAACCACCATTCTAGAGAATCCCGCACCGCGCGAGAAATGGTGACACTGCAATCCAGCGATTGCGACTGATTCCATCGACTCAAGATGAACCTTTGAAGAGTCCTGGAGTGGAACTGGGCAAAAGGAATTGCCTCCATGGACGCCACCATCAGTCCCAGAAGACGCATACACTTCCGTAGGGACATTGCCGTTGAGGATGTCATAATCTGTACATGTCGAAGAAGACATGACTGTTTGTCTGGTGGTAGGGAAACTACCGACCGAAACGTGTCGAGATGCATTCCCAAAAAGAGAATTGTCCTCGATGGTTCCAGGGACGACTTCTCCCAATTGACCAGCCAACCGAAGTCTTTCAGAAACTGAAGAGACAAATCCCGAGCCGTCAATGCCTCCTCCTCCGAGGAAGCCACGATCAAAAGATCGTCCAGATAAGGGAGAATCGTAATCCCCTGTCTTCGAAGGAGTGCCATGAGGGGCGCCAGAATTTTTGTAAAGACCCTTGGCGCTGAGGCTAAGCCGAACGGCAGAGCCACGAACTGGTAATGATTCTGACCTATGGCAAATCGAAGAAAGCGCTGATGAGCCTTTCCGATGGGAATATGCAAATAGGCGTCGCGAATGTCGATTGACACCAGAAAATCGTTCTGTGACAGAGCTGCCACAACGGAACGAAGCGACTCCATGCGAAATTTCCGGGCATGGACATGCCGGTTCAATCGCTTGAGATCCAGAATCGGACGAAATTTGTTCTCCTTTTTGGGAACTATAAAAAGGTTGGAATAAAAACCTTTCCCTCGGTCCTCTGACGGAACCGGTATCACTACACCCTTTTGTAGTAGCGATTCCACCTCTCGCTGTAGAGCGACAACAAGCTCGGGTTCCGACGGAACGCGAGATTGACAAAAAACATTTGGGGGTTGAGAAGCAAACTCTATGAAATAGCCTGCCGACACTATCCGCGTTACCCAGGAATCTGGAACGCGAGCCATCCAAGTCTCCTTGAAAGAAGCAGGCGACCCCCCACTCGAGAATCCTCGAGTGGACCCCTGGCGTCAATCCGACTTTGCGGTTTTCTTGTCAAGTTCCCGCTTGTTCTGGCGGAAACTCTGCTTCCAGGGAGTACGAGTTTTCTGAGAGGATTTCTTTCCTGAGAAAGAAGGACGACCCGATCCCCACGAGGAGTGACTAGATCGTCCTCGGCCCCGAAAGGACCGCCGACCACTATAAACACCAGGCTTACTGGACACCGAGGCCATGGCCCTTCGCTGTGGTAATGCTGATTCCTTCGCCTTAGCCTTGGAAATCAGCTCTGTGAGGTCGGATCCAAAAAGATGGCCACCTTGTAAGGTAAGGCCAACAACCCTTGTTTGGAAACTGCGTCCCCGGCCCACTGTCTGAGCCATAAAGCTCTTCTGACTGTGACCGCTGAAGCTTGCGCTTTGGCCAGCAGAGATGCCGTATCCAGACCGGCATCAAAGATATAACAGGCTGCCGTTTCTAACCATTCACAAGTTTCCCGTATCTCAGATAACGGAGATTCATTTTGCAACTCCGTCTTCAGACGTGCCAACCAGCTTAGAGAAGCTCTAGCAGCACACATGGATCCTAGCACTGCTCGAAATCCATGACCCGCAGCCTCATAGCTTGCTTTTGCCACCAATTCTGCCTTTCTATCCAAGGCTCCTGTAAGCTCGCTTTTCCCTTAATAGGGAGTAGTGAGGATTTACTAAGCTGCGATAAAGACACATCCACTTCAGGAGCAGAAGTCCAATTAGCCTTTAACTCCGTAGAGCAAGGATAAAGTGTATCAAAGAAATGCGTTCCATGAAAACGCTTATCTGGACATAGACGTTCCTCCTCTATTACACCATTAAGCTCATCCAGAGCTGGCAATGTTGTGCGCGAAGCACGGGACTCCTGGAACATGCGTGCTGATTTACCAGGACGACTAGTTACCTCCTCCGGTAACTGTAGAATATCTCTCATGGCTTCAATTAATGCCTCCGTACGCTTCGTCATAGAGGAACGCCCCTGCGGCTCGTCCGCATCTGAATCGGATATTTCTCCATCCGAATATAAAGGGGAACTCTGCCCAATATCAGATACATCTGACTCGCTCCGTGTAGAGGCCGTTAACGGCCTGCGTCGCTTCCTCTGAGAGGAATTAGCAGACACATATTGACCTAAAAGGTCAGATAAGTTATTAATCGATCGAGCGATATCATCCAATTTTCCACCGCTGTCGACCGCAGCGCTAGACGCTGTGGGGTCTGCGTATCTGATTGCCGCAATGGCACTGGGACGTGATCCGCGGCATCTGAACTCTGTTCAGACATGTCTCATCTGTATGAGCAGGTCAAAGCGGTAATACCAGCAAAAAACTATGCGGTTTTTTTTTTTTTTTTTTTTTTTTCAAACGCTGAAGGGTTAACGCTCCACCAAGCAGAGTTACCCCAGCGGTATTCAGTCAGCAAATTTAGCAGGTAGAAATAACCCTCAAAGGGGTTAATATTGCAAACTCACCAAAATATATATATTTGTGAGCCCCAGCCAATTTTTATGTCTCTGATGAGACTGCAGCTGCAGGATAGCGATCGCTGCGCTGCGGGGTGAGGAATCCGCACTCACCCAGCTGGCCGTGGTGTCTATATGAGGAGGGGAGCGGTCCGAGGAGCCCAGGAGCCTGAGTAATGGCCGCCACAGTGAGGGGGTCGCAGGAGAAAAGCCAGAGCGCGCGTCTTCCTGCTCAAAAGACCGGGATAGATAGGCCACGCCCCCTGCTAGCTCAAATAATGAGCGCGAACTCTCCCCGCTCCTGCTCCCTCTCTGTCCTGCAGCTATCTGCCTGCGGACAAAAAATCACCACATCTTCATGTAGTAGCGCTGTCACAGCAGCGCTGAAGCATACTGACATTACATGTAGTAGCGCTGTCACAGCAGCGCTGAAGCTTACTGACATTTACATGTAGTAGCGCTGTCACAGCAGCGCTGAAGCATACTGACATTACATGTAGTAGCGCTGTCACAGCAGCGCTGACGCATACTGACATAGTAACGCTGACATTAGTAATAGCGCTGCTCATTCAGACGCTAAAGCACTCACACATAATTATTATTAAAATTTGTGTGGAGTACTCACCAGCCAAGGCGCCACAGGGACCCTCAGGGGTTTCTGGCGCAGTGCCCATGCTTCCCCCAGGGCGAAGAACGCAGTGACCGCACGTGTGGTTTGCGTTCCCGCCAGGAAGCTCTCCTCATCCCCCAGGGCCGGCAAGGATTCTGCAGGGACTTTGAGTAAATACAGATCCGCCAAGGGAGAGGTTGGGGTACAGCAGCGCTGATACCCCTGAGACCTCTAGACCAACTAGTGATCCAAGTCTCCTGTCCGAATATTAAAATAATAAAATTTTCTGAGGAGCTGCATTAGCAGCGACCATCCTCTGGACCTCAAATCTTAGACTGGAGCTGAGTAGGAGGAGCCCGAGCTGGAGGGGCCAGCCAGTCATCACTCTTTTGATCTGAGGTAACATCCTGATCTGGGGCTCCGCCTACCCATCAGTAATGAATACTGTGGCTCTCTTCCTTCATCTGCAGCTGAAATTAAGTTTTTGGACTGCTATATCGAAAAGGTGATGCTAAAATCCTAGTCTTCCCCCCCTCTAAATTTCACTCTGAGTGATGTTGTAATTGACGATGTGAAGAGTATGATAACACCTGCTACCACTCCCACTTTAGGAAATAATACTTAAGGCAACAAGTGGTAGTATATACCCCTGGTAGTGTAAATCAATCATGCAAAACAGAAAAAGGAAAATATATGTGCCACTGCGCTAAATGGATGTACATTGACAAAACTGCTTGAGAAGGACACTGAAAGAAGAAGCAATTGATGGTCAAAAATACTATAGAAAAGTGATCAATTACTATTCAATTGTGAGCGTATTTCAGTATACAACCCACAGGCAGTGTATTAGATAAATACAATCAAACAAAAAGCCCAACAGGGCTTCAAAATAAAATAAAAATGCAGGTAGACCAAACAGGTTATACTCTGCTCAAAAAAATAAGGGAACACTCAAATAACACATCCTAGATCTAAATAAATGAAATATTCTCATTGAATACTTTGTTGTGTACAAAGTTGAAGTTGAATGTGCTGTCAACATAATCACACAAAAATCATCAAAGGAAATCAAATTATTGAACCAATGGAGGCCTGGATTTGGAAAGACCCCCCAAAATGAAAGTGGAAACAAGTCAAAATGATGCTCAGTATTGTGTATGGCCTCCACGTGCCTCTATGACCTCCCTACAAAGCCTGGGCATGTTCCTGATGAGGTTGCGGATGTTCTCCTGAGGATCTCCTCTTAGACCTGGACTTAAGCATCAGTCAACTCCTGGTCAGTCTGTGGTGCAACGTGATGTTGGTGGATGGAGTGAGACAAGATGTCCCAGATGTGCACCATTGGAATCAGGTCTGCGGAACAGGCAGGCCAGTCCATAGCTTCAATGCCTTCATCTTGCAGGATCTGCTGACACACGCCAGCCACATGAGGTCTGGCATTGTCCTGCATTAGGAGGAACCCATGGCCAACTGCACCAGCATATAGTCTCACAAGGGGTCTGAGGATCTCATCTCGGTACCTAATGGCAGTCAGGCTACCTCTGGCGAGCACATGGAGGGCTGTGTGGCCCTCCAAAGAAATGCCACCCCACACTATTACTGACCCACTGCCAAACCGGTCATGCTAAAGGATGTTACAGGCAGCAGATCGATCTCCACGGCGTCTCCAGACTCTGTCACATGTGCTGAGTGTGAGCCTGCAACATCTTTCAGCATGACCGGTTTGGCAGTGGGTCAGTAATGGTGTGAGGTGGCATTTCTTTGGAGGGCCACACAGCCCTCCATGTGCTCGCCAGAGATAGTCTAATAGTGCTGTGAGAATAAAAAAGTTTCATAAACAAGATAACCTGTGAGGTTGTGAGGCTGGTTAGGGAGCAGAGACAGGTCAAGATAAGGTCTAATGTATGTCCGTCTGTGTGGGTGGGTGCAGAGGACCACTGAGTAAGACCAAAGGATGAAGCAAGGGACAGGTATTTGGAGGCTTCAATCTGGCGGATGTTGAAATAGCCCATTATTATGGTGGGAATGTCAGCAGAGAGAAAGTGTAAAAGCCAGGTGGAAAAGTGGTCAATAAAGGCAGTGGCCAGTCCTGGAGGCCAGTATATGACGGCCACTTGGAGGAAGAGTAGATATGGACAGAATGCATGTCAAAAGAAGGGATGATTAAGGAGGGTAGAGGTGAGATTAGGTTGAAGGTGCAGTTGTTAGAAAGAAAAAGATCCACTCCTCCACCATGTTTATTGCCAGGGTGAGGAGTGTGGATGAAGTTAAAGCCACCGTAACACAGTACAGCAGGCGAGGCTGTGTCAAAAGATGCTAGCCACATTACCTTGTCAATAAAACGAGTTAAAAAAAAACAAACGGATTTTTGTGTTACTCACCGTAAAATCCTTTTCTCCGAGACGCTCATTGGGGGAACAGGACTGCGGGTGTATGCTACTGTCGCTAGGAGGCTGACACTAAGTAGATATAAAAAAGGTTAGCTCCTCCTCCGCCGTATACACCTTGACACTGGCCGCAGGCGAACCGGTTTAGTGCAAAAAGCAGTAGGAGAACAAAAAGTAAATCAGCGTTAACACAGGTACAATATATCCAGAAATAAACCCACCAGAACAGACAAAAATAGAATTAACTCAAAAACGAAGCCATCTGGCTATCAGGGTGGGTGCTGTGTCCCCCAATGAGCGTCTCGGAGAAAAGGTTACCGTGAGTAACACAAAAATCCGTATTTCTCCTTCGACTCATTGGGGGACACAGGACTGTGGGACTTACCAAAGCAGTCCCTTGGGTGGGAAACCGACTCCACAGTATAAGCCGTAACCAGGCATTGCCTATAGGTGCGCTACCGCTGCCTGGAGAATTCTTCTACCCAGACTTGCATTCGGTGAAGCCTGAGTATGGATATTATAATGTTTAGCAAAAGTATGTAGTCTGGACCAGGTTGCCGCCTTACAAACCTGTTCCGCCGAAGCCTGATGCCGAAGAGCCGAGGAGGCACCCACCGCTCTCGTGGAGTGAGCCCTAATTCCTGCCAGAACAACCGCGCCTCTGAAGCGGTAGGCCTCCTGAATGGTTAACCGTATCCATCTGGCCAAAGTTGATCTTGAGGCAGCGAGTCCCTTCCTACGACCCTCGGGGAGGATGAACAGCGTGTTCGTCTGCCGAAAGGATGCCGTCTGAGATACATACCTCCTGAGTGCTCTCACCAGATCCAGCGTATGGAGAGCTGTCTCCACCCGGTGCGTCGGCGCTGGGCAAAATGAAGGCAAAACAATGTCCTCATTGATATGGAATGAGGACACAACCTTTGGCAAAAAAGGTGGTGTTGGCCTGAGCACCACCTTATCGTGATGAAAAAGTACGGAGCTCGGCAAGATAGTGCCGCCAGCTCCGAGACCCGCCTTATGGATGTTATGGTTACGAGAAACACCACCTTCCAAAAAAGGTATGTCAAAGAAACCTCCTGAAGAGGCTCAAATGGAGATTCCTGCAGCACTCCCAGAACCAGGTTGAGATCCCAGACCTCTAAGGGAACCCTATAGGGGGGTACTACATGGACAACCTCCTGAATAAAGGTTTTAACTTGTAAATTGGTGGCAATTCTACGCTGAAAAAGAACAGACAAGGCTGATATCTGTCTTCTAAGAGTACTTGGCGCTAGGCCTGAATCTAGGCCAGCCTGGAGAAATGCCAGAATGTTGGGAATCGAAAACTGGAGCAGGGAATAATCGTGTTCCCTGCACAATGTAAAGAAGAGCTTCCAAGTATGGTGGTAGATACGTGCCGAGGCGGGTTTTCGGGCGCTAGCTATTGTGGCAGCGACCTCCTGAGAGAATCCGGCCCTGGTCAGGATCCAAGACTCAACGGCCAGGCCGTCAAACACAGGACCCCTGAGTTCTGGTGGTAAACTGGGCCCTGGGAGAGAAGGTCCGCGTGTTCTGGAAGATGCCAGGGCGCGTTGGCGAGCAGCTGTACCAGATCTGCTTACCACGAGCGACGAGGCCAATCTGGAGCGACTAATATCGTTCAAACTCCCTCTGTCTTGATCTTTCTGATCACCTTTGGGAACAGCGCTAATGGAGGAAACAAATATGGGAGGTGAAACTGATTCCACGGTAGAACCAGGGCGTCCACAGCGATTGCCTTTGGATCCCGGTATCGGGAGACGAAGTTGGGTACCTTGGCGTTTATCCTGGAGGCCATCAGGTCCACGTCCGGAGTCCCCCAGCGCAAGCAAATCTGCTGGAATACGTCGGGATGGAGCGACCATTCCCCGGATGCTAGACCCTGACGGCTGAGGAAGTATGCACCCAATTCTCCTCACCCGGAATGTGGACTACCGATATCACCGAGTGATTTTTCTCGGCCCAGCCCAGAATGTGTTTTACCTCGTGCATGGCCGCTCTGCTGCGTGTACCCCCCTGATGATTTATATATGCCACGGCTGTGGCATTGTCCGATTGTTCCGGACGGGGCGGCCAGCCAGATGGTGACGGAAATGCCGCAGAGCCAGCCGAACAGCCCGAATCTCTAGTATGTTGATCGGGAGGGTTGATTGCTGCAGAGACCAGCATCCCTGGGCTGTGTAGTGGCGAAACACTGCTCCCCATCCGAGAAGGCTGGCGTCTGTTGTGACTACCAGCCAATGGACTGGGGGAAAAGACTTCCCCTGCTGTAGAGGATGTCACCGTCCACCATGCAAGCGTCTGTCTGACCTGAGTGGACATACGGCACCGGAGAGTGAGAGAGGAAGGGTTCCTGTCCCAAGCCGCCAAGAGGGCATGCTGAAGGGGGTGAAGATGAAATTGTGCAAAAGGAATGGCCTCTATTGCCGCCACCATCCTTCCTAAGACCTTGATACAATACCGGATGGTGTGAGGAACCGGCTGGCGAAGGACCCGTACTTCCTGCCGGAGAACTAGGGCCTTGTCCCGGGGGAGTATTGTCAACCATCGAGCGGTGTTGAAGATCATCCCCAGAAAGGTGATCTTCCGAGATGGTACCGGAGATGACTTCCTCAAATTCACCAGCCACCCCTGGCGAAGCAGAGTGTCCAGCGTGATGCTGACACTTTCCTCGCAGGCCAGAAAAGACGGACCCTTGACGAGGAGGTCGTCTAAATATGGCAAAAATGACTATCCCCCTGGAGTGTAGAACGGACACCACGGCAGCCATGACCTTTGTGAACACCCTTAGAGCTGTGGCTAGCTCGAAGGGCAAGGCTGCGAACTGGAAGTGTAGATTGCTGATGGCAAAATGTAGAAACCTATGATGAGAGGGGAATATGGGGATGTGAAGATAGGCATCCTGGATGTCTATTGACGCCAGAAATTCCCCCTTTTCCATGGCTGCAATGACTGAGCGGAGAGACTCCATTCGGAAATGCCGAACTCTGACAAACCTGTTCAGACGCTTTAGGTCCAGAATGGGCCTTACAGCGCCGTATTTCTTGGGTACTATGAACAAGTTGGAATAGAACCCTTGACCTCTCTTGCCCTCCGGTACTGGGATGATAACCCCGCTGCGCTGAAGGGATTTGACAGCCTTGAACAAGGCGCGAACCCAAGATTCTGCTCTGGGAAGACGAGAGGGAAAAAACCGAGTCGGGGGACCGCTGATGAATTCTATCTTGTACCCCGAGGAGATTAACTCCCTGACCCACCTGTCTTGAGTGACCGCGAGCCAGGCGGGACGAAACCAGAGTAGGCAGCCGCCCACTCTGGACGACTTGACTGAATCCTGCCTCCAGTCATTTGGCCGAAAATTTTTGGGACCTAGACCCTCTAGATTTTGGCTGGTTGGACCGCAGCTTTCCCAAAGGGTTAACCTATAAGAGTCTGACGATCTCTGAACTGACTCTGTCAACAAGAGCCGCCGGAGCTTGCTGTCGTGACCCAACCGGGGATGCGAAATGCTCTAAACCGTGGCTGAAGCTGGTGACGAAATGGCTGTTTGATCTTTTGCTGAGGGAGAAAGCTGCTTTACCCTCCTGTGGTATCCGATATCAGCTGATCCAATTTTTCGCAGAATAATCGGCCACTCTGATAGGGTAAGGACGTAAGGGACTTCTTTGAGGTTGAGTCCGCCCGCCATGTCCTCAACCATAAAGCTCTCCTGATAGCAATTGCGTTTGCGGCAGCTAGTGCTGAGCAATTTGCCGCATCCAGGGAGGCATTAATCAGATAGTCTCCTGCAACAGCGATCTGATTAGAGATCTCGATCACCTCTGGTGGCAAATTCCTGCCGTGGAGGGCTCTATTTAGAGACTCCGACCAGGATATCATGGCCTGAGCCACCCAAGTCGCTGCAAAAGAGGAAGCGAGGGCAGAACCTGATGTCTCAAACACTGAGCGAGCCAGGATTTCAATGAGACGGTCTGTCGGATCTCTAATCGAGGAACCGTTGGGAAGAGAAAGCAGCGTTTTAGATGCCAACCGTGACACAGGAGGATCAACCGCAGGAGATTCCGCCCATTTCCTAAGAAGTTCAGGGGAAAAAGGATATCTGGCATTGAGAGCCTTTTGACCTGAAAAACGCTTGTCTGGCCGTTCTCGGTGGCGTTGCACCAGTTCCTCAAATTCTGGGTGAGCGCAAAATACCTTATGAGGCTGTTTGGCCCGCTTGAAGGACACCCAAGGCCAAGGTGGATTCATCGTCTACCCCCAGGGTTTGTTGACGGCCTCGATGAGACTGTCAATTGTCTCCTGACAATTCTGCGCCTCTAGATTGAGGGACCCTTCCGAATCGGAGTCTGAACCCTTGTCACTCATCTCCGCTGGAGAGGGAGAACGAGAAACGGAACTGGCGGATGCCGAGGCCCCTGATGGCCCAGGCGACGCTGTGTGGGTTCGCTTCCCCCGCGTCAGCCTGGTGAGAGCACGGCCCCTGCAGGCCGGAGGTTCTTGAGAGCTGGAGGACCCCTCCAAGACAGGTGAACCACTGTCCCTGCCCCTATCGGGAGCTTGAAAGGACTCAATAAGCGCTAGTAAGTGACGCCATGGACTGTGACAGCGACAGAGCCCACTCAGGGGGACCTGACACACTGGGCTCAGTCACAGGGGAGGGCTCCTGGACGCGTTCGGAATCACAGGCTTCACAGATCCGATTACTCTGGGCGTGCGAAAAAGGGGACCAACAGGCAATGCATGAGGTGTATATCACCGTATGAGTCTTGGCCCTTCTGGACATGTTGGACCTGGTGTACACTATGATTTGGGGCAGCAAAACCAAAAAAGGGTGCAGCGGAGGGAAAGAAGCCACCAGGCCCGGAAGGACCAATACTTACCCCAGTCCTGTATCCCCGGAAGTCCTTAGAGCGCGTGGAAAAATGCCAAAGAGGCTACAGAGGAGGAGGCTGCTGATGCTGCAATGACCTCCTTCAAAAAAGCGCACCACTCCGGGGTGGGTGTGCAGAGATGAGGCCTGTGGGCGTACCCTCCTCTGGGAGCTTCCAGGGGAGGGATTTCAGGATGAGGCCTAGTGACGGCCAAAGCCGGGGACTAAATTTGCGGCGATGCCCGCCCAAGCGTCGAGGGGGGGGCCCGCCAGAAGTCGACGCGCCTCAGGGGGCGGGACTTCCGTTGCGACCTGGCCGAAGCCAGGATTCCGGCCTACCTGACGGCCTGCCCCGAAAACGCCGCTGCATAGCGTCGCTGCCTGCTCCGGCCCCAGCTCCTCGCTGCTCTCCGCTGTGCTCTGTCATCAGCCAACGAAAATGAAGCTGCTGCCCAGCCAGGAGCCCTCACGGCCCCCCCTCCACGTTCAGGTTAGAGGGGGGCATTTATCCAAGGAAGGACGGTGCAGGCACCCAAACTCCGTCCTTCCTTCAGGGGAAGAGGAGACGGACCGTCCGCCCCTTCCATCACCGCAGTCAGGCATTGGTGATGCAGTGGGGCCACACGGACTATCTCCTGCTTCTGTACAGCCTAGGGTTTCGGCATAAGTGTCCCACGTTGCGGGAGAGGATACGTGGAGGCGACACTCCACGTGCTCGCCCGTTGATGGTTTGGGGAGATCAGATTTAAAAAAAATGGTCTGGATGAAACCAGACGTGTGCCTCCATCAGACACTAAGCATGAACTGGGTTCGCCTGCGGCCAGTGTCAAGGTGTATACCTTATATCTACTTAGTGTCAGCCTCCTAGCGGAAGTAGCATACACCCGCAGTCCTGTGTCCCCAATGAGACGAAGGAGAAATCTTAGAGGAGCACTACATGGCCTATAAGGCTGGGGTCACACACACCGACTAAAAAATCTGACCGTTTTAGTCGGTCGATTATCGCAGCAAAATGTCATGAACAGTCATCCGTCTGGTATCCGATTTTCCTGGAAAGATGCGATTTAGTCGCATCTGACCATAGTTGTAACATCCGATTTACATCCGACTTGCGAGAATTTCTCGCAGGCTTGCAAAACTGACATATAATGGATCCAAAAGAATAGTATTTAAATCACAAAAGAAAGTATAGATATATACACCATAGAACACAATATATATATATATATACATGTCATTGTGACATGTATATATATATATATATTTTATAGTTCATACATTTTTACATACTGTAATAGCCGCTAATTCAATTGCCGGCTTTTGTGAAAGTACAGACCCGACATGAAATGACACATGGTTTACTTACAGTTAACCATGTCATTTCATGTATTTTTATATATGGTTTAAACTTACAATTACATGAGTGTATGTGTGCAAAATTGCAGACATGTAGGGGTTAATTAAAGGTATAAATTCGTTGAAAAAAAATGCGTGGGCTCCCGCTGTATTTTCTCCACCAGACAGACAAAGCCAGCGAGTGGGGGCAGATAATAATGGAGGGTACATTTTTTTTGTGCCCCCCCGGCTACTATCATCTGCCCCCAGACACCCCAGAAAAGGCAAATCTCTAATTAGATTAGCCCTTTCTGGCACTTTGCCCGTCTATTCCCATTGCCCTGTAGCGGTGGCGAATGGGTTAATAAGGGGTTAAAGCCACCTTGCAATTGAAAGGTGGCTTTAAGCCATGTTAATAATTGAGAGCTATCAATTAGACAACTATCAATTATTAATCCTATTGAAGTAAATAAAAAAAACACACACACTTTAAGAATAAATAGTTTTAATGAAATAAAAACACATTTTTTTGACCATCTTTTATTTAACTCTTAATCCATGCGAAGCCCTTGATCTCCTATAATAAAGAAAAAATAATAAAACAACATTATTCTTACCTATCCGGCGATCTGTCACGTCCCACGCTGTAATCCTTCACAAAGGGTTAACTAGCTTTCAGCCAAGCAGCGCAAGTAATGCTGCCTGCTCAGCTGAAAGCTCCTGAATGAATCAGCTCCTCTCCCGGCAACAGGAGAGGATGTGATTACTGTAGGAAGCTTAATTGATTGCGTCCCACTTTCACTTTAGGTCAGGTCAGGGTGACCTGACCTGAAGTGAAAGTGGCAATAAATCAATTAAGCTCCACTCATTAATCACTTCCTCTCCTTTCACCGGGAGAGGAGCTGATTCATTCAGGAGCTTTCAGCTGAGCAGGCAGCATTACTTGCGCTGCTTGGCTGAAAGCTAGTTAACCCTTTGTGAAGGATTACAGCGTGGGACGTGACAGATCGCCGGATAGGTAAGAATAATGTTGTTTTTTCTTTATTATAGGAGATGTTTTTAGCAGGAAAATAAAATATGGTCAAAAACTGTTTGATTATTTCATTAAAACTTCTTTTTTATTAAAGTGTGTGTGTTTGATTTTTCTTTCATACAATAGGATTAATAATTGATAGTTGTCTAATTGACAGCTCTCAATTATTAACCTGGCTTAAAGTCACCTTTCAATTGCAAGGTGGCTTTAACCCCTTATTAACCCATTCGCCACCGCTACAGGGCAATGGGAATAGACGGGCAAAGTGCCAGAAAGGGCTAATCTAATTAGAGATTTGCCTTTTCTGGGTTTCTGGGGGCAGATGTTAGTAGCCAGGGGGGGCACAAAATAAATGCACCCTCCCTGGGCTATTATTATCTGCCCCCACTCGCTGGCTTTGTCTGTCTGGTGGAGAAAATACAGCGGGAGCCCACGCATTTTTTTTCAACGAATTTATACCTTTAATTAACCCCTACATGTCTGCAATTTTGCACACAATATACTCATGTAATTGTAAGTTTAAACCATATATAAAAATACATGAAATTACATGGTTAACTGTATGTAAACCATGTATCATTTCATGTCGGGTTCTGTATTTTCACAAAAGCCGGCAATTGAATTAGCGGCTATTACAGTATGTAGAAGTCTATGAACTATAAATATATGTGTATATATATATATATATATATATATATATATGTCACAATGACATGTACATATATATATATATATATATATATGTATTCTATGTGTGTATATGTATTGATTCCATTCTTTATTAAAGCTGTCAGTGTGCTTTTACAGTATGGGGATGAATTGCCGGCTTTTCTAAAGGACACCGGTGCGATTTAATCGCAAGTCACACGTGCGGTCCGTTTGTAATCAGATTTTTCATCGCTCCCATAGACTTGCATTGGCGATAGTCGACCCACAATCGGTGACAATCGCAGCATGCTGCGATTGCACTCACAAGTTTAAATCGGACCACAAAAAATCTGATGCTGGGAGCTGCTCCATAGATTAACATTGGTCCGACTGCAATGCGATATTTCATCGCATTGCAGTCGTGCGATTTTGTTGCTAGTGTGACCTCAGCCTAAGACTCCTTACGCCGGCATGATACTTACCACAAGGAGAAAAGTTACCCATAAGACACTCTGTCAAAGGCCTCTTAGCTAGACAAATCAGACTTCTTGTTATGCACTGAAGGGCAAACATGCAGTTGTCTGCAAATGGAGTGTCTGGTTTGTTTTTTTTATCCCAAGTCATGTGACAAGACTTGTTAATGGTTTAATATTGACTTTTAGGATTGCTACCTCCAATATGTGGCGCTAGAGCTCAAGTCTTCTTCCTCTCTGAAGAGTAGTGATGGGCAGAGTGGCTATTTTCTGTTATCTAATTACTTTTCTCAGCTCACCAAAAAGAACCGTCTCTTTTGGATTCCAAACAGATCTTTATTTACCGTATTTTTTGGAACATAAGACTCACCTTACCATAAGACGCACCCCAGGCTAAGACAGCAGAAAATAGGAAAAAACATTTTTCCTATTAATTAAAACTTCCCTAGTGGTCTAAAGAAGAGGGTATAGTATCACTGAGTTTAACCCCTTCCTGACACGCACCGTATATATACGCGCTGCGGGAGCTACGTTCCCGCAAATCGCCGTATATATACACGGCTTGATGATCGCGCTGAGTGCCGCAGTGATCAAATGAGGGTGTCAGCTCTATATGAGAACTTACACCCTGCAATGCTGTTTAAACTCTCTGATGCTGTTATCAATAGAGACAGCGACATCGCGGGGCATTGCAGATTGTGATCGCGTTGTGCCAATGGTCTCCATGAAGACCCTGGCCCGAAAGATAGCAGTGGACTCACCCAGGGGCAGTGGCCTGTATGTCCCTGCTCAGAGAAGACCTGAGACGCCTCCTCTCTACATGCGAGATGCTGATCTAATGCTCTGCATAGCAAAAGAATTGCAGAGCATTAGATCAGCTAACAGTCAGTGGAAAGTTGATGTCCCATCCTGGGACAATGCAAAAAAAAATTAAAAAAAATATTTAAGAGAAAAAAAAATCACAAAATAGAGAACAAAAAAGGAAAAAATATTAATCCAATAAATACATTTATGTAAAAGTAAAAATAAACAAAAAATGGTAACGCTGCATTCTGAATGACCCGCCCTATAAAACTTTGCCACTAGTTAACCCTTTCAGTGAACATCATTAAAAAACTAAATAAATTTATTGCATAAAAACGGCAAAAATAAAAATGATATAAATGTCGTATTCTGTAATCGTATTGACCTGAAGAATAAAGTTGCCTTATCAATTTTACTATACACGGAATGGCATAAAAAAAAAACTCCCAAAAAACATTTCCTGAATTGCTGGTTTTTGTTCATTCTGCTCCACAAAAATCTGAATAGAAAGCGATCAAAAAATGTCATGTGCCCGAAAACGTCAACTCGTCCTGCAAAATAAAAGACCTCATATGACTGTCAGCTGAAATATGGAAAAATTATAGCTATCTAAATATTATAGCTATCTAAAAACTTGTTTTTGCAATAAAAAGCGTCTTTTAGTGTGTGACAGCTGCCAAACATAAAAACCCGATATAAATCTGGTATCACTGTAATCGCACCGAACCGGAGAATAAAGTCGCCTAATCACTTATACCGCACCAGGAATGGAGTAAAAAATTAATAAAACCAATTCTTCACCTGCTGTTTATTTTTTTCATTCTATGTCCCAAAGTTCACAATAAAGCTTACCTCACATTTAACTTGCGCTCTGCACTGAGCGCTTACACCGGGGATTCAGTGTAAATTTCTGAAATACGTGATTCAGATGGAACCCCAGGTGTAAAATTCGCTATAATGAGCCTGTGATCGGCAGTGACAGTCTTTTTAAGTGTGCATAAAATTGCCGTCGACCACAGTATTGGGAAATTCTGAAAAGAAGGACAACACTGAACAGGGGCCAGACGCAGTCCAGAGTAACTCTGCTGCCTCGTTATAGTAAACAACACCAAACAAACACAAAACGATCATATGTCCAAAAAATATATAATTTTTATTAAATACTCAGGATTTTTAAGTTAAAAATATGCTAAAATATACATATCAATTATACATAAATATAGCAGCAAGGGCAGTATCATTGGGGTTATGAGCATGAAAATATCCACAGTGCTAAAAAAAATAACAATAAAATTATAATTCAATGTGTACATAATATAAAATCAAATACTCACAGTGCAGAAAGGAATCACTGTGGTAATATAATGCAGTCTGTGCACAATATAATGTGGGAATAAATAAATAAATAGTGGAAGTGCATAAAGTGCTACTATGTGCAAGGACACCACTAGGTGTCAGTATGATCAAAAACCACAAACAACGCAATATAAGTGTGTGGATATTACATTCATCAACCCAAGATATACGCAGAACCGCATGCAATAATGAGAATGATCAATAGATAATGATAATCACTTACGGCAAAATACCGCTCCTGGGAACCCAAATGAATGCCCACCCAACGCGCGTTTCGGCACGCTGCCAACGACGCTGCTATATTTATGTATAATTGATATGTATATTTTAGCATATTTTTAACTTCAAAATCCTGAGTATTTAATAAAAATTATACATTTTTTGGACATATGATCGTTTTGTGTTTGTTTGGTGTTGTTTTCCATATATGTGATTGTCCATTTAATATGGGTCCAAATTATACTGGCAGATAGATTGGCAGATAATTAACTAACTAATTGTTGCAGATTATTCTTGTGCCAGTTTTTTCCTTGATTTTTGTTTTTAAATATGCCTCATTATAGTGTATGGCTCCCACAGGGCTTTCATCTGAATCATGTCACGCGGAGATTTAGATGTAAACACCGATGTAAGTGCTCAGCGTAGAGCACCAGATAAATGTGATTCCAAATATTGTATAAAATGTTCCCAACAAAAGCTTCAACTCAATCCACAAAAAAGGCAAGTCTCCACTGAGGTCTGTCATCTGTCAATGGAAATATAGGGGGCTTCCACGTTACTGGTAGTACACAGGCTCTGGAAAAGCGCTATAGCTTCTCGTCCCCCAAAAGAAATTTAGCAAATTCTGTGCTCCCAAATCCAAATGCCCACTTCTCTTCTGAGCCCCACAGTGTACCTAAACCAGATTTAGGATCCACATGTTTGCCGTCGCCGCAAGGTAAATAACAGAGTCCTATATATATAGTGCGGTGATTCAGGATGTGTTCAATGGACACATCCAGAATCACCGTGCGTTCAGAAGGGGATGGGGCTTTGGGCGGAGCGGGGTTTCCGCTCCGTCCAAAGCGCACAGAATCCAGTACATGGACACGTATCCTAAGGCATTACATTGGCAGTTTGCAATTTTCACTCAGCAACATCCACTCCAGCTTGTTTCTGAAAAACAACCTTGGAGTCAAAATCGTCACTACAACTAGATAAATTCCCAAAGAGGTATAATTTCCAAAAAGGGGTCACTGTTATATCTGTGTACTCTTTTGCATACCTCCTCTGCCCAGGAGCTGTGATATGATCAGACCATGATCAATACACCGCAGGGACACATTTATAAGATTATCTCAGCACACAAACATTTTTTTTTTTTACACATATCCAATTGTGGAAAGTATTATTCCTAGATCTATTGATTAAAATGAGCTTTTGTTTGTGGGACAACCCCTTTAACTCAAGCACCTTCAGGTCATGTGATATATTATGATACCTACTACATATTGGGATAGGATCACCGCACCTGAACACCAAAACACTTGCAGCCAGCCATTGAAAATAATGGATGGGCGAGGTTTCAGCTGGGGTGCGGGGCTTTCACTGTCAAACATCCTCCTTTTACCCTTAGGCCGGTGTCACACTAGCGAGTTTGATGCGAGTTAGTTGCACGACTTTCTCGCATCAACACCCGGCACGGCCGCCCGCTCTCGGACCAGAGTGCGCGGCGGCATAGAAATACATGCAGCCGCGCACCCTGGTCTGAGAGCGGGCCGCCGTGCCGGGTGTTGATGCGAGTAAGTCGTGCGACTAACTCGCATCAAACTCGCTAGTGTGACGCTGGCCTTATCGAGAGCCACTTCGAAAATGTAAGTGGCTCTCACTGGAATGCCGCCTCCCATCGTTCACACAGTGCAGCCAGCTCTTTGTAATGGATTGTTCGGGAACCATCCATCACTACTGGAGTGGTTACCTGTAAAGAATGACATATACTTGGAACATTACTCCAGAGTAATGGGCCAGGCAGATGAGCTAATAATTAGTATTCGCAGGAATGCTGGTTCCCAATTATTGTCTTAACAGGCTGGCAAGCACTGGCCGAACAAGCAAAATGCTTGTTTGTTGTGTGCGATTATTTTTTTTTTTCCGGCTTAAAAAAAATAAATAAATAAAAATCACTGTTATCTGCATGTCGCCCCATGTAAACCAGACGTGCTACTGATAACATGATATTCTAGGGGCATAAAATGATGCATGGTTCAGTGCGCATAGAATATTTGTCGGCTTTTCTAAACAGGCCAGCAAATGATCCCCCGATAGCCAATTGGGAGCTGATCTGGATATGCCCATGTGAAGACTATATTCCCAGCGGCGCTCACCTCTCCAGTCAGCAGCTCAATGATCTTGTTGGTGAGATCTAGGATCTTCTGATCAGTGTTTTTCTTATATATGTGAGATGTAGACTCATGGCCATGGCTCTGAGTGCTACCCCATCCTGCGGACACCCAGGGGTGGCTGCTCGGGATCACGTATTCTCCAGATTTCTTCACTACGGTGTATTCCTAAATAGGGAAAGAAGCACAGACATCACTGTATACCGTACATCCCCAGAGTCTGAACACTCTTCTTTATTAATAGTCATGCAATTTCAGTGATGGGACATAATTGCCAGGATTCATTACCTCTCCTGTTAGCAGGCAGATAATATCTTGGCTGATGTGAAGTATGCGCTCTGTCACCTTGTTCCTGTCCTTGTCCATGGTTAATGTACCAGGCAGGGAGGGAACCATAAGACTACTGGAAATGTAGAAAAATAAAAATATTTACTTACAGATATAGGGTTAATCTGCAGGTAAGTAGAGTGACAAAGCTGCCTGGTCACCTTACTAAAATCACAGTTACCAGGAGGAAATTAACTGATACCCCTCAGTGAGTAACTTGCTGCTTTCGGTCCACAGGGACGTGTGCGGAGCGATCACAGTCATTGCTCACTACACTGTGTAACATATATGTGGAGCGCGAGCAGTCAATCAAAATATCGGGGAGTGGTGACAGGTGCAGGTCGTAGTACAGTGAGCGGTGACTAGAACCACTCTGTGCACACCCCTATGACTCAACGCAAGCAGCTCTTCTGTCTCCAGAGTTTATTTTAAATGAGAAGGGGCATTACAAGTGTGAGACATGTAATGGCTGACAGTCTGCTCTCCTGATCTACATGTCTCACATTGTTATATCATGTGAGCCCTGCGGCCAATCAGTCGCCACTGCACTCTAACTTCTTTCAAACAAAACTGAAACCTAGAAAAAGTGAGAGTGTGACGCTGCTGTCAGACTTCACCTGAATGTCAGTTATGTCCGAAAAAAAGCAAGAGAGATGTGGCAGGGCTCGCATTATATAACAATCAGAAACAAAGCGGCGGAGGGCACCATACAATATTAAGTCAAAAGGATACACGACTGATCAACCTGGAGTATGTCAGAAATTGGCAATGTGTGCCCCGGGGCGAGCAGGTGCAAGCATAGTTGAAACATACTGCACCCACACCGGAGGGGAGTATAGCTCTTATTATTTTACTTGGGGGAAAGATGGTGTTTGAGAAGTGGGTGTCCAAGTAGTAGACAACCCCTTTAATGTCTATGAATATTGAATGGGAAGTCAGAAAAGCTCCTGCAGGTGTAATATGCAGGAGTCCAAATACTTAAGTCTTTATAGTGCATAATATACCATAAGAATCCAACTAATAAAAGTGCTATAGTAAAGGGAATTCTTAATAATATGCATGTCATGTATAGAGAATCATCATTAAAAAAAATCATCCCAAATTACAGAGGTAGACATTTTCAACCTCCTGCTTTGGGGAATTGCAGTATGATTAATTTATTTTGTACATTTATCAAGATCGCTCATTTCAAACACTAAGACACCAACATCTGAGTACAATGGGGGAAATTTTACTAAGTTCTTGCAGCAGTTTTCTGTAGGAATAGTCGAATATTTTTCACTCTTCTGTTTTGCACAAAAAAATTACAACTTTGTTCACTTTTCTGTCTGTGACACGACTTTTCTGAAAAGTGACCGACGTTCTGTGAAGAAGCCAGGGCAAATTTCACATTATTAACACCAGAATATGGAGTCAATTATAGAAATATTTCACTTTTGGAACTTAGGACAGGCAAAAGATACAACAGATGTATTAAGGAGGCATTTGTCGTCTTGAGAGCTCTGGCTCAACCCGTTCACCACCTTGGGATTTTCCATTTTTGTTTTTCGCTTCCCTTCTTCCCAGAGCAATACATATTTTATTTTTCTATCAATATGGCCATGTGAGGGCTTGTTTTTGTTGGACAAGTTTTACTTTTGATTTTACCATATCGTGTATTGGAAAATGGGAAAAAAATCAAAGTGCGGTGAAATTGCAAAAAAATGGAAATTCCCCAATTTTTTTTTACCGTGTTCACTAAATGCTAATACTAACCTGCCATTATGATTCTCCATATTAAATGGGTTTTCCAGTCTTTTATGACGGACCATCCTTGATAGGCCACCAATGTTTCACAGTGGGTTCTAACCTGAAAAGGGGCCCCGTTGTTTTTTACCATGATCACAGTGGCTTTTTAGTACAGTTCTCTGTTTGGTACTGCAATGGCAATTCTGAAAACCTTCAATATACCGTAATCAAAGTTACCTTCAACAGATCAATGTTGCTAAGCTCCAGACTCTGGACCACTCATTTTTCAATTCCTTTTTTAAGATAACTTGAAAATAGAAGCTTGTCCGACTTGTGCAGTTTCATCTACAGGGAACAAAGTGCCAGTATTAAAAAAAACATTCCCCATGGTGTCAAATCAGTGTATAAAAGGCCATGAAAGTGTAATGGAGAAAAGAGGTCACCAAAACTGTTTTACGTTAAAGTATTTGGAAGAAAAAGAATGCCGCTTTCATCCAGAAACAGCACGGCTCAGTCCATGGACTTTGGTACTGAAACCTCCCCACTATTCCCTTGAATGAGAGCTTGCAATACGAGAAATAGTATATGGACAAAAGCAGCGTTGTTCAAGGTAGAACAATGACACACTGATGGAAAACACTGATGGAAAACACTGATGGTAAAAACGGTCACACAGATGACACACTGATGGAAAACACTGATGGTAAAAACGGACACTCTGATGACACACTGATGGAAAACACTGATGGAGAACACTGATGGAAAACACTGATGGTAAAAACGGTCACACAGATGACACACTGATGGAAAACACTGATGGTAAAAACGGACACTCTGATGACACACTGATGGAAAACACTGATGGAGAACACTGATGGAAAACACTGATGGTAAAAACGGTCACACAGATGACACACTGATGGAAAACACTGATGGTAAAAACGGACACACAGATGACACACTGATGGAAAACACTGATGACACACTGATGGAAAAAAACTGATGGAAAACACTGATGGTAAAAACGGACACACAGATGACACACTGATGGAAAACACTGATGACACACTGATGGTAAAAACGACACCAGTGACACACTGATGAATGCTGATGACACACTGATGGAAAAAGAACACAATGACCCTGATGAACACATGACTGATGGTAAAAAATGACACACAGATGACACACTGATGGAAAACACTGATGACACTCTGATGGTAATAATGGACACACAGATGACACACTGATGGAAAACACTGATGGTAAACACTGATGGTAAAAACGGACACACAGATGACACACTGATGGAAAACGCTGATGGTAAAAACGGACACACAGATGAACACACTGATGGAAAACACTGATGGTAAAAATGGACACACAGATGACACACTGATGGAAAACACTGATGGTAAAAAACGGACACACAGATGACACACTGATGGAAAAAAAAACTGATGGAAAACACTGATGGTAAAAACGGACACACAGATGACACACTGATGGAAAACACTGATGACACACTGATGGTAAAAACGGACACACAGATGACACACTGATGGAAACTGCTGATGACACACTGATGGTAAAAATGACACACAGATGACACACTGATGGAAAACACTGATGACACACTGATGGTAAAAAATGACACACAGATGACACACTGATGGAAAACACTGATGACACACTGATGGTAAAAAATGACACACAGATGACACACTGATGGAAAACACTGATGACACACTGATGGAAAACACTGATGACACACTGATGGTAATAATGGACACACAGATGACACACTGATGGAAAACACTGATGACACACTGATGGTAAAAACAGACACACAGATGACACACTGATGGAAAACACTGATGACACACTGATGGTAAAAACAGACACACAGATGACACACTGATGGAAAACACTGATAAAACACTGATGGTAAAAACAGACACACAGATGACACACTGATGGAAAAACACTGATAAAACACTGATGGTAATAACGGACACACAGATGACACACTGATGGAAAACACTGATGACACACTGATAAACACTGATGACACACTGATGGTAAAAACAGACACACAGATGACACACTGATGGAAAACACTGATGGTAAAAACGGACACACAGATGACACAATGATGGAAAACACTGATGGTAAAAACGGACACACAGATGACACACTGATGGAAAACACTGATGACACACTGATGGTAAAAACGGACACACTGATGACACACTGATGGAAAACACTGATGGTAAACACTGATGGTAAAATCGGACACACAGATGACACACTGATGGAAAACACTGATGGTAAAAACAGACACACAGATGACACACTGATGGAAAACACTGATGGTAAAAACGGACACACAGATGACACAATGATGGAAAACACTGATGGTAAAAAATGACACACAGATGACACACTGATGGAAAACACTGATGACACACTGATGGTAAAAACGGACACACAGATGACACACTGATGGAAAACACTGATGGTAAACACTGATGGTAAAAACAGACACACAGATGACACACTGATGGAAAACACTGATGGTAAAATCGGACACACAGATGACACACTGATGGAAAACACTGATGGTAAAAACGGACACACAGATGACACACTGATGGAAAACACTGATGGTAAAAACGGACACACTGATGACACACTGATGGAAACTGCTGATGACACACTGATGGTAAAAAATGACACACAGATGACACACTGATGGAAAACACTGATGACACACTGATGGTAAAAAATGACACACAGATGACACACTGATGGAAAACACTGATGACACACTGATGGTAAAAAATGACACACAGATGACACACTGATGGAAAACACTGATGACACACTGATGGTAAAAAATGACACACAGATGACACACTGATGGAAAACACTGATGACACACTGATGGAAAACACTGATGACACACTGATGGTAATAACGGACACACAGATGACACACTGATGGAAAACACTGATGACACACTGATGGTAAAAACAGACACACAGATGACACACTGATGGAAAACACTGATGACACACTGATGGTAAAAACAGACACACAGATGACACACTGATGGAAAACACTGATAAAACACTGATGGTAATAACGGACACACAGAAGACACACTGATGGAAAACACTGATGACACACTGATGGTAAAAACAGACACACAGATGACACACTGATGGAAAACACTGATAAAACACTGATGGTAAAAACAGACACACAGATGACACACTGATGGAAAACACTGATAAAACACTGATGGTAATAACGGACACACAGATGACACACTGATGGAAAACACTGATGACACACTGATGGTAAAAACAGACACACAGATGACACACTGATGGAAAAGACGGATTTTGGTAAGAACTTACCTGTAAAATCCTTTTCAGCGAAGGAAGGGAGGGAGACACAGTACTTCATTACTGATGTGTAGGCGGAGCCCAGACGAGATAGTCACCTCAGATTAAAAGAGTGTGCTGACCGGCCCCTCCAGCTCGGGCTCCTCCTACTCAGCTTACTCAGTTGTACACAAGCTTAAGGAAGAGCAATATCACCAGCGGAGCAACATAACCCCTTCTGAAGAACTTCAGAGACAAAAAAACACAAGAATACAGGTTATGCATGAGATAGGCAAAAAACCACACAGTTCCAGATACTACTCACGGAACCTGACCACTGCGATGAGCTGGCAATGCTGGAACAGAGCCGTAGCGCGTCAACCTCAGCCCAGAAATCGCTATCAGAGAAGGGCCACGCTGCTTCTGTAAATTAACAACACACTTCTGCCATGGGAGGGATCTGTGTCTCCCTCCCTTCCTTCGCTGAAAAGGATTTTACAGGTAAGTTCTTACCAAAATCCGTCTTTCAGCTGCAGATGGAAGGGAGGGAGACACAGTACTTCATTACTGATGGGACGTCCCAAAGCAGTTCAAAACATTAGGGTGGGAAACAAAACCAAAATAGGCAGAAACCCAACAACCTGAATAAAAGCACAACAGGCGCCAAACAAGTTAACTAGACTCTTAAACTACCGCTGCCTGCAGGACCCTACGTCCCAAGGCTGCATCAGCGGAAGCACTAACGTCCACCTTATAAAATTTTGTAAAAGTGTGAACGGAGCGCCAGGTCGCCGCCCGGCAGAGCTGAGCCGCCGAGGCCCCTTGATGAAAGGCCCACGATGAGCCCACAGCCCTCGTGGAGTGAGCTCGAAGTTTAATCGGGCAAGGTTCGCCCTTAAGTCGGTAAGCCTCCAAAATGGCCGACCGATTCCAGCGAGCTATAGAATCCTTGGAAGCTCGCTGACCACGTCGACGACCTGCTGGAATAACAAACAGAGAGTCTGATTTCCGAAATCCTTGAGTAACATTCAAGTAGAATTTCAAAGCCCGCACCAAATCCAATGTGTGCAAGGCCCGTTCCTTCACAGTCCTTGGCCTCGGACAAAGAAAAGGCAACACAATATCCTGGTTAACATGAAATCGCGACACCACCTTAGGTAGGAAGTCGCCCCGAGTGCGAAGCACCACACGAACCGGGTGAAACTCCAAGAAGGGAGGCGAGCAAGAAAGAGCCGCCAACTCCGAAACCCTCCTCAAAGAGGTAACTGCCACTAGGAAGGCCACCTTCCAAGAAAGTAAATAAAGGCTAACCGAATCCATAGGCTCAAAAGGCTGATGTTGAAGAGCCTCCAAAACAAGATTGAGCCGCCAAGGAGATACAAGAGTTCTCCGCGGGTGGAAACTGATGGGTTATTCCACGAAAAAAAGGAACGCACGTCCCTACGCGAGGCGATAGCCCTCCGAAACAGTAAAGACAGAGCCGAAACCTGACCCCTCAGGGTGCTAATGGCCAAACCTTTGTCCAACCCGTGTTGCATAAAAGCCAACAAATTGGGAATAGAAAATTTTCTCGGGTTCTTTGAAGAACTCGAACACCACAAAAAGAAGGCTTCCCAAGTCCTGTGGTAAATCCTAGTAGTAGCTGGACCTCTAGCAGCACGCAGAGTAGCAATGACTTCGGCTGAAAAACCTCTACGGGTCAAAATTTCGGTTTCAAGAGCCACGCCGTCAAACGCAGAGACTTCAGGTCTGGATGACGGACGGGCCCTTGGGTTAACAGGTCCGGACGAAGAGGAAGTGAAAATGGCGGTGCCGCTAGAAACGACACCAGTGTCGAGAACCACGTCCTCCTTGGCCAATCTGGAGCTATCAAAATAGCTGAGATCCTCTCCAGCCTGATCCGACGGAGTACCAGAGGAGGCATAGAAATCGGCGGGAACACATAGATTAGATTGAATTGGTCCAACGGGGCCACCAGAGCATCCACCGCTACAGCCTTCGGATCCCTGTACCTGGACACGAATGTCGGTAACTTGGCATTGGCCCTGGATGCCATCAGTTCCACCTGAGGAGTTCCCCAACGGGAGCACAGCAGTGCAAAAATGTCCGGATGGAGACTCCATTCTCCGGGATCCATCCTCTCGCGACTTAGAAAGTCCGCCGTGATATTCTGAACTCCTGGGATGTGGATCGCAGAGATGGCTGGGACCCTGGACTCTGCCCATATCAGGATCCGAGATACCTCCACCATAAGCCTGGAACTCCTCGTTCCGCCTTGGTGATTGATATAAGCGACCGCCGTCGCATTGTCTGTCTGCACTCGGACAGGCAGACCGTGTAAAGGGACCGTCCAGTGTTGGAGGCAAAGGAAAATTGCCCTCAATTCGAGAATGTTGATCGGCAAGACAGACTCCTCTGGCGACCATACTCCCTGAACCCAGAGATCGTTCCAAACGCCCCCCCAGCCCGTCAGGCTGGCATCGGTGGTTATGACTGACCACTTCAGAGGAAGAAAGGACTTCCCCCGAGACAATTCTGTCGAACGGATCCACCATCCCAGAGACTCTCGTACCTTGCGGGAGATAACCACACTGCAATCCAGTGAGGTCTGCGACCGATCCCAGCGATTTAGAATGAACCCTTGGAGCGCCCTGGAATGAAACTGGGCAAACGGAAGAGCCTCCATTGAAGCCACCATCAACCCCAGAAGACGCATACATCTTCGAAGAGACATTGTCACTGAAGACCTCATCACCTGCGTATGTCGGATAAGACATGCTTGCTTGTCTGTAGGAAGAGACACCACTGCTCGTACTGTGTCGAAATGCATCCCCAGAAACAGGATTGATTGTGACGGTTCCAGAGACGACTTCTCCCAATTGACCAGCCACCCGAAGTCCTCCAAGAGCTGAAGGGATAGATTGCGAGCCGTCACCGCCTCCTCCTTCGAGGATGCCACAATCAAAAGATCGTCCAGATAGGGGAGGATCGTGACTTCCTGCCTTCGAAGTATAGCCATGAGAGGTGCCAGAATCTTTGTAAAGACTCTGGGTGCCGAGGCCAAACCGAATGGTAGAGCCACAAATTGGTAATGATCCTGACCTATGGCAAAGCGAAGATAACGCTGGTGAGCCCCTCCGATTGGAACGTGCAAATAGGCGTCGCGTATGTCGATTGACACCAAAAAATCGTTCTGTGACAATGCTGCCACTACGGAGCGAAGCGACTCCATGCGAAACCTTCGGGCGTGGACATGCCGATTCAACCTTTTGAGATCCAGGACGGGGCGAAGCTTTCCCTCCTTTTTGGGGACTACAAAGAGGTTGGAATAAAAACCTCTTCCCCTGTCTTCTGGTGGAACCGGAACCACCACACCCTTCTGCAGAAGAAACTCGACTTCCTGCAGTAAAGCGGCACATAGCCCGGGCTCTGATGGCATGCGAGACTGGCAATAACTGTTCGGGGGTCGGGAAGAAAACTCTATGAAATAGCCTGCTGACACAACCCGTGTCACCCAGGAGTCTGGGACACGGAAAACCCAAGTCAATTTGAATTGGAGCAGGCGACCCCCCACTCGAGAGCCCTCGAGCGGGACCCTGGCGTCAATCTGCCTTAGTGGGCTTTTTGTCAGATTCCCTTTTATCTTGACGGAAACTCTGTTTCCAGGGAGCGCGGGATTTCTGATTTGTCTTTTTTTCCCGAAAAAGAGGGACGACCCGACCCCCATGAGGGCTGACCGAATCGTTCCCTGGAACGAAAGGACCGTCGACCACTATTGGTACCAGGCTGCCAGACGTAGAAGCCACAGTCCTTCGCTGTGGTAAAGCTGTCTCCCTTGCCTTTGCTTTGGCAATCAGTTCCGTAAGGTCAGATCCAAATAACTGACCGCCTTTGTAAGCTAAGGCTAGCAAACCATGTTTAGAAACCGCATCACCGGTCCACTGTCTAAGCCACAGTGCCCTCCTGACTGAGACCGCCGAGGATTGAGCCCTGGACAGCAGTGACACAGTGTCCAGGTTTGCATCATGTCCATATTGTAAGGCACTTTCTAACAATTCAAACAGTCCATCCACCTCAGGTACTTGAGGTTCACATTTCCTCCGTAAACGGCCCAACCAGACCAGGGCAGCTTTATAAACACACATGGAGCCTAACATTGCTCTGAAGCCATAACCCGTGGCTTCATAAATGGACTTTGCCACTGACTCTGCTCTTCTGACTAGCGGGTCCTGCAAACTCGCCTTCCCTTTAATAGGTAGCAAAGAAGATTTGCTAAGCTGAGATAAGGAGACATCCACCTCGGGAGACTGAATCCAACAATCATTAGATTCCGTAGTACACGGATACAGTGATTCCAAAAGCGAGTCTCCTGAAACGCTTGTCTGGGCACAGAGCTCCTTCTCCACTGCCGTTGAAATCAATCATCGATGGCAAAGTCGCGACTGACTTATGGACTCCTGGACATCTGGCCGACTTACCGGGCGAGTAGTTACATCCCCTAACTGTAATGCTCCTCATTGCCTCAATTAAAGCCTCTACACGACCCGAGCAAAAAGCAGAGTGCATTTGCCCATCCTCTCTATCCGATTCGGATATCCCCTCTGAACTTAAAGGGGAACCCTCCACGTCAGAACTCTCTGAGTCGCTATACGAGCGAAAAACACCGCCTATGACGCTTCTGCTATGAGGGGTTTGGCTGACACCCAACAACCTATAAGGTTAGACAGGCTATCAATCGAACGAGTGAAGCCTCCATTTTTGCGTCACTGGGTCCTCCGACAGCTACACTCGATGTCGAGGTCTGTGTGTCAGATATGCGAGACTGATTCGTAACGGAGCTGGATGATGATCCGCACCTGTGCCTGATCTGACATGTCTTACTCAGTACAATGACAGGTTACACTGATGTAACACGAAAAAATGTGGTTTTAGGAAAAAAACCTTTTAACCAGACGCTGAAGGGTTAACTCTTAAAGAAAAAAGGTTACCCAGCCACATTAAGATTTAACGCTTGATAAGGGGTTTAAAATCACAAAACCTTCACAACCTGTATTCAAGTGACAGATGTGCGAGTTCCAGGAGCCTCAATGAGCAGCAGGCAGAGACAGAAAAACGTCTCAAAAAAAAAAAAATACCACACTTAAATTGCTAAATATTTGCGATCATTTTGTATCGCAAAGACCTCCAGCGACCAATAGCGTCGCTAAACTCAGCGTGTGTAACCTGCGCTACGGGGGAGAGAAAAAGATTCTCTAAGCTTCTGCCCGATTGGGCAGAAGCGATCACAGTTTTGCGGTGCTGTGTTCTTCACTTGTGCAGGAGAGCAGAGAGGAAGAGGAGCCGGTGCGCTGTAATGGCCGCCGCACTGAGGAGGCAGCCGGAAGAGAAGGAAGCAGGAAAGCGCGCTCAGAGAGCGCTTCTGCCGGGAGACGCGAAGCCCGCCCCCGCCTTAAAAAAAAAAAGCGCGGGACTCCCCTTCTCCGTACCGCGATCCCCGTCTGCAGGCATCCACTGCGGACAAAATACAAAAATCACCACATGAAACTGTACCAGCGGCTGCCGCAGCAGCCGGTGAATCACTCAACACACTGATAACCATGTGGAGTACTCACCCCGTTATGCGCCACAGGGACCCCAGGGGTTTCTGGCGCGTGCCCATGCTTCCCCCCAGGGCGAAGATCGCAGTGACCCCTGAGCGGGGTGTGCGTCCCCGCCAGGGAAGCCATCCTCATCCCCCCGGGCCGGCAGGTTTCTGCAGGGACCACCCTCAGGGTAATACAGATCCGCCAAGGGAGAGGTGGGAGTCCAGCAGCGCTGAGACCCCTGAGACCTCTATACCACATTTGGTGATCCAAGTCTCTTGTCCGATATAAAATAATAAAATCTTCTGAGGAGCTGCTTCCAGCAGCGACTATCTTCTCTGACCTCAAATTGTAAACTGAGTAAGCTGAGTAGGAGGAGCCCGAGCTGTGTGGTCAGCACACTCTTTTAATCTGAGGTGACTATCCCGTCTGGGCTCCGCCTACCCATCAGTAATGAAGTACTGTGTCTCCCTCCCTTCCATCTGCAGCTGAAACACTGATGGTAAAAACGGACACACAGATGACACACTGATGGAAAACACTGATGTTAAAAACGGACACACAGATGACACACTGATGGAAAACACTGATGGTAAAAACGGACACACAGATGACACACTGATGGAAAACACTGATGGTAAAAACGGACACACAGATGACACACTGATGGAAAACACTGATGACACACTGATGGTAAAAACGGACACACTGATGAAAACTGCTGATGACACACTGATGGTAAAAAATGACACACAGATGACACACTGATGGAAAACACTGATGACACACTGATGGTAAAAACGGACACACAGATGACACACTGATGGAAACTGCTGATGACACACTGATGGTAAAAAATGACACACAGATGACACACTGATGGAAAACACTGATGACACACTGATGGTAAAAAATGACACACAGATGACACACTGATGGAAAACACTGATGACACACTGATGGTAAAAAATGACACACAGATGACACACTGATGCAAAACACTGATGACACACTGATGGTAATAAAGGACACACAGATGACACACTGATGGAAAACACTGATGGTAAAAACGGACACACAGATGACACACTGATGGAAAACACTGGTGACAAACTGATTGTAAAAACAGACACACAGATGACACACTGATGGAAAACACTGATAAAACACTGATGGTAAAAACAGACACACAGATGACACACTGATGGAAAACACTGATAATAAAAATCTGATGGTAATAACGGACACACAGATGACACACTGATGGAAAACACTGATGACACACTGATGGTAAAAAACAGACACACAGATGACACACTGATGGAAAACACTGATAAAACACTGATGGTAATAACGGACACACAAATGACACACTGATGGAAAACACTGATGACACACTGATGGTAAAAAAAGGACACACTGAGGACACACTGATGGTAAAAACGGACACACGGATGACACACTGATGGAAAACACAGATGACACACTGATGGTAAAAACGAACACACTGATAGTAAAAACAGACACACAGATGACACACAGATGAAAAACACTGTTGACACACTGATGGTAAAAACAGACACACAGATGACACATTGATGGAAAACACTGATGACACACTGATGGTAAAATAGGACACACTGATGGAAAACACTGATGACACCGGTACCATTTTTCACGTATGTGTTTTATAAGGATGTCTGAAGGTAGCCTAGCGGAGATGTTTCATATATATTACACAAAAACTATATAGGTAATAACACAGGAGTCCTGGGTATAGTACACAATGGAGGCATGATCAAAGAAGGGAGATGTATAAGGGACACTGCAAGGCTGTGTGTATAGTACAATGGATATAGAGAGTCTACACAACCATTAAAATGACAGGTTTTTGACATGTAAAAAAAATCATACCAATAAGTATTATTTCAGAATTTTTTTCCTCCTGTAACGTCACCCATAGTCTATACAAATCCATTGAGGAACAAATGTAAATCATTTTGAAGGGAAAAAATTATAAAACTAAAAAATGTGGTTGCATAATTGTAAACACCCTCTCATAATTGGTGATGTGGTTGTTTTCAGAATTAGCCAATCACATTTACACTCATGGTAAATAATAGACTCATAATTTGCATTATGCAAAGGAAGTGACTAGGATAAGTGAAAATTAAAACATAACTTTTATTGTATACAAAAGGTTAAAACATTGGTTAAAAGACAGGGGAAAGGAAAAAAGAAAAAACCTCCAACTGAAAATAAATCAGAGAGCGGCACAGCAGTTGTAGTTAATGAATGAATATACCTACTGTGAGACAGTGAAGGGGTGCGTACTGGACGGCGTGTATATCTCGCCCAGGTTTCTTAGCTGGGGCGCATAAAATATAGGTTGTCAGTACGGTGTTCACTCCATTCCCATCCGGGACAGGCTTCCAGTTCAACCCTGAGTGAACACAGCTGCTTAATTAGACAGCCAGAAGTAGCTGCTTGGGGAGTACAGACAGGGCTCTCAGTCTGGATCTGACTTCAGACGCTGTTGGAGTCTCCTGCAAACCTCACGCTGGTAACTACAGATTATATGTGTTATTTTGGGCCAGGCTATTAGAGTCTGGTCCATGATAGTGAGGGTAATTATCTATGTGTAGTAAGTAGCCGGAGAGGCTCAGGATTTCTGTTTATGATTTGGTCTTGATCACTTTCTGTTTGCTGTGGATTTTAATAAAGCTGGCTGCAGCCAGTTTACACCAGAACTGCTGTCTGTGAAAGAACTGTTTGTGCCACTCCGTCTGCCAGGATGGCGATCCCAGAGCTATATCCCCTGAAAAGCTTACACTACAAAAACACCAACTTAAGTGTTCCAAAAGGGTATGTAGCTTATATCCTGATACCCCCGTTTTGATAGCAAAATACCTTAGTAAAGTTAGTATTTTTGGCTGTCAATCAGGGCGGTCCGGTCCGATGGGCGGCGGTTATTAGTTTCCCCCACCCGCCTCCATTCTTGCCGTACGTACTTTTTTTTTTCCCTGCACGTTGGCTTTCTGCGCTTGCGCTGTGAAAAAGGCCCTCGCGCGTGCGCATTGTGCTTTTCCCAACAGTGGGCAAGCACACAATCATTACTGTGCAAGCGCAAGTAATTTCTGTCACTTTACTTGACCTGGAAGTCGTCCAGTCATTGACTTCCAGGGCAAGGAAAGTCAGGAAGACTGTCGCATGCGCAGTAAGGATTTCCTACTTTTCCCACTGTTGGGCAAAGAACACTGTGCGGGGGCCCTGTTTCACCGCGCAATCGTGGAAACAGTACGCAGTCTGTGATATTCACAGACAGCGTTTCGTGAGAGAAGCGGAGGAGCGGGGGGAGAAGGAATAACCGCCGCCCATCGGACCGGACCGCCCTGATTGACAGCCAAAAATACAAACTTTACTAAGGTATTTTGCTATCAAAACGAGGGTATCAGGATATATCATACATACCGATAGCTTGCTTTTGGGACGCACTATTCAGTCATAGCTTTAGTTGATATGGCTAAAATGGGGTGACAGATTACCTTTAAGGCAAAAAGGCACAAAGGAAGGATTAGAGGACATCAAAATGAAGTATATAACAGATATTAAGATCTGTCCTTGAGATAAATTCTCTATAGTATATTTTCCTTATTAACAAACCAAGACTTATTGACAAGAAAAAAACACCATACAAAAATGCTTTTTACCTGAGGAGGACGGTGATTGTAAAGATCTGCGGTGTACTGCAATGCAGGAAAAGGGGAAGGAGCTGTGGCCGTCTCTGCGCCCGATGAGCGCACTTTCGCTATGCAGCTTCTTCTAATGGGACGCCGCTCTCTGATTTATTTTCAGTTGGAGGTTTTTTCTTTTTTCCTTTCCCCTGTCTTTGAACCAATGTTTTAACCTGTTGTATACAATAAAAGTTATGTTTTAATTTTCACTTATCCTAGTCACTTCCTTTGCATAATGCAAATTATGAGTCTATCATTCACTTTGAAGTGCCAAATAGCCTAGTATAAACAGGATTATGGGATTAATAATTACTCATGGTAAATAGTAGTCAGTACACATCAGCCATCAATTACAGTTATTCAGATTAACCTCTTATAAAGTTTAGCTGTTCTAGTACGATTTTCCTGCCATTTTCTTAGTTACATTTTACAGCAAAATGCATAGTCTGTTATTTTACAACAGAGCGAAGGGATTTTACTGCTTAAAATTATCAGTCAGAAAAAGAGGACAAACAAATTTCTAAGGCATTAAGTATAAAACTGTGAAGACGGTCACCAAGAAGTGGTTAAAATTTGGCACAACAATAACATTACCTAGAATTGCATGTCCATCAAAAATGAATGAAAAGAGGAAAAGAAAATTGGTCTGGGAGGCTGCCATGAGGCCCACAACAACATTAACCCCTTCATGACCCAGCCTATTTTGACCTTAAAGACCTTGCCATTTTTTGCAATTCTGACCAGTGTCCCTTTATGAGGTAAAAACTCAGGAATGCTTCAAAAGATCCTAGCGATTCTGAGATTGCTTTTACATGACATATTGGGCTTCATGTTAGTGGTAAATTTAGGTCGATAACTTTTGCGTTTATTTGTGAAAAAAATGGAAATTGAATTTTTATTCTGTTAAACCAGAGAGTTATGTGACACAAAATAGTTATTAAATAACATTTCCCACATGTCTATTTTACATCAGCACAATTTTGGAAACAAATTATTTTTTTTGTTAGGAAGTTACAGTATAAGGGTTAAAAGTTGACCAGCGATTTCTCATTTTTACAACAAAATTTACAAAACCATTATTTTTAGGGACCACCTCATATTTGAAGTCACTTTGAGGGGTCTATATGGCAGAAAATACCCAAAAGTGACACCATTATAAAAACTGCACCTCTCAAGCTACTCAAAACTACATTCAAGAAGATTATTAACCCTTCAGGTGCTTCACAGGAACTAAAGCAACGTGGGCAACAGGATAAAATGGATCCTAAAATTTGTTGGGCAATTTCTCCAGAGCACACCGATACCTCATATGTGGTCATAAACCACTGTTTGGGCGCATGGCAAGGAGCGCCATTTGACTTTTTGAATGGAAAATTAGCTCCAATCGTTAGCTGACACCATGACGCGTTTGGAGAGCCCCTGATGTGCCTAAGCAGTGAAAAATCTCCACAAGTGACACCATTTTGGAAACTAGACCCCTTAAGGAACTTATCTAGATGTGTTGTGAGCACTCTAAGCCCCCAAGTGCTTCACAGAAGTTTATAACGCAGAGCAGTAAAAATAAAAAAATAAATCATTTTTTTTTCAAAAATGATTTTTTAGCCCGCTATTTTTTATTTTCACAAGGGTAAATTGGACCACAAAAGTTGTTGTGCAATTTGTCCTGAGTAAGCCGTTACCCCATAGGTGGGGGGGAACCACTGTTTTGGCGCATGGGAAAGCTCAAAAGGTAAGGAGCGCCATTTTGGAATGCAGACTTGATGGAATGTTCTGCGGGCGTCATGTTGCATTTGGAGAGCCCCTGATATGTCTAAACAGTAGAAACCCCCCACAAGTGACCCCATTTTGGAAACTAGACCCCCCAAGGAGCTTATCTAGATGTGTAGTGAGCACTTTGAACCCCCAAGTGCTTCACAGAAGTTTATAAACTTTTTTTTCCTCAAAAATTATTTTTTTAGCAGGCTATATTTTATTTTCCCAAGGGTAACAGGATAAATTGGACCTCAAAAGTTGTTGTCCAGTTTGTCCTGAGCACGCTGGTACCCCATATGTGGGGGGGAACCACTGTTTTGGCGCACGGCAGGGCTCAGAGGGGAAGGAGCGCCATTTGACTTTTTGAATGGAAAATTAGCTCCAATCATTAGCGGACACCATGTCGTGTTTGGAGAGCCCCTGTGTGCCTAAATTTTGGAGCTCCCAGACAAATGACCCCATTTTGGAAACTAGACCTCCTAAGGAACTTATCTAGATGCATAGTGCGCACTTTGAACCCCCAGGTGCTTACAAGAAGTTTATAACACAGAGCCGTGAAAATAAAAAAATCATTTTTTTTCCTCAAAAAATTATTTTTTAGCCCATTTTTTATTTTCACAATGGTTACAGGAGAAATTGGACCCCAAAAGTTGTTGTACAGTTTGCCCTGAGTACGCTGGTACCCCATATGTGGGGGGGAACCACTGTTCGGGCCTCGGAAGGGAACTAGTGACGTTTTGAAATGCCGACTTTAATGGAATGGTCTGCGGGCGTCATGTTACGTTTGCAGAGGCCCTGATGTGCCTAAACAGTAAAAACTCACCACAAGTGACCCCATTTTGGAAACTAGACCCCCCAAGGAACTTATCTAGATGTGTGGTGAGCACTTTGAACCCCCAAGGGCTTCACAGAAGTTTATAATGCCTGGGCATGAAAATAAAAAAATTATATTTTTTCCACAAACATGATCTTTTAGTCCCCAATTTTTTTATTTTCCCAAGGGTAACAGGAGAAATTGGACCCCAAAAGTTGTTGTCCCCAAAAGTATGTAGGAGAAAACTACTGTATGGGCACACGTCGGGGCTCGGAAAGGAAGTAGTGACGTTTTGAAATGCCGACTTGATGGAATGGTCTGCGGGCGTCATGTTACGTTAGCAGAGCCCCTGATGTGCCTAAACTGTGGAAACCCCCCCAAGTGACCCCATTTTGGAAACTAGACCCCCCAAGGAACTTATCTAGATGTGTGGTGAGCACTTTGAACCCCCAAGGGCTTCACAGAAGTTTATAATGCCTGGGCATGAAAATAAAAAATATATATTTTTTCCACAAACATGTTCTTTTAGTCCCCAATTTTTTTATTTTCCCAATGGTTACAGGAGAAATTTAACCCCAAAAGTTGTTGTACAGTTTGTCCTGAGCACGCTGGTACCCCATATGTGGGGGGGAAACCACTGTTCGGGCACAAGTCGGGGCTCGGAAGGGAACTAGTGACGTTTTGAAATGCCGACTTTGATGGAATGGTCTGCGGGCGTCATGTTACGTTTGCAGAGCCCCTGATGTGCCTAAACTGTGGAAAAACCCCAAGTGACCCCATTTTGGAAACTAGACCACCCAAGGAACTTATCTTCACAGAAGTTTATAACCCAGAGTCATGAAAATAAAAAAATCATTTTGTTTCCTCAAAAAATGATTTTTTAGCCCACAATTTTTTATTTTCACAAGGATAACAGGAAAAATTGGACCCCAAAAGTTGTTGTCCTGTTTGTCCTGAGTACGCTGGTACACCATATGTGGGGGAGAACCACTGTTTGGGCACACATCGGGGCTCGGAAGGGAAGTAGTGACGTTTTGTAATGCCGACTTGATGGAATGGTCTGCGGGCGTCATGTTACGTTTGCAGAGCCCATGATGTGCCTAAACAGTAGAAACCCCCCCAAGTGACCCCATTTTGGAAACTAGATCCCCCAAGGAACTCCTCTAGATGTGTGGTGAGCACTTTGAATCTCCAAGTTCTTCACAGAAGTTTATAACGCAGAGCCGTGAAAATAAAAAATCATTTTTTTTCCACAAACAAGATTTTTTTTAGTCCCAATTTTTTTATTTTCCCAAAGGTAACAGGAGAAATTAGACCCCCAAAATTTTTGTGCAATTTTTCCTGAGTATGCTGATATGTGGGGGTAAACCACTGTTTGGGCACACGTCGGGGCTCGTAATGGAGGGAGCACTGTTTGACTTTTTGAACGCAAAATTGACTGGAATAAATGGTGGCGCCATGTCGCGTTTGGAGACCCCCTGATGTGCCTAATTAGTGGAAACCCCTCAATTCTAACTCCAACCTAACTTCAACACACCCTAACCCAACCTACAACCCTAACCAACACCCCTAACCCTAATCGCAACCCTAATCATAACCCTAACCACAAGCCTAACCCTAATACCAACCCTAACCCCAACACACCTCTAACCCTAATCCCAACTCTAACCCTAACCACAAGCCTAACCCTAATCCCCAACTCTAATTCCAACCGTAACCCTAATTCCAACTCTAATTCTAACCCTAACCCTAATCCCAACCCTAACCCTAATTCCAACCGTAACCTTAATTCCAACCCTAACCCTAATTCTAACCCTAATTCCAACCACCCTAATTCCAACCCTAATTCCAACCTAATCCACCTAATTCCAACCCTTAATTCCAACCCTAATTCCAACCCTAATTCCAACCCTAATTCCAACCCTAATTCAACCCAATTCCAACCCTAAATTCCAACCCTAGTTCTAACCCTAACCCTAAAGCTAACCCTAATGGAAAAATAAAAAATATTTTCTTTATTTTATTACTTGTCCCTACCTATGGGGGTGATAAAAGGGGGGTTTATTTACTTTTTTTATGTTGATCACTGTGAGAGTTTATCACAGTGATCAAAATAAATGAATGAAATCTGCAGTCCGGCGGGTGCACTGCAGGCGCACTGCGCATGCACCCGCCATTTTCCAGCGTTCATGAAGCATCCCGGAGGGACACTGGGACGGCCACAGGGACTTCCCAGACACCGGGGGAGGTGTGCGGGGGGGTCGGAAGGAGAGGGAGAGCGGAGGGGAGGGAAGCAGATTGTGACGGCGTCGACCGATCGCCGCCATCATTCGGTGTGGTGGGGTTCGGATCTCGGTCTCCAGCCATGGCAGATGCTATTGCAGCATCGGCCATGGCTGGATTGTAATATTTCACCAAATTTCATTGGTGAAATATTACAAATCGCTCTGATTGGCTATTTCACTTTTAACCCCTTCACCCCCAAGGGTGGTTTGCACATTAATGACCGGGCCAATTTTTACAATTCTGACCAGTGTCTCTTTATGAGGTTATAACTCTGGAACGCTTCAACGGATCTTCGCGATTCTGAGATTGTTTTCTCGTGACATATTGTACTTCACGTTAGAAGTATAATTTCTTCGATATAACTTGCTTTTATTTTTGAAAAAAACGCAAATATGGCGAAAATTTTGAAAATTTTGCAATTTTCAAACTTTGAATTTTTTTTCCCTTAAAACAGAGAAATATGTCACACAAAATAGTTAAGAAATAACATTTCCCACATGTCTACTTTACATCAGCACAATTTTGGAACCAAATTTTTTTTTGTTCGGAAATTATAAGGGTTAAAAGTTGACCAGTGATTTCTAATTTTTACAACAAAATTTACAAAGCCATTTTTTTTAGGGACCACCTCACATTTGAAGTCACTTTGACGGGTCTATATAGCAGAAAATACCCAAAAGTGACACCATTCTAAAAACAGCACCCCTCAAGGTACTCAAAACCACATTCAAGAAGTTTATTAACCCTTCAGGTGCTTCACAGGAGCTGAAGCAACGTGGAAGGAAAAAACCGGATTACTTACCGGTAATGCTCTTTTATAGAGCCCACGACAGCACCCACTGAGAGAGGGGATCCGCCCCTAGGAACAGGAAACCTACAGAGAGATAAAAGGGGCGGCCCCCCTCGCTCCTCAGTTGGTTTACAGAGAATGAGAGGAACCGCCACACAAGTTTCAGTTAATTTGCACCATAACATGTTTAACATATATATACATATTTACACTGCTAGACTATATATAGCCAATATAATCAATCCTTCACCAAACAGGATGCACCGTGTATACCACAACTAGGGGAGGGAAGTGAGTGGGTGCTGTCGTGGGCTCTATAAAAGAGCATTACCGGTAAGTAATCCGGTTTTTTCTCTTCGCCACGACAGCACCCACTGAGAGATTTTCAGAGACAATTATCTGGGAGGGATCACCGTGTCAAGGATTGATCTACCAAACACTAGATCTGATGAGGAGGATAGATCTAATCTATAGTGTTCATAGAAGGTAGAAGGTGAAGCCCAGGTTGCGGCCTTACATATAAGGTCTATCGGGACATCTGCTCTTTCTGCCCAAGAAGACGATATGGCCCGTGCGGAATGTGCCTTCACGCCCTGTGGTGGAATTTTCTTTTTTGCCACATACGCCAATGCTATTGCGTCTCTAATCCATCGAGATAGCGTGCTTTTCGTTTACTCCTGAACCTTTGCGGCTGCCCTGGAAAGAAACAAAGAGAGCCCTGCTCTTCCTCCAGGGGCTAGTCCTATCTAGATATGCTAAGATTGATCTTTTAACATCTAAGGTGTGGAATTTCTCTTCCTGTGGTGATGAGGGGTTGTCATAAAAGGAAGGAAGATAAATTTCTTGAGATCTATGAAATTTAGTTGATACTTTAGGAAGATAAGACGGGTCAGTTTTTAATACTATCCTGTCAGAATATATAGATAAGAAAGGAGGATCTATTGATAAGGCGTGGAGATCACTCACTCTTCTTGCTGAGGTCAAGGCTACTAGTAAAACGGTTTTTAATGAGGCATATTTTATTGGAACTGACTGAAGGGGTTCAAATGGACTTTCTGTTAAGGCGTCTAGGACTAAGTTTAAGTCCCAAGATGGCATTTGAGGTATATGGACTGGTTCTGCTCGATGGCATGCTGAGATAAACCGAGCTACCCATTTATTGCCTGCTATGTCATGACTATATAGGGCACCCAGGGCCGAGACCTGGACCTTAAGAGTATTTACCGATAGGCCTAATTCATGCCCTTTTTGTAAAAATTCTAGAATAGCTGGGATAGGTACTTCACTAGATAGACGTACTGAATGAAAAGTCAGAAATTTCCTCCAGACTCTGGCATATATATTAGTAGTGGACTCCTTCCTGCTATGTAGGAGCGTATTAATCAGTCCGTTCGAAAAACCTCTTAGTTTTAATAACTGCCTTTCAAATTCCAGGCCGTGAGGCGCAATCCTTTAACCTGAGGGTGATAGAAGGGCCCCTGTGAGAGAAGGTCCCGGTCCCAAGGGAGGATCCATGGATCTGAAATCGACATGGCTCTCAGCCACGAGAACCATGGCCTTTTGGGCCAGAACGGGGCTATTAGGATTACTCTCGCTCTTTCCTCTCTTATTTTCCGGATGACAATCGGTAACAGAATCATTGGAGGAAAGGCATAGGCCAAGTGGAATGTCCACGGGATCTGCAAGGCGTCGAGAATGTCCGGATTGTCCTGCTTGAATAAGGAGGCGAACCTTTTTACCTGCCTGTTGTTTCGTGTGGCAAACAGGTCTATATCTGGTGTGCCCCATTTGAACGTTATCCTTTTGAAGATGCAATGATTGAGTATCCATTCCCCTTGATGTAGGGTATGACGGCTGAGAAAATCTGCCTTGACATTGTCTATTCCTCTGACGTGCAGGGCCGACAGGGATAGGAGATGACTTTCTGCCAATGTTAAAATTTTTTCTGCAATAAACATGAGTGGTATTGATCGTGTACCTCCTTGGTGGTTTAGGTACGCTACTGAGGTGCTGTTGTCCGACAAGATCCTTGTATGAGTCCCTTGCAGCTGCGGAAGGAAATTACATATGGCATGATTTATAGCTTTTAGCTCTCTCATGTTTGATGAATCCTCTGACTCTGACCTAGACCACTGTCCCTGCGCCACATTATCCTCCCAATGAGCCCCCCACCCCAAAGGGCTGGCATCTGTGGTTACTATATTTGAGGGAACCACTATCCACGGAACACCTCCCGACAGATTATCTGAATCTAGCCACCAGGTTAGGGAACTGATTACCTCCGGGGTCAGGGATATTTTATTTTCTAACTGTCCCTGTAATCTCTCTTCTTGCTGCAGAATTAATCTTTGCAGTTTCCTGGTATGAAATTGGGCCCACCGAACTGCCGGAATACATGAGGACAAAGAGCCCAGCAAAGACATGCCTTCTCTTAGAGATAGTATAGGATCCTGTATTACCGTTTGTACCTTATTAATTACAGTTAATTTCTTTGCCTCCGGTAGCCGACATTTCTGACTTACTGAGTCTAGATGAAGGCCTAGGAACGTCTGACAGGTTACCGGCCGTAGCCTTGATTTTTCCCAGTTGATCAGCCAACCTAAGTTCTGTAGGGATGAAATTACGTCAGACAGCCTGTGCTCACATTGTTGGAATGAATTGCCTACTATTAGCAGATCATCCAGGTACAGAATTATTAGTGTGTCTCTTACTCGTAAATACGACATCACCTCCAGCATCAGTTTTGTGAAGACGCGTGGTGCCATAGATAGCCCGAATGGCATTGCCGCAAACTGTAGATGACAGATTTTGGCCTTCTAATGTGACCGCCACTCGGAGAAAGCGTTGATGCGAGACATGTATTGGTAGATGATAATATGCATCTTTGAGATCCACGACCACCATGTAGCATCTGGGAAATAAGAGTTTTATCGCTGATCTTATAGACTCCATTTTGAAGGTTCGGGTTTTCAAAAAGGTATTCAGTTTTTTTAGATTAACTATGGTTCTAAATGAACCGTCTGGTTTAGTTACCAGAAATAAAGGAGAGTAAAAGCCTTTCTCTCTTTGATTTACCGGAACCTCTACTAACACTTTCTTGGATAGTAGGCCTTTAATTTCTAATTCTAACGCCTCTTGTTGAGCCTGGGATTTTAGAGAAGTCAATAGAAGGAGTCCGGAGGATTCCGGACAAATTCTAATATTAGTCCTGATTTTATGATGTTAATGGCCCAGGGGTTAGATGTAATTTGCTCCCACTGATAACCGAAGTGTAATAGTCTGCCACCCACCGGCAAGTTGGTACTAGCGGAACTTATCTCCCGATCTGAAGGGACGTTTACCGAATAGGTTTCCCTTTTGTTTGAAATCCCTGTTATTCCAAGAATTCTGGGACTTATAATCCTTCCTTCTGTTAAACGATGGTCTCCTGAATGCCCTCCTGTAGGATGGAACGTATGGATTAGGGAAGCCTTTTTTCCTTTCTCCTGCTTTGGTTAAGATATCATCCAAAACTGCACCAAACAGGTACTCACCCTGACAGGGTATAGCGCAGAGTTTTGATTAAGCTTGCGTATCCCCCTTCCATCCTTTCAACCATAACGCCCTTCGGGCTGCATTGGTTAGTCCTGCTGTTCTTGCCGCTAGGCGGAGAGAATCTACTGAGGTGTCTGAAAGAAATGCTGCTGCACCTCTAATTAAAGGAATGGAAGACCGTAGCTTGTCTCTGGAGAGGCCCTTCTTTATATTTTCCTCCAGCTGATCTAACCATACTAACATGGCTCTGCCTGTACAAGTGGCCGATATTGCGGGTTTAAATGCCCCTATACACGACTCCCAGGACCTTTTTAGGAGTGCATCTGCTTTACGGTCTAGGGGATCTGACAAAATTCCAGCATCCTCTACTGGTAATGATGACTTGCGGGAGGTTGACGCTACAGCAGCATCCACTTTGGGTGCTTTCTCCCAGGAGGCCAGGTCCTTATCATCAAAGGGGTATCGTCGTTTTGACGCGGCTGGCATATAACCTTTCTGCCCTTGTTTTTCCCACTCTTTCTTTACTAATTCCTTAATAGCCGGATCTATTGGGAACACTCGCCGTTTGCGTTGGGAGATACCCGCGAACATGATCTCCTGAGGAGTTTTAGGGTCTTTTGTATCCGATAATCCCATAGTGTTCCGAACTGACTTAATCAGATTATTAATACTATCCGTCGGAAAACAGGTGTGCTCCTCCTCCTCTGATGAACCTGATTCACGTGAAGCGTCTGAATTGAGCTCCCCGCTGTCCGTGGAGGATCCCACCTTAGGTGGGGTTATCTCACTAAGGGATTTCCTTCCCGAAATACTACTGGCTCCCCTAGGGCCTGTAACTCCTCTCTGATCATCAGGCGGATATCTTCTGCTCTCACAGAACTTTCCTCCTGCAGCGTATGGCTAATACAATCCTGACACAATCTTTTGGGATAAGTGTCCGGAAGAGGTTGGGAGCATAAGGCACATTCTTATGTTTGGTCTTTTCCGTCTTTTTGGCCTAGGAAACACAAACCAGGGGGGAGGGGAAAGGGCCATCAGCTTGACAGGTGTGATATATAACACTCACCCAGTGAAGCTTTTTATCAAGATGGTACCGGTCTTAAGGATGGAGGGTCCGGCTGCGGTATGGAGCGACTTGATTTCCCTCCAGATCTGTTTGTGGAACCACTCTGCTTAGAGTGTCCACTTCCACTTTTTCTGCCGCTGCTGCTGCCGCTGTGATGTGGCACCACCAGTTCCTCAGGTGGGCGCAACGCAGGATCGCTTGGGGACGACATTGCTGCGCACCGCTATGCATATGATCGGTGCTTTTATGCAGCTTCCCCATTTTTTTTTTTTTTTTTTTTTTCATTTCAGCGCTGACCCGGAAGTGCTAGGTTCACTTCCGGGTTCTCTGCCTTCCTGCACCTGCGCAGCCGCCTCCTCTAGCAGCGCTCCATGATTTTTTTATCAAGCAATTTGCCGGGACCTCTCCTGACCATGCGCTCGCGTTCCTGACCGCTGCGGTCCCGTCCCTACCCAGAAAGAGCGGCGATGGGACCTTTCCTCTTGATCTGCCGAGGCTCCCAGCGTTATCAGGTAGGGCAGCCTCGGCTCAGTATGTGACACCTGTATTATATGCGAGCCAGAGCAATCTTGCTCCTGGCCTCGCACCTGGGAATATTCTCCTGTGACGGTGGGCTGCGACCCCTGCCGCTGCCGTCCTCAGACCCGTTACCTCCAGGCATGTGCGGTGTCTTTCTTGTCCCAGCTGAGGAGGGATAAACCCCCGACGCTGCTTCTGGTGCTGGAGCCCCTGCCGCTCCAAAAGAAACCGCACAGGCGGCTATCCAGCCCAGGAATCCTCTTCTCACGTAGATTCCTCTCCTAGGAACAGGAAACAACTGAGGAGCGAGGGGGGCCGCCCCTTTTATCTCTCTGTAGGTTTCCTGTTCCTAGGGGCGGATCCCCTCTCTCAGTGGGTGCTGTCGTGGTGAAGAGAAAAAATTAATATTTAACTTTTTAGCCACAAAAATGATCTTTTACAAACTTTTTTTTTATTTTGACAAGGGTAAAAGGAGAAAATGGGCAGATAAAGTTGTTGTGCAATTTCTCCTGAGTACGCCAATACCCTATATGTGGGGGAAAACCACTGTTTGGGCGCACGGCAGAGCTCGTAAGGGAAGGAGCGCCGTTTGACTTTTTCAAACTAAAATTGGCTGGAGTTGAGATTGGACGCCATGTCGTGTTTGGAGAGCCACTGATGTGCCTAAACAGTGGAAACCCCCCACAAGTGACACCATTTTGGAAACTAGACCCCCTAAGGAACTTATCTAGATCTGTTGTGAGCACTTTGAGCCCCAAAGTGTTTCACAAAAGTTTATAATGCCTGGGTGTGAAAAAAAAAAAAAAACAATTTTCCACAAAAATGATTTTTTAGTCCCAAATTTTTGATTTTTCCCAAGGAAATTGGACCCCAAAAGTTGTTGTCCAATTTGTCCTGAGTACGCTGATACCCCATATGTGGGGGGGGGAACTGTTTGGGCGCACGGCAGGGCTTGGAAAGGAAGCAGTAACGTTTTGGAATGCAAACATTGATGGGGGTCATGTTCCGTTTGTAGTGCCCCAGATGAGCCTAAACAGTGGAAACCCCCCACAAGTGACCCCATTTTGGAAGCTAGACCCCCTAAGGAACTTATCTAGATCTTTGGTGAGCACTTTGAACCCCCAAGTGCTTCACACAAGTTTATAATGCCCGGGCATGAAAATAAAAAATCCTATTTTTTTCCCACAAAAATTATTCTTAGTCACTAATTTTTTATTTTCCCATAGGTAACAGGAGAAATTGGACCTCAAAAGTTGTTGTCCAATTTGTCCTGAGTACGTTGATACCCCATATGTGGGGGGGAACCACTGTTTGGGCGCATTGCAGAGCTCGGAATGGAAGTAGCACCATTTGACTGTTTCCAACCAAAATTGGCTGGAATTGAGATTGGACGCCATGTTGCATTTGGAGAGTCCCTGATGTGCCTAAACAGTGGAAACCCCCCACAAGTGACCCCATTTTGGAAACTAGACCCCCTAAGGAACTTATCTAGATCTTTGGTGAGCAATTTGAACCCCCAAGTGCTTCACACAAGTTTATAACGTAGAGCCGTAAAATTAAAAAATCATATTTTTTTCCACAAAATTGATCTTTTCACCCCAATTTTTATTTTCCCAAGGGTAACAAGACTCCAAAAGTTATTGTGCAATTTGTCCTGAGTGCGCTGATACCCCATATGTGGGGGTAAACCACTGTTTGGGTGCATGGCAGAGTTTGGAAGGGAAGGAGCGCCGTCTGACTTTTTCAACGCAGAATTGGCTGGATGCCATGTCATGTTTGGAGAGCTCCTGATCTGCCTAAACAGTGGAAACCCCCCACAAATGACACCATTTTGGAAACTAGACCCCTCAAGGAACTTATCTAGATGTGTGGTGAGCACTTTGAACCCCTAAGTGCTTCACAGAAGTTTATAACGTACAGCCGTAAAATAAAAAATCCTTTTTTTTTTTACAAAAATGATTTTTTTCGCCCCCAATATTTTATTTTCACAAGGGTAACAGGAGAAATTGGACCCCAAAAGTTGTTGTCCAATTTGTCCTGAGTACGCTAATACCCAATATGTGGGAGTAAACTACTGTATGGGTGCACGTCGGGGCTCGGAAGGGAAGTAGTGACTTTTTGGATTGCAGACTTTGATGGAATGGTCTGGGGGCGTCATGTCGCATTTGGAAAGCCCCTGATGTGCCTAAACAGTGGAAACCCCCCACAAGTGACCCCATTTTGGAAAATAGACCCCACAAGGAACTTATCTAGATGTGTGGTGAGCACTTTGAACCCGAAGTGCTTCCCAGAAGTTTATAACGTACAGCCGTAAAAATAAAAAATCCTTTTTTTTTTTTTACAAAAATGATTTTTTTCGCCCCCAATATTTTATTTTCACAAGGGTAACAGGAGAAATTGGACCCCAAAAGTTGTTGTCCCATTTGTCCTGAGTACGCTGATACCCAACATGTGTGAGAAAACGACTGTATGGGTGCACGTCTGGGCTCGGAAGGGAAGTAGTGACGTTTTGGATTGCAGACTTTGATGGAATGGTCTGGGGGCGTCATGTCGCATTTGGAGAGCCCCTGATGCGCCTAAACAGTGGAAACCCCCCACAAGTGACCCCATTTTGGAAAATAGACCCCACAAGGAACTTATCTAGAAGTATGTTGAGCACTTTGAACCCCTAAGTGCTTCACAGAAGTTTATAACGTACAGCTGTAAAAATAAAAAAATCCTTTTTTTTTTTTAACAAAAATGATTTTTTCGCCCCCAATATTTTATTTTCACAAGGGTAACAGGAGAAATTGGACCCCAAAAGTTGTTGTCCAATTTGTCCTGAGTACGCTGATACCCAACATGTGTGAGAAAACGACTGTATGGGTGCACGTCTGGGCTCGGAAGGGAAGTAGTGACGTTTTGGATTGCAGACTTTGATGGAATGGTCTGGGGGCGTCATGTCGCATTTGGAGAGCCCCTGATGCGCCTAAACAGTGGAAACCCCCCACAAGTGACCCCATTTTGGAAAATAGACCCCTGTCATGTGTGCATTGCCACGAAGATCGTCGCGGTTGCACATTTTGACTTCTCACAGCTGAGCTGCTGTTTCTTTGTGTTTGGCAGCTAGGGAGTTAATTCTGTCTGTGCTCGGTGCTGGGACTGGGTGCAGTTTCTCCCGGCTGCAATTGATTATTTGTTGATTGGTTTCCTTTAAATTTCTGGTTGTCTGCTTGGGGAGTTGCCAGTGAAACCTTCATGCAGACCACAGATAGGAATGAATCTGTATAGACTTTAGTTGTGAGCTCCTTAGTTGTTCTAAGCTCAACTTGGTTAGAGTTTATTTCCCAGACCATTTATGTTCCTTTGGTGTTTGAGTGTGTATGCAAGCGAGTGTTATCCTGTCTGTCTTATATGTCTAATCTGTGTATTTAGCTGAGATCAGCCCATATCCCTTTGGTGGTAGTCAGGATCCTTCTTAGGACTGATTACAGGGTTCAGGGTCTGATAGGAGACAGGGTTAGGTTGGAGACTTGGACCTCTGAACCATTATCAGTACCTCCAAGGTGAGGGATTAGTTAGGACCCCAGTTTAGGGTCAGGTTAGATCCCGGTCCACCTCTTTCCTGTTTCAGCTCATCAAGTCCTCAAGATTAACCCTGAGTTCAGCAGATATCGTGTCAGGTAAATCTATTCTATACTTACATGCTGATGTTGCTATACTAGTTGTTGTATAGAGTGTTGTTCCTGTATTAATAGTTTACTGACATTGTATACATATCATTAGACAGCGTGACATTTTCACTGGCCATAAAAATTATCTCCAGTTACCATGGATCCAGTAGCCCAGCTGGCTCTGCAGTTGCAGGGATTATCCATGGAGCTGACGGACATTAAGTCCAAAGTTTTGTCTCCCCTGGAGCAAACCAGAGTTGAACCTAAAGTAGCTCTCCCGGACAGGTTCACTGGTGGGCGAGACAAATTTTTCACCTTCCGGGAGGCATGTAAATTGTATTTTCGGCTTCGGTCTCGATCATCAGGGAGTGAGGAGCAGAGAGTGGGAATTGTTATCTCACTTCTGCAAGGGGACCCTCAATCCTGGGCATTTTCCCTTCCTCCGGGATCCCCGGCTCCACTGTCTGTAGATCAATTTTTTACTGCCCTGGGATTGGTATATGATGACCCAGATCGGGTCTCTCTTGCTGAGACAAAATTACGTAAGATACAGCAGGGAGATGGTCCGGCAGAGGAATTTGCTTCTGAGTTTCGTAGATGGGCCACAGATACTCAGTGGAATGACCCAGCTCTTAGGAGCCAGTTTTGTCATGGGCTTTCTGATAAATTAAAAGACGTTTTGGCTCAGTATGAGTCTCCTCCTTCTCTGGAGGCTGCTATGGCCTTAGCTATCCGTACTGATAGACGGCTTCGGGAGGGGGTGAGGTAACCCCACTCCCTGTTGTTTCTCCACCTACCACTAAAGTCCCTTATGTTGAGGTTCCCCTTGTCTGTTCGGATGAGCCTATGCAGTTGGGAGGGACATCATTTCGTAGGAGGGGATTGGCGGTACGCCGCAGGACTAGAAGATGTTTTTTCTGCGGGAAAGAGGGACATTTTGTTGGAGAATGTCCATCCCGTGCCTTGTTGAGCCAAAAGTTGCCGGAAAAACTGTTAATCCCAGGTTGTGTGGTGGACGACAACCTGGGAGTATGTATTTCATCCGCCAGTTCTTCTCAGTTCCTTGTACCAGTGGAGGTGGTAGTTGGTACGAGAGTGGAGAGATTGTCTGTTCTTCTTGATAGTGGTTCCGGGGCTAATCTGGTTGACGCTCAGTTTGCTCAGGCTCAAGGTATGCATCTGAGTGTATTGGTCAAACCGATCCCTATATTCTCCATTGACGCCAGGCCTCTCGGCCAAGGTAGCTTTGTTCATGAGGTTCATAACATTGACCTTCGGGTAGGGGCAATACATAGGGAACAATTATCTTGTTATGTGTTGGAGGGTCTACCTACTCCCATTGTGTTGGGACTTCCTTGGTTGGTTAAACATAACCCTGTGATTAATTGGCAGTCCAGAGAAATAAGCCAATGGGGTGAGTTTTGCAAAAGCAACTGCATGAACACAGTCATCAGTGCGGTCGTGCCTAGTACATTGCCTCCTTTTTTGGAGGATTTTGGGGATGTTTTCTCTGAGGAGGGGTGTCAGGAGTTGCCTCCTCATCGCGTGTATGACTGCTCTATTAATCTCCTTCCTGATGCTAAGTTGCCTAAAGCTAGGTTGTATAATCTTTCTGGTCCTGAGAGGCAGGCTATGAAAGATTATATTTCTGAAAGTCTGGCCAAAGGGCATATTAGACCTTCATCTTCCCCAGTAGCCGCGGGGTTCTTCTTTGTTAAGAAGAAAGATGGAGGCCTACGCCCTTGCTTGGATTTCCGCGAACTTAATCGGATTACTGTTCGAGATCCGTATCCACTCCCTCTTATTCCTGATCTCTTCAATCAAATTGTTGGCGCCAAATGGTTTTCTAAATTGGATCTCAGGGGGGCGTATAATCTGATTAGGATAAAAGAGGGGGATGAGTGGAAAACGGCGTTTAACACGCCGGAGGGACATTATGAGAACCTAGTCATGCCTTTTGGTCTGACTACTGCACCAGCAGTATTCCAACATTTTGTTAATGACATTTTTCGTCACCTTGTGGGGCTGTTTGTGGTTGTATATTTGGACGACATTTTAATTTACTCGCCAGATCTTGTGTCTCATCAGGAGCATGTGAGACAGGTGTTGCAGATCTTGCGAGACAATAAACTATACGCCAAACTGGAGAAGTGTGTATTTGCCGTACAGGAACTTCAGTTTTTGGGTTTTTTGGTGTCAGCCTCCGGTTTCCGTATGGACCCTGAAAAGGTGAGAGCAGTGCTTGAATGGGATCAGCCAGGGGATCTTAAGGCTCTGCAGCGTTTTTTGGGGTTTGCTAACTACTACCGGAAATTTATTTGTAATTTCTCATCTGTCGTCAAACCTCTCACTGACATGACAAGAAAAGGGACGGATTTTTCTAAATGGTCGGACAAAGCGTGCCAAGCCTTTTCCTCTTTGAAGAAATGTTTTGCTTCGGCACCCGTTCTCATCCAACCAGATGCATCTCAGCCGTTCATTGTGGAGGTGGATGCGTCTGACGTAGGGGTGGGTGCTATATTGTCCCAGGGTCCGTCCCCTGGTAAATGGCATCCGTGCGCTTTCTTTTCTAAGAAATTGTCGTCCGCCGAAAGGAATTATGATATCGGCAATAGGGAACTTTTGGCCATTAAGTTAGCTTTTGAAGAATGGCGGCACTTTTTGGAGGGGGCAGTCCACCCGGTTACCGTTATTACTGATCACAAGAACCTGTTGTATTTGGAATCCGCTAAGCGTCTGAATTCCAGACAAGCTCGATGGTCGTTGTTTTTTACCAGGTTTAATTTTGTCGTCACTTATCGCCCGGGGTCTAAGAATGTAAAGGCTGATGCCTTGTCTCGCAGTTTCCCAGGGGCCGGGAAAACGGATGACCCGAGTCCTATCCTTCAGGAGGGGGTGGTAGTGTCGGCTGTATTTTCTGAGCTTGAGGAGGAGGTGTTAGAGGCTCAGGGGGACGCCCCTGCAGGACCTCCAGGGAGACTGTCCCAAATCTGTTGAGACAAAAGGTTATTGAGGCACATCATAATTCTGCTCTAGCAGGACATCCAGGGAGTAAGGCTACTTTAGATCTCCTTTCTCGCCGGTTTTGGTGGCCTAATGCTAATAAAGATGTTATAACTTTTGTCGCGTCATGTGGGGTGTGTGCTCGCTCTAAAACCCCTCATACCCGTCCGTCTGGGACCCTTTTACCCTTGAAACTTCCGGAGCGTCCATGGACTCATTTATCTATGGACTTCATTACGGACCTTCCTCCGTCGTCAGGGAATACTGTCATACTGGTGGTTGTTGACAGGTTCAGTAAGATGGCACATTTCGTTGCTCTTCCTGCACTCCCTAATGCTAAAACTCTGGCGCAGGTGTTCATTAGGGAGATCGTTAGACTTCATGGGTTGCCTTCTGATGTGGTGTCAGATAGGGGGTCTCAGTTTGTGTCCAAATTTTGGAGGGCATTTTGTTTACGTCGGGGGATGCAATTGTCATTTTCCTCGGCTTTTCATCCGCAGACCAATGGTCAGACAGAGCGTCTGAATCAGAGCTTAGAGACATATCTCCGGTGTTTTGTCTCAGAGAACCAAGAGGACTGGTCTTCTTTCTTGCCTCTGGCAGAGTTCGCTCTTAACAACAGGCGGAGCGAGTCCACTGGTAAGTCCCCGTTTTTTGGGGCATATGGTTTCCATCCCCAGTTTTGTACTTTCAATGGGGGGGGCCCTTCTGGGGTTCCTGAGGAGGAGCGTTTCTCGTCACTTGCTTCTGTGTGGAGAGGTGTATTGAATAATCTGAGTGCGATGGGGAACCGTTACAAACGTATGGCTGATAGGAGGAGAGTTTCTGGTCCAGATCTGAATGTGAACGATCTGGTATGGTTGTCTACCAGGAATATAAAACTTAAAGTGCCCTCCTGGAAACTGGGTCCCAGATTCATCGGGCCGTACAGGATCAGTTCCATAATTAATCCTGTGGCATTTCGTCTGGACCTCCCTCCTACGTTTAAAATTCATAATGTGTTCCACAAGTCATTACTTAAAAGGTATGTGGCACCAGTCATACCGTCACCTCTACCTCCTCCTCCTGTGTTGGTCAATGGTAACTTGGAATTTCAAGTATCAAAGATCATTGACTCACGTCTGAATCGCCGGTCCCTTCAGTACTTGGTGCATTGGAAGGGGTATGGTCCAGAGGAGAGGACGTGGGTCCCTGCGTCTGATGTTAACGCAGATAGTTTGGTTCGGACCTTCCACAGAACTCACCCGGGCAGGCCTGGCCCTGAGGGTCCGGAGGCCCCTCGTAGAAGGGGGGGTACTGTCATGTGTGCATTGCCACGAAGATCGTCGCGGTTGCACATTTTGACTTCTCACAGCTGAGCTGCTGTTTCTTTGTGTTTGGCAGCTAGGGAGTTAATTCTGTCTGTGCTCGGTGCTGGGACTGGGTGCAGTTTCTCCCGGCTGCAATTGATTATTTGTTGATTGGTTTCCTTTAAATTTCTGGTTGTCTGCTTGGGGAGTTGCCAGTGAAACCTTCATGCAGACCACAGATAGGAATGAATCTGTATAGACTTTAGTTGTGAGCTCCTTAGTTGTTCTAAGCTCAACTTGGTTAGAGTTTATTTCCCAGACCATTTATGTTCCTTTGGTGTTTGAGTGTGTATGCAAGCGAGTGTTATCCTGTCTGTCTTATATGTCTAATCTGTATATTTAGCTGAGATCAGCCCATATCCCTTTGGTGGTAGTCAGGATCCTTCTTAGGACTGATTACAGGGTTCAGGGTCTGATAGGAGACAGGGTTAGGTTGGAGACTTGGACCTCTGAACCATTATCAGTACCTCCAAGGTGAGAGATTAGTTAGGACCCCAGTTTAGGGTCAGGTTAGATCCCGGTCCACCTCTTTCCTGTTTCAGCTCATCAAGTCCTCAAGATTAACCCTGAGTTCAGCAGATATCGTGTCAGGTAAATCTATTCTATACTTACATGCTGATGTTGCTATACTAGTTGTTGTATAGAGTGTTGTTCCTGTATTAATAGTTTACTGACATTGTATACATATCATTAGACAGCGTGACAACCCCACAAGGAACTTATCTAGAAGTGTGGTGAGCGCTATGAAGCCCCAAGTGCTTCACAGAAAATTTATAACATACAGCCGTAAAAACAAAAAAAATCATTTTTTTTTTACAAAAATGATTTTGTTGCCCCCAGTTTTTTATTTTCCCAAGGGTAACAGAAGAAATAGGACAAATTGCACAATAACTCTTGGGGTACAGAGTACGCTGATACCCCATATGCGGGGGTAAACTACTGTTTGGGTGCATGGCAGAGCTCAGAAGTGAAGGAGCACCGTTTGACTTTTTCAACGCAGAATTGGCGGGAATTGAGATCAGACGCCATGTCACATTTGGAGAGCCCCTGATGTGCCTAAACAGCAGAAACCCCCCAATTCTACTCCAACCCTAACCCCAACATACCCCTAACCCTAGTCCCAACCCTAACCACAAACCTAACCCTAACACACCCCTAACCCTAATCCCAACCATAACCCTAATACTAACTTTAGCGCCAATCCTAACCCTAACTTTAGCCGCAACACTAACCCTAATGGGAAAATGGAAATAAATACATTTTTTTAATTTTATTATTTTTCCCTAACTAAGGGGGTGATAAAGGGGGGTTTGATTTACTATTTATAGCGGGTTTTTGTGATTGGCAGCTGTCACGCTAAAAGACGCTTTTTATTGCAAAAAGTAGCTTTTTGCATCACCACATTTTGAGAGCTATAATTTTTGCATATTTTGGCCCACAGAGTCATGTGAGGTCTTATTTTTTGCGGGACGAGGTGACGTTTTTATTTGTACCATTTTTGAGCACGTGACATTTTTTGATCGCTTTTTATTTCGATTTTTGGGAGGTTAGAATGAACAAAAATCAGCAATTCATGAATTTCTTTTGGGGGAGGCGTTTATACCGTTCCGTGTGTGGTAAAATTGATAAAGCAGTTTTATTCTTCGGGTCAGTACGATTATGGCGATACCTCATTTATATAATTTTTTTATGTTTTGGCGCTTTTATAGAATAAAAACAATTTTATATAAAAAATCATTATTTTTGCATCGCTTCATTCTGCGACCTATAACTTTTTATTTTTTCGCTGATGATGCTGTATGACGGCTCGTTTTTTGCGGGACAAGATGACGTTTTCAGCGGTACCATGTTTATTTATATCTGTCTTTTTGATCGCGTGTTATTCCACTTTTTGTTCGGCAGTATGATGATAAAGCATTGATTTTTTGCTTAGTTTTTTTTTTTTTTTTTTAAGGGGTTCACTAAAGGGGTTAACTAGTGGGACAGTTTTATAGGGGGGGTCGTTATGGACGCGGCGATACCAAATATGTGTACTTTTATTGTTTTGTTTTTTTTATTTACAGGAAGAAATGAATTTATTGGGGAATATATTTTTTTTTTTTGATTTTTTTTACCACTTTTTATTTCTATTTTTTTTTACTTTTCTACTTTGTCCCAGGGTGGGACATCACTGTATTTTAGCAGATCGCTGGTGTGACAGTGTGCACAGCACTCTGTCACACCAGCGATCGCTCTGGCATCGCTGCAGGCTTCCTCTGCGCCTGCTATTAGCAGGCACTGAGGAAGCCGCCTCCCTGCAGGACCCCGGCGCCATCTTGGATCCGGGGACCTGGAGGGAGGACGGACCCTCGGAACAGCGCGACACATCGCGCTGCTCTGAGGGTCTCAGGGGGGCGCGCAGGGAGCCCCCTGCCTGCGCGATCCTCCCCTGTGCCCTGGGCACACCGCGATCATGTTTGATCGCGGTATGCTAGGGGTTAATGTGCCGGGTGCGGTCCGTGACCGCTCCTGACACATAGTGCTGGGTGTCAGCTGTGATATACAGCTGACACCCGGCGGCGATCAGCTACGCTCCCCCCGGGAGCGCAGCTGATCGCCTATGACGTACTATTCCGTCCATGTAAGGTTCTGTGTACATGTTCCTGAAACTCAGTTTGTTCGTCAGCCATTTTACTTTCTGTCTTGCTGCAGCTATCTTGCCCTCAGTCAAAATGGAGTTTCCAGCTTGCATGTTCCCGCCCTGATTCTCTCCTTTTGCTTCTTAAGCAGCCACAGCTGAGCAATCAGTGCTTCAGAATCTAGCCTGCAGTGAACCTGTGACCTGACTCTTAAAGCCTTGGACCTTGTACTCCAGCTATTCCTACTGAGGAACTCTGAAGCACTTGTGGACTCTGAACCCTGCTCTTTGAAAGACCCACGTTTGCATGGACTTACGGTAACAGAGAAGAAGATCCTGAACCTGTTGTGGAGAGTGATTGCTGAGCTTAGATTACTCTGGCCTGCTGTGTCTCCTGCTTCTGTGTCTGCAAACTGTGTGACTATTTTTGCCAACTTGTATGAAGTAATACAAGACTTTCTATATCAAACCTGTGTCTCATGTATTTTCATCGCACCCAAGCACAAGACGCTATATGAACTGTACTACTTACATTACAAGATTCTGAAGACAAACGTTAGTGTCTGCTGGGTCTGGAAAGGCTGTGTCTGCTGTAACTGTGGATATCGGATGTCCGGTTGTACTTTCTGTGATGACAGTGGTTGTGACTTCTCACAACCATTCCAGATGTCCGGGTGAACTTTCTGTGATGATAGTGGTTGTGACTTCTCACAACCATTCCAGGTGAGCAATTCCCTTAAGTGGTTTTTTTTTTCTGCAGTGTTACCACAGGTAAACACTATTGTTTTTTTTTTTTCTCTTTTCTCTTTTTTGTCTGCTGTAACTGTGTATATCAGATGTCCGGGTGGAAATTTCTGTGATGATAGTGGTTGTGACTTCTCACAACCATTCCAGATGTCCGGGTGAACTTTCTGTGATGATAGTGGTTGTGACTTATCACAACCATTCCAGGTGAGCAGTTCCCTTAATTTTTTTTTCTCTCTGCAGTGTTACCACAGGTAAACACTATTGTTTTTTTTTTTTCTCCTCTCCTCTTCTTCCAGTACTCCTGTCTTAAAAGATCTGGAAAATGGAGGCCCGCATAAAGGAACTTTGTGGAGTGACTGATAATATCCTTGCAGATTTGCAGAATATAAAGACCCGTTTTTCAAGCCTACGGGACCTCACTAATCACAATTTGCAAGTGTTTGGACAGACTGCCCAGGATTTGCGAGCCAGGATTGAGGTTCTAGAGGAGCGAGTCCAGACTCCTGCCGTAGCCCCGAGTTCTGGGATTCCCAAGTTGCCCCCTTTTCGTTTTGGCGGTGAACGTGAGAAATTCAGGGGATTTATTAATCAATGCAATCTTTTTTTTTTTCTGCACATGCTTCACAATTTCCCACTGAACGATCTAAGGTGCTTACTATAATTATGTTGCTTACCAACAAGGCTTTGATGTGGGCAAACCCTCTGATTGAGACTGAGGATGATTGTTTGAATCACCTTGATGCTTTTATTTCAGCCATGGGGCAGGTGTTTGATGACCCCAATCGAGGTGCAACAGCTGAAGCAGCCATGTTAGCTTTGCGCCAAGGTAAGCACTCGGTAGCTGAATATGCCTTGGATTTCAGGAGATGGGCCCTTGATACCACCTGGGACAGTTCCGCCAAAAAATCTATTTTTCGAAAGGGGTTATCTCCACTGATTAAGGATGAACTTGCTCGTGCCGACCCTCCCACTGCGTTAGGTAACTTTATTAACTACTGCATCCGTATTGATACTCGTCTGACTGAACGCAGGCAAGAGAGATGGTTCGAAAGCAATCGCACTAACCTTTTCCTACCTTCCTCTCCAGCTAAGGAACCTTTGAGTAGGATTACACGGGAACCTGAACCTGAACCCATGCAGGTAGACTCTTTACAACGACGGGTTAGTGATGCACGCAAGGAACATCGTTTTAAGGAGAATCTATGTTTCTATTGTGGTAAGTCAGGGCACTTCATTATAAACTGCCCCAGCCGTTCTCGTAAGACTACTGCAGCACTCATTCATTGTGAGTGTTGCGAGAGGGGATCTGTCAGGTCCGAGCCTCAGGCTCCAGAGAGATCTGCAGCAACAGATCTTGATTTCTCGGACTTAAACTCCGTTACTTCTGAGGACGTTGACTGTGTAAACGCTGCCATTTTTCAAGTTTCCTCAGCGGTGTCCCAGCTGAGTTGTAAGAAAAACAATTCTCATTGCTTTCTTTCCATCAAACTCTGGGTTGACTCAGCTTGGGTGTCTAGCTCTGCTATGATCGACTCAGGGGCAAGTGGAAATTTTATGGATGTCTCCTTTGCTCTGAAACAGGGGATACGTTCAGTGAAGAAGGCTACTCCAGTACAGATGGAAACTGTGGATGGCTCCCTGCTGACCTCTGGACCAGTGGATCAGGAAACAGAGCCTTTGAGGGTTCTTATGGGTAAAGATCATCAAGAAAAACTGTCCTTTATGCTTATCTCTTCTCCCCACTTTCCCATTATTCTAGGGCTACCATGGCTGCAGGCTCAGAATCCTACCATTAACTGGGAGACCAAGGAATTACACTTTCCAGAGAAACAGATGAGTCTAAAAGTTTCAGCTTGCTCTGTTCCTAAAGGAACCATGTCAGTCCCTGAACTACCAGCTGTATACCAGGACTATGTGGATTTATGTGACAAGAAGAACGCTGACCAGCTTCCTCCTCACCGTCCATATGATTGTCCAATTGAATTATTGCCTGGAGCAGAGATACCTTTTGGTAAGATCTACCCCTGGCGGGGCCCGAGCTAAAGGCTTTAAAGGATTACATAGACGAAAATCTAGCCAAGGGCTTCATACGCCCCTCTTCATCTCCTGCAGGTGCACCCATCTTCTTTGTAAAGAAGAAAGATGGATCTCTGAGACCATGCGTAGACTATAGGGAACTCAATAAGGTTACTATTAGAAACCATTATCCATTGCCTTTAATCCCTGAGTTATTGGAGAGAGTGCGACATGCCAAAATTTTCTCTAAACTAGATCTTCGTGGGGCCTATAACTTAGTCCGTATTAGACCTGGGGATGAATGGAAGACTGCATTCAGGTCACGCTATGGACACTTTGAATATCTAGTTATGCCTTTTGGTCTGAGTACCGCCCCAGCCACTTTCCAACACTTGGTGAATGACATCTTCAGGGATCTCCTAGATACATTCGTGGTAATTTATTTGGATGATATTCTAATTTTTTCTAACTCCACAGAGGAACATCATGGACATGTGAGAATGGTCTTGGAACGTCTAAGACAAAATCATCTTTACATCAAACTTGAAAAGTGTGAATTCCATAGGACCGAAATTCAATTTCTGGGGTATGTACTGTCTACACAAGGAATTAGTATGGATGGAAGCAAAACCCAAGCCATCAAGGATTGGCCAAGTCCTAGAAATGTGAAGGAGGTACAGCGCTTCATCGGGTTTGCCAACTTCTATAGACGTTTCATTAGAAATTTCTCTGAGGTAGTGTCACCTATCACCCAACTTACCCGGAAAGAGTCTAGGTTCTCCTGGACTCCCCAAGCCCAGGAAGCATTTTCCCGTCTAAAAGATAAATTTACCACTGCACCTATCCTAGTACATCCCAACCCCGAGCTTGCCTTCATAATAGAGGTGGATGCTTCAGACTGTGCCGTTGGAGCTATACTCTCTCAGAGAACAGATGAGAAGAATGTCTTGCATCCCTGTGCCTTCTTTTCCCAGCAGTTGTCTTCGGCTGAGAGGAACTACGATGTGGGCAATAGAGAGTTGTTGGCCATTATTGCCGCCTTCAAAGAATGGAGACACCTTCTTCATGGAGCTGCACAGCAAATAGTCGTCCTGACAGACCATCGTAACCTTGAGTTTATCAGGTCGGCTAAGTGCCTGACTCCTCGCCAGGCTCGCTGGAATCTTTTCTTAAACCAATTTAATTTTATCATTTCTTATAGACCAGGATCGCGCAATGGAAAGGCTGATGCACTCTCTAGGATTTACTCAGCAGAGACACGTCCAATTACTCCTCCTAAGACTATTCTTCCTGACTCTAGATTCCTAGGAGTAATTCATAATCAAGACCTACTTAAGGACATCAAGGAAGCATACCATGCGGATTCCTTTTTGGCACAACCCCCAAGGGACGTAAGTCTTGTCTTTAAGAATGGTGTGTGGATTCAGGGACAACGCCTGTATATTCCTGAAACAGTCAGATTGAGAGTATTGCAACTCATTCACGATTCCAAGATAGCTGGGCATAGAGGAATTCTAAAGACACAGGAATTTCTTTCTCGTTTCTTTTGGTGGCCCACTTGCAGGAAGGATGTTTTAAATATGTCACTTCATGTGAAGTCTGTGCAAGATGCAAAACACCTCGCTCCTCACCAACTGGTCTGTTACAGCCTCTTCCCACCCCGTCCCGCCCGTGGGGATCCATTTCTATGGACTTCATTGTGGAGTTACCAACCTCTCAAGGGAAGAACACCATTCTAGTGGTGGTTGACCGTCTAACAAAGGCAACTCATTTTATCCCTTGTGTCGGCTTACCCACTGCAAAACAGACATCAGATTTGATGATTAAAGATGTGTTTCGCTTACATGGAGTACCGGATGAGGTTATTTCGGATCGAGGGGTGCAATTCACTTCTAGGTTTTGGCAAAATTTCTGTGCAGCATTGGACATTAAAGTAAACCTTTCTTCTGCTTTTCATCCCCAGACTAATGGACAGACCGAACGAACCAATCAAACCCTGGAGCAGTATCTCCGCTGCTTTATCTGCCACCTACAGGATGATTGGGTGGATCTACTTCCATTAGCTGAGTTCTCGTATAACAACTCTCAGAGTGCCTCCACTAAACAGTCTCCTTTTTACTCTAATCTAGGTTATCATCCTAACATTCTACCACGATTTCCCATAGAAACGCCTTTACCAGCAGTGGCTGAAAGAATCACGTCTTTACAGAAGAATATGGATCTTCTAAAGGAGAATCTGGAATCGGCTCAGGAAAGGTACAAGAAAGCAGCAGATAAATTTCGTAAACCTGCACCAGCTTTCAAGGTAGGAGACTTGGTTTGGCTGTCAACCAGAAATCTTAAGTTAAGGATTCCATCGTCTAAGTTGGGACATAAGTACATTGGACCCTATAAAATCAGTAAAATTATAAGTGCCGTTGCTTGTCGTCTTCAACTGCCCAGAACTATGAGAATCCACCCTGTCTTTCATGTATCCCTACTAAAGGCTGCGACACCCAATACGTTTCCTGGACGTTCTTCTCCTTGCCCTGACCCAGTGCTAGTCAATGGTCAGGAAGAATTTGTGGTGGAAAGGATTTTAGATTCCAGATTGTATAGAAATCAGTTACAATATCTGATTAAATGGCAGGGCTACCCAGTGGAGGACAACTCATGGGAACCAGTCAATAACGTTAATGCTCCTCGCTTGCTCCGTCAGTTTCATCAGAGGTACCCACACAAGCCTGGTCTGAGGTCATCCGGAGGTTGTCCCTAAGGGGGGAGTAATGTAAGGTTCTGTGTACATGTTCCTGAAACTCAGTTTGTTCGTCAGCCATTTTACTTTCTGTCTTGCTGCAGCTATCTTGCCCTCAGTCAAAATGGAGTTTCCAGCTTGCATGTTCCCGCCCTGATTCTCTCCTTTTGCTTCTTAAGCAGCCACAGCTGAGCAATCAGTGCTTCAGAATCTAGCCTGCAGTGAACCTGTGACCTGACTCCTAAAGCCTTGGACCTTGTACTCCAGCTATTCCTACTGAGGAACTCTGAAGCACTTGTGGACTCTGAACCCTGCTCTTTGAAAGACCCACGTTTGCATGGACTTACGGTAACAGAGAAGAAGATCCTGAACCTGTTGTGGAGAGTGATTGCTGAGCTTAGATTACTCTGGCCTGCTGTGTCTCCTGCTTCTGTGTCTGCAAACTGTGTGACTATTTTTGCCAACTTGTATGAAGTAATACAAGACTTTCTATATCAAACCTGTGTCTCATGTATTTTCATCGCACCCAAGCACAAGACGCTATATGAACTGTACTACTTACATTACAAGATTCTGAAGACAAACGTTAGTGTCTGCTGGGTCTGGAAAGGCTGTGTCTGCTGTAACTGTGGATATCGGATGTCCGGTTGTACTTTCTGTGATGACAGTGGTTGTGACTTCTCACAACCATTCCAGATGTCCGGGTGAACTTTCTGTGATGATAGTGGTTGTGACTTCTCACAACCATTCCAGGTGAGCAATTCCCTTAAGTGGTTTTTTTTTTCTGCAGTGTTACCACAGGTAAACACTATTGTTTTTTTTTTTTTCTCTTTTCTCTTTTTTGTCTGCTGTAACTGTGTATATCAGATGTCCGGGTGGAAATTTGAAAGACCCACGTTTGCATGGACTTACGGTAACAGAGAAGAAGATCCTGAACCTGTTGTGGAGAGTGATTGCTGAGCTTAGATTACTCTGGCCTGCTGTGTCTCCTGCTTCTGTGTCTGCAAACTGTGTGACTATTTTTGCCAACTTGTATGAAGTAATACAAGACTTTCTATATCAAACCTGTGTCTCATGTATTTTCATCGCACCCAAGCACAAGACGCTATATGAACTGTACTACTTACATTACAGTCCATGGGAATTAGGTCCAGGGTCACATGGACGGAATAGTACGTCTGATGGCAGAGAGGGGTTAACAGCCAATCAGAGCGAACGTAGCCACGTGGGGGTTAAGCCACCCCCCCTGTGTTGAAGCACAAAGTCTTGTGCCTGCGGGTCGGGTGACCTTTCAGTGACCCGGTCACCCGAACCACAGGAACGGGATTTATACCATGACGTCTATGTAGGCATCATGGGTCGGGAAGGGGTTAAAGGAGCTTCAGGAATTTCTGGCAAGTACTGTAACTGTACTGCATGTGACAACAATCACCAGTATTCTATATATGTATTACCTGTGGGTTAGGGTGGCGAGACAGAAGCTTTTTCTTACAAAGAAAAATATCCAAGTTCGGCTATGTTTTGTCAAAACTTACCTTGTCTGCCAAAAGACAGGTGTGTGCCTTTACAAATCAAGTTCTATCAGTTTAATGAAACACAGCTGGACTCCAGTGAAGGAGTAGAACCATCTCAAGGAGAATCACAAGGAAATCGACTGCATGTGACGTAAATATGAGTGTCTGAGCAAAGGGTCTGAAAACTTATGACCATGTGATATTTCAGTTTTTCTTTTTGAATAAATTTGCAAAAATTTCTACATTTCTGTTTTTTTCAGTCAAGATGGGGTGCAGAGTGTACATTAATGAGAAAAAAATGAACTTTTTTGAATTTACCAAATGGCTGCAATGAAACAGAGTGAAAAAGGGGTCTGAATACTTTCCATACCCACTGTGTGTATATATATATATATATATTATATATATATATATATATATATATATATATATATATATATATATATATATATATCCTGTGAATAATACATGAGGATTATGCTGCAGACAGTGCAGGCTCCTGTGTATGATATCAGCACATCTGTAGACGTAGAGTATATACAAATATCTGTAGCATAAATGTATTGGTGAAGGCTCGCTCCTGTATACACACACGTGGTCAAAATTGTTGGTACCCCTCATTTAATGACAGAAAAACCCACAATGGTCACAGAAAAATCTATAAAAAATGAACAAATGAAAGTTAGACATTGCTTTTCAACCATGCTTCCACAGAATTTAAAGGGAATCTGTCACCCCATTTTTCGACTATCAGCTGAAGCCACCGCCACCGTTCTGTAATGCTGTAGATAAGCCCCGATGTCAAAAGAAGACAAGAAAAACGAGTTATATTATACTCACCTAGGGGCGGTCCGCCGTCCGGTCCGATGGGCGTCGTGGTCCAGTCTGGCGCCTCCCATCTTCTAGCGAAGTCCTCCTCTTTTTCCACTCCTCAAGAACAAACTGCTCCAGTTGTCTTGTGTTTGAAGGTTGCCTTTTCCAGACGGCATGTTTCAGCTCTTTCTAAAGACGCTCATTAGGATTTAGGTCAGGGCTCATAGAAGGCCACTTCAGAATAATCCAATGTTTTCCTCTTAGCCATTCTTGGGTGTTTTTAGCTGTGTATTTTCGGTCATTATCCTGTCGCAAGACCCATGACCTGCGACTGAGACCAAGCTTTCTGACACTGGGCAGCACATTTCTCTCTAGAATCCCTTGATAGTCTTGAGATGTCATTGCACCCTGCTGCACAGGGTGCCAGATGCAGCAAAGCAGCCCCAGAACATAACAGGGCCTCCTCCATGTTTCACAGTAGGGACAGTGTTCTTTTCTTGATATGCTTCATTATTCCGTCTGTGAACATAGAGCTGATGTGCCTTGCCAAAAAAGTTCCATTTTTGTCTTATCTTGCCATAGGACATTCTCCCAGAAGCTTTGTGGCTTGTCAACATGTAGTTTGGCAAATTCCAATCTGGCTTTTTTATGATTTTTTTTCAACAATGGTGTCCTCCTTGGTTGTCTCCCATGAAGTCCACTTTGGCTCATACAATGACGGATGGTGCGATCTGACACTGATGTTTCTTGAGCTTAAAGTTCACCTTTAGGCTATGTGCACACGTTGTGGATTGTTAGCGTTTTTGCCGCGTTTTTTCGCCGCGAAAATGCTTACATAACGCAACCCATTACATTCTATGGCTTTCCGCATAGCCATGCTAATGCTGCGTATTTTTCCGCGACGGAACCGCATCGCGGAAAAATACGCAGCATGCTCATTCTCTCTTTGCGAAATCGTGGCGATTCCGCACACATAGGAATGCATTGAACCGCTTACTTTCCGCATGTCGCTATGCCCACCATGCGCAAAGTGAGCGGTTCATGTGCGGATGGTACCCAGGGTCTGGAGGAGAGGAGACTCTCCTCCAGGCCCTGGGTCAGGGCCGGCGTCAGCACCCGTCGTACCCGGGCAAGTGCCGGGGCCCTGAGCAGGCGGGGGGCCCACTCGCAGTCGGGCACCCCGGCGCCCGTTAGCGGATGAGAGCGGTGCCAGCGCCGCCACTGGGCCCCCCCGCTTGCTCAGGGCCTCGGCAGCTGGCACAATACTTACCTCTTCCAGTGCCTCCGCAGCTCTGGGCTCCAGGGGGCGCCTGCAGGGCGCCCGTGCTTCCTTTCATCATTCAGCGGCCGGCTGTGGAAGAGAGTAAGTGCGGGTGCCAGTGATGCTGCGGGACTGCCTGCGGTGCGAACGCCGGACAGGTGAGATGTGGTATGTGTGTCTGTCTGCCTGCGTGTATGTATGTAGTGCGGTGCTTTGTGTGTATGTGAGAGAGTGCTGCGTTGCTGTCTGTGTGTGGTGCTGTATGTGTGATGGTGGTGGGGGGGAGACAGTGATGGTGGTGAGGAGGCAATGATGGTGAAGGGGAGGCAATGATGATGATAATGGGGAGATGATTATGATGGGGAGGCAATGATTATGATGGAGAGGCAATGATGATAATGGGGAGGCAATGATGATGATAATGGGGAAGCAATGATGATGATAATGGGGAGTCTTTCCACATCGCCCTTTCCTGAGCAGTAACAGTGCAGAACGCAGCACAGTGCAGAGGAGAGCTCCATATTTTGTATGGAGCATTATATTGGGTCCAATATTCTTTATGGAGCATTATATTTGGCCCATAATACTGTATGGAGGACTATGTGGTGCCCATAATATTGTATGGAGGACTGTACTGTCCAGTCTGTACTGTGCGCTGTGAGGATTTGGCGGTTTTTGAGCTATTGTACAATTTACAATAGATATCACTCATGTAATGGAAGAAGTGAAGTGTTTGGCATTGTACTATACCTATATTTCTCTGCCGTAGTCTGTGTTAAAGGGGCCCACTGAGACTCTTTTCGCCCAGGGCCCATAAAAACCTGGAGTCGGCCCTGCCCTGGGTACCATATCCCTGTTAAAATAATAAAAAAAAAACCTTCTATTCTCACCTTCCGGAGTCCCCCGCAGCCATCCCAGTCCGTACCGATGCTCCCGGAATCTCCCGTTCCCAGTAATGCCTTGCGCGAATTACCTCGTAGCGTGATGCTACGTCATCTGGGGTCATTGTCGCAAGGCATCACTGGGAACGGGAGTTGCTGGGAGCATCGGTAAGGACCGGGAAGGCTGCGGGGGATGCCGGAAGGTGAGAATAGCACGATTTATTATTTTTTTTATTATTTTTAACATTCTATTTTTACCACTGATGCTGCATAGGCTGCATCAATAGTAAAAAGTTGGTCACTCTTGTCAAACACTATGTTTGTCTAGTGTGACCAACCTGTCAATCAGTTTTCCAAGCGATACTACAGATCGCTTTGAAAACGCTAGCATTCTGCAAGCTACAGTAAATACGCTTGCAAAACGCTAGTGTTTTGCGGGAATACGCATGTCAATTCCGCATGCGTATTTCCAGCGCCAGAGAGTTGCGGGAATGCTGCGGAAATTTCCGCAGCAATTCTGAACGTGTGCACATAGCCTTAATCTGTTTAGAAGTTTTTCCGGGCTCTTTTGTTACCATTCGTATTATCCGTCTCTTTGATTTGTCATCAATCTTCCTCCTGCGGCCACGTCCAGGGATATTGGCTACAGTCCCATGGAGCTTAAATTTCTGAATAATGTGTATAACTGTAGTCACAGGAACATCAAGCTGCTTGGAGATGGTCTGATAACTTTTACCTTTAACATGTTGTCTAGAATTTTCTTTCTAATCTCCTGAGACAACTGTTCCCTTCATTTCCTCTGGTCCAAGTTGAATGTGATACACACCATGTCATCACCCAGCACGTGAGTATCTGTAGCCCTCTATACCGGCCCACTCACTGATTCAAAGATTGTAGACACCTGTGATGCTAATTAGTGGACTCACCTTGATTTACCATGTCCCTTTTGTCACATTATCTTAAGGGGTACCATCATTTCTGTCCAGGCCTATTTCATGAGTTTTCTTTTTTTCTAAATTCTGTGGAAGCATGGTTGAAAAGCAATGTCTGACTTTCATTTGTTCATTTTCACAGATTTTTGATTTATTATTACTTTTATCAGATTCAAGTTATTTTTGTCAACATTGTGGGTTTTTCTGTCATTAAATAAGGGGTACCAACAATTTTAACCACGTGTGTATAATGTAAGTGGACTATATAAGGGGCTTGGATATACCCACATCTGTAGTATACATGTATAGGGGTAGGTGTTGTGAACATGTTGGAGATGACTTCGGAGCTGAAGCTCCCTCTGGTGGTTGCTGAGGGTATTGAATCTATGTTGAAAAGCAAAAGCCCAACACCTGCTAGTGACGAATGGTTGTCAGGTGATACTGACTGGCCTGATATAAGTGAGCTGACCTCCCATGATCCTCGCCGGTGATCAATTGTTCTTCCTGGTCTAGGTTGGAATTCAGCTTGCTTTTCTGCTGTCTCCTACTTGCATTCAGATAAGTCATTTTCAGTTGTTTTTTTTACTGTGTTTGATTTTCCTTGCTTTTTGCTTCATTGCTTTTTGTCTTCAGCCGGGTTCCCTTTGGGGGGCTTGGGCTGGTCTCCGTTCGCTTTTTGTATTTGTTCAATTGCTCAGTTCTTGTGATATTTTACTGCTGGGTAGCTGCGTTTTCACATGAGAGATCTGATATAGGTGGTCGAGACTATGTGGTCTCAGAGTTTTTGGATTCAGAGGTGTTGGAGTTTTTCCTAGGGTTTTTCTGGGTTGCAGACAGTATTCTCTCCTGTACTATCCTATCTAGACAGTTTTGGGCCCCAGCATTGTATGTTTGGGGGCTTCCTAATACTTTCGGGCTCTACTCCGGAGAAGTTAGCTTTCCTCTTTCCATCTACAGGGGTAGCTAGTCTCTCCGGCTGTGACGAGGCATCTGGGGCAACGTAGGAGCGTCCCACGGCTGCTTCAAGTTGTGCGGTTAGTTTAGGGGTCTGCAACCTATTAGATACCAACCTCTCTGGTGTTTTGCTGCCTTTGCGGTTTTTTGCTCCTGCCCTCCTCAGCTACCAAAACAGAACAGAATGACCGGCCATACTGAAATTATATCGTACTCAACAGAAGGGAAAAATAGTAAAGGGAAAAAAAAAAGTTGTCAGAGTTGTCAGACTTTTTTTTTTTTTCTGTTTGTTACATTTTTTTCCCTCTTTTTCTCTGGGGGCTAAGGAGGAATTTTTTTTTTCTCCTCAGTGGAGATTGTGCAGTTGTCTGGTCGTGTTGAGCGGCTCGCCGCTGAAGTTCGGAGTATTGCTACCTATCACGCTGGGTTACCGGTTGTTGAACCTAGGATCCCCATGTCAGATTTATTTTTGGGGATCGGTCTAAATTTTTGAATTTTAAAAATAACTGTAAGTTGTTTTTTGCCTTAAAGCCTAAGTCCTCGGGGAACGCAGCGCAGCAGGTTCAAATTGTCATCTCCCTGTTGCGCGGCGACCCTCAGGATTGGGCCTTTTCCCTGACACCTGGGGATCCTGTTTTGAATGATGTTGATGTGTTTATTCAGGCTCTGGTGTTATTGTACGATGAACCTAATGTTACTGATCAAGCTGAAAAAACCTTGTTGGCATTGAATCAGGGTCATGAAGCCGCTGAGCTGTACTGTCAGAAATTCCGAAAGTGGGCAGTCCTTACTAAATGGAATGATGATGCTCTGGCAGCTCTTTTTCGGAAGGGTCTGGCAGAGACTGTAAAAGACGTTATGGTGGGATTTCCTGTTCCCTCTAGTCTCAATGACTCTATGTTATTAGCTATTCAAGTTGACAGACGTTTGCGTGAGCGTAAAAATATGCGTGAGATTGTGATACCTTGCGGGCCAGCCCCTGAGCCCATGCAGTGTGATGCAGTGACTTCTGGGGCACAGCATCATGAGTTTCGAAAGCGTAATAAGTTGTGCTTCTACTGTGGTGACGCGTCTCATGCTATTTCAGTCTGCCCCAAGCGGGGAAGACGATTTGCGCGCTCAGTTGTTTTGGGTAGTGTTCAGACTAAATTTCTGTTGACTGTTACCTTGGTTTGCTCCCTGTCCACATTTTCAGCTCAGGCTTTTGTTGATTCAGGAGCAGCTATAAACCTGATGGATTTTGATTTTGCCAAATGTTGTGGTTTTCCTATGATACCCCTGCGGAAGTCTATTCCTTTGCTGGCATTGATTCTACCCTTTTGGCAGAGAATAAACCCCAGTTTTCTACCCAGGTGATAATGCGGGTTGATCCGGACCACCAAGAGAATTGCAAATTTTTGGTGTTACATAATTTACATGACATTATTGTACTGGGTTTTCCTTGGTTACAGACTCATAATCCTGTTTTGGATTGGAAGTCTGTGTCTGTGGTCAGTTGGGGTTGTCAATGTGTTCATAATGACACTCCTGTTTTTTCTGCCCTCCAGTCTCAAGATGTTTTTTCTGCCTCCCCCTAGTCTCAAGATGTCCCTGACTATTTGACTGATTTTTCTGATGTGTTTAGTGAGAGTAAGTCTGCATCCTTACCTCCTCATAGGAGTTCTGATTGCGCTATTGATTTAGTACCCGGTTGTAAATTTCCCAAGGGTCGGCTCTTTAATTTATCTGTGCCTGAGCATGAGGCTATGCGATCTTATATTAAAGAGTCTTTAGAGAAGGGTCATATCAGACCATCCTCTTCAACCTTGGGCGCCGGCTTTTTCTTTGTGGCCAAGAAGGATGGCTCATTGAGGCCGTGTATTGATTATCATCTCCTGAATAAGATTGCTGTTAAATATCAATATCCGTTAACCTTGATTTCTGACCTATTTTCCAGAGTAAAAGGTGCTTGCTGGTTTACCAAGCTTGACCTCAGGGGGGTGTATAATCTTATTCGCATCAAGCACGGAGATGAATGGAAGACGGCGTTTTAATACCCCAGAAGGGCATTTTGAGTACCTAGTGATGTCTTTTGGGCTCACTAATGCCCCTTCCGGCTTCCAATCCTTTATGAACGATATTTTCCGGGATTTCGTGGATAAATTTCTGATCGTTTATTTGGACGATATCTTGATTTTTTCCAATGACTGGGATTGTCATGTGGAACATGTTCGGACTGTATTCCGGATTTTGAGAGAAAACGCATTGTATGTGAAAGGATCAAAGTGTCTTTTTGGCATTCAGAAGGTTTCATTTCTGGGATTAATTTTGTCTCCGTCTGTTATTGAAGTGGACCCGGTCAAAGTTCAGGCCATTTGTGATTGGGTTCAACCCACTACATTGAAGGCTCTTCAGAGATTTTTGGGTTTTGCTAATGTTTATCGCAAATTTATAGGTAATTTCTCTGGTATTGTGAAACCACTGACTGATTTGACTAAGAAGGGTTCTGATGTGGTGAATTGGTCTCCTGAGGCAGTTTCTGCGTTTCAGGAGCTTAAGCGGAGATTCATTTCTGCTCCTGTTCTGCGCCAACCTGATGTTTTTCTACCATTTCAGGTGGAGGTTGATGCTTCTGAGATTGGTACAGGAGCCGTTTTGTCCCAAAGGGATCCGGAGACCTCTAAGAGTAACCCTTGTGCCTTTTTCTCTTGAAAATTTTCCCCAGCAGAATGTAATTATGATGTGGGTAATCGGTAGTTATTGGCCATGAAGTGGGCTTTTGAGGAGTGGAGACATTGGCTGGAAGGAGCCAAGCATCAGGTGGTGGTCCTCATGGATCATAAGAACCTGGTTTATTTTGAATCAGCCAAGCGACTTAATCCTAGACAGGCCAGGTGGGCCTTGTTTTTCACACGTTTTAATTTTGTGGTCTCTTTTCTCCCGGGCACTAAGAATGTTAAGGCGGATGCCCTCTCGAGGAGTTTCTTTCTGGATTCTCCCGAGGTGACTGAGCCTGCTGTTATTCTGAAGGAGGGTGTGGTTCTTTCCGCTATCTCGCCCAATTTGAGACTGGCTTTGGAGAAATTTCAGGAAGATAAACCTGAACGTTGCCTTGTTGGGAAATTGTTTGTCCCAGACCAGTGGAGGAAGAATGTGATGTCTGAGATTCATTGCTCCACGTTGGTTGGCCATCCTGGTATTTTTGGTACCAGAGATTTGGTGAGTCGGTCCTTTTGGTGGCCCACTTTGTCTCGTGACGTCAAGGACTTTGTGCAGTCCTATGGAACTTGTTCTCGATCCAAACCTTGCTCTCGCTCTAGTGGCTTATTAATGCCATTGCCTGTGCCCAAGAGGCCATGGACCCATATCTCTATGGATTTTATTTCCAACCTCCCTGTCTCTCAGAGAATGACCGTTATTTGGGTGATCTGTGATAAGTTTTCCAAGATGATACATCTTGTGCCACTACCTAAGTTGCCATCTTCCTCTGAGTTGGTGCCCTTATTTTTTCAACAGGTGGTTCGGTTGCACAGCATTCCAGAGAACATTTTGTCTGACAGAGGAGTCCAGTTTGTTTCCAGATTTTGGAGGGCATTTTGTTCCAAACTGGGAGTTCAGCTGTCTTTTTCCTCTGCGTTCCATCCTCAGACCAATGGACAAACTGAGAGAACAAACCAGACCTTGGAGACTTATTTGAGATGTTTTGTGTCTGCTGATCAAGATGACTGGGTCTCTTTTTTGCCTTTGGCTGCATTTGCTTTGAATAATAGGGCTAGTTCTGCCACCTTGATGTCTCCATTTTTCTGCAATTTCGGGTTTCATCCTCGGTTTTCTTCAGGGCAGGTGGAGGCTTCAGTCTGTCCTGGTGTTGACTCTATTGTGGAGAGAATGCAGCTGATTTGGGATCAAGTAGTGGATAAGCTGTCTCTCTCTCAGGAGAAGGCCCAGCGGTTTGCCAACCGGCATAGGACTGATGGTCCTCGATTTAAAGTTGGTGACTTGGTTTGGTTGTCCTCAAAAAATATCCCTATGAGGGTCGCGTCTCCAAAATTTAAGCCAAGGTTCATTGGATCTTATAAGATCGTGGAAATTCTTAATTCCGTTTCCTTCCGTTTGCTTCTTCCAGGAACATTCAAGATTCACAACGTATTCCACAAATCTTTATTAAAGAGGTTTGTAGAGCCAGTGGTTCCTATGGCTGCGCCTCCTGATCCTGTTTTGGTGGAGGGCAATTTGGAGTATGTGGTTGAGAAGATATTGGATTCTCTTTTGGCTAGGCGGAGACTCCAGTACCTGGTGAAGTGGAAAGGCTACGGTCAGGAGGACAATTCTTGGGTGTTTGCTTTTGACATTCATGCTGAGAGACTGGTACGTGCCTATCACCGAGCTCATCCTAATCGGCCTGGTGGCGCACGTGAGGGTTCGGTGACCCCTCCTCAAGGGGGGGTACTGTTGTAAACATGTTGGAGACGACTTTGGAGCTGAAGCTCCTTCTGGTGGTTGCTGAGGGTATTGAACCTATGTTGAACAGCAAAAGCCCAACACCTGCTAGTGACAAATGGTTGTCAGGTGATGCTGACTGGCCTGATATAAGTGAGCTGACCTCCCATGATCCTCGCTGGTGATCAATTGTTCTTCCTGGTCTAGGTTGGAATTCAGCTTGCTTTTCTGCTGTCTCCTGCTTGCATTCAGATAAGTCATTTTCAGTTGTTGTTTTTTACTGTGTTTGATTTTCCTTGCTTTTTGCTTCATTGCTTTTTGTTTTCAGCCGGGTCCCCTTTGGGGGGCTTGGGCTGGTCTCCGTTCGATTTTTGTATTTGTTCAATTGCTCAGTTCTTGTGATATTTTACTGCTGGGTAGCTGCGTTTTCACACCAGAGATCTGATATAGTTGGTCGAGACTGTGTGGTCTCAGTGTTTTTGGATTCAGAGGTGTTGGAGTTTTTCCTAGGGTTTTTCTGGGTTGCAGACAGTATTCTCTTCTGTACTATCCTATCTAGAAAGTTTTGGGCCCCAGCGTTTGCTCATTCTATTTTCTGTCTGGGTTCGTGTTTTCATCTTGTCTAGCCGCCATTGTATGTTTGGGGGCTTCCTAATACCTTGGGGCTCTACTCCAAGGCAGTTAGCTTTCCTCTTTCCATCTACAGGGGTAGCTAATCTCTCCGGCTGTAACGAGGCGTCTGGGGCAACGTAGGAGCGTCCCACGGCTGCTTCTAGTTGTGCGATTAGTTTAGGGGTCTGCAACCTATTAGATACCAACCTCTCTAGTGTTTGGCTGCTTTGTGGTTTTTTGCTCCTGCCCTCCTCAGATACCAAAGCATAATAGGTAGGTTCCTGTATATATAGTCCATGGGGATTATATAGGGGCTTGTATACACACATCTGTATAGGGACATACATTAGACCTCATCTTCACCCGCCTCTGTTCCCTATCCAATCTCACAACCTCTCCCCTCCCCCTAGCTGACCACCACCTACTCACCTTCTCATCCCTGTCCTCTTCACCTGACCCCCATGTTCAGCCACTAGCACATCCTCGCAGAAACCTTGCACACCTAGACATTCACAGACTCTTTTCTACCTCTGTCCTCCATATCTTCAGTCCACGACACGGACAGCGCCACTGCTTCCTATAACGCCACCCTCACATCTGTCTTAGACTCAGTTACCCCTCTCACGCATGGCAAAGTGCGACGAATCAATAGGTAACTCTCGTACAACAATCTCACCAAAAAACTTTGACAATCATCCAGGGTCGCGGAGCGGCGTTGGAAGAAAACGTGCCTGCCAGACGACTTCACTGCTTTCAAATAAGCTACACCTGCCTTCAAATTAGCCCTCACCTCTGCTAAACAGACGTATTTCACAAACCTTATATCTTCATTATCCTAAAACCCAAAACAACTGCTCAGCACATTCAAATCTCTCCTCCGGGCACCACTGCCACCTCCAACTCCCTCATCTCTGACGAGGACTTCCTACTTCAAAAAGAAGATCGACCAAACAAGACAAACCTTTACTGTTCCACCACCCCAACCACTCCATATAACAGACCTCTGCCCTTCCCTAATAACCTCCCTCTCCAACATCACTGAAGGAGAGCTTCCTCATCTCCTTTCAAAATCACACCTCACCACCTGTGCACTTGACCCCATCCCTTCCCACCTGCTCTCTAACCTCACTAACACGCTCATTCCACGCTCTCTTCAACCTATCGCTATCTTCTGGTACCTATCTTCTCTGCCTTCAAACATACCAGCATCGCACCCATCCTCAAAAAACAAACCTTGACCCAACTGCTATGCCCAGCTATCGCCCCATATCACTGCTCCTTTTTGCTTCCAAACTCCTTGAGCAGCAAGTCCATGCTGCTCAACTTTCCTCCCACCTCTCATCTAACTTTCTCCTTGACAACCTCCAATCTGGCTTCTGCCCCCACTACTCCACCGAAACTGCCCTGACCAAAATTACTAATGACTTACTGCCAAAGCTAACAGACAGTACTCCATCCTCCTCCTCCTCGACCTGTCCTCTGCCTTCGACACAGTCAACCACTGCCTACTGCTACAGATTCTTTCTTCCCTTGGCGTCAAAGACCTTGCCCTGTCCTGGATGGCTTCTTACCTTTCTGACCGCACATTTAGTGTTTCCCACTCACACACTACCTCCTCATCCCGCCCTCTCTCTGTTGGAGTCCCTCAAGGCTCTGTCCTGGGGCCCCTACTTGTTTCCATAAATACCCTTAGCGTAGGACAACTCATAAAGTACCATGGCTTCCAGTACCACCTGTATGCGGAAGACACTCAGGTCTACCTCTCTGGCCCAGATGTCACATCTCTGCTGTCCAGAATCCAGAGTGTCTATCAGCCATATCCTCCTTCACCTCTCGCTTCCTAAAATTCAATGTAGACAAAACCGAACTCATCATCTTTCCTCCATCTCACGTATCTTCCCTACCCGATCTGTCTATTATGGTAAATGGCATCACGCTCTCTCCTGCACCTGAAATCCACTACATCGGAGTAACTCTCGACTCTGCCCTGTCCTTCAAACCACACGTCCAAACTCTTGCCACCTCTGTCGCTTCCAACTCAGAAATATTTCCAAAATCCGTCCCTTCCTCAGACCTCAATCTACTAAAACTCTTGTGCATGCCCTCATCATCTCCCACCTTGATTACTGCAACACCATCCTCCCCGCCAACTCTCTTGCACCACTCCAGTCTGTCTCAACTCTGCTGCCCGACTAATCCACCTCTCTCCTCGCTACTCCCCTGTTTCTCCCCTCTGCAAATCCCTCCCCTGGCTCCCAATTCACCAACGAATCCAGTTCAAACTACTAACACTGACCTACAAAGCCATCCACAACCTGTCACCTCCCTATATCTCTGAACTAATCTCCCAATATCTTCCCTCATGTAATCTTCGATCCTCACAAGACCTCCTACTCTCCTCCACACTTATTCGTTCCTCACATAACCGCCTCCAAGATTTCTCCAGAATATCCCCCATCCTCTGGAATTCCATGCCTCAACATGTCCGATTATCCACCACCCTCGTATCCTTCAGACGGAGCCTGAAAACCCATCTCTTCAGGAAAGCCTACAGCTTGCAATAACCATTCTGCCGCTTCACCACCACCCAAGCTGCCACCTCACCACCACCGGAGCTGCCGCCTCACCACCACCAGAGCTGCAGCACCCCCGGCCTTCTGTCTCTTCCCCATTATCCAGTAGAATGTAAGTCCGCAAGGACAGGGTCCACTTCCCTCTGTACCAGTCTGGCATTGTAAATTTGTTTACTGTAAAAGATATCTATAACTTTGTATGTAACCCCTTCTCATGTACAGCACCATGGAATTAACGGCACTATATAAATAAAAAATAATAATAATAATAATCTGTAGTATGCATGTTTATGAGACGTTTTGCATATATAACACACAGGGACTATATAGGGGGCTTCTATACACACATAATGTAGTATACATGTATAGGGGCAGGCTCCTGTATATATAGAATATAAAAGGACTATATAGAGGGCTTGTATACACACATATCTGTAATATACATGTATAGGGGAAGGTTCCTGTATATACAGTACAGACCAAAAGTTTGGACACAACTTCTCATTCAAAGATTTTTCTGTATTTTCATGACTATGAAAATTGTACATTCACACTGAAGGCATCAAAACTATGAATTAACACATTTGGAATTATGTACTTAACAAAAAAGGTGTGAAACAACTGAAAATATGTCTTATATTCTAGGATCTTCAAAGTAGCCACCTTTTGCTTTGATTACTGCTTTGCACACTCTTGACATTCTCTTGATGAGCTTCAAGAGGTAGTCACCGGAAATGGTCTTCCAACAGTCTTGAAGGAGTTTCCAGAGATGCTTAGCACTTGTTGGCCCTTTTGCCTTCACTCTGCAGTCCAGCTCACCCCAATCCATCTCGATTGGGTTCAGGTCTGGTGACTGTGGAGGCCAGGTCATCTGACGTAGCACCCCATCACTCTAACTCTTGGTCAAATAGCCCTTACACAGCCTGGAGGTGTGTTTGGGGTCAATGTCCTGTTGAAAAATAAATGATGGTCCAACTAAACGCAAACCGGATGGAATAGCATGCCGCTGCAAGATGCTGTGGTAGCCATGCTGGTTCAGTATGCCTTCAATTTTGAATAAATCCCCAACAGTGTCACCAGCAAAGCACCCCCACACCATCACACCTCCTCCTCCATGCTTCACGGTGGGAACCAGGCATATAGAGTCCATCTGTTCACCTTTTCTGCGTTGCACAAAGACACGGTGGTTGGAATCAAAGATCTCAAATTTGGACTCATCAGACCAAAGCACAGATTTCCACTGGTATAATGTCCATTCCTTGTGTTCTTTAGCCCAAACAAGTCTCTTCTGCTTGTTGCCTGTCCTTAGCAGTGGTTTCCTAGCAGCTATTTTACCATGAAGGCCTGCTGCACAAAGTCTCCTCTTAACAGTTGTTGAAGAGATGTGTCTGCTGCTAGAACTCTGTGTGGCATTGACCTGGTTTCTAATCTGAGCTGCTGTAAACCTGCGATTTCTGAGGCTGGTGACTCGTATAAACTTATCCTCAGAAGCAGAGGTGACTCTTGGTCTTCCTTTCCTGGGGTGGTCCTCATGTGAGCCAGTTTCTTTGAAGCGCTTGATGGTTTTTGCAACTGCACTTGGGACACTTTCAAACTTTTCCCAATTTTTCGGACTGACTGACCTTCATTTCTTAAAGTAATGATGGCCACTCGTTTTTCTTTACTTAGCTGCTTTTTTCTTGCCATAAGTCCGGTTTCACACGTCCTGATATTTCCGGTACCGTAAAAACCGGTACCGGAGATATCAGTGTCTGTGTGTCCGTGTGTGTACTATGTGCGGCACACGTGTGGCAACCGTGTGCCACCCATGTGCCGCATCAGTACCACACGGACACACGGACGGCGCAGGGGAAGTAGCGCTACAGTAAGCGCTATCCCCTGCAGCTGGTGCTGAAGCGACAGTCATCATTCGACCTGCTCTGCCTGCGAGCAGAGGAGAACGATAAGCGGTATATTAATACACCACTCTTCGTTCTCTGTTCGCAGACAGAGCAGGGAGAATGGCAGCCTGCTTCAGCACCAGCCGCCGGGGGACAGCTGCTTACAGTAGCGCTACTTCCCCAGCGGCCGTTCGTGCACACGGAGGACAGTGTGCACTGTTCTCCGTGTGCACGTGTGCGGGACGTTTTCCGGTCCGTGTGTCCGTGTAAAAACAGACATGTCAGCGTATTTTGCACACGGACACACGGTCCATGAAAACCCCACTGACATCTACATAGACCCATTCATTTGAATGGGTCTACGTGTGTCAGTGTCTCCGGTACGTTTGAAAACTGTCACCACACGTACCGGAGACAGGGATGTGTGAAAGAGGCCTAATACAAATTCTAACAGTCTATTCAGTGGGACTATCAGCTGTGTATTCACCAGACTTCTGCACAACACAACTGATGGTCCCAACCCCATTTATAAGGCAAGAAATCCCACTTATTAAACCTGACAGGGCACACCTGTGAAGTGAAAACTATTTCCGGTGACTCCCTCTTGAAGCTCATCAAGAGAATGCCAAGAGTGTGCAAAGCAGTCATCAAAGCAAAAGGTGGCTACTTTGAAGAACCTAGAATATAAGACATAATTTCAGTTGTTACACACTTTTTTGTAAAGTATATAATTCCACATGTGTTAATTCATAGTTTTGATGCCTTCAGAGTGAATGTACAATTTTCATAGTCATGAAAATACAGAAAAATCTTTGAATGAGGTGTGTCCAAACTTTTGGTCTGTACTGTATACTGTAAGTGGACTATATAGGGGGCTTGTATACACATACATCTGTAATATACATGTATAGGGGCAGGCTCATGTGTATATATACTATAAGGTGACTATATAGGGGGCTTGCATATACATACATCTGTAATATACGTGTATAGGGCAGGCTACTGTATATATACTGTAAGGAGACTATATAGGGGGCTTGTATACACATACATCTGTAACATACATGTATATGGGAAGGTTCCTGTATATATACTGTAAGGGGACTATATAGGGGGCTTGTATACACATACATGTGTAATATACATGTATAGGGGAAGGTTCCTGTATATATACTGTAAGGAGACTATATAGGGGGCTTGTATACACATACATCTGTAATACACATGTATAAGTGAAGGCTCCTGTATATATACTGTAAGGGACTGTATAGGGGGCTTGTATACACATACATCTGAAATATACATGTATAAGGGAAGGTTCATGTATATATACTGTAAGGGGACTATATAGGGGGCTTGTGTACACATACATCTGTAATATACATGCATATCGGAAGGTTCCTGTATATATACTGTAAGGGGACTATATAGGGGGCTTGTATACACATACATCTGTAATATACATGTATAGGGCAGGGTCCTGCATATATACTGCATGAGGACTACACAGGGGGCTTGTATACACATATCTGTAATATACATGTGTAGGGCAGGCTCCTGTATATATACTGTAAGTGGACTAAATAGGGGGCTTATCAAACAAAGAAGAAAAACCTTGCTTATATTAATAGCTACTTAGCAATAAATGAACATCAAAAAAAAGGAAAAAAGAGCTATTATACTAAAAAAATACAAATTTTATTGAGACATAAATGACACATAATGGTTCAAAAAATGGAGGAGACTGAATGCAAGAAAAAGGGCAAAGACTGGAAATGTATATGATTTAACCCAAAAACAGAAAAAATTAATTAAATGAGATCAACACATCAAAAAGTGTGTATATAGCATAGGGACCACAGCATGTTACATATGAAAATCAAGTTCAAATAACACAGTATACAGGCTTGAAACAGCCTCTCAAAATTGAATCACTTGTGTGTGGAAAGGGTTAACATCTACTATGTAAATTAGTCAGAGGCGTACTGAGCAAAGTGGCCCCACATGCAATGAGGATGTGTGCTGCTAAGGAAATGCAGACATGCAAAGATCGAAGGGTTAACATCAATTATGTTAATGAGTACCTGGATAAGAATGAAGTGATTAAACAGAGTCAGCATGGGTTTGTAACTAATAAGTCATGTCAGACTAACTTAATTTCCTTCTATGACAGAATCACTGACTGGGTGGATCAGGGAAATGCTGTAGATATAGTATATCTTGACTTCAGCAAAGCATTTGACAAAGTATCTCACACAATCCTTATTGAAAAAATGACTAAGTATGGAATGGACAAGGCAACTGTTAGGTGGATTCATAACTGGCTTAGTGATCGGACCCAAAGAGTGGTTGTAAATGGCTGCACATCCAGTTGGAAGAATGTCTCAAGTGGGGTACCACAAGGCTCTGTTTTGGGCCCTGTATTGTTCAACATCTTTATCAATGATTTAGATGAAGGAATTGAGGGTAAACTGATCAAATTTGCTGATGACACAAAGCTAGGAGGGGTAGCTAATACTAGAGAAGAGAGAGAGAGGATTCAAAAAGATATACATAAACTGGAGCAGTGGGCAGCAACTAACAGAATGGATTTTAACAGGGAAAAATGCAAAGTACTACATCTGGGCAATAAAAATGAAAAAAGCATATACAAAATGGGAGGAATAGGGCTAAGTAACAGCACATGTGAAAAAGACTTGGGTATACTAATTGATCACAGACTTAACATGAGTCAACAGTGTGATGCAGCAGCAAAAAAGGCAAATGCAATTCTAGGATGTATCAACAGAAGCATACAGTCTAGATCACGTGAGGTCATTATTGCCCTCTACTCCTCTTTGGTCAGACCTCATCTGGAATACTGTGTCCAGTTTTGGGCACCACATTTTAAAAAAGACATCAACAAACTGGAGCAAGTTCAGAGAAGAGCCACCAGAATGGTGACCGGTCTGCAAACCATGTCCTATGAGGAACGGTTGCAGGATTTGGAAATGTTTAGCTTGCAAAAAAGAAGACTGAGAGGAGACTTAATAGCTGTCTACAAATATCTCAAGGGCTGTCACATTGTAGAAGGATCATCTTTATTCTCATTTGCGCAAGGAAAGACTAGAAGCAATGGGATGAAACTGAATGGGAGGAGACACAGATTAGATATTAGAAAAAACTTTTTGACAGTTAGGGTGATCAATGAGTGGAACAGGCTGCCACAAGAGGTGGTGAGTTCTCCTTCAATGGAAGTCTTCAAACAGAGGCTGGATAGACATCTGTCTGGGATGATTTAGAGAATCCTGCTTTGAGCAGGGGTTGGACCAGATGACCCAGGAGGTCCCTTCCAACTCTACCATTCTATGATTCTATGATTCTATGAGTCAAAGGCATACTGAGCAAAGTGTCCCTGTAAACACTAAAGATATATACCGCTAGGGAAATGCAATTGTGCAAAGGGAAAACAAAGCCTAAGGATCAAAATATGGTAAATTAAGATGCCAAGAGTTACCTACCAGCCTGCCGTAGCACCCGACGCGCGTTTCGTCCTCCCCACTGCCTTGACGCGCCAGGCCGGGAGGGAGCAGGGCACCATGCGACGCCGACCCAGGCCGACGCCACACCGGCCACGTGGACGGAAGCACCGCACAACCGCCCCCACCACTGAATCGCAGACCCTCTATGAGCCACGGCGCCATTACACGCCGTGGCTCATAGAGGGTCTGCGATTCAGTGGTGGCGGCGGTTGTGCGGCGCTTCCGTCCACGTGGCCGGTGTGGCGTCGGCCTGGGTCGGCGTCGCATGGTGCCCTGCTCCCTCCCGGCCTGGCGCGTCAAGGCAGTGGGGAGGACGAAACGCGCGTCGGGTGCTACGGCAGGCTGGTAGGTAACTCTTGGCATCTTAATTTACCATATTTTGATCCTTAGGCTTTGTTTTCCCTTTGCACAATTGCATTTCCCTAGCGGTATATATCTTTAGTGTTTACAGGGACACTTTGCTCAGTATGCCTTTGACTCATTAACATAATTGATGTTAACCCTTCGATCTTTGCATGTCTGCATTTCCTTAGCAGCACACATCCTCATTGCATGTGGGGCCACTTTGCTCAGTACCTCTGACTAATTTACATAGTAGATGTTAACCCTTTCCACACACAAGTGATTCAATTTTGAGAGGCTGTTTCAAGCCTGTATACTGTGTTATTTGAACTTGATTTTCATATGTAACATGCTGTGGTCCCTATGCTATATACACACTTTTTGATGTGTTGATCTCATTTAATTAATTTTTTCTGTTTTTGGGTTAAATCATATACATTTCCAGTCTTTGCCCTTTTTCTTGCATTCAGTCTCCTCCATTTTTTAAACCATTATGTGTCATTTATGTCTCAATAAAATTTGTATTTTTTTAGTATAATAGCTCTTTTTTCCTTTTTTTTGATGTTTAAATAGGGGGCTTGTATACACATACATCTGAAATATACATGTATAGGGCCGGCTCCTGTATACTGTATATACTGTAAGGGGATTATATAGGGGGCTTGTATACACATACATCTGTAACATACATGTATAGGGGTAGGCTCCTGTACATATACTGTAAGTGGACTATATAGGGGGCTTGTATACACATACATCTGAAATATACATGTATAGGGCAGGCTCCTGTATGTATACTGTAAGGGGTTATATAGGGGGCTTCTATACACATACATCTGTAATATACATGTATAGGGCAGGCTCCTGTATATATACTGTAAGGAGACTATATAGGGGGCTTGTATACACATACATCTGTAACATACATGTATATGGAAAGGTTCCTGTATATATACTGTAAGGGGACTATATAGGGGGCTTGTATACACATACATCTGTAATATACATGTATACGGCAGGCTCCTGTATATAGTGTAAGGGAACAATATAGGGGGCTTGTATACACATACATCTGTAATATACATGTATAGGGGAAGGTTCCTGTATATATACTGTAAGGGGACTATATAGGGGCTTGTATACACATACATCTGTAATATACATGTATAGGGGAAGGCTCCTGTATATATACTGTAAGGGGACTGTATAGGGGGCTTGTATACACGTACATCTGTAATATACATGTATAAGGGAAGGTTCCTGTATATATACTGTAAGGGGACTATACAGGGGGCTTGTATACACATACATCTGTAATATACATGTATAGGGGCAGGTTCCTGTATATATACTGTAAGGGGACTATATAGGGGGCTTGTATACACATACATCTGTAATATACATGTATATGGGAAGATTCCTATATATACTGTAAGGGGACTATATAGGGGGCTTGTATACACATACGTCTGTAATATACATGTATAGGGCAGGCTCCTGTATATAGTGTAAGGAAACTATTTAGGGGGCTTGTATACACATATCTGTAATATACATGTATAGGGCAGGCTCCTGTATATATACTGTAAGGGGACTATATAGGGGGCTTATATACACATATATCTGTAATATAGATGTATAGGGGCAGGCTCCTGTATATATATATATATATAATATAAAAGGACTATATAGGGGGCTTGTATACACATACATGTAATATACATGTATAGAGGAAGGTTCCTATATATATTATAATATTATATATATATATATATTACTGTAAGGGGATTATATAGGGGCTTGTATACACATACATCTGTAATATACATGTATAGTGGCAGGTTCCTGTATATATACTGTAAGGGGACTATATAGGGGGCTTGTATACACATATATTGTAATATACATGTATAGGGCAGGACTCCTGTATATATACTGTAAGTGGATATATAGGGGGGTTGTATACACATACATTGTAATATACATGTATAGGGGCAGCTCCTGTATATATACTGTAAGGGATTATATAGGGGGCTTTATACACATAATCTGTAATATACATGTATAGGGGCAGGCTCCTGTATATATATATAAGGAAATATAAATATATAGGGGGCTTGTATACACATATCTGTAATATACATGTATAGGGAAGGTTCCTATAATTTATATACTGTAAGGGATTATTATAGGGGGCTTGTATACACATAATCTGAATATACATGTAGGCAGGCTCCTGTATATATACTATCAGTGGATTATATAGGGGGCTTGTATACACATACATCAGTAATATACATGTATAGACAGGCTCCTGTATATATACTATCAGTGCACTATATAGGGGGCTGGTATACACATACATCTGTAATATACATGTATAGGCAGGCTCCTGTATATATACTATCAGTGGATTATATAGGGGGCTTGTATACACATACATCAGTAATATACATGTATAGGCAGGCTCCTGTATATATACTATCATGCACTATATAGGGGGCTTGTATACACATACATCAGTAATATACATGTATAGGCAGGCTCCTGTATATATACTATCAGTGCACTATATAGGGGGCTGGTATACACATACATCAGTAATATACATGTATAGGCAGGCTCCTGTATATATACTATCAGTGGATTATATAGGGGGCTTGTATACACATACATCAGTAATATACATGTATAGACAGGCTCCTGTATATATACTATCAGTGCACTATATAGGGGGCTGGTATACACATACATCTGTAATATACATGTATAGGCAGGCTCCTGTATATATACTATCAGTGGATTATATAGGGGGCTTGTATACACATACATCTGTAATATACATGTATAGGCAGGCTCCTGTATATATACTATCAGTGCACTATATAGGGGGCTGGTATACACATACATCAGTAATATACATGTACAGGCAGGCTCCTGTATATATACTATCAGTGGATTATATAGGGGGCTTGTATACACATACATCAGTAATATACATGTATAGGCAGGCTCCTGTATATATACTATCAGTGCACTATATAGGGGGCTGGTATACACATACATCTGTAATATACATGTATAGGCAGGCTCCTGTATATATACTATCAGTGGATTATATAGGGGGCTTGTATACACATACATCAGTAATATACATGTACAGGCAGGCTCCTGTATATATACTATCAGTGGATATATAGGGGGCTGTATACACATACATCAGTAATATACATGTATAGGCAGGCTCCTGTATATATACTGTAAAGAGGCTTATATAGGGGGCTTGTATACACATACATCTGTAATATACATGTATAGGCAGGCTCCTGTATATATACTATCAGTGGATTATATAGGGGGCTGGTATACACATACATCTGTAATATACATGTATAGGCAGGCTCCTGTATATATACTATCAGTGCACTATATAGGGGGCTGGTATACACATACATCAGTAATATACATGTACAGGCAGGCTCCTGTATATATACTATCAGTGGATTATATAGGGGGCTTGTATACACATACATCTGTAATATACTGTGTAGGAGACGTCCTGTACCCATCGTGCGATAAGAGACGATGACACAGGAGATCCCCGCGGTGGAGGAGACGCTGCAGCAGCAGGAGGTGCCGGCCGCTCCGGGGGCCACAGCGCACTATAACAACAGACAGGATGTAATGGAGGACACCGCTGTATGTCAGCACAGTCGGGACAATACGTACAGTGAGCACTCACAGAACCACCACCGACTCCCGCCCCGGAAGTAATCCCCCTCCGCCGGGCCAGTTCCTGATGGTCTCTTTGGAAACGTAGCAACTTCTGTGAGCGATTGGCTGCTGCCTGCGAGAGCCGCACAGTGCGGGCTGTGCCCGGAGCCGCCATGGCCGCAGCGCTGATAGCATTGTCAGCCGCTGCTGAGTGTGATGGGTGGGCAGGGGCCCCCATATTACTCTGTGGTGATAGGACGGGGCCCCCAATACTCAGTGGTGATAGGACGGGGCCCCCAATACTCAGTAGTGATTGGACCGGGCCCCCCAATACTCAGTAGTAATAGGACAGGGCCCCCATTACTCAGTGGTGATAGCAAGACGGGGCTAACAAATTAGTGGTGATAGGACGGGCCCCCCAATACTCAGTGGTGATAGGACTGGGCCCCCATTACTCTGTGGTGATAGGATGGGGCTAACAAATTAGTCAGTGGTGATAGGACGGGGCCCATATTACTCAGTTGTGATAGAACTGGGCCCCCAATACTCAGTGGTGATAGGACGGGACCCCCATTATTCAGTGGTGATAGGACGGGGTCGGGACCCCCCATTACTCAGTGGTGATAGGACGGGGCCCATATTACTCAGTTGTAATAGGACGTGGCCCCCAATACTCAGTGGTGATAGGACGGGGCCAACATTACTCAGTGGTGATAGGAGAGGGGCCCCCATTACTCAGTGGTGATAGGACAGGGCCCACATTACTCTGTGGTGATAGGACGGGGCCAACATTACTCAGTAGTGATAGGACGGGGCCCACATTACTCAGTGGTGATAGGACGGGGCCCCCATTACTCTGTGGTGATAGGACGTGGCTAACAAATTAGTGATGATAGGACGGGGCCCCCATTACTCAGTGGTGATAGGACAGGGCCCATATTACTCAGTTGTGATAGAACGGGGCCCCCAATACTCAGTGGTGATAGGACGGGACCCCCATTACTCAGTGGAGATAGGATGGAGGCCCCATTACTCAGCTGTGATAGGATGAGATCCTCATTACTCAGTGGTTATAGGATGGGGTCCTCATTACTCAGTGGTGATAGCACGGGGGCCTCATTACTCAGTGGTTATAGGATGGGGTCCTCATTACTCAGTGGTGATAGGACGGGGCCCCCAATACTCAGTGGTGATAGGACGGGGCCAACATTACTCAGTGGTGATAGGACCGAGCACCCAATACTTAGTGGTGATAGGACAGGGCCAACATTACTCAGTGGTGATAGGACGGGGCCCACATTACTCAGTGGTGATAGGACTGGGCCCCCAATTCTCAGTGGTGATAGGACAGGACCCCCATTACTCAGTGGTGATAGGACAGGACCCCCATTACTCAGTGGTGATAGGACGTGGCCAACATTACTCAGTAGTGATAGGACGGGGCCCACATTACTCAGTGAAACATCCAAAAAAAGGCTGCACTCAAGCATACTAAAGCATGACAACATAGAATATATGAAATTTTGAATAGCAATATGGCTTTGGAATATAAGGAAAAATTTGAGACGCTTAGTATAAACATTTGGCCAAACATTTTAAAGCTCAACAACCATCGTCAAGGTGGTCTCAATTCTGTTGAGTCCCTAACCTAATGTGAACATACCTCTATTAGGCTGATATCTGAATTTCTGGGCGAATATGCACCTCTGTCAGTAATGCCTGCATTTATGGGTCAAGTAGGGAGCTGGTGTAATTAAAATCACCACCTGGTGGGAGCGGAGTGCTCGGTCAGTAAGCTAACATTCAAAAGACAAAAAACCTGACTAGCACATCCAGACTAATGTGAACTAGGTGCAAACCAAAGGGAGCTACCCTCATGTAAAACATCCAAAAAAAGGCTGCACTCAAGCATACTAAAGCATGACAACATAGAATATATGAAATTTTGAATAGCAATATGGCTTTGGAATATAAGGAAAAATTTGAGACGCTTAGTATAAACATTTGGCCAAACATTTTAAAGCTCAACAACCATCGTCAAGGTGGTCTCAATTCTGTTGAGTCCCTAACCTAATGTGAACATACCTCTATTAGGCTGATATCTGAATTTCTGGGCGAATATGCACCTCTGTCAGTAATGCCTGCATTTATGGGTCAAGTAGGGAGCTGGTGTAATTAAAATCACCACCTGGTGGGAGCGGAGTGCTCGGTCAGTAAGCTAACATTCAAAAGACAAAAAACCTGACTAGCACATCCAGACTAATGTGAACTAGGTGCAAACCAAAGGGAGCTACCCTCATGTAAAACATCCAAAAAAAGGCTGCACTCAAGCATACTAAAGCATGACAACATAGAAATATGAAATTTTGAAATAGCAATATGGCTTTGGAATATAAGGAAAAATTTGAGACGCTTAGTATAAACATTTGGCCAAACATTTTAAAGCTCAACAACCATCGTCAAGGTGGTCTCAATTCTGTTGAGTCCCTAACCTAATGTGAACATACCTCTATTAGGCTGATATCTGAATTTCTGGGCGAATATGCACCTCTGTCAGTAATGCCTGCATTTATGGGTCAAGTAGGGAGCTGGTGTAATTAACCCCTTCACCCCCAAGGGTGGTTTGCACGTTAATGACCGGGCCAATTTTTACAATTCTGACCACTGTCTCTTTATGAGGTTATAACTCTGGAACACTTCAACGGATCTTCGCGATTCTGAGATTGTTTTCTCGTGACATATTGTACTTCACGTTAGAAGTAAAATTTCTTCAATATAACTTGCGTTTATTTTTGAAAAAAACGCAAATATGGCGAAAATTTTTAAAATTTTGCAGTTTTCAAACTTTGAATTTTTATTCCCTTAAAACAGAGAAATATGTCGCACAAAATAGTTAATAAATAACATTTCCCACATGTCTACTTTACATCAGCACAATTTTGGAACCAAAATTTTTTTTTGTTAGGAAGTTATAAGGGTTAAAAGTTGACCAGCGATTTCTCATTTTTACAACAAAATTTACAAAGCCATTTTTTTTAGGGACCACCTCTCATTTGAAGTCACTTTGAGGGGTCTATATGGCAGAAAATACCCAAAAGTGACACCATTCTAAAAACTGCACCCCTCAAGGTACTCAAAACCACATTCAAGAAGATTATTAACCCTTCAGGTGCTTCACAGGAACTAAAGCAACGTGGAAGGAAAAAATGAATATTTAACTTTTTAGCCACAAAAATGATCTTTTACAAACTTTTTTTTTATTTTCACAAGGGTAAAAGGAGAAAATGGGCAGATAAGGTTGTTATGCAATTTCTCCTGAGTACGCCAATACCCAATATGTGGGGGAAAACCACTGTTTGGGCACACGGCAGAGCTCGTAAAGGAAGGAGCGCCGTTTGACTTTTTCAAACTAAAATTGGCTGGAATTGAGATTGGACGCCATGTCGTGTTTGGAGAGCCCCTGATGCGCCTAAACAGTGGAAACCCCCACAAGTGACACCATTTTGGAAACTAGACCCCCTAAGGTACTTATCTAGATCTGTTGTGAGCACTTTGAACTCCCAAGTGTTTCACAAAAGCTTATAATGCCTGGGTGTGAAAAAAAAAAAAACAATTTTCCACAAAAATGATTTTTAGTCCCAAATTTTTGAATTTTCCCAAGGAAATTGGACCCAAAAAGTTGTTGTCCAATTTGTCCTGAGTATTCTGATACCCCATATGTGGGGGGGGGGGAACTGTTTGGGTGCACGGCAGGGCTTGGAAAGGAAGTAGTAACGTTTTGGAATGCAGACGTTGATGGGGGTCATGTTCCGTTTGCAGTGCCCCAGATGAGCCTAAACAGTGGAAACCCCCCCACAAGTGACCCCATTTTGGAAACTATACCCCCTAAGGAACTTATCTAGATCTTTGGTGAGCACTTTGAACCCCCAAATGCTTCACACAAGTTTATAATGCCCGGGCATGAAAATAAAAAATCCTATTTTTTTCCCACAAAAATTATATTTTAGTCACTAATTTTTTATTTTCTCAAGGGTAACAGGAGAAATTGGACCACATAAGTTGTTGTCCAATTTGTCCTGAGTACGCTGATACCCCATATGTGGGTGGGAACCACTGTTTGGGCGCACGGCAGAGCTCGGAATGGAAGGAGCACCATTTGACTTTTTCCAACCAAAATTGGCTGGAATTGAGATTGGATGCCATGTTGCATTTGGAGAGCCCCTGATGTGCCTAAACAGTGGAAACCCCCCTCAAATGACCCCATTTTGGAAACTAGACCCCCTAAGGAACTTTTCTAGATCTTTAGTGAGCAATTTGAACCCCCAAGTGCTTCACACAAGTTTATAACGTAGAGCCGTAAAATTTAAAAATCATATTTTTTCCACAAAAAATGATCTTTTCACCCCAATTTTTATTTTTCCAAGGGTAACAAGACTCCAAAAGTTATTGTGCAATTTGTCCTGAGTGCGCTGATACCCCATATGTGGGGGTAAACCACTGTTTGGGTGCATGGCAGAGTTTGGAAGGGAAGGAGCGCCGTCTGACTTTTTCAACGCAGAATTGGCTGGACGCCATGTCGTGTTTGGAGAGCTCCTGATCTGCCTAAACAGTGGAAACCCCCATAAATGACGCCATTTTGGAAACTAGACCCCTCAAGGAACTTATCTAGATGTGTGGTGAGAACTTTGAACCCCCAGGTGTTTCACTAAAGTTTATAACGTACAGCCGTAAAATAAAAAATCTTTTTTTTTTTTTACAAAAATGATTTTTCGTCCCCAATATTTTATTTTCACAAGGGTAACAGAAGAAATTGGAACCCAAAAGTTGTTGTCCAATTTGTCCTGAGTACGCTGATACCCAATATGTGGGAGAAAACTACTGTATGGGCGCACGTCAGGGCTCGGAAGGGAAGTAGTGACGTTTTGGATTGCAGACTTTGATGGAATGGTCTGGGGGCGTCATGTCGCATTTGGAGAGCCCCTGATGCGCCTAAACAGTGGAAACCCCCCACAAGTGACCCCATTTTGGCAAATAGACCCACAAGGAACTTATCTAGATGTGTGGTGAGCACTTTGAACCCCGAAGTGCTTCACAGAAGTTTATAACGTACAGCCGTAAAAATAAAAAATCTTTTTTTTTTTTACGAAAATGATTTTTTCGCCCCCAATATTTTATTTTCACAAGGGTAACAGAAGAAATTGGAACCCAAAAGTTGTTGTCCAATTTGTCCTGAGTACGCTGATACCCAATATGTGGGAGAAAACTACTGTATGGGCGCACGTCAGGGCTCGGAAGGGAAGTAGTGACGTTTTGGATTGCAGACTTTGATGGAATGGTCTGGGGCGTCATGTCGCATTTGGAGAGCCCCTGATGCTACTAAACAGTGGAAACCCCCCACAAGTGACCCCATTTTGGAAAATAGACCCCACAAGGAACTTGTCTAGATGTGTGGTGAGCACTTTGAACCCCGAAGTGCTTCACAGAAGTTTATAACGCACAGCCGTAAAAATAAAAAATCCTTTTTTTTTTTTGCAAAAATGATATTTTTGCCCCAATATTTTATTTTTACAAGGGTAACAGGAGAAATTGGACCCCAAAAGTTGTTGTCCAATTTTTCCTGAGTACGCTGATATCCAATATGTGGGAGAAAACTACTGTATGGGTACACGTCGGGGCTCGGAAGGGAAGTAGTGACGTTTTGGATTGCAGACTTTGATGGAATGGTCTGGGGGCGTCATGTCGCATTTGGAGAGACCCTGATGCGCCTAAACAGTGGAAATCCCCAACAAGTCACCCCATTTTGGAAAATAGACCCCACAAGGAACTTATCTAGATGTGTGGTGAGCGATATGAAGCCCCAAGTGCTTCACAGAAGTTTATAATGTACAGCCGTAAAAACAAAAAAATATTTTTTTTTGTACAAAAATGATATTTTCGCCCCCAGTTTTTTATTTTCTCAAGGGTAGCAGAAGAAATAGGACAAATTGCACAATAACTCTTGGGGTCCAGAGTACGCTGATACCCCATATGTGGGGATAAACTACTGTTTGGACGCATGGCAGAGCTGAGAAGTGAAGGAGCACCGTTTGACTTTTTCAACGCAGAATTGGCTGGAATTGAGATCAGACGCCATGTCACATTTGGAGAGCCCCTGATGTGCCTAAACCCCCCAATTCTAACTCCAACCCTAACCCCAACACACCCCTAACCCTAGTCCCAACCCTAACCACAAACCTAACCCTAACACACCCCTAATCCCAACCCTAACCCTAATCCTAACTTTAGCGCCAACCCTAACCCTAACTTTAGCCGCAACCCTAACCCTAACCCTAATGGAAAATGGAAATAAATACTTTTTTTTAATTTTTATTTTTCCCTTACTAAGGGGGTGATAAAGGGGGGTTTTGATTTACTATTTATAGCGGGTTTTTATGATTGGCAGCTGTCACGCTAAAAGACGCTTTTTATTGCAAAAATAGTTTTTGCATCATCACATTTTGAGAGCTATAATTTTTGCATATTTTGGCCCACAGAGTCATGTGAGGTCTTTTTTTTTGCGGGACGAGTTGACGTTTTTATTTGTACCATTTTTGAGCACGTGACGTTTTTTGATCGCTTTTTATTTCGATTTTTGGGAGGTTAGAATGAACAAAAATCAGCAATTCATGAATTTCTTTTGGGGGAGGCGTTTATACCGTTCCGCGTGTGGTAAAATTGATAAAGCAGTTTTATTCTTCGGTCAGTACGATTACGGCGATACCTCATTTATATCATTTTTTCATGTTTTGGCGCTTTTATAGAATAAAAACAATTTTATATAAAAAATAATTATTTTTGCATCGCTTTATTCTGCGAGCTATAACTTTTTTATTTTTTCGCTGATGATGCTGTATGATGGCTCGTTTTTTGCGGGACAAGATGACGTTTTCAGCGGTACCATGTTTTTTTATATCGGTCTTTTTGATCGCGCGTTATTCCACTTTTTGTTCGGCGGTATGATGATAAAGCATTGATTTTTTGCTTCGTTTTTTTTTTTTTTTTTAAGGGGTTCACTAAAGGGGTTAACTAGTGGGACAATTTTATAGGGGGGGTCGTTACGGACGCGGCGATACGAAATATGTGTACTTTTATTGTTTTTTTTTTTTTTATTTACAGGAAGAAGTGAATTTATTGGGGAATATTTTTTTTTTTTTTTATTTATTTTGGATTTTTTTTTTACACATGTTTATTTTTACTTTTTTAACTTTTTTACTTTGTCCCAGGGTGGGACATCACAGTATTTTATCAGATCGCTGGTGTGACAGTGTGCACAGCACTCTGTCACACCAGCGATCGCACAGGCATAGATGCAGGCTTCTCAGTGCCTGCTCTCGGCAGGCACTGAGGTAGCCGCCTCCCTCCAGGACCCCGGCGCCATCTTGGATCCGGGTCCTGGGAGGGAGGAAGCCCTCAGAACAGCGCGATCACATCGCGCTGCTCTGAGGGTCTCAGGGGGGCGCGCAGGGAGCCCCCACCCTGCGCGATCCTCCCCTGTGCCCCCAGTACACCGCGATCATGTTTGATCGCGGTGTGCAAGGGGTTAATGTGCCGGGAGCGGTCCGTGACCGCTCCTGACACACAGTCATGGGTGTCAGCTGTGATAATCAGCTGACACCCGGCGGCGATTAGCTGCGCTCCCCTCAGGAGCGCAGCTGATCGCCTATGACGTACTATCCCGTCCCCGGTCATACGGGCCCAGGTACCATGGACGGGATAGTACGTCCGATGGCAGTAAGGGGTTAAAATCACCACCTGGTGGGAGCGGAGTGCTCGGTCAGTAAGCTAACATTCAAAAGACAAAAAACCTGACTAGCACATCCAGACTAATGTGAACTAGGTGCAAACCAAAGGGAGCTACCCTCATGTAAAACATCCAAAAAAAGGCTGCACTCAAGCATACTAAAGCATGACAACATAGAATATATGAAATTTTGAATAGCAATATGGCTTTGGAATATAAGGAAAAATTTGAGACGCTTAGTATAAACATTTGGCCAAACATTTTAAAGCTCAACAACCATCGTCAAGGTGGTCTCAATTCTGTTGAGTCCCTAACCTAATGTGAACATACCTCTATTAGGCTGATATCTGAATTTCTGGGCGAATATGCACCTCTGTCAGTAATGCCTGCATTTATGGGTCAAGTAGGGAGCTGGTGTAATTAAAATCACCACCTGGTGGGAGCGGAGTGCTCGGTCAGTAAGCTAACATTCAAAAGACAAAAAACCTGACTAGCACATCCAGACTAATGTGAACTAGGTGCAAACCAAAGGGAGCTACCCTCATGTAAAACATCCAAAAAAAGGCTGCACCAAGCATACTAAAGCATGACAACATAGAATATATGAAATTTTGAATAGCAATATGGCTTTGGAATATAAGGAAAAATTTGAGACGCTTAGTATAAACATTTGGCCAAACATTTTAAAGCTCAACAACCATCGTCAAGGTGGTCTCAATTCTGTTGAGTCCCTAACCTAATGTGAACATACCTCTATTAGGCTGATATCTGAATTTCTGGGCGAATATGCACCTCTGTCAGTAATGCCTGCATTTATGGGTCAAGTAGGGAGCTGGTGTAATTAAAATCACCACCTTGACGATGGTTGTTGAGCTTTAAAATGTTTGGCCAAATGTTTATACTAAGCGTCTCAAATTTTTCCTTATATTCCAAAGCCATATTGCTATTCAAAATTTCATATATTCTATGTTGTCATGCTTTAGTATGCTTGAGTGCAGCCTTTTTTTGGATGTTTTACATGAGGGTAGCTCCCTTTGGTTTGCACCTAGTTCACATTAGTCTGGATGTGCTAGTCAGGTTTTTTGTCACATTACTCAGTGGTGATAGGAGGGGGCCCACATTACTCTGTGGTGATAGGACGGGGCCCATATTACTCAGTGGTGATAGGACGGGGCCCCCAATTCTCAGTGGCGATAGGACAGGACCCCCATTACTCAGTGGTGATAGGACAGGACCCCCATTACTCAGTGGTGATAGGATGGAGGCCTCATTACTCAGTGGAGATAGGATGGAGGCCCCATTACTCAGTGGTGATAGGATGAGATCCTCATTACTTAGTGGTTATAGGATGGGGTCCTCATTACTCAGTGGTGATAGGACGGGGGCCTCATTACTCAGTGGTTATAGGATGGGGTCCTCATTACTCAGTGGTGATAGGACGGGGGCCTCATTACTCAGTGGTTATAGGATGGGGTCCTCATTACTCAGTGGTGATAGGACGGGGCCCCCAATACTCAGTGGTGATAGGACGGGGCCAACATTACTCAGTGGTGATAGGACCGAGCACCCAATACTTAGTAGTGATAGGACAGGGCCAACATTACTCAGTGGTGATAGGACGGGGCCCACATTACTCAGTGGTGATAGGACGGGGCCCCCAATTCTCAGTGGCGATAGGACAGGACCCCCATTACACAGTGGTGATAGGACAGGACCCCCAATACTCAGTGGTGATAGGACGGGGCCAACATTACTCAGTAGTGATAGGACGGGGCCCACATTACTCAGTGGTGATAGGAGGGGACCCACATTACTCTGTGGTGATAGGACGGAGCCCATATTACTCAGTGGTGATAGGACGGGGCCCCCAATTCTCAGTCGCGATAGGACAGGACCCCCATTACTCAGTGGTGATAGGACAGGACCCCCATTACTCAGTGGTGATAGGATGGAGGCCTCATTACTCAGTGGAGATAGGATGGAGGCCCCATTACTCAGTGGTGATAGGATAAGATCCTCATTACTCAGTGGTTATAGGATGGGGTCCTCATTACTCAGTGGTGATAGGACGGGGGCCTCATTACTCAGTGGTTATAGGATGGGGTCCTCATTACTCAGTGGTGATAGGACGGGGCCCCCAATACTCAGTGGTGATAGGACGGGGCCAACATTACTCAGTGGTGATAGGACCGAGCACCCAATACTTAGCGGTGATAGGACAGGGCCAACATTACTCAGTGGTGATAGGACGGGGCCCACATTACTCAGTGGTGATAGGACGGGGTCAACATTACTCAGTGGTGATAGGACGGGCCAACATTACTCAGTGGTGATAGGAGGGGGCCCCCATTACTCAGTGGTGATAGGACGGGGCACCCAATACTCAGTGGTGATAGGACGGGGCCAACATTACTCAGTGGTGATAGGATGGAGGCCTCATTACTCAGTGGTGATAGGATGGAGGCCTCATTACTCAGTGGTGATAGGATGGGGTCCCATTACTCAGTGGTATAGGATGGGGTCCTCATTACTCGTGGTGATAGGATGGGGTCCTCATTACTCAGTGATGTATATAGGACGGGGCCTCATTACTCAGTGGTGATAGACGGGGCCTCATTACTCAGTGGTATAGGACGGGGTCCTCATTACTCAGTGGTATAGGACGGGGTCCTCATTACTCAGTGGTTATAGGACGGGGCCTCATTACTCAGTGGTATAGGACGGGGTCCTCATTACTCAGTGGTATAGGACGGGGTCCTCTATAACCATTTCAGTGGTCATAGGATGGGTCCTCCTTAGTGATGATAGGATGGAGACCTCATTACTCAGTGGTGACAGGATGGGGTCCTCATTACTCAGTGGTGATAGGATGGAGGCCTCATTACTCAGTGGTGATAGGATGGGGCCTCATTACTCAGTGGTTATAGGACGGGTCCTCATTACTCAGTTGCGATAGGAAGGGGCCTCATTACTCAGTGGTTATAGGATGGGTCCTCATTACTCAGTGGTGATAGGACAGGGGCCTATTACTCAGTGGTGATAGAACGGGGCCTCATTACTCAGTGTTATAGGACGGGGCCTCATTACTCAGTGGTTATAGGACTGGGTCCTCATTACTCAGTGTGATAGGACGGGGCCTCATTACTCAGTGGTTATAGGATGGGGTCCTATTACTTAGTGGTGATAGGACGGGGCCTCATTACTCAGTGGTATAGATGGGGTCCTCACTCAGTGGTGATAGAGTGAGACCTCATTACTCAGTGGTATAGGATGGGGTCCTCATTACTCAGTGGTGATAGGATAGGGTCCTCATTACTCATGGTTGATGTATAGGTATGGAGGGCCTCATTACTCAGTGGTATAGGATGGGGTCCTCCTTACTCAGTGGTGATAGGATGGGCCTCATTACTCAATGGTTATAGGATGGGGTCCTCATACTCAGTGGTGATAGGAGGGGCCTCATTACTCAGTGGTCATAGGATGGGGTCCTCCCTTACTCATGGTGATAGGATGGGGTCTCATTACTCAGTGGTCATAGGATGGGGCCTCATTACTCTGGTTATGGATGGGGTTCCTCATTACTCAGTGGTGATAGGATGGGGTCCTCCTTACTCAGTGTGATAGGATGGAGACCTCATTACTCATGGTGATAGGATGGGGTCTCATTACTCAGTGGTGATAGGATGGAGGCCTCATTCTCAGTGGTGATAGGATGGAGGCCTCATTACTCAGTGGTTATAGGATGGGGTCCTCATTACTCAGTGGTGATAGGACGGGGCCTCATTACTCAGTGGTTATAGGATGGGGTCCTCATTACTCAGTGGTGATAAGATGGGGCCTACTTAGTGATGATAGAGGAGACCTCATTACTCAGTGGTACAGGAGGGGTCCTCATTACTCAGTGGTGATAGGACGGGGCCTCATTACTCAGTGGTGATAGGATGGGGCCTCATTACTCAGTGGTTATAGGATGGGGTCCTCATTACTCAGTGGTGATAGGACGGGGGCTCATTACTCAGTGGTTATAGGATGGGGTCCTCATTACTCAGGTGGGACTAAACCTGGGGGGGCCTTATTACTCAGTGGTGATAGACGGGGCCTCATTACTCAGTGGTATAGGACGGGGCCTCATTACTCAGTGGTTATAGGACGGGGTCCTCATTACTCAGTGATGATAGGACGGGGCCTCATTACTCAGTGGTTATAGGACGGGGTCCTCATTACTCAGTGGTGATAGGACGGGGGCCTCATTACTCAGTGGTCATAGGATGGGGTCCTCCTTAGTGGTGATAGGATGGAGACCTCATTACTCAGTGGTGATAGGATGGGGTCCTCATTACTCAGTGGTTATAGGATACGGGGCCTTATTACTCCGTGTGATAGATGGGGCCTCATTACTCAGTGGTTATAGGAGGGGTCCTCATTACTCAGTGATGATAGGACTGGGGCCTCATTACTCATGGTTATAGGATGGGTCCGCATAAATCAGTGGTGATAGGACGGGGGCCTCATTACTCAGTGGTCATAGGATGGGGTCCTCCTTAGTGTGATAGGATGGAGGATCCTCATTACTCAGTGGTGATAGGATGGGGCCTCATTACTCATGGTTATAGGATAGGGTCCATTACTCAGTGTGATAGGATGGGGCCTCTTACTCAGTGGTGATAGGATGGGTCCTCATTACTCTGTGATAGGATGGGGCTCATTACTCATGGTTATAGGATGGGGTCCTCATAACTCAGTGGTGATAGGATGGGGCCTCATTACTCAGTGATTATAGGATGGGGTCCTCCTTACTCAGTGGTGATAGGATGGGGTCTCATTACTCAGTGGTTATAGGATGGGGGTCCTCATTACTCTGGTTATGGATGGGGCCTCCTTACTCAGTGGTGTAGGATGGGGTCCTCCTTACTCAGTGGTGATAGGATGGAGACCTCATTACTCTGGTGATAGGATGGTCTCATTATCAGTGGTGATAGGAGGGGCCTCATTGCTCAGTGGTGATAGATGGGGCCTCCATTACTCAGTGGTATAGGATGGGGTCCTCATTACTCAGTGGTGATAGGACGGGGCCTCATTACTCAGTGGTTAAGGATGGGGTCCTCATTACTCAATGGTGATAGACGGGGCCTCATTACTCAGTGGTCATAGATGGGGTCCTCCTTACTCAGTGGTGATAGGATGGAGACCTCATTACTCTGGGTCCTCATTAATCAGTGGTGATAGGACGGGGTCTCATTACTCAGTGGTCATAAGATGGGGTCCTCCTTACTCAGTGGTGATAGGATGGAGGCCTCATTACTCAGTGGTGATAGGATAGGGGCCTCATTACTCAGTGGTGACAGGATGGAGGCCCCATTACTCAGTGGTGATAAGATGGGGCCTCATTCTCAGTGGTCATAGAATGGGGCCTCCTTACTCAGTGGTGATAGGATGGAAACCTCATTACTCAGTGGTGATAGATGGGGTCCTCATTACTCATTGTTGATAGACTGGGCCTCATTACTCAGTGGTTTAGGATGGGGTCCTCATTACTCAGTGGTGATAGGATGGGACCTCATTACTCTTGTGGGTCCTCATAACTCAGTGGTATAGGACGGGGGTCCTCATTACTCAGTGGTCATAGGATGGGTCCTCCTTACTCAGTGGTATAGGATGGAGGCCTCATTACTCAGTGGTGATAGGATGGGGCCTCATTAACTCAGTGGTGACAGGATGGAGGGCCCATTACTCAGTGGTGATAAGATGGGGTCCTCATTTCTCATGTCATAGAATGAGGCCTCCTTACTCAGTGGTGATAGGATGGGACCTCATTACTCAGTGTGATAGGATGGGGTCCCATTACTCATGTTATAGGATGGGATCCTCATTACTCAGTGTGATAGGATGGAGGGCCTCATTGCTCAGTGGTATAGATGAGGTCCTCATTACTCAGTGGTATAGGACGGGGCCTCATTACTCAGTGGTTGAAGGATGGGGTCCTCATAAATCAGTGTGATAGGACGGGGCTCTACTCAGTGGTCATAGGATGGGGTCCTTAGTGGTGATAGGATGGAGGCCTCCTTACTCAGTGGTGATAGGATGGGGGCCTCATTACTCAGTGTTGATAGGATGGGGTCCCCATTACTCATGGTTATAGGATGAGATACTCATTACTCAGTGGTTGTAGGATGGGGGCCTCATTACTCAGTGGTGATAAGACAGGGGCCTCATTACTCGTGGTGATAGGACGGGGGCCTCATTACTCAGTGGTGACAGGATGGAGGCCCCATTACTCAGTGCTGATAGGATGGGGTCCTCATTACTCAGTGGTTATAGGACGGGGGCCTCATTACTCAGTGGTTATAGGATGGGTTCCTCATTACTCAGTGGTGATAGGATGGGGGCATCATTACTCAGTGATGACAGGATGGAGGCCCCATTTCTCAGTGGTGATAGGATGAGATCCTCATTACTCTGGTTATAGGATGGGGTCCTCATTACTCAGTGGTGATAGCATGGGGTCCTCATTACTCAGTGGTTATAGGATGGGGGCCTCATTACTCAGTGGTGATTGGACGGGGGCCTCATTACTCAGTGGTGACAGGATGGGGTCCTCATTACTCAGTGGTGACAGGATGGGGTCCTCATTACTCAGTGGTTATAGGACACCTAGAGCCCCTCACATAACACCATATATAGCGAATGTATACTGCATGTGCACAGTCCTTCTGTGGCTGTATTGTGGACAAGTTCATTAGAGGACGTGACACCTACATGTCTCCTACAGATGTGCAGCATGTTCTGCAGGTTCACAATTCAGACGAGGATCTCCCATGTTTCCACTGGGCTATATGTTGGGTGTCTGTGTCACTGTTGCATCGCAGCATAATGCAGGTAAAGGTGGTGACCAGGCGACTCACGAAGGACCGCAACAAGTAAAAAAAGATCTTATTAGTTATGACATTTGGTTGGTTCTTGCTGCCGTGCCTCCACGCATGTCACAATAGGACACTGCTCACTTGCCTTATTCTGCAATGTAGCAGCGGCATAGAGCGATCTTTGGCCACACAAAGTATCTGCGTAACCCAGACCTAAAAACACTGGCCAGAACTAGGCTGCATCAGGCACAGGAGCCACTTTTGTTCATTGTACTTCCTGTGAAAGAAGAGGGGATGCAGAACTGGCTGTAGCACCACTGCCCGAGACCCCTGTAAAAATAGTGTTTCTTCTGTTCTCCGCCATATGCAAATCCCTACTGATAGACGAGGCTAGACCTTCCTCGGAGCCTCCTGCAGTGAAGCTATCATGGCCCCTCATTTTGATTGACGTGGATGACTTTCCCTGTCACTCACACATATCGGTAAATCTTGTGGTTGCTTTGCTTACATAAAGCGTGGCACATATACAGAAAATGGCTGGTTCCTATTCTGGCCTAAATCAGGTCATACACATTAAGTAGCTGTCAGACAACCAAAGCTTAAGTCAACAGCCATCCCTGCCATATTCAAGAAACAGTTCTATAATCAATATGGGCTTAAAGTGCAGACGCTCAGCTTTATCCCGGTGTCACGCGTGCGACTGCAATGCGAGAAACTCACGCAAGTCTCTCGCTTCAATACCCGGCAGCACGGCACTCAGGAAAGGAGTGTGCTGCATGTATTTCTATGCAGCTGAACGCTCCGGTCCGAGTGCCAGCGGCAGTTCCGGGTATTGAGGCGAGAGACACACGAGTTTCTTGCATTGCAGTTGCAAGTGTAACCCCAGCCTTAGTTTGAGGGATTCACATCATAATTAGGGCTCATACCCATTTGCGAGAAAAACGACGATCCGATTTCAGGACCGAAAAATCGGACAATTGCAATTCGAGTGTCGTGCAAGTGTAATGCGATTTCCGTGCGATTTTGCAATGGAAAATCCGTATGACATGCATATGGCATCCGTATGCAATGCGATTTTAACATGAGCTTTTACATACAGCAGTTCTCTATTGTAAAAGCTCATGTTAAAATCGCATTTTAAAGCAAAACTGTACACATCATTATAAAAGCAAATAATCTTCAAAACAAACATATATATATTTACATGCGTATATATATATATAATATATATATATATATGTATATAGATAGAGAGCTATATTAAAAGCCGGCAGATGCCGCGTACACGTACAGAATAGAATAGGATAGAATAGATATATACACAAAGAATAGGTGTCTATATTATTATTATTTATTTCTATAGCACCATTGATTCCATGGTGCTGTACATGAGAAGGGGTTACATACAAATTACAGGTATCACTTAAGGCACTGCCACACTTAGCGATCGCACCAGCGATCACGACAACAACACGACCTGGCGAGATCGCTAGTGCGATCGCTATGTGATCGCTAGTTAGATTCCAAACACAACTCATCAGCGATCTGTGATTCCAAACACAACTCATCAGCGATCTGTATAACGACCTCTACGGTCGTTGGGAAAACCTAGTCCCACCTGCGACGCTGGTGAAGTCGTTCATAAAGGGTGTCACACTCAGCGATTAAGGCTCACCAGCGGGACACCAACGACCAAAAAATGGCTCAGAATGTTCATAAGCTATCAGAGACATCTCAGGAGGGGCCACATCGCTGCTACATGTCACACACAGCTAAGTCGCTAACGAGATCGCTACTGCATCATAAATGGTGACGCAGTAGCGATCTCGCTAGCGATCTCGCTTAGTGTGGCATACCCTTTACAGTAAACAAACTAACAATGACAGACTGATAAGAGGTGAGAGGACCCTGCCCTTTCCGGCTTACATTTTACAGGATAGTGGGGAAGGAGACAGCAGGTTGGTGGGTTGCAGCAGTTCCGGTGTTGGTTGAGGCGATATCTCCGGTAATGGTGAGGAGGTAGCAGGGTCATTGCAGGCTGTAAGCTTTCCTGAAGAGGTGGATTTTCAGGTTCCGTCTGAAGGATCCGACTGTGGTTGATAGTCGGACGTGTTGGGGCAAAGAATTCCAAAGGATGGGGGATATTCGGGAGAAGTCTTGGAGGCGGTTGGGTGAGGAGCGAATAAGTGTGGAGGAGAGAAGGAGGTCTTGGGAGGATCGGAGATTACGTGAGGGAAGATATCGGGAGATTAGTTCAGAGATATATGGAGGAGACAGGTCATAGATGGCTTTGTAGGTCAGTATTTGCAGAGGGGAGAAGCGGAGGAGTTGCGAGGAGAGAGATGAATTAGTCGGGCAGCAGAGTTAAGGATGGACTGGAGAGGTGCGAGGGTGTTAGCAGGGAGGCCAGAGAAAAGGATGTTGCAGTAGTCGAGGCAGGAGATGATGAGGGCGTGCACAATCATTTTAGTAGATTGAGGGTTGAGGAAAGGACGGATTCTGGAAATATTTTTGAGCTGAAGGCGACAGGAGGTAGAAAGAGCTTGGATGTGCGGTTTGAAGGACAGGGCAGAGTCAAGGGTTACTCCGAGGCAGCGGACTTCCGGTACGGGGGAAAACGTGATGTCGTTAATTGTGATGGATAGGTCAGGTAAGGAAGATCTGTAAGATGGGGAGAGATGATGAGTTCAGATTTGTCCACATTGAGTTTGAGGAAGCGGGAGGAGAAGGAGGATATGGCTGATAGACACTCCGGGATTCTGGACAGCAGAGAGGTGACGTCTGGGCCAGAGAGGTATATCTGATTGTCATCAGCATAAAGGTGGTACTGGAATCTGTGGGACCTTATGAGTTGCCCCAGGCCAACTGTATAGATTGAGAAGAGTAGGGGTCCTAGAACAGAGCCTTGGGGGACTCCAACAGAGAGAGGGTGGAACGAGGAGGTAGTGTGGGTGTGGGAAACGCTGAATGTGTGGTTGGAAAGGTATGAGGAGATCCAGGATAGGGCAAGGTCCTTGACGCCAAAGGAGGAGAGAATCTGTAGTAGAAGGCAGTGGTCAACTGTGTCAAAAGCAGAGGACAGGTCAAGAAGCCGGCGTATAGAGTATTGTCTGTTCGCTTTGGCTGTAAGTAGGTCATTAGTAATTTTGGTCAGGGCTGTCTCAGTGGAGTGATGGGGACGGAAACCAGATTGTAGAGTGTCAAAGAGCAAGTTAGATGAGAGGTGATAGGAAAGCTCAGTGTGGACGTGCAGCTCCAGGAGTTTGGAAGCGAATGGGAGCAGCGATATTGGGCGATAGCTTGACATAGCGGTTGGGTCGAGGTTTGGCTTTTTAAGGCCAGGCGTAATTGTGGCATGTTTGAAAGCAAAAGGGAAGGTACCGGAAGTTAGTGATAGGTTGAAGAGGTGGGTTAAGGATGGGATAATAGTGGTGGTGAGGTTGGGGAGGAGGTAGTTTGGGATGGGGTCAAGTGCACGGGTTGTGAGGTACGATTTGGAGAGAAGACAATTAAGCTCCCCTTCGGTGATGTTGGAGAAAGAGGTTATGGGGTTTGGGCATTGGTCTGGTATACAAAGGGGTTGTTGTGGTTGAACAATGAAGACTTACCTTGTTTGGTCAATCTTATTTTTGAAGTGTGTGGCAAAGTCCTCAGCAGAGATGAGGGAGGTAGGAGGGGGCAGTGGTGGGCGGAGGAGGGAGTTAAAAGTTTTGAATAACTGGGGTTGTAGGATAGGGAACATACGAGGGTTGTATCTTGAAGCTCATCAAGAGAATGCCAAGAGTGTGCAAAGCAGTCATCAAAGCAAAAGGTGGCTACTTTGAAGAACCTAGAATATAAGACATATTTTCAGTTGTTACAAACTTTTTTGTTAAGTATATAATTCCACATGTGTTAATTCATAGTTTTGATGCCTTCAGTGTGAATGTACAATTTTCATAGTCATGAAAATACAGAAAAATCTTTGAATGAGGTGTGTCCAAACTTTTGGTCTGTACTGTATATATTTATATTTCATAGCGAGATAGCAGAATAGGAGATAATTCAATTGTCGGCTTCTGTAAAATCATTGCAGAACCCGACAGGATATGAGACATGGTTTACATACAGTAAAGCATTGCATATCATTTCGATTTATATATGTCCCTGACTACTAATTTTATTAGTGTATATGTGTAAAAATTTGAAGCTGTAGGTGTTAAATTAAAGTATTTATTCATGGAAAAAAAATTGTGTGGGCTCCCGCGCAATTTTCTTCGCCAGAGAGGGCAAGCCAGTGACTGATGGCAGATATTAAAAGCCTAGAAAGGGACCATTGTTATTGCTCCCCCTCGACTCAAAACATCTGCCCCCAGCCACCCCAGAAAATTCCGGCACTTAGCCCTCTCTTCCCATTGCCCTGTAGTGGTGGCATATGGGGTACCGTATATACTCGTGTATAAGCCGAGATTTTCAGCACCTTTTTTTGTGCTGAAAATGCACCCTCGGCTTATACACGAGTCATATGGCACAAACCAGCGGGGGAGGGGATGCGGCGGCAGGAGCCGGTGGCTGGGACATCATACTCACCCTCCCCGTGCCATCGCTGAACGTCCCTGCAATCCTGCGTTCTCCCCGACTTCCTGCAGCTCTCCTGTGCTGAGCGGTGACGTAATACCCGCTCATTAAGGTCATGTAATATGGACGTGACGCCACTCCCATGAGCGTGGCCTCCATATTCATGGCCTTAATGAGCGGTATTACGTCACCGCTCAGCGCTGGAGAGCTGCAGGAAGCCGGGGAGAACGCAGGATTGCCGGCCGGGACGTTCAGCGATGGCACGGGGAGGGTGAGTATGATGGAGGAGGATGGGGGAGCATGGAGGAGGACAAGGAGCACGGAGCAGGACGGGGGGGGAGGACGGAGAGCACGGAGCAGAACGGGGGGAGGTTGAGAGAGGCAGAACGGGGACAGCCCGAGCAACGGGGGAGGACGGAGAGCACGGAGCAGAACGGTGGGAGGACGGAGAGCACAGAGCAGAACGGTGGGAGGACGGAGAGCACGGAGCAGAACGGGGGAGGACGGAGAGCACGGAGCAGGACGGGGGTGGGCACAGAGGAGAATGGGGGAGTGCAGAGCTGGATGGGGGAGCACGGAGCAGGACAGGGGAGGATGGAAAGCACGGAGCAGGACAGGATAATGGAGCAGGAGGAGGGGAGCACAGAGGAGAATGGGGGCGCACAGAGCTGGATGGGGGAGCACAGAGCAGGACGGCAACTTATACACCCGGCTTATATGTGAGTCAATAAGTTTTCCAAGTTTTTTGTGGCAAAATTAGGGGGGTCGGCTTATACACGGGTCGGCTTATACATGAGTATATACGGTAATAATGGGATAATGTAACTTTGCTATTGTAAGGTGACATTAAGCCTGGTTAATAATGGAAAGGTGTCAATAAGACACCTATCCATTATTAATCTTACAGTTTGAAAGGTGAACTTGGCAGAGTGGGAAAATGTTCAGAAACTTTCCCACGCTACAGCGTTCATGTCCGGTCAGGCAGGGAGGCTGCGCCGGCAACTTTTCCTTCATTCCACAGTGGTTTACAGCCGGGCCAGTCGCATTGGCACCGCTCCCGGTTGTAAACTGTTTAACCCCTTGAGATGGATTGCGGCGTGGGACTTGACTGTACGGCAGACAGGTATGGGTATAGGGTTTTTTTTATGTTTTATTTTTTTCAAGGAGAATGATGGATTCGGTTGGATTGGGTGTGTAATACAGATGGAAAACCTGTGTGTTTTATTATTTCATTAAAAGACTTTATTCTTAATGTGTGTTTTTTTAACCCCTTACAAAATTTAAGATTAGTAATGCATAGGTGTCTTATTGACACCTCTGCATTACTAAGCCAGGCTTAATGTCACCTTACAATACAAAGGTAACATTAACCCCTTATTACCCCGTGTGCCACCACTACAAGGTATTGGGAAGAGAGAGGCTAAGTGCTGGATTTGGCGCATCTATAAGATGCGCCTTTTCTGGGTGACTGGGGACAGATGTTTTTAGCCAGGGGGGCCAAGAACTGTGGTCCCTTTCTAGGCTATTAATATCTGCCCTCAGTTACTGGCTTTCCCTCTCTCGCGTAGAAAATTGCGCACGAGCCCACGCAATTTTTTTCCCTGAAATAATAAAAAAAAATTGCACACACTATACTAATATGATTTCTCAGTGATGTCTATATATATATATATATATATATATATATATATATACTAGCTATGAACCCGTTCTACACCCGGGTGGCAAGCATTTTGATTGGTATATGGTCTCCCATCTTGGTATGTGTTGTTCCCTCCTATCCTGGTATGCATGGTACCCCTCATCCCTATCCTGGTATTATTGGTACCCCTCATCCCTATCCTGCTATGCATGGCCTCCCTTATCCCTATTCTGGTATGTATGGTCCCCCCAATACTGGTATGCATGGCACCCCATTCCTCATCCTGGTATTCATGGTCCCCTCACCCACCAATCCTGGAATGTATGGCTGCCTCAACCCTATTCTGGTATGTATGGTCCCTTCACCCACCACCCAATCCTGGTATGCATGGCACCCCATTCCTCATCCTGGTATGCATGGTCCCCTCACCCCCAATCCTGGTATGCATGGCACCCCTCATACCTATCATGGTATGCATGGTCCCCTCACCTCCCAAAACTCGTATGCATGGTCCCCTCACCCCCCAATCCTGGTATGCATGGTCCCCTCACCCCCAATCCTGGAATGCATGGTCCACTCACCCCCCAATCCTGGAATGCATGGTCCCCTCACTCCCCAATCCTGGAATGCATGGTCCCTCATTCCCCAATCCTGGAATGCATGGTCCCCTCAACCCCCCAATCCTGGTATGCATTGTCCCTTCACCCCCAATCCTGGTATGCATGGTCCCTCACCCCCCAATCCTGGTATGCATGGTCCCCCCTCATCACTATCGTAGGATGTATGGTACTCCGTCACCCGCCAATTCTGGTATGCATGGTCCCCTCATCCCCAATCCCAGTATACATGGCACCCTTACCTCCCAATTCTGATATGCATGGTCCCCTCACCCCCCAATCCTGGTATGCATGGTCCCCTCACCCCAATCCTGGAATGCATGGTCCACTACACCCCCAATCCTGGAATGCATGGTCCCCTCACTCCCCAATCCTGGAATGCATGGTCCATTCACCCCCCAATGCTGGAATGCATGGTCCCCTCATTCCCCAATCCTGGAATGCATGGTCCCTCAACCCCCCAATCCTGGTATGCATTGTCCCTTCACCCCCCAATCCTGGTATGCATGGTCCCCTCACCCCCCAATCCTGGTATGCATGGTCCCCCTCATCACTATCGTAGGATGTATGGTACTCCGTCACCCCCCAATCCTGGTATGCATGGTACCCTCACCCCTATACTGGTATGCATGGTACACCTCATCCACCAATCTGGTATGCATGGCCCCCTCACCTCCAATTCGGGTATGCAGGGTCTCTTCCCATCCTGGTATGCATGGTCCCCGCACCCTCCTACCCTTGTATGCTTGGTCCCCTTACCCCTATCTTGGTATGCATAGTCTCTCACCCACTATCTGGTATGCATGGTCCCCTCACCCCCTATCCTGGTATGCATGGTCCTCTCACCCTTTCCTGGTATGCATGGTCCTCTCACCCCCCCATCCTGATATGCATGGTCCCCTCACCCCCAATCCTGGTAAGCAAGGTCCCTCACCCCCCAATCCTGGTATGTATGGTCTCACCCCATCCTGGTATGCATGGTACCCCTCATCCCTATCATGGTATGCAGGGTCCCGTCACCCCTCAATTCTGGTATAAATGGTCCCCTCACCCCCCAATCCTGGTATGCATTATCCCCTCACCCCCAAACCTGGTATGCATGGTCCTTCAACCCCCTAATCCTGGTATGCATGGTCCCCTCCACCCCCCAATCCTGGTATGCATGGTCCCCTCATCCCCAATCCTGCTATACATGGCTCCCATTACCTCCCAATTCTGGTATGCAAGGTCCCCTCATCCCCAATCCTGGTATGCATGGTACCCTCATCCCCCAATCCTGGTATGCATGGCCCTCTCACCCTCCAATTCTGGTACGCATGGTCCTCTCACCCCCCTATCCTGGTATGCATTGTCCCCTCACCCCCAATCCTGATATGCATCTCACCCTCACCCCTATCCTGGTATGCATGGTCCTCACCCCCCAATCCTGGTATGCATGGTCCTCTCACCCCCATTCCTGGTATGCATGGTCCCTCACCCCTATCCTGATATGTATGGTCCCTCACCCCAATCTGTATGCATGGTTCCCTCACCCCCAATCCTGGTATGTATGGTCCTCACCCCAATCCTGGTGTGCATGGTACCCCCCCAATCAGGTATGATGGTCCCCTCACCCCCAATCCTGATATGCATGGTCCTCTCACCCCCCATCCTGGTATGCATGGTCCTCTCACCCCCCAATCCGAATGCATGGTCCCCTCACCCCCCCAATCCTGAATGCATGGTCTCCTCACCTCCCAATCCTGGTATGCTGGCCCTCACCCCCCAATCCTGGTTTGCATGGTCCCCTCGCCCCCCAATCCTTGTATGCATGGTCCTCTCACCCCTATCCTGTATGCATGGTCCCTCACCCCCAATCCGGGATGCATGGTCCTCTCACCCCCTAACCTGGTATGCATGGTCCTCTCACCCCTAATCCTGGTATGCATGGTCCCCTCACCCCCCCAATCCTGGTATGCATGGTCCCTCATCCCCAATCCTGCTATACATGGCTCCCATTACCTCCCAATTCTGGTATGCAAGGTCCCCTCATCCCCAATCCTGGTATGCATGGTACCCCTCATCCCCCAATCCTGGTATGCATGGCCCTCTCACCCTCCAATTCTGGTACGCATGGTCCTCTCACCCCCCTATCCTGGTATGCATTGTCCCCTCACCCCCAATCCTGATATGCATTCTCACCCTCACCCCCATACCTGGTATGCATGGTCCTCTCACCCCCCTATCCTGGTATGCATGGTCCTCTCACCCCCATTTCCTGGTATGCATGGTCCTCTCACCCCCCTATCCTGATATGTATGGTCCCCTCACCCCAATCCTAGTATGCATGGTTCCCTCACCCCCAATCCTGGTATGTATGGTCTCACCCCCAATCCTGGTGTGCATGGTACCCCCCCAATTCAGGTATGCATGGTCTCCTCACCCCCCAATCCTGATATGCATGGTCCTCTCACCCCCCCAGTCCTGGTATGCATGGTCCTCTCACCCCCCAATCCAGGAATGCATGGTCCGCTCACCCCCCAATCCTAGAATGCATGGTCTCCTCACCCTCCCAATCCTGGTATGCATGGTCCTCTCACCCCCCAATCCTGGTTTGCATGGTCCTCTCACCCCCCAATCCTTGTATGCATGGTCCTCTCACCCCCCTATCCTGGTATGCATGGTCCTCTCACCCCCCAATCCTGGTATGCATGGTCCTCTCACCCCCTAACCTGGTATGCATGGTCCTCTCACCCCCAATCCTGGTATGCATGGTCCCCTCACCCTCCCTATCCTGGTATGCATGGTCTCTTCACCCCCTCAATCCTGGTATGCATGGTAGCCCTCACCCCCCTATCCTGATATGCATGGTCTTCTCACTCCCCCAATCCTGGTATGCATGGTCTCCTCACCCCCCAATCCTGGTATGTATGGTCCCCTCACCCCCCAATCCTGGTATGCATGGTCTCCTCACCCCCCCCAATCCCGGTATGCATGGTCTCCTCACCCCCCCAATCCTGGTATGCATTGTCCCCTGACCACCATCCTGGTATCCATGGTCCCCTCACCCCCCAATTCTGGTATGCATGGTCCCCTCATCCCCCCAATCCTGGTATGCACGGTACCCCTCATCACCCAATCCTGGTATAGCCGTGGGGTCTCGCCGTGAGGTCAGGAGAGGGCGGGATTGTGCCGCCGAAGTCGGCGCTCGATTCCGGCGCCACAACCCGCCCTCTCCTGACATCATGGCCAGACCCCGCGGCAATACCAGATCGGTAAGTTGTGCCATGATGTCAGGAGAGGGCGGGATTGTGCCGGCGAAATCGGCGCCTGCGCAGTCATCGCTTTCCGGCGCCATTTTCTTGAAGACACACTGCAGTGTGTATTCCACAAAATGGCACCGTAAAGCGCGAACTGGGCATATGCCGATGCCTGCGCAGTCCTCACTTTCTGGCGCCATTTTCTTGAAGACACACTGCAGTGTGTCTTCCACAATATGCCGCCGGAAAGCGCGGACTGGGCATGCGCCGATTCCGGCGCCACAACCAGCCCTCTCCTGACATCCCAGCAGGACGCCACGGCAACACCGGATCGGTAAGGTGTTGTGCCGGAGATCGCAGAATGCGTTCAGTGCTTACGCATACATCGATCTCCTGGGCCACCCTCCTCATCCCCGTGTGCGTTACTCTGTCCAGACTGCGCAGGCTATAAAGGCTTCAGACAGAGTGACGCTCCCAGCGTTATAGATATACTAGTGATGAACCCGTTCTACGCCCGGGTGGCAAGCATTTTTATAGGTACATGGTCTCCCATTCTGGTATGTGCTTCCCCCCTCCTATTCTGGTATGCATGGCACCCCTCATCCCTATCCTGGTATGTATGGTCCCCTCACCCCCACCAAAATTACTATGCATGGCACCCCATTCCTCATCCTGGTATGCAAGGTCACCTCCTGCCCAATCCTGGAATGCATGGTCCCCTCACCCCCCAATTCTGGTATGAATGGTCCCGTCATCCCCCAATTCTGGTATGAATGGTCCCCTCACCCCCCAATCCTGGTATGAATGGTCCCCTCACCCCCCCAATCCTGGTATGAATGGTCCCCTCATCGCCCAGTCCTGATGTGCATGGTCTGCTCTCCCTCCAATCCTGATGTGCATGGTCCCCTCACCCCCCAATCCTGATGTGCATGGTCCCCTCACCCCCAATCCTGATGTGCATGGTCCCCTCATCCCCAATCCTGATGTGCGTGGCCCCCTTACCCCCCCAATCCTGATATGCATGGTCCCCTCACCCCCCAATCCTGATGTGCATGGTCCCCTCATCCCAATCCTGATGTGCATGGTCCCCTCATCCCCAATCCTGATGTGCATGGCCCCCTCACCCCCCAATCCTGGTATGCATGGTCCACTCACCCCCCAATCCTGATGTGCATGGTCCCCTCACCCCCAATCCTGATGTGCATGGTCCTCTCACCCCCAATCCTGATGTGCATTGTCCTCTCACCCCCCAACCCTGATGTGCATGGTCCCCTCACCCCCCAATCCTGATGTGCATGGTCCCTTCACCCCCCAATCCTGATGTGCATGGTCCCCTTACCCCCAATCCTGATGTGCATGGTCCCCTCACCCCCCAATCCTGATGTGCATGGTCCTCTCACCCCCCCAACCCTGATGTGCATGGTCCCCTCACCCCCCCAATCCTGATGTGCATGGTCCCCTCACCCCCCAATCCTGATGTGCATGGTCCCCTCACCCCCCAATCCTGATGTGCATGGTCCCCTTACCCCCAATCCTGATGTGCATGGTCCTCACCCCCCAATCCTGATGTGCGTGGTCCTCTCACCCCCCAATCCTGATGTGCGTGGTCCGCTCACCCCCAATCCTGATGTGTGTGGTCCCCTCACCCCCCAATCCTGATATGCATGGTCCTCTCACCCCCCAATCCTGATGTGCATGGTCCCCTCACCCCCAATCCTGATGTGCATGGTCCCCTCACCCCCCCAATCCTGATGTGCATGGTCCCCTCACCCCCAACCCTGATGTGCATGGTCCCCTTACCCCCCAATCCTGATGTGCATGGTCCCCTCACCCCCAATCCTGATGTGCATGGTCCCCTCAACCCCCCAATCCTGATGTGCATGGTCCCCTCACCCCCAATCCTGATGTGCATGGTCCCCTCACCCCCCCCAATCCTGATGTGCATGGTCCCCTCACCCCCCAATCCTGATGTGCATGGTCCCCTCACCCCCCCAATCCTGATCTGCATGGTCCCCTCACCCCCCAATCCTGATGTGCATGGTCCCCTCACCCCCCAACCCTGATGTGCATGGTCCGCTCACCCCCCAATCCTGATGTGCATGGTCCCCTCACCCCCCCTATCCTGATGTGCATAGTCCCCTCAGCCCCCAACCCTGATGTGCATGGTCCGCTCACCCCCCAATCCTGATGTGCATGGTCCCCTCACCCCCCCTATCCTGATGTGCATGGTCCCCCCAACCCCCAATCCTGATGTGCAAGGTCCCCTCACGCCCCCCCTATCCTGATGTGCATGGCCCCCTCACCGCTATTAAACTGCACAGATACCCCTAAAAAAACAAACATTTATACTCACCTTTCATCCCTGTGCTCCGTTCAGCTGGACGCAGGGGGAGGAGAGCGGCGCCGGAGTACGCGCATGCCCATACCGCGCGGTCCGGCGCCATATTGCTGAAGACACTGTAAATGTGTCTTCAGCAAAATGGCGCCGGATAGCGCTATTGCGCATGCGCGATCCGACGCACTCCTGGTCTCCTGCCCTGGGAGAAGAGAAGCGCCGTGGCAACGCTCCTCCCGGTCAGGTAAGTATGTGAGTATGGCGCAGGAGATCGCGGTATGCATCCAGTACGCATACCGCGATCTCTGGCGCCATACAGAGTACTCACCGCTCTGGATGCCTCACTCTGTCTGGAGCCAGATTGCGCAGGCGTGTCGCGCTTGCGCAGTCTATAAAGGCTTCAGACAGAGTGACGCTCCCACCGTTATATTATAGATATATATAGATATATATTATATAATCTATATTAGGTATTATATATATATTATAGAGATATATGTTATATATAAATTATATACATATTACATATATATTATATAACTATATATATGTATATATATATATATATAGTATATATATATTATAGATATATGTATATATAATTATAGATATAAACATGAATGCCTCTTTTTTTTCCTGTACACTCTATGTTGATGGTTTTTCCCAAAAAGCTTGACTTTTGTCTCATCTGACCAGAGAACATTCTTCCAAAACGTTTTAGGCTTTCTCAGGTAAGTTTTGGCAAACTCCAGCCTGGCTTTTTTATGTCTCGGGGTAAGAAGTGGGGTCTTCCTGGGTATCCTACCATACAGTCTCTTTTCATTCAGACGCCGATGGATAGTAGGGGTTGACACTGTTGTACCCTCGGACTGCAGGGCAGCTTGAACTTGTTTGGATGTTAGTCGAGGTTCTTTATCCACCATCCGCACAATCTTGCGTTGAAATCTCTCGTCAATTTTTCTTTTCCTTCCACATCTAGGGAGGTTAGCCACAGTGCCATGGACTTTAAACTTCTTGATGACACTGCGCACGGAAGACACAGGAACATTCAGGTCTTTGGAGATGGACTTGTAGCCTTGAGATTGCTCATGCTTCCTCACAATTTGGTTTCTCAAGTCCTCAGACAGTTCTTTGGTCTTCTTTCTTTTCTCCATGATCAATGTGGTACACACAAGGATACAGGACAGAGGTTGAGTCAACTTTAATCCATGTTAACTGGCTGCAAGTGGGATTTAGTTATTGCCAACACCTGTTGGGTGCCACAGGTAAGTTACAGGTGCTGGTGATTACACGAATTAGAGAAGCATCACATGATTTTTCAAACAGTGCCAATACTTTTGTCCACCCCCTTTTTTAGTTTTGGAGTGGAATTATATCCAATTTGGCTTTAGGTCAATTCTTTTTGTGTTTTTTCATTGAAGACAAATTAAATGAAGATAATAATACCAAAGAATTTGTGTTTGCAATCATTTTCAGGAAGAAACTGAGTATTATCTGACAGAATTGCAGGGGTGCCAATACTTTTGGCCACCACTGTATATACACTATGTTCCAAATTATTATGCAAATTGGTTTTAAGTGTCATAGCGTTTTTTTGTTTTTTGTTGTAAATGAAACCCATTGATGGTATTGCATCTCAGGGTTCTTTGGATCACTGAAATCAATCTCAGATACCTGTGACAATTAGTTCACATGGGAGCCCAATAAAAGGAAAACTGGATGCTCCACACTATTAAGCAGGCCAGAGTTTTCAAGTAACATGGGGAAGAAAAAGGATCTCTCTGCTGCTGAAAAGCATCAAATAGTGTAATGCCTTGGTCAAGGGATGAAAACATTACATATTTCCCGAAAACTTAAGCGTGATCATTGTACTGTTAAGAGATTTGTGGCTGATTCTGAGCACAGACGTGTTCGTGCTCATAAAGGCAGAATGAGGAAGGTTTCTGCCAGGCAAGTTCATCGGATTAAGAGAGCAGCTGCTAAAAGCCATTACAAACCAGCAAACAGATATTTGAAGCTGCTGGTGCCTCTGGAGTCCCTCGAACCACAAGGTGTGGGATCCTTCAAAGGCTTGCTGTAGTGCCTAAACCTACGATTCGGCCACCCCTAAGGTCTCTTTCACACATCCGTTTTTTGCACGATCTGGCGCTTTTTTAAAAAAACGGATCCAGTTATTTAAACCGCCGGATGCGTTTTTTGTCATTGACTATCATTAGCGCCGGATCGCGCCGCATGTCATTCCGTTTAATCCATTTTCTGCCGGATCCGTCATAGATTTTAATTCCGGCGGCCGGACAGAATGCATCATGTAACGTTTTTTTTTTGTGCGGAAAACGCCTGACAGCGCCTGAAGCAGCGCATCAGGCGTCCGGAAACAATTGAAGTCTATGGTACCGGATCAGTCTTTTGTGCAATCCGGCAAAAGACTGATCCGGATTGTGGAAATCAAGGACTACTACTACTACAGTCCCTGACAGAAGTTATGTCGCTTATCCATGTTATGTAAATCAAAGCTTATAACGACGTTAAATTCATCCATTGGTTTTATAAATTACTCTTTTGAAAGCTGAAACCCTCCCAAATTTGGTTTAGGTTAAAATAAATTGGCATCAATGCTGAAATATTGATCATTTAATGAACACAGAATGGTCAGGTTTTGGCAAGACAAAAGTTTTGTCACCTGGTCATATAATGCACCCAATCCTAGTTTACATCCTCACCAGTGCTCAGTAAATGATCGGTTAATTAGTAGGTGTGTATAAAAAGAAACCCAGCACCCCAGACCTTCACTTGAACTGCAACTTGAGCTCTGACAACATGCCAAAAATCCACCCTGCGACCAAATCCTTGATTATCAAGAGGCTGAAGATCAGATTCACTGCAGAGGTGTCTGGCACCTTTGGTGTGTCTCAGCATCAAGTACAAAGAATTAAAAAAAGATTTGAAGAGACTGAAGATGGGTTTGACAAGCCCAGGTCCGGCAGACCCCGCAAGACAACTGCTCAGGAGGAACATTTGTTTGCTAGAAAATCCAAAGCAAGCCCCTCTTCCACTGCAGCAGAGCTCCAACAGGCCTGGTCACCTCAAGTCCCTGTGTCAACTAGAACAGTTTGTAGGATTCTGTCTTGAAATGGCCTCCATGGTCGATTCAGTGCCCAGAAGCCAGCACTAAACAAAAGGCAAATAAAAAACCATATGGCATTTGCAAAGTCTCACAGCCTGCTAAACAGATGGACGCTGGAAAAGTGGCAGAAGGTGGATTTCTCTGATGAATCTTCAGTAGAATTACACCACAGCGGCTGCAAATACTGCAGGAGACCTACTGGAGCCCATATGGATCCAAAATAACACCCAGAAAACAGTTAAATTTGGTGGTGGAAAGATCATGGTCTGGGGTTAAATTCAGTATGGGGTGTGCAAAACATTTGCAAGGTGGAAGGCAATATGAATAGCCTAAAATATCAAGAAGCATTAGCTAACTCTTATATTTGAAATCATAAAAGGGGTCAAATTCTGCAGCAGGATGGTGCTCCATCTCATACATCCATCTCTACAACAAAGTTCCTCCAGGCAAAAAAGATCAAGGTGCTCAATGACTGGCCAGCCCAGTCACCAGACATGAACATCATTGAGCATGTTTGGGGTAGGATGAAAGAGGAAGCTTGGAAGACAAAACCATGGAATCTAGATGAACTCTGGGAGGCATGTAAGACTGCATTCATTGCTATTCCTGATGACTTCATTAACAAATTGTATGAATCATTGTTGAACCGCATGGATGCAGTCCTTCAAGCTCATGGAAGTCACACAAAATAGTAAATATGACTCTAATAGCACCACAACTTAACATAACAATGTTATGCAACATATATTTGTATTTTAAGATAATTATTTGTTTGAATATCACATTACTTTCTGTGGGCGACAAAACTTTTGTCTTGCCAAAATCTGACCATTCTATGCTCATTAAATGTTCAATATTTCAGCATTGATGCCAATTTATTTTCTTAACCTAAACCAAATTTGGGAGGGTTTCAGCTTTCAAAAGAGTAATTTATAAAACCAATGGATGAATTTAACGTCAGGTTATAAGCTTTGATTTACATAACATGGATAAGTGTTGTGAATATGCTGTAGGCGGCTTCTGAGCTGGGACTCCCTCCGGTGGTTGCTGAGGGTAATTAACTGATTACCGAATGGCCTTCAGCTGGAGCTGAATGGTAGGATATAAGTGGCCTGAGTTCCCAGCAGCCTTGCCGGTTATCAATTGTTCCTGCTGGTCTTGCTTGAAGCACTGCTAGTTTCCTGCTTTCGTTCAGATAAGTGTTTGCTGTTTTTTTTTCTCTGTTTGATTTTCTCTGCTGGTTTGCTGCTTGCAGTGGACTGCAGCCTGTCCCCTTTTGGGGGTCTGGCGCTGCAATTGTGCTCCGTTTGTGTCTGCACTTTTGCTTTGCTCCTTTGTTACTTTTTATTTGCTGAATAGCGTTTTGTTACACCAGAGATCTGATTTAGGTGGATGAGATCGTGTGATCTCAGTTTTTTTGGCAATCAGAAGTGTTGGTATTTTTGTTAGGGTTTTTTTGGATTGCAGTCAGAATTCTTTCCTGTACTTTTCTGTTTAGTCAGATTGGGCCCCAGCATTTGCTCATTCTATTTTCTGTCTGTGTCCGTGCGTTCTTCTTTTCTAACTGCCATTACATGTTTGGGGGCTTCCTATTTTCTTTGGGGATCTGCTCCGGGGCAGATAGCTTTCATCTTTCTGCCTTTATGTGTAGTTATCTCTCAGGCTGCGACGAGGCGTCTAGGATCACTGTAGGAACGCTCCACGGCTACTTCTAGTTGTGTGGTTAATTCAGGTTACTGCAATCCAATAGGTTCCAGCCTCTCTGGTGTATTACCGCTTTTGCTATTTTTGCTATTTTTCCTCAGTTACCGAAACATAACAGTATAACCCGCCAAAAAACTGAAAATTGTATGGTACTCACAGAAGGGAAAAATAGTAATAAGGAAACTCTGTTTGTTGCATTTTTTTCCCCTCTTTTCTCTGGGTGCTGAGGAGGAATTTTTATTTTTTTTTTCTCAATGGAGTTTGCACAGTTGTCTGGCCGTGTGGATCAGCTTGCCACTGAGGTTCGGAGTATTGCTACCTATCTTGCTGGGTTACCGGTTGTGGAACCTAGGATCCCCATGCCAGATTTGTTTTTGGGGGATCGATCTAAATTTCTGAATTTCAAAAATAACTGTAAGTTGTTTTTGCCTTAAAGCCTAAGTCCTCAGGGAACGCGGCACAGCAGGTTCAAATTGTCATCTCCCTGCTGCGCGGCGACCCTCAGTATTGGACTTTTCCCTGACACCTGGGGATCCTGTTTTGAATGATATTGATGTATTTTTTCAGGCTCTGGTGTTATTGTACGATGAACCTAATGTCACTGATCAAGCTGAAAAGATCTTGTTGGCATTAAATCAGGGTCTTGAAGACGCTGAGTTGTACTGTCAGAAATTTCAAAAGTGGGCAGTCCTGACCAAATGGAATGATGATGCTTTGGCAGCCCTTTTTCGAAAGGGTCTGTCAGAAAAAGTAAAGGACGTTATGGTGGGATTCCCTGTTCCCTCTGGTCTCAATGATTCTATGTCTTTGGCTATTCAAATTGACAGACGTTTTCGTGAGCGCAGAGGTATGCGTGAGATACTGTTGCCTTGTGAGCCAGCTCCTGAGCCCATGCAGTGTGATGCAGTGGCTTCTGGGGCTCAGCGTCATGAGTTTCGTAAGCGCAATGGGTTATGTTTCTACTGTGGAGACGCTTCCCATGCTATTTCTGTCTGCCCTAAGCGGGGAAGACGTTTTGCACGCTCAGTTGTCTTGGGTAGTGTTCAGACTAAATTTCTGTTGACTGTTACCCTGATTTGCTCCCTGTCCACATTTTCTGCTCAGGCTTTTGTTGATTCAGGAGCAGCTATTAACCTGATGGATTTTGACTTTGCCAAACATTGTGGGTTTCCATGATACCCCTGCGGAAGTCTATTCCCCTACTGGGCATTGATTCTACCCCTTTGTCGGAGAATAAACCCCAGTTTTCTACTCAGGTGATAATGAGGGTTGAACCAGATCATCAGGAGAGTTGCAAATTTCTGGTGCTGCATAATCTGCATGACATTATTGTACTAGGTTTTCCTTGGTTACAGTCTCATAATCCTGTTTTGGATTGGAAATCTGTGTCTGTGACCAGTTGGGGCTGCCAATGTGTTAATACTGACACTCCTGTTTTTTCTGCCTCTCCCCAGTCTCAGGATGTCCCTGACTTTTTGACAGATTTTTCTGATGTGTTTAGTGAAAGTAAATCTGCATCCTTGCCCCCTCACAGGAGCTATGATTGCGCTATTGAATTAGTGCCTGGTGGTAAATTTCCTAAAGGTCGCCTTTTTAATTTATCTGTACCTGAACACGATGCTATGCGATCTTATATCAAGGAGTCATTGGAGAAGGGTCATATCAGACCATCCTCTTCACCCTTGGGTGCCGGTTTTTTTCTTTGTGGCCAAAAAGGATGGTTAATTGAGGCCGTGTATTGATTATCGCCTCCTGAATAAGATCACTGTTAAATATCAATATCCATTACCTTTGATTTCTGACCTATTTTCCAGAGTGAAAAGTGCTACTTGGTTTACCAAGCTTGACCTCAGGGGGCGTATAACCTTATTCGCATTAAGCACGGGGATGAATGGAAGACGGCGTTTAATACCCCAGAGGGGCATTTTGAGTACCTAGTGATGCCTTTTGGGCTTACTAATGCCCCTTCCATCTTCCAATCCTTCATGAATGATATTTTCAGGGATTTTGTGGATAAATTTCTGATTGTTTATTTGGATGATATCTTGATTTTTTCCAATGACTGGGACTCTCATGTGAAACATGTTCGGACTGTGTTCCAGATTTTGAGAGAGAATGCACTGTATGTGAAGGGATAAAAGTGTCTTTTTGGCGTACAGAAGATCTCATTTTTGGGATTCATTTTGTCTCCGTCTGTTATTGAAATGGACCCGGTCAAGGTTCAGGCCATCTGTGATTGGGTTCAACCTACTTCATTGAAGGCTCTTCAGAGATTTTGGGTTTTGCCAATTTTTATCGTAAATTTATTGGTAATTTCTCTGGTATTGTTAAACCATTGACTGATTTGACCAAAAAGGGTTCCGATGTGGTGAATTGGCCTCCTGAGGCAGTTTCTGCGTTTCAGGAACTTAAGCAGAGATTCATTTCTGCTCCTGTTCTACGGCAGCCTGATGTTTCTCTGCCGTTTCAGGTGGAGGTTGATGCCTCTGAGATTGGGGCTGGTGCCGTTTTGTCCCAAAGGGATCCAGTGACCTCTAAGAGTAACCTTTGTGCTTTTTTCTCTCAAAAATTTTCTCCAACTGAACGTAATTATGACGTGGGTAATCGGGAGTTATTGGCCATGAAGTGGGCCTTTGAAGAGTGGAGACATTGGCTGGAAGGAGCCAAACATCAGGTGGTGGTCCTCACGGACCATAAGAACCTGGTTTATCTCGAATCAGCCAAGCGACTTAATCCTAGACAGGCCAGGTGGGCCTTGTTTTTCACACGTTTTAATTTTGTGGTTTCTTTTCTTCCTGGCACTAAGAATGTCAAGGCGGATGCCCTCTCGAGGAGTTTCTTTGCAGATTCTCCTGAGTTATCTGATCCTGCTGTTATTTTGAAAGAGGGTGTGGTTCTTTCCGCTATTTCGCCCAATTTGAGACTGGCTCTGGAAGGGTGTCAGGAGGATAAAACTGAGCGCTGCCCTGTTGGGAAGTTGTTTGTTCCAGACCCGTGGAAAAAGAGTGTGATGTCTGAGATTCATTGTTCAGCATTGGCTGGTCATCCCGGGATTTTTGGTACCAGAGACTTGGTGAGTCGCTCCTTTTGGTGGCCTACTTTGTCTCGTGACGTCAGGGACTTTGTGCAGTCCTGTGGGCAGGGTCGGATTAAGAACATGATGGGCCTGGAGCTGAAGGGGCGGGGCAAGGGGTGGGGCCAAACACGGCAATTCACAAAGGCCAAAATGTAACGTAAAAGATATAAACAAAGTAAATATATGATACATGCCTAATATAAATACAGTGGATATAGAAAGTCTGTTATGGTTATCACGCTGATAGTAACTTATGAGGCAAATAAACAGGGTTATTCACTGAATGCTAAACTGTGTTTTATCGTAAATAAATCAAACTGGTAGAAGAAAATTAAACTACACATTCACTTTTCGTGCTTTTTTGCTTGCAAATTCCTCAATTGTAGAATCAAGATTAAGCTCATTCAGCAATCTATTTTCAATACATAACAGAGAGAGGGCATTTAAACGCTCCTGGCCCATTCTAGTATATGGTGCAGCATTGAATGTCCCATAGTAATATAGGGCAACATTGAGAGGCCCATTCTAGTATATAGCGCAGCATTGAATGGCCCATAGTATATATAGCGCAGCATAGAATGGCCCATAGTATATATAATGCAGCATTGAGAGGCCCATATAGCGCAGCATTGCATGGCCCATAGTATATATAGCGCAGCATTGAATGGCCCATAAGTATATATAATGCAGCATTGAGAGGCCCATATAGTGCAGCATTGCATGGCCCATAGTATATATAGCGCAGCATTGAATGGCCCATAGTTGCGCAGCATTGAATGGCCCATAGTATATATAGCGCAGCATTGAATGGCCCATAGTATATATAGCGCAGCATTGAATGGCCCATAGTTGCGCAGCATTGAATGGCCCATAGTATATATAATGCAGCATTGAGAGGCCCATATAGCGCAGCATTGCATGGCCCATAGTATATATAGCGCAGCATTGAATGGCCCATAGTTGCGCAGCATTGAATGGCCCATAGTATATATAATGCAGCATTGAGAGGCCCATATAGCGCAGCATTGCATGGCCCATAGTATATATAGCGCAGCATTGAATGGCCCATAGTTGCGCAGCATTGAATGGCCCATAGTATATATAATGCAGCATTGAGAGGCCCATATAGCGCAGCATTGCATGGCCCATAGTATATATAGCGCAGCATTGAATGGCCCATAGTATATATAGCGCAGCATTGAATGGCCCATAGTATATATAATGCAGCATTGAGAGGCCCATATAGCGCAGCATTGAATGGCCCATAGTATATATAGGGCAGCATTGAGAGGGCCTCTCAATGCTGCCCTATATATACTATGGGCCATTCAATGCTGCGCTATATACTAGAATGGGCCTCTCAATGCTGCCCTATATTACTATGGGCCATTCAATGCTACTGATGGAATTTGTCAGAAACCACACACTTTACAACACAAACCTATGCAGAGACTTCAGGATTCTCCATCTGCTTTCACTGTAATATGGCTGGGATTCTTGTAACAGCACACACACCTCTGCCTGCCTGTCTCTAACTCTCTCCTCCAGACAGGGACCGTCACTACAACACACTGAACACAGGGCAGGATGCCAATAGGCAAAGATGGAAGAAGACAGTGCATGGATGAGGACAAGTGAAAGGTGAGCTGTGACTGGCTGCTCTGTGGTCACATGTTCTGCCTTCATTTACATCCTGCTTCTGTATTGGGTGAATGAGATAACACTGTGCTGCTGCCGACTCCTCTCCTACAGTACTTTCAGCGGCAGCTTTCCTCTCTCCCCCTCCAGCACACAGTCTCTCCTGGCTCCTCACCTCCCATTGGGAGGTGTCTGACAGAAGAGTCCAGTTTGTTTCCAGATTTTGGAGGACATTTTGTTCTAAACTTGGTGTTCAGTTGTCTTTCTCCTCTGCATTTCACCCTCAGACCAATGGACAAACCGAGAGAACAAACCAGACCTTGGAGACTTATTTGAGATGTTTTGTGTCTGCTGATCAAGATGACTGGGTCTCTTTTTTGCCTTTGGCTGAGTTTGCTCTTAATAATAGAGCTAGCTCTGCCACCTTGATGTCTCCATTTTTCTGCAATTCCGGGTTTTACCCTCGATTTTCTTCAGGACAGGCGGAGGCTTCTGTCTGTCCAGGGGTTGACTCTATTGTGCAGCGTATGCAGCAGATTTGGGACCAGGTGGTGGAGAGGTTGTCTCTCTCTCAGGAGAAGGCCCAGCGGTTTGCCAACCAGCATAGGACTGATGGTCCTCGTTTTAAAGTGGGGGACTTGGTTTGGTTGTCCTCAAGGAATATCCCTATGAAGGTTGCATCTCCAAAATTTAAGCCAAGGTTCATTGGACCTTATAAGATCATGGAAATTATTAATCCGCTTTCCTTCTGTTTGCTTCTTCCAGGGACATTTAAGATCCATAACGTGTTCCACAAGTCCTTATTGAAGAGGTTTGTCGAACCAGTGGTTCCTATGGCTGCGCCTCCCGACCCTGTTTTAGTTGAGGGCAATTTGGAGTATGTGGTTGAGAAGATATTGGATTCTTGTTTTGCTAGACGGAAACTCCAGTATTTGGTTAAGTGGAGAGGTTATGGTCAGGAGGACAATTCTTGGGTGTTTGCTTCAGACATCCATGCTGGGACACTGATCCGTGCCTATCATCGAGCTCATCCTGATCGGCCTGGTTGCGCAGGTGAGGGTTCGGTGACCCCTCCTCAAGGGGAGTACTGTTGTGAATATGCTGGAGGCGGCTTCTGAGCTGGTACTCCCTCCCGTGGTTGCTGAGGGTAATTAACTGATTACCGAATGGCCTTCAGCTGGCGCTGAATGGTAGGATATAAGTGGCCTGAGTTCCCAGCAGCCTTGCCGGTTATCAATTGTTCCTGCTGGTCTTGCTTGAAGCACTGCTAGTTTCCTGCTCTCCTTCAGATAAGTGTTTGCTGATTTTTTTTTTCTCTGTTTGATTTTCTCTGCTGGTTTGCTGCTTGCAGTGGACTGCAGCCTGTCCCCTTTTGGGGGTCTGGCGCTGAAATTGTGCTCCATTTGTGTCTGCACTTTTGCTTTGCTCCTTTGTTATTTTTTATTTGCTGAATAGCATTTTGTTACACCAGAGATCTGATTTAGGTGGATGAGATTGTGTGATCTCAGGTTTTTTGGCAATCAGAAGTGTTGGTATTTTTGTTAGGGTTTTTTTGGATTGCAGTCAGAATTCTTTCCTGTACTTTTATGTCTAGTCAGATTGGGCCCCAGCGTTTGCTCATTCTATTTTCTGTCTGTGTCCGTGCTTTCTTCTTGTCTAACCACCATTACATGTTTGGGGGCTTCCTATTTTCTTTGGGGATCTGCTCCGGGGCAGATAGCTTTCATCTTTCTGCCTTTAGGTGTAGTTATCTCTCAGGCTGTGACGAGGCGTCTAGGATCACCGTAGGAACGCTCCACGGCTACTTCTAGTTGTGTGGTTAGTTTAGGTTACTGCAATCCAATAGGTTCCAGCCTCTCTGGTGTATTACCGCTTTTGCTATTTTTGCTATTTCTCCTCAGTTACCGAAACATAACAGATAAGCGACATAATTTCTGTCAGGGACTGTACTACACATTTTCCGCCCAAAAAGGCCAGGACGGATCCAGCTAAAAATCGGATCTGGCACATCAGTTTTTTACAATCTGTGCCGGATCCATCTTTTAAACAATTTGCCGGATTGTGCCTGATTGTAAAAAACGGATGTGTGAAAGAGGCCTTAACAGTGCTCACAAGCAGAAGTGGTTGCAGTGGCGCAGACATACATGAAGACTAATTTTCAAACAGTCTTGTTTACTGATGAGTGTCGAGCAACCTTGGATGGTCCAGATGGATGGAGTAGTGGATGGTTGGTGGATGGCCACCATGTCCCAACAAGGCTGCGACGCAATCAAGGAGGTGGAGGAGTCATGTTTTTGGCCGGAATCATAGGGAAACAGCTGGTAGGGCCCTTTAAGGTTCCTGAAGGTGTGAAAATGACCTCTGCAAAGTATGTAGAGTTTCTGACTGACAACTTTCTTCCATGGTATAAAAAGCAGAAACGTGCCTTCAGGAGCAAAATCATCTTCATGCATGACAATGCACCATCTCATGCTGCAAAGAATACCTTGAAGTCATTGGCTGCTATGGGCATAAAAGGAGATAAACTCATGGTGTGGCCACCATCTTCCCCTGACCTCAACCCTATAGAGAACCTTTGGAGTATCATCAAGCAAAATATCTACGAGGGTGGGAGGCAGTTCACTTCAAAACAGCAGCTCTGGGAGGCTTCATGCAAAGAAATACAAGAAGAAACTGTCCAAAAACTCACAAGTTAAATGGATGAAAATTGTGAAGGTGATATCAAAGAAGGGTTCCTATGTTAACATATAACTTGGCCTGTTAGGATGTTTTGGAGTTAAGTAGCTTTTTTGTTCAGTGAATGTGACCTCCTAATGCTGCAAATTCCACAAATGAGCATTTTCAGTTCTTTAAAACAGATCAAATGTTCAGAAATTTTACTGTGCCTAATAATTTGGAACAGTGCATTTTGAGTTTTTATTCATTTTGTAGATTATACTGTTATCATTGGGTGGTTTCTTCAATAAAATTTGATGTATACTCTAACAGGTGATGACTTTTATTAGACTGACTGTCATTTGCACCGACCACTTAGGAAAATCAGAGAAAAATATCATTTGCATAATAATTTGGAACATAGTGTATAATATATATACATATATGTGTGTGTGTCACTGACACATATATATGACAAATATATATTTATATGTGTATTTTATGTGTATATATGTATTGTTTGTGAGCTGTGAGTGTGATTTTACAGTAGCCGGGGATGAATTGCCGGCTTTTCAAAGGACACCGATTCGTAAACATTGGACAGCACTCGCATGGTGCGATGCTGTGCGATTTTTTTTCTCGCACCCATTGACTTGTATTGGCGAGTCTCGTCCGAGAATCGCAGTAATACGCAGCATGCTGCGATTTCTTTCTCAGTCCAATTTCGGCTGAGAAAAATCTCGCAATGAGATGTCACCTATTGAATAACATTGCTACGAGTGCAATCCGATTTTTTATCGGATTGCACTCGTCCATATTTCTCGCAAGTGGGTATGAGCCCTTAGAGTAAGGATTTAGGAATTACAGCTCTTTAATGTGTAGCTGCCTCTTCATGGCGGGGTCAATCAGTTAAATACACCGTCCCATCTGCTCAGTTTCCATCTATATCCACCATTTTCTCTCTATGGGGCCAGATCTGTCAATCAAAGAAGAAGTGGGCGTAGATAAAGGGAAAACAAGCAGGTGCGAAGGTGCAGTTAAATGATTGGCCACGTCATGATGCGCCGAGCGCCTATACTTGATTTCAATTAATTCTGTTCTGACAGAGTTCCTCTAAGAGGTGCATCCTCTTAGTAAGTCAGGTGTATCTGACAAGTGGGGTATGCCAAGCAAGAAATCTTACATGTTAAGATTTTTGGCATAAGGCATGCCATAGGTTGTCATGAATTAGACTTTTGTATGAGGCCCATTATTTTCTATGGAGCAATATATGGGACTCATTATACTGTATGGAACATTGTATGGGGTCCATTATTCTGTATGGAGCATTATACGGGGCTCATTTTTCTGTATGGAGCATTTTATGGGGTTCATTATTCTGTATGGAGCATTATATGGGGTCCATTATTCTGTATGGAGCATTGTATGGGGCTTATTCTGTATTCACTCTGACTGCAGACTTTTCAATCCCCCCCAGTGCACGGACTGTGCGCTGCGAGTATTCACCAGTTTCTGAGCCATTGTAGAATTTACAATAGATATCACTCATGTAATGTAACAAGTAAGTGAAATCTTTGGCATTGTACTATACCTATATATATTTCTCTGCCATGTCTGTGCATCATGAATCGTGGTGTGTTAAAGGGGCCCACTGAGACTTTTTCACCCGGGGGCCACAAAAACATGGAGCTGGCACTGATCACACCCCCCGTTTGGCAGAGCTAGGTAAAATTAGAGTGAAAGCGCCAAAAATCGTGAGGCTGTTGCACAAAACTGCATTGTGTTAATAGAGAAAAACCCTAATATTAAAATAAGCAAAAAGGAAATAGTTTTTAGTATAGAGGACTAATAGCTATTAGTAAATTAAAACACCAATATCCTCAATCATAAGTATTTATATAAAAAAAGCACACATAGAACAAACATGAAGAAACCAGAGGGTTTTTAGAAATGATAAAATGAATATTTTTATTATTACAATACTTGTAAAAACAATGAAAAGAGTATATAAATGTTAAAAATGGGGTATACAAATACAGGAAAGGAAGGTGAGTATGCCTGGAAATAAATGGCCTATTAGTAAACTGTCAATACTCAAAAGTTTCTCCCCAGTAATCAAAACAATAAGTCACAATAACTTACCGTTTATTTCATAGTAGGGAAGGCAGGTAAAGCAGTATACTGACCCTATTTAGGCCATACACAGTGCTGAATACCTATAAATGTGGTTATGGTGTGCTCTAGCAGTCCTAATCATTAATATCAGGGTACCAGACAACAGCAACAAATATATATGTATATATATATATATATATATATATATATATATATATATATACCGTATATATGTATAAATTCCGGATAAGCACTATATATATCTGAAGTAACTTAATAATAGGAAACTGCTCGGGTCATTATCCAAATGCCAGTCTGGTACCCTGATAATAATGATTAGGACTGCTAGGTAAATAATGCACCCAACAACCACATTTAACCCCTTAACGACCAAGCCATTTTGTAGGTTAAAGACCAGGCCAATTTTTACAATTCTGACCACTGTCTCTTTATGAGGTTATAACTCTGGAACGCTTCAATGGATCTTGGCGATTCTGAGATTGTTTTCTCGTGACATATTGTACTTCATGATAGTGGTAAAATTTCTTCAATATAACTTGCGTTTATTTATGAAAAAAACGGAAATATGTCAAAAATTTTGAAAATTTTGCAATTTTCAAACTTTTAATTTTTATGCCATTAAATCAGAGAGATATGTCACAAAAATTAGTTAATAAATAACATTTCCCACATGTCTACTTTACATCAGCTCAATTTTGGAACCAAAATTTTTTTTTGTTAGGAAGTTATAAGTGTTAAAAGTTGACCAGCAATTTCTCATTTTTCCAACAAAATTTAAAAAAAAACATTTTTTTTAGGGGCCACCTCACATTTGAAGTGAATTTGAGGGGTCAATATGACAGAAAATACCCAAAAGTGACACCATTTTAAAAACTGCACCCCTCAACGTGTTCAAAGCCACATTCAAGAAGTTAATTAACCCTTTAGGTACTTCACAAGAATTGAAGCAATGTGGAAGGAAAAAATGAACATTTAACTTTTTTTCCCAAAATTTTTCTTTTGACACAATTTTTTTAAATTTTGTCAAGGGTATCAGTAGAAAATGAACCACAATATTTGTTGTACAATTTCTCCTGAGTACACCGATACCCCATGTGTGGGGGTAAACCACTATTTGGGTGCATGGCAGAGCTCGGAAGGGAAGCAGCGCCATTTGACATTGAGATTGGACGCCATGTCGTATTTGGAGAGCCCCTGTGTGCCTAAACAGTGGAAACCCCCCACAAGTGACCCCATTTTGGAAACTAGACCCCCCAAGGAACTTATCTAGATGTGTTGTGAATGGGTTTGAGATGAGTTCTGAGCAGAGGCTCCCTCTGGTGGTTACAAGCGGTACTAGTGAGGATTGTGAGGACTGGGAATCAGGTGTTACTGATTGGTCTTATTTAAGGGAATCATTTTCCCATCAGGGTTGCCGGTGATCAATTGTTCTGGTCTGAATCCTTCTTTCCAGTTTCCCTTGTAGCCTGCTGTGTCGTGTCTGCATCTCCTGCTATCAGATAAGACAATTTCTTATTTTGTGTTTTTGCTATATTTTTGCATTTGGTCCTGCACTTCTGTGGGGGCCTTCTGGGTCCCCTCCGGGGGCTTTTGCCCTCTCAGTTTAGTTCAGCCACTGTGTTTTGTACTTTTGCTTTTTCCAGTTTTTTCAGTGGCTGCTGTTTTTGTTACACCAGAGAACTAATTTAGGTGGTAGAGGTCGTGTGATCTCAGGTGATTTTGAAATTAGTAGAGTTGGTGTTTTTCAGGGTTTTCTGGGATTGCAGTAAGTACCCTTCCTGTCCTTTTCTATTTAGATAGTTTGGGCCCCAGCGTTTGCTCATACTATTTTCTTTCTGTGTCAGTATTTCCTCTTGTCTAACCGCCATTACATGTTTGGGGGCTTTCTATTATCTTTGGGGTTCTGCTACGGGGCAGATAGCTTTCCTATTTCTATCTTTAGGTGTAGTTAGTTTCTCAGGCTGTGACGAGGCGTCTAGGACCAACGTAGGAACGCTCCACGGCTGCCTCTAGTTGCGGTGGTTAGTCAGGGTACTGCAATCTCATAGATTCCAACTGCTCTGGTGTATTTCCTTTTTTGCTTGCACTCCTCAGCTACCGTAACATAACAGTATCACCGGCCCTAAAAATTGTATGGTACTCACAGAAGGGAAAAAATATTTTGAAGGAAGAAAAGTTGTCAGAGATATTTTTCTGTTTGTTGCATTTTTTTTTTTTTTTTTTTTCCCTCTGTATCTCTGGGTGCTGGGGAGGATCTTTTCTCCCAATGGAGTTTGCACAGTTGTCTGGCCGTGTGGATCAGCTTGCCACTGAGGTTCAGAGTATTGCTGCATATCTTGCTAGGTTGCCTGTTGTGGAACCTAGGATCCCCATGCCAGATTTGTTTTTAGGGGATCGAGCTAAGTTTCAGAATTTCAAAAATAATTGTAAATTGTTTCTTGCCTTAAAATCTAAGTCCTCAGGAAACGCAGCGCAGCAGGTTCAAATTATCATCTCTCTCCTGCGCGGCGATCCTCAGGATTGGGCTTTTTCCCTGATACCTGGGGATCCTGTTTTGAGTGATGTTGATGCATTTTTTCAGGCTTTGGGGTTATTGTACGATGAGCCTAATGTCACTGATCAAGCTGAGAAAGCCTTGTTGGCATTAAATCAGGGGCTTGATGACGCTGAGTTATACTGTCAGAGATTCCGTAGGTGGGCAGTCCTGACCAAATGGAATGACGACGCTTTGGCGGCCCTTTTCCGGAAGGGTCTGTCGGATAATGTAAAGGATGTTATGGTGGGATTCCCTGTCCCCTCTGGTCTCAATGATTCTATGTCATTGGCGATTCAAATTGACAGACGTTTGCGTGAGCGGAGAAGTATGCGTGGAGTGGTGTTGCCTTGTGAGCCAGCTGCTGAGCCCATGCAGTGTGATGGAGTGGTGTCTGGGGCACAGCGTCATGAGTTTCGAAAGCGCAATGGGTTATGTTTCTACTGTGGTGATGCCTCTCATGCTATTTCAGTCTGCCCTAAGCGGGGAAGACATTTTGCACGCTCAGTTGTCTTGGGTAGTGTTCAGACTAAGTTTTTATTAACTGTCACTCTGATATGCTCTCTGTCCTCATTTTCTGCTTAGACTTTCGTTGATTCTGGAGCAGCTATTAACCTGATGGATTATGATTTTGCTAAACGTTGTGGATTTCCCTTGATACCCCTACAGAAGTCTATTCCCCTACTGGGGATCGATTCTACCCCTTTGGCTGAGAATAAACCCCAGTTTTCTACTCAGGTGATAATGAGGGTTGAACCTGATCACCAGGAGTGCTGCAAATTTTTGGTTCTATATAATCTGCATGACATTATAGTGCTGGGTTTCCCTTGGTTACAGTCTCATAATCCTGTTTTGGATTGGAAATCTGTGTCTGTAACCAGTTGGGGCTGCCAATGTGTTAGTGCCAACACTCCTGTTTTTTCTGCCTCCCCCCAGGCTGAGGATGTTCCTGGCTTTTTGTTTGATTTTTCTGATGTGTTTAGCGAAAGTAAATCTGCATCCTTACCTCCCCATAGGAGCTATGACTGCGCTATTGAATTAGTGCCAGGTAGTAAATTCCCTAAGGGTCGCCTTTTTAACTTGTCTGTACCTGAACATGACGCTATGCGGTCTTATATCAAGGAATCATTGGAGAAGGGTCATATCAGACCATCCTCTTCACCCTTAGGTGCCGGTTTTTTCTTTGTGGCCAAAAAAGATGGTTCATTAAGGCCGTGTATTGATTATCGTCTCTTGAACAATATTACTGTGAAATATCAATACCCGTTACCCTTGATTTCTGACCTGTTTTCCAGGGTGAAAAACGCTACTTGGTTTACCAAGCTTGACCTCAGGAGGGCGTATAACCTTATTCGCATTAAGCACGGGGATGAATGGAAGACGGCATTTAACACCCCTGAAGGGCATTTTGAGTACCTTGTGATGCCCTTTGGGCTCACTAATGCTCCTTCCGTCTTCCAGTCCTTCATGAATGACATTTTCAGGGATTTTGTGGACAAGTTTCTGATTGTTTATTTGGATGATATCTTGATTTTTTCTAATGACTGGGACTCTCATGTGAAACATGTTCGAACTGTATTCCAGATTTTGAGAGAGAATGCTCTGTATGTGAAGGGATCAAAGTGTCTTTTTGGCGTACAGAAGATCTCATTTCTAGGATTCATTTTGTCCCCATCTGTTATTGAAATGGACCCGGTCAAGGTTCAGGCCATCTGTGATTGGGTACAACCTACTTCATTAAAGGCTCTTCAGAGATTTTTGGGTTTTGCCAATTTTTATCGTAAATTTATTGGTAATTTCTTGTTATTGTTAAACCATTAACTGATTTGACCAGAAAGGGTTCTGATGTGGTGAATTGGCCTCCTGAGGCAGTCTCTGCGTTTCAGGAACTTAAGCAGAGATTCACTTCTGCTCCTGTTCTACGGCAGCCTGATGTTTCTCTGCCATTTCAGGTGGAGGTTGATGCCTCTGAAATTGGGGCAGGTGCCGTTTTGTCCCAAAAAGATCCAGAGACCTCTAAAAGTAACCCTTGTGCCTTTTTCTCTCGAAAATTTTCTCCTACTGAACGTAATTATGACGTGGGTAATCGGGAGTTATTGGCCATGAAGTGGGCTTTTGAAGAGTGGAGACATTGGCTGGAGGGAGCCAAACATCAGGTGGTGGTCCTTACGGACCATAAGAATCTGGTCTATCTGGAATCTGCCAAGCGACTCAATCCTAGACAGGCCAGGTGGGCCTTGTTTTTCACACGTTTTAATTTTGTGGTTTCCTTTCTTCCTGGCACTAAGAATGTTAAGGCGGATGCCCTCTCGAGGAGTTTCCTTGCGGACTCTCCTGAGCTATCTGATCCCTCTGTTATTTTGAAGGAGGGTGTAGTTCTTTCCGCCATCTCGCCCAATTTGAGACTTGCTCTGGAGGGGTGTCAGGAGGATAGGCCCAAGCGCTGCCCTGTTGGAAAATTGTTTGTCCCGGACCAATGGAAAAAGAGTGTGATGTCTGAGATTCATTGTTCCGCATTGGCTGGGCATCCCGGAATTTTTGGTACCAGAGACTTGGTTAGTCGGTCCTTTTGGTGGCCTACCTTGTCTCGCGATGTCAGGGAATTTGTGCAGTCCTGCGGGACTTGCTCTCGCTCCAAGCCTTGCTCTCGCTCTAGTGGTTTGTTGATGCCATTGCCTGTGCCCAAGAGACCATGGACCCATATCTCTATGGATTTCATTTCCGATCTTCCTGTTTCTCAGAGAATGACCACCATCTGGGTAATTTGTGATAGGTTTTCCAAAATGATACATCTTGTGCCATTACCTAAGTTGCCTTCCTCCTCTGAATTGGTGCCGTTGTTCCTTCAGCACGTTGTTCGTTTACACGGCATTCCTGAGAACATTGTGTCTGACAGAGGAGTCCAGTTTGTTTCCAGATTTTGGAGGACTTTTTGTTCTAAACTGGGTGTTCAATTGTCTTTCTCCTCGGCATTTCATCCTCAGACCAATGGTCAAACTGAGAGAACAAACCAGACATTGGAGACTTATCTAAGATGCTTTGTGTCTGCTGATCAGGATGACTGGGTCTCTTTTTTGCCTTTGGCTGAGTTTGCTCTTAATAATAGGGCTAGCTCTGCCACTTTGATGTCTCCGTTTTTCTGTAATTCTGGGTTTCACCCTCGATTTTCTTCAGGACAGACGGAGGCTTCTGTCTGTCCAGGTGTTGACTCTGTTGTTGAGCGTATGCAGCAGATTTGGGACCAGGTAGTTGAGAGGTTGTCCCTCTCTCAGGAGAAGGCCCAGCGGTTTGCTAACCGGCATAGGACTGATGGTCCTCGGTTTAAAGTGGGGGACTTGGTCTGGTTGTCCTCAAAGAATATTCCTATGAGAGTAGCATCTCCTAAATTTAAGCCTAGGTTCATTGGACCTTATAAGATCATGGAGATTATTAATCCTGTTTCTTTTCGTTTGCTTCTTCCAGGGACATTTAAGATCCATAACGTGTTCCACAAGTCCTTGTTGAAGAGGTTTGTTGAGCCAGTGGTTCCTGCTGCTGTGCCTCCTGACCCTGTTTTGGTTGAGGGCAATCTGGAGTATGTGGTTGAGAAAATATTGGATTCTCATTTTTCTAGACGAAGACTCCAGTATTTGGTTAAATGGAGAGGTTATGGTCAGGAAGATAATTCTTGGGTGTTTGCTTCGGACATCCATGCTAGGAGACTTATCCGTGCGTATCATAGAACTCATCCTGACCGACCTGGTTGCTCAAATGAGGGTTCGGTGACCCCTCCTCAAGGGGGGGGTACTGTTGTGAATGGGTTTGAGATGAGTTCTGAGCAGAGGCTCCCTCTGGTGGTTACAAGCGGTACTAGTGAGGATTGTGAGGACTGGGAATCAGGTGTTACTGATTGGTCTTATTTAAGGGAATCATTTTCCCATCAGGGTTGCCGGTGATCAATTGTTCTGGTCTGAATCCTTCTTTCCAGTTTCCCTTGTAGCCTGCTGTGTCGTGTCTGCATCTCCTGCTATCAGATAAGACAATTTCTTATTTTGTGTTTTTGCTATATTTTTGCATTTGGTCCTGCACTTCTGTGGGGGCCTTCTGGGTCCCCTCCGGGGGCTTTTGCCCTCTCAGTTTAGTTCAGCCACTGTGTTTTGTACTTTTGCTTTTTCCAGTTTTTTCAGTGGCTGCTGTTTTTGTTACACCAGAGAACTAATTTAGGTGGTAGAGGTCGTTTGATCTCAAGTGATTTTGAAATTAGTAGAGTTGGTGTTTTTCAGGGTTTTCTGGGATTGCAGTAAGTACCCTTCCTGTCCTTTTCTATTTAGATAGTTTGGGCCCCAGCGTTTGCTCATACTATTTTCTTTCTGTGTCAGTATTTCCTCTTGTCTAACCGCCATTACATGTTTGGGGGCTTTCTATTATCTTTGGGGTTCTGCTACGGGGCAGATAGCTTTCCTATTTCTATCTTTAGGTGTAGTTAGTTTCTCAGGCTGTGACGAGGCGTCTAGGACCAACGTAGGAACGCTCCACGGCTGCCTCTAGTTGCGGTGGTTAGTCAGGGTACTGCAATCTCATAGATTCCAACTGCTCTGGTGTATTTCCTTTTTTGCTTGCACTCCTCAGCTACCGTAACATAACAGTGAGGGCTTTGAACCCCCAAGGGCTTCACAGAAGGTTATAACGTAGAGCTGTAAAATTAAAAAATCATATCTTTTCCACAAAAATGATCTTTCCACCCCCAATTTTTATTTTCCAAAGGGTAACAGGACCCCAAAAGTTACTGTGCAATTTGTCCTGAGTACGCTGATACCCCATATGTGGGGGTAAACCACTATTTGGGCACATGGCAGAGCTTGGAAGGGAAGCAGCGCCATTTGACTTTTTTGGCTGGAATTGAGATTGGACGCCATGTCGCATTTGGAGAGTCCCTGTGTGCCTAAACAGTGGAAACCCCCCACAAGTGACCCCATTTTGGAAACTAGACCCCCAAGGAACTTATCTAGATGTGTGGTGAGAGCTTTGAACCCCCAAGGGCTTCACAGAAGGTTATAACATAGAGCAGTAAAATTAAAAAATCATATATTTTCCACAAAAATGATCTTTCCACCCCCAATTGTTATTTTCCAAAGGGTAACAGGACCCCAAAAGTTATTGTGCAATTTGTCCTGAGTACGCTGATACCCCATATGAGAGCTCGAAAGGGAAGGAGCGCCTTTTTCAAATGCAGACTTTGATGGAATGGTCTGCGGGTGTCATGTCACGTTTGGAGAGCCCCTGATGTGCCTAAACAGTAGAAACCCCCCACAAGTGACACCATTTTGCAAACTAGACCCCCCAAGGAACTTATCTAGATGTGTGGTGAGCACTTTGAACCCCCAAGTGCTTCACAGAAGTTTATAACGTAGAGCCGTGAAAATAAAAAAATCATATTTTTTTCCACAAAAATAATCTTTTTGCCCCCAAATTTTTATTTTTATAAGGGTAACAGGAGAAATAGGACCCCAAAAGCTATTGTGCAATTTGTCCTGAGTACGCTGATATCCCATATGTGGGGGGGAACCACTATTTTGACGCATGGCAGAGCTCGGAAGGGAAGGAGCACCGTTTTTAAATGCAGACTTTGATGGAATGGTCTGCGGGTGTCATGTCGCGCTTGGAGAGCCCCTGATGTGCTTAAACAGTAGAAACCCCCCACAAATGACCCCATTTTGCAAACTAGACCCCCCAAGGAACTTATCTAGATGTGTGGTCAGCACTTTGAACCCCCAAGGGCTTCACAGAAGTTTATAACGTAGAGCCGTGAAAAAAAAAAAATCATATTTTTTTTCCACAAAAATGACCTTTTTGCCCCAAAATTTTTATTTTATAAGGGTAACAGGAGAAATAGGGCCCCAAAAGTTGATGTGCATGTTATCCTGAGTACGCTGATATCCCATATGTGGGGGGGAACCACTGTGATTGCCTTACTGCGATCTTTGGGAGGCACAATGAACAAATCCACAAAAGGTGAAGAATTGGTTTTTTTTTTGCGCCGTTCCTCGTGCGGTATTAGTGATTAGGTGACTTTATTCCTCGGATCGGTGCGATTACAGCGATACCAGATTTATACCCTTTTTTTATGTTTAGCTTCTGTCACACACTAAAAGATGCTTTTTTTTTTAAATAATTTTTTGTAAGAAATTTTTGCATCGCCGTATTTTGAGAGCTATAATTTTTCCATATTTCGGCCGACAGAGTTATCTGTGGGCTTATTTTTTGCGGGACGAGCTGACGTTTTTATTGGTACCATATTCGGGCACATAACGTTTTTTGATCGCTTCCTATTCCGATTTTTGTGGAAGCAGAATGAACAAAAACCAGCAATTCAGGAATTGGTTTTTTTTTCCTCCGTTCCGTGTGTGGTAAAATTGATAAAGCAGCTTTATTCTTTGGGTCACTGTGATTACAGCGATACCTCATTTATATATTTTTTTATGTTTTGGCGTTTTTTACACAATAAAAAATTTTATAGAAAAAATAATTATTTTTGCATCAGTTTATTCCGCGAGCTATAACTTTTTTATTTTTTCGCTGATGATGCTGTATAGCGGCTTGTTTTTTGCGGAACAAGATGACGTTTTCATTATTTATATCTGACTTTTTGATCGCGTGTTATTGCACTTTTTCCAAGCGGTATGATGATACCGCTTGGAAAAAGTATAATTTACTACTTTTTTGTGTTTTTTTTTTTACGGCTTTCACTGAAGGGGTTAACTAGGGTTACGCTTTTATAGATGGGATTTTTACGGACGTGGCGATACCAAACATGTGTATTTTTTTTGTTTTTTATTTTTTTTATTACATAAAAATGTGTATTTTTTAGGGGATTTTTTTAAATTATTTTTTAATATTTTTTTACAATTTTTTTAAAAAAATTATTTTTTTTAACTTGTCCCTTTATGGGACTTTCACTTTTTTTACTTTTTATTGCAGTTACAATGCATTGCAATGCTCCAGCATTGCAATGCATTGTACCTATGATGAAAGCTGCTGTGAGCATGATCACAGCAGCTTTCCGTAGCTAGATGACCCGGAGGTTGTCATGACAACCCCCGGGTCATCAAGGCAGAGATCGGGCCATGCAAATACATTGCAGGGCGCCGATCTGAGGCAGAGGTAGCTCCCGACCCTCTGCCTCCCCCCCTGAGCGCTGCGATCGCGCTCGATCGCAGCAGTCAGGGGTTAACAGCCAGGGGCTGTGGGGGCGCCGCTCCTGGCTGTCAGTGCAGGAAGCTCGGCCACTGCAGCGCCGGCTCCTGCACTGATCGTGCTGGAGAAGCTGAATTTTCAGCTTCTCCTGCGCGATCGCTGCTGTGTTTAGTCAGTCAGATTGACTGACCAAGCACAGTGCTGTAGGTGTGGGGACCGACGGCAAAGGTCCCCGCACCGCTTGCCGTGCCTGTCAGCTGTCTGTGACAGCTGTCGGCACTGATTTACCACTGCGTGTTTACACGCAGTGGTAGATCAAAGGGATGACGTGCACAGTCCGTCCTGGTGCCGGAACTGACATCCGGCCATGACGGACTGTGCACATCTTTGGACATTAAGGGGTTAATGATCTACTGGGTATTTAGAACTGTGTATGTTATAGTACATAGCCTAGAATTTATGCTGTGAATGTTTTACAGCCGACGCATATAAGAGAGCTTAGGCTGAGATATTAATTGGGCTAAATAAGGTACGCAGCTTGCCACCAAATAATAATAGAACCTGTTGGAAAGGTGGTTTATTATTGGTGAACTGACTCAAAAAATAGCTGGTTATCTCATAGTTGATCTGTGCCCCCGAGTATACTGGTGAACAACAGGAGAAAATCTGGTACTATTGTATCCTGTATACTTTGGAAGTGCATTTGAGCAGCAGGGTGATTTGCTGCTGAAGGAGAGAAAAAAAAAAAAAAAACCTCTTTAAATCTTCTGCTTCAGCGAGTGTGAGTGAGCTGAGTGTGACCGGTGCTCAAGTGCGAACGGTGGTAAGTGTGACTTGAGATTCAGTGAAGAAGTATTTGAAAAACCTTTAATCAAATACCTGTGTGAATTGGTGTGAGTGGCTGAATTGTGGTTGGCTGAGTGTCTTTCTACCTGTTCTATCTTTTGGGGGCTTTTTTAACCTATTTTTTCTCTCTAAAGGATTAATCTCTTATTTTACTATCTGTGTGTTTAAAGGTTTAAAGGTTAACTATATTGCATTTAAGGCTGGAATCACACACAGCGACTAAAAAAGCTGACCGTTTTAGTGGGACGATTATCGCAGCAAAATGTCATGAACAGTCATCCGTCTGGCATCCGATTTTCCAGGAAAAATGCGATTTAGTCGCATCTGACCATAGTTGTAACATCCGATTTACATCCGACTTGTGAGAATTTATCGCAGGCTTGCAAAACTGACATATAATGGATCCAAAAGAATATTATTTAAATCACAAAAGAAAGAATAGATATATACACATAGAACACAGATATATATATATATAATATATATATATATATATATATATGTCATTGTGACATATATATATATATATATATATATATATTTATAGTTCTTACACTTCTACATACTGTACTAGCCGCTAATTCAATTGCCGGCTTTAGTGAAATCCCAGAAGCCGACATGAAATGATACATTGTTTTGACACAGTTAACCATGTAATTTCAAGTATTTTGATATATGTTTTAAACTTACAATTACATAAGTATATTTGTGCAAAATTTCAGACATGTAGGGGTTAATTAAAGGTGTAAATTCGTTGTAAAAAAAACCCATTTTTTTACAACGAATTTACACCTTTAATTAACCCCTACATGTCTGAAATTTTGCACAAATATACTTATGTAATTGTAAGTTTAAAACATATATCAAAATACTTGAAATTACATGGTTAACTGTGTCAAAACAATGTATCATTTCATGTCGGCTTCTGGGATTTCACTAAAGCCGGCAATTGAATTAGCGGCTAGTACAGTATGTAGAAGTGTAAGAACTATAAATATAAATATATATATATATATGTCACAATGATATATATATATATATATATATATATAATATATATATATATGTGGATTCTATGTGTGGATATGTATTGATTCGATTCTTTATTAAAGCTGTCAGTGTGATTTTACAGTATAGGCAGGGATGAATTGCCGGCTTTTCTAAAGGACACTGATGCGATTTAATCGCAAGTCACACATGCAGTCCGTTTGTAATCAGATTTTTCATCGCTCCCATAGACTTGCATTGGCGATAGTCGACCCACAATCGGTGACAATCGCAGCATGCTGCGATTGCACTCGGACGTTTAAAACGGACCACAAAAAATCTGTTACTGGGAGCTGCTCCATAGATTAACATAGGTCCGACTGCAATGCGATTTTTCATCGCATTGCAGTCGTCCGATTTTGTCGCCAGTGTGACCCCAGCCTAAATCTTGGTGTAGCTATATTCACAAGGGGTTAATTAAGGGTGGGGGTTCATAATTAAGGGTTTATAAGGGTCAGCTGGTTGGGGCTCAAGTCTTTTTGGAAGTGCATTTGAGCAGCAGGGTGATTTGCTGCTGAAGGAGAGGAAAAAAAAAAAAAAAAGTCTCTTTAAATCTTCTGCTTCAGCGAGTATGAGCGAGCTGAGTGTGACCGGTGCGCAAGTGTGAACGGTGGGAAGTGTGACTTGAGATTCAGTGAAGAAGTATTTGAAAAACCTTTAATCAAATACCTGTGTGAATTGGTGTGAGTGGCTGAATTGTGGTTGGCTGAGTGTCTTTCTACCTGTTCTATCTTTTGGGGGCTTTTTTAACCTATTTTTTCTCTCTAAAGGATTAATCTCTTATTTTACTATCTGTGTGTTTAAAGGTTTAAAGGTTAACTATATTGCATTTAAATCTTGGTGTAGCTATATTCACAAGGGGTTAATTAAGGGTGGGGGTTCATAATTAAGGGTTTATAAGGGTCAGCTGGTTGGGGCTCAAGTCTTTTTGGAAGTGCATTTGAGCAGCAGGGTGATTTGCTGCTGAAGGAGAGGAAAAAAAAAAAAAAAAAAGTCTCTTTAAATCTTCTGCTTCAGCGAGTGTGAGCGATGCGCAAGTGTGAACGGTGGTAAGTGTGACTTGAGATTCAGTGACTTTGGATTCAGGGAATTTCCAAGGGAGGAATTACTGAATTGCTGTTATATTTTATTAATACTTTTTATTTATTTTTACTTATCTTTGCTGTCTGGTGAAACCCCCATTAGAAATGTGCTCCACTATTGCCAATGCCATCCAGTGTACATCTTGCCACATGTATGCAGTCCTTGAACAGCCAGTCGAGGGTGCATACTGCTGTGCGAAATGTGAGCACGTTGTGCATTTGGAAGCCCAAATCCTGGATCTAAATGTGCAGCTGGCAACACTGAGATCCATAGACAATATGGAAAGGAGTCTTCTGCTCACTGAGCAGACGCTCAATGGGATAGATGAGGGGGGGGATGCTAGAGTGGAGCTGCAGGACACTGAAGTAGGAAGTTGAGTGACAGTTAGAAAGCGGGGTAGAGGGAAGAGCGCCAGGGAGGCTAGTCCTGATCTGGCACACCCCAATAAGTTTGCAAAGTTGGCAGATGAGGGGGTTGTCAGTACAGGGGTAGCACTGCTGCAGCCAGGCATGTCCTCTGAAAGCCGGGGGAGTGTCTGCTCCAGTAAGGGGGGAATTAGGAGAGCAGGGCAGGCCAGACAGGTGCTGGTAGTGGGGGGCTCAATTATTAGGGGAACAGATAGGGCAATCTGTCACATAGACTGGGATCATCGAACAGTGTGCTGCCTACCTGGCGCTCGAGTCCGACACATCGCTGATTGGGTTGACAGATTACTGGGAGGGGCTGGTGAGGACCCAGCGGTCATGGTGCACATTGGCACAAATGACAAAGTTAGAGGTAGGTGGAAGGTCCTTAAAGATGATTTCAGGGAATTAGGCTGCAAGCTTAAAGCAAGGACCTCCAACGTGGTATTTTCTGAAATACTGCCGGTACCACGTGCCACACCAGAGAGGCAACGGGAGATTAGGGAGGTTAATAAGTGGCTCAAGAATTGGTGTAGGAAGGAGGGGTATGGGTTCCTGGAGAACTGGGCCGACTTCTCAGTTGGCTACAGGTTCTATGCTAGGGAAGGGCTGCACCTCAATGGGGAGGGTGCAGCTGTGCTGGGGGAGAAAATGGCTAGAAGGTTGGAAGAGTCTTTAAACTAGGGACTAGGGGGGGAGAGTATTCATTTTATAGGAGGGGAAGGCAGTGCAGATAGAGACCTGGGCACAAATAATGAAATTGGGGGTGGGGGTGGCATGGGGGGTGGGGTTAGAATAGATAATAATTTAAGAAAGAATAGAGGTTCAGAGAGATACATAAAGTGCATGTATACTAATGCTAGATGCCTCACCAACAAAATGGCGGAATTAGAATTAATTTTGTTGGAACATAATTATGACATGGTGGGGATATCTGAGACTTGGTTGGATGAGAGCCACGACTGGGCGGTTAATTTACAGGGCTATAGTCTGTTTAGAAATGACCGTAAAAATAAGAGAGGTGGGGGTGTGTGTTTATATGTAAAATCATCCTTAAAACCCATCCTGCGTGATATCTGTGAATCTAATGAAGATGTAGAGTCTCTGTGGGTGGAGATTAGGGGAGGGGGAAAAATAATAAATTACTGATAGGGGTTTGTTATAAGTCTCCTAAAATAATGGAAGCAACAGAGAATATCCTCGTAAAGCAAATAGATGAAGCAGCAACTCAAGGAGAAGTCATTATTATGGGGGACTTCAACTACCCTGAAATACATTGGGGAACAGAAACCTGTAGTTCCAGCAAAGGTAATAAGTTTTTGGCAACTATGAGAGACAATTACCTTTCACAACTAGTTCAGGACCTAACAAGAGCAGGGGCACTGCTAGACCTAATATTATCCAACAGGCCAGACCGCATATCAAATATAAGGGTTGGGGGTCACTTGGGTAATAGTGATCACAAAATAATAAGCTTTCATGTATCCTTTAATAAGATGTGTAGTCGAGGGGTTACAAGGACACTAAACTTCAGGAAGGCAAATTTCCAACGGATGAGAGATGATCTTGGTGCAATAAACTGGGACGATATCCTGAGACATAAAAATACACAAAGAAAATGGGAGACGTTTATTAGCATCCTGAATAGGACCTGTGCACAGTATATACCCTATGGGAATAAACATGCTAGAATTAGGAGGAAACCACTATGGCTAAATAGAGCTGTAAGGGGCGCAATAAGGGACAAAAAGAAAGCGTTTAGGGAATTAAAGCAAGTAGGTAGTGAAGAGGCATTAAATAAATACAGAAGACTGCATAAATTCTGTAAAAAGCAAATCAAGACAGCAAAGATTGAGACAGAGAGACTCATTGCCAGAGAAAGTAAAAATAATCCCAAAATATTCTTTAACTACATAAATAGCAAGAAACTAAAAAATGATAGTGTTGGTCCCCTTAAAAATAGTCTGGGTGAAATGGTGGATGAGGATGAGGAAAAAGCCAATATGCTAAATGACTTTTTTTCAACTGTATTTACACAAGAAAATCCCATGACAGATAACATGATCAGTGATAAAAAAAATTTCTCCATTAAATGTCACCTGCTTAACCCAGCAGGAAGTACGGCGGCGTCTAAAAATCACTAAAATTGACAAATCCCCGGGCCCGGATGGGATACACCCCCGAGTACTGCAGGAATTAAGTACAGTTATAGATAGACCATTATTTTTAATCTTTAAAGATTCCATAATAACGGGGTCTGTACCACAGGACTGGCGTATGGCAAATGTGGTGCCAATATTCAAAAAGGGGTCAAAAACTGAACCTGGAAATTATAGGCCAGTGAGCTTAACATCTACTGTGGGTAAAATCCTGGAGGGTTTTTTAAGGGATACTATATTGGAGTATCTGAGGCTGAATAACCTCATGACACAGTATCAGCATGGGTTTACGAGGGACCGTTCTTGTCAGACTAATCTGATAAGCTTTTATGAAGGGGTAAGTTCAGGACTGGACCAAGGGAATGCAGTGGATGTGGTGTTCATGGACTTCTCAAAAGCTTTTGATACAGTGCCACACAAAAGGTTGATACATAAAATGAGAACAATGGGGATAGGGGAAAATATGTGTATGTGGGTTAAGAACTGGCTCATGGATAGAAAACAAAGGGTGGTTATTAATGGAGCACACTCGGACTGGGTCACGGTTAGCAGTGGGGTACCACAGGGGTCAGTATTGGGGCCGCTTCTCTTTAACATATTTATTAATGACCTTGTAGGGGGCATACAGAGTAGTATTTCAATATTTGCAGATGACACTAAACTCTGCAGGGTAATAAATACAGAGGAGGATAATTTTATATTACAGGAGGATTTATGTAAACTAGAAGCTTGGGCTGATAAATGGCAAATGAGCTTTAATGGGGATAAATGTAAGGTCATGCACTTGGGTAGAACAAATAAGATGTATAATTATGTGCTTAATTGTAAAACACTGGGCAAAACTGTCACTGAAAAAGACCTGGGTGTATGGGTGGACGACAAACTCACATTTAGTGGCCAATGTCAGGCAGCTGTTGCCAAGGCAAATAAAATAATGGGATGCATTAAAAGAGGCATAGATGCTCATGAGGAGAACATAATTTTACCTCTATACAAGTCACTGGTGCGACCACACTTAGAATACTGTGTGCAGTTCTGGTCTCCGGTGTATAAGAAAGACATAGCTGAACTGGAGCGGGTGCAGAGAAGAGCGACCAAGGTTATTAGAGAACTGGGGGGTCTGCAATACCAAGACAGGTTATTACACTTGGGGTTATTTAGTTTGGAAAAACGAAGGCTTAGGGGTGATCTTATTACAATGTATAAATATATGAGGGGACAGTACAAAGACCTTTCTAATGATCTTTTTACTCTTAGACCTGTGACGGGGACAAGGGGCATCCTCTACGTCTGGAGGAAAGAAGGTTTAGCCATAATCACAGACGCAGATTCTTTACTGTAAGAGCAGTGAGACTATGGAACTCTCTGCCGTCTAATGTTGTAATGAGTGATTCCTTACTAAAATTTAAGAAGGGACTGGATGCCTTTCTTGAAAAGTATAATATTACAGGCTATATTCACTAGTTTCCTAGATACTGCGTTGATCCAGGGAGCTAGTCTGATTGCCGTATGTGGAGTCGGGAAGGAATTTTTTTTCCCCAATGTGAAGCTTACTGTTTGCCACTTGGGTTTTTTTTGCCTTCCTCTGGATCAACATGTTAGGGCAGGTTAGGATAGGATATGGGTTGAACTAGATGGACTTAAAGTCTTCCTTCAACCTTAATAACTATGTAACTATGTGTATCTGTATGTCTATGCACATTGCACTTTGTTTTTTTTTGTGGTTTAATTATTTAAGTAAATTCATTAAAAGTTAATTTTTAACCCTAACTGCTACATTACAAGTACTTCTCACACAATTAGAATATCATCAAAAAGTTAATTTATTTCAGTTCCTCAATACAAAAAGTGAAACTCATATATTATATAGATTCATTACAGAGTGATCTATTTCAAGTGTTTATTTCTTTTTAAGGGAACCTGTCACCACTTTTCTGGCCTACCAGATATCAGTTGAGTGTCAGCTATGCATTCCACAACTTCTTATGAAACCCCCTGACTCCCCATGTATCACCCATAAAACCTTTTTTTATTGCTTCCGCGCTGTATGGTAATGTGTTCGGTCTGGTCCGATGGGCGTTGCTTCGGTTCCCTCACTCCACCCCTCCTCGGCTTGCTGTACTCATTCCTTAATGTGAATAATGCAGATCGCTTAGAGATTTAGCACGTGCGCAGTCAAATGGGATTTTGCGTGTGCGCAGTATGCTTTGCCCAACTGCGGGCAAAACTGCAATCAAGAAATCACTTAAATAGGACCTACATGATATACATATACACACAAACATAGCACCTAGCTGGAAAGTCGGGTCCCCTTCAATCCATAAAGAAAAATATATCCCAGAACACTTCTCTATAAAAATAGGTATTATTGATTATCCCAGGAATGTTTTGAAGCTGTCAACATAGACATTAACATATAAGAGTTGCTGAATACACAGGAAATCCAACATTACATAAATGTGGTCCAAATAGATGTTAGTCATTTGGAAATAAGACAATTATAATATAGTGCCTAAAAAATTATTTTATAATGCTCCTAATAAGTGGTCGATGTGGTGAAAAGGAGGGACTAGTAAATTACCTATCTGAAACCCCAAAAAGAAGGGGTGGCAGGAAGGGGGGATTGGAAAGTAAGCTTTAGTGTTAACAAAATAAGGCTATTAAATGTAAGCAGTTCATTCAAATCTTTAGGGCAGGGGTAGGGAACCTCCGGCCCATGGGTGACTTTTTATGCAACCTGCGGGCTGGTCCCCGGAGTCCCCAATGCTCGACCGGCAGCCGTATCCTGCCGGCTGCCGGCCCTTTAACCCCCAAGTGCACAGCACGCAGCATTCATTACAGAACGCTGCCTGCCCTGCACATGAATGATGACGTCGTCTGGGTGAGCAGGGTTAGCGCCGGGGTGGGCGAGGTTAGTGCCCAATGCTCTCCCATCCTCCTGTCCCAGAAGAGGAGCTGCTGCCAGAGAGTCCAATGCTGCATTTACCCCAAAAGTGCTGTCTATCCCCCCGAGTACTGTATATCCCTCACCTGTGATATGTATAGCCCCAGTGCTGCATATAGCCCCCAATGATGTATGTGACCCTGTTGTGAACACTGTGAATCTGACTTCTGAGTTTTGGCTCCCCCTGGTGGCTGCTGATAGTAATGAAGCTGCTTTGGCTAACAGCAGTCTATCACCTGGGGGCGATGATTGGCAATCAGGTGTTACTGACTGGGGAGATATAAGTGAGCAACCTTTCCATAATCCTTGCTGGTGATTTGTTTCTTCCTGGTCCCTTTTCTAAGTCAGCTTGCTTCCTGCTTTGTCCTGCAACTTTCAGATAAGTTATTTGCTGTTTATTTCTGTGGCATTTGTGTTCCCTTTTGTCTATCTTAGTTTTCTGCTCTTCTGGAGTTGGTACAGCCAGGTTCCCCTGCGGGGCCTGCGCTGGACTCTGTTTCTCATTTGCCACTGTTTATGTATTTTCAGTTCCCTGTTATTTCAGTATCTGCTGATTTGCTACCAGTTCACACCAGAGACAGTTTATGTATTTCCGGTTCCCTGTTATTTCAATGTCTGCTGGTTTGCTACCAGTTCACACCAGAGTTCTGATCTATCGGGGGAGAGATCGTGTGGTCTCAGTATTTTTGCATATCAGACGTGTTGGAGTTTTTGCTAGATTGCAGACAGTATTCTTTCCTGTCATGTTCTATCTAGACAGTTTGGGCCTCAGCATTTGCTTACTCTGTTTTCTGCCTATGTTTGTATTTCATCTTGTCTCTCCGCCAATATATGTTTGGGGGCTACCTGTTTCTTTGGGGCTCTACTCCGGGCAGTTAACTTTCCCCTTTCTCTCTTTAGACTTAGTTAACTCTCCGGCTGTGTCGAGGCGTCTAGGGCACCATAGGTACGTCCCACGGCTACTTCTAGTTGTGCTGTCAGTTTAGGGGTCTGCAATCCGCTAGTTACCAATTTCTCTGGGTGTCTGGTTGCCTAGCCTATTTTTGCTACTGTCCTCCTCAGCTACCAAATCATAACATGACCCCACCCCAGTGCTGTCTGTGCTTCCGAATGATGTATATAGCCTCTCAATGATGTCTATTCTCCCCCAGCCTCCCCGGTGATGAATATGTCCCAGCATCTCCTGTGATGTCTATGCCCTCCCAGCCCCTCCAGTAATTTATATGACCCCAGAGTCTCCTGTGATGTTAATATAGCAGTCTCAATGTTTTCTATGTTTTGTATATACAGCAGTCCCAGCGTCTCCTATGTGATGTATATACAGCTGTCCCAGCATCTCCTATGTGATGTATATACAGCAGTCCCTGCGTCTATGTGATGTATATACGGTAGTCCCAGCGTCTCCTGTAATTTACATGACCCAAGAGTCTCCTGTGATGCATATATAGCAGTCTCAATGTTTCCTATGTTATATATGTACAGCAGTCCTAGCGTCTCCTATGTGATATATATACAGCAGTCTCAGCGTCCTCTATGTGATATAGATACAGCAGTCTCAGCATCTCCTATGTGATGTATATACAGCAGTCCCAGCGTCTATGTGGTGTATTTATAGCTGTCTCAGTGTCTCCTATGTGATGTATATACAGCAGTCCCAGCGTCTCCTATGTGATGTATACACAGTAGTCCCAGCGTCTCCTATGTGACGTATATGATTTACAAAACTTATGACAAAAGTTGACTGCTCTCCTGGCTGACACAAACCTGGAAAAGCAGCTGTGATAAGCAACATGATCAGTGTCACCTAACATCACAGCTGCACCAAAGACAAGCAGCTCCAGCCGTCACATTAAGGGTGAGTTAGCGTAAATAATTGTTTTACTAAATATACCAGGGTAATTTTCAAGGTGATCATTTTTGTTTGGCCCCCGAATAATAGTAAAAGTTTCCAAATGGCCCCCGGCTGGAAACAGGTTCCCCACCCCCTGCTTTAGGGTGAACAGAGTTGAACCAAAATATCCACTGATTTTCTTTTTGTGCAAAGTTCGGTTCTAAGCTCCATTTCTTGGGAGCGATGTCACTACCTCTAGCTCTGAATGAGATGCTGTTAAGATTGCCTCCATGGAAGACTATGATACTTGTATGTCTGGATATAGGGGTATCCCTGGCATTACAAATATCTCCCAAATGCTCACCACACGTTTGTGGTCTCACCAATATAATTAAATGGGCATTAAATGTTGCGACATACATAACAACTTTACGACCCAATTTTATAAAATTCCTAGTAGTGCATGAGATGCCTGTAGTAATACTGTCAACCATTTTATGTGGCAGTGCCTGCTTGCAAAATTAGCTTTGACTGCACAGTGAGCCAGCACGGTGGCTCAGTGGATAGCACTACAGCCTTGCAGCGCTGGAGTCCTAGGTTCGAATCCCCCCCAAGGACAACATCTGCAAGGAGTTTGTATGTTCTCCCCGTGTTTGCGTGGGTTTCCTCCGGGTACTCCGGTTTCCTCCCACATTCCAAAAACATATAGATAGGGAATCTAGATTGCGAACTCCTTTGGGGACAGCGACGATAATGTGTGCAAACTGTAAAGCGCTGCGGAATATGTTAGCGCTATATAAAAATAAAGATTGTTATTATCTAAAGGTGCCTAAAGTTTTCCTCTCAAGCCATGTACCTGTCTGTACATACGGTAGGAGGAAACTATGGACCAAACGGTCTCCTATTGACCTTCCCTTCCTGTACGTGATCATGGGGTGGTCAGGGATGATCCCCTCCAGATCAGGATCTGTACTAAGGATTCCCCAATGTTTGCAGAGTACAGACACAACTTATTTTGGCTGTCTGAAGTACCAATGATTTGCATGGCCAATATAGTCATTCAAGACCACAAATGGATAACCTCTAGCTTGGGATCTCTGTGTGAGGTTATGGGCCTGTCTATGGAAGCAGTCATCTGATGAACAGTTCCTTCTCAGCCTCAAATACTGTCCCCTAGGGACTAGACAGCATTGCACAAAAATTTTGCAATTTTTCAACTCAGTTTACAGAAGAATTATGACATTCACTTTTATGAATTCTGCACAAACAACTACAGACCAGTCTCCAATCTCCCCTCCATCTGTTAACTTTTGGAGCGCCTAGTCTACTCCTGCCTTATCCGTTACCTCTCCACTCACTCCCTCCTAGACCCTTCATAGTCCGGCTTCCGCCCCCATCATTCCACTGAAACTGCACTCATCAAAGTGACCAATGACCTTCTGACAGCAAAACGTAACGGTGACCACTTTCTGCTCATTCTTCTCGACCGTTCTGCAGCTTTCGACACTGTTGACCACCGTCTCCTACTCTCTAGGCTCCAGTCACTGGGCATTAAGATCACTGCTCTCTCCTGGTTCTCTTCCTATCTTTCTGACCGTTCCTTCAGTGTTTTGTTCGCTGGCTACACGTCATCTCCTCTTCCTCTCTCTGTCGGGGTACCTCAGGGGTCAATCCTTGGCCCCCTTCTCTTCTCTTTCTACACGGCCCCAACTGGACAGACCATCAGCAGATTTGGCTTTCAGTACCATCTTTATGCTGATGACACACAACTATACACGTCATCCCCAGACCTTACCCCCGCTGTACTATAGAACGCCAGTGACTGTCTGTCTGCATTCTCCAACATCACGTCCGCTCTTTCTGAAACTCATCCTCTCAAAAACTGAACTTCTTCTCCCGCCGTCTACTAACCTCCCTAAATCTAACATTTCCCTCTCCGTGTATGGCACCATAATAGTATTCCAGCAGCAGGCACGCTGTCTGGATGTTATGTTTGACACCAATCTCTCCTTCACATCCCATATACAATCTCTTGCCCGCTCTTGCCACTTACACCTTGTTAAGGGCTTGCGGTATGCACCTAATAGATATTAAGGAGAGATGCGTTCGCAGCCCGGGGTCCACCGTGCAGGCAGAGCCTGCTGCTAGTAAGATGGTGCAAATAGGCAGTATGAGCGAACTCTGTTATCCCGCAGAGTCGCAGATGTAAACGCCGTAGCACTATATGGCGGTATGGGCGATCTCTGTTATTCCACAGAGTCACTAACTAAAATGCTGTAGCACTATATGGCGATATAAGCGGACTCTGTTAATCAGGGCCGGCTCCAGGTTTTTATGGGCCCTGGGCGAAAGAGTCTGTGGGCCCCCTTAACACAGACCACGATTCATGATGCACAGATACTGCAGAGAAATATGGGTATAGCACAACGCCAAACACTTCTCTTCTTCCATTACATGACTGATACCTATTGTAAATTGTACAATAGCTCAAAAAACGCCAAATCCTCACAGCGTACAGTACAGACTGGACAGTACAGTCCTCCATACAATATTATGGGCACCACATAGTCTCCCCCTCATCACCCATATAATACCCCATGCAGGATGTCACCCCACCATCCCCCATATAATGCTCCATACAGAATACTGGACCCAATATAATGCTCAATACAGAATACTGGACCACATATAATGCTCCATACAAAATATGGACTCTCCTCTACACTGTGCTGCGTTCTGCTCTGTTACGGCTCAGGAAAGGGCGCTGTGGAAAGACTCCCCATTATCATCATCATTGCCTGCCCATCATCATCATCATTGCTTCCCCAATATCATCATTGCCTCCCCATTAATATCATCATCATCATTGCCTTCCCATTATCATTGCCTCCCCATCATCATCATTGCCTCCCCATTAATATCATCATCATTGCCTTCCCATTATCATTGCCTCCCCATCATCATCATTATCATTGCCTCCCCATTAATATCATCATTGCCTTCCCATTATCATTGCCTCCCCATCATCATCATCATTGCCTCCCCATTAATATCATCATCATCGCCTTCCCATTAATATCATCATCATCGCCTTCCCATTATCATTGCCTCCCCATCATCATCATCATCGCCTCCTCACCACCATCACTGCCTGCCTCCCCCCACCACCATCACACATACAGCACCGTAGGCAGCACTCTCTCACATACACACACAGGCACACAGGCACACACACACACCGATCTCACCTGTCCGCGCGCTCTCTGCCACAGCCGGCCGCTGAATGATGACGTCATTCAGCGGCGCTGCTGTGAGAGAGGAAGCGCAGGCGCCCCTGGAGCTCGAAGCTGCGGCAGCGGAGGCACGGGGAGAGGTGAGTATTGCGCCGGTTCCTGCTGGGGCCCTGAGCAAGCGGGGGGCCCAGTGGTGGCGCTGACACCGCTAACGGGCGCCGAGGTGCCCGACGGCGAGTGGGCCCCCCGCCTGCTCAGGGCCCCGGCACTTGCCCGGGTGTGCCGGGTGCTGACGCCGGCCTTGCTGTTAATTCACAGAGCCGCTGTGACAAAGACTGTGTCCTGTCAGACTCACAGGGGACACAGATGACTGCTAAGCGGATTGCAGTCTGTGGTCATGCAATCAGAACCGGAACCGGAGTAGCCGGTATTCTAATGGTGTTTTCAGCCAAGCCCTAAACACGTGAATACAAAACTCCTCACCGGAGGTGTCGGTATTCTAGGGGCTTATTTCAGCCGGACCTAACCGCATGCATACATGACCACACTGGCGCAAGCACGTAACAGATTTGATACTAGCGCACGGCGGTGTGGTTATGCCACCTTTTTATAGTAGCAGCTACAGGACTTTCCAGAAAAGGACCAATGAGAAACTGTTCCAGAACACAAGCAGTTTCAGGACCTTCCTGGCGGACCAATGGGAGTCGCTGCTGTAACCGAGCATGTGACCCCTGATCTCCAATGGGAGATCTTGCCCTGGGCATGCTCAGATGGAGAAAGCGAGGACTGCCTGCTCCAGCACTGGTTATAATAGAGGAACCAGGAGAGGCAGCAACAAGCCTCTGCACAGTATTAGACCGAGCGAGACGCTGGGACCGACGTCTCCGCTGAACAGGCTCCACTGCGGCTGGAGATGGATGGGGGACCGTAGCTGGACTAGTTTGAGATTCCCCTTGTGAAGCAGCGGGAACTCGATCCCTAACACACCTAAAGAACGTTTCTAGAATCCGCCCTTTTCTCACCATATAAAAACAACAAAAACCCTCACTGTAGCATTGATCCACTCCTGCCTGGAATACTGCAACACTCTATTAATTGGCCTCCCCGTTACTCGACTTTCCCCTCTCCAGTCAATACTTAATGCAGCAGCCAGGATCATCCATCTGGCTAATCGGTACTCGGACGCGTCCGCTCTTCGCCAGTCCTTACATTGGATGCCCATTCATTATAGGATCCAATTCAAAGTACTTTTTCGCACCCACAAAGCTCTCCACAGTGCAGCACCCCCCTACATTTCCTCCCTCATTTCTGTCTATCGGCCTAACTGACCGCTGCGCTCTGCAAACAACTATCGACTAAACTCTGCACTAATCCGTACCTCCCACTCCCGACTCCAAGACTTCTCCCACGCTGCACCAATCCTCTGGAATGCTCTACCACAAGAAATTAGGACTATCCACAATTTGCATGGTTTCAGGCGCTCCCTCAAAACACATTTCGTCAGACCGGCCTATCACGTTCACTAATCAAAGTCATTCTATGTGTAAGTGTGCGTGTGTAGCCCATTATCTCCATCCATCCCTCACTCCCTCAAGATGGCTGGACCATCATTGTAAATACACCATTGCAAATACACACCTGTATTTTGTATCTCCCCAACTTCATTGTAGATTGTAAGCTCTCACAAGCAGGGTTGTTTTATTTTGCTTTAATTATTGTATTGTTAACGTTGTTACTTATGACTTGTGTTTTGAAACTGTTAAACTGTAAAGCGAGGCGCTATATAAATAAAGATTATTATTATTAATGAATCAGTGCCTATGAGTTTGCCTCCAAAATAAACCTTGGATGAATTAAACTAATTTTCAGTTGCATAAATGTGTGTAGAAAATCTGTCATGTATGAATATACTGTTTCCTGGGTGAGTGACTTGCAGTTTTAAATTTAGCTTCGATTCATATCTATACACTTATTTAAAGCACTATCTGTATTTCAACAGACCTAATTTACTGGGGGGGGCATAAAATTCTAGGTCGCCTTGGCTCTGTCACCCAGTTACCCACACCATTCAAACAATTTGTGACCCAGCACCCAGGTGAGGGACACTTTCCTTACATAGTGCCCTAGAGAAAAGAGGGTGTGGGACATGAGTAACAGCAGAAGTGAACAACAAACATACAGAATGAAAAGGTGTCAGCCAATACGAAGGGTTCCGAGATTGAACTAAGCTATTTTCTGCAGTCTAGGAGAGCGGTGCTTGTAAAAAGAGAAGCCGGTTTTAGACAAAGTGAGGCTTCAGATGCTCACATATTGCACCATCACATAGAAATATTTCAGTTGCATTTATAGGAGCTGTATTGCGGCTGTTAAACAAGCAGATCAGCAATACTAAAGTTGTTCAGCGATTGTTTACCGGCCTCTTAACACCGGCTGATGAAGAATGATGGGCACAAAATGATCACTAACAACAGATCATTCTGTCCCCATACAGTATCATGTCATCAGCAACATATCTAGTGATAACACAGGGTGATGTGCTGCTGAGAAAAAAGTTTTGGAGTATCCAATCCTATCACCCTATGAATGAGCAACATTTACTAATTTTTTAGATGCTTAACAAGATGTTTACACCTATGAACTCTTGTCTGCATTGACAGTAGTTATACCTGTGGATACTACATACACACATAGTATGTGACACAAACACTGTATATTACACACACGTATACACACATTGCATGTTACAATCACACGCATATACACAGAGCAAAAACGCATACATATATGTATACCCAGAACACATACACACGTATACACAGAGCACATATATACACACTCAAACATGTACAGAGAGCATATACATACTGTAAGGTGGCAGCTGGATGGAAGATATGCGTCACCGAAGTGGTTAGCCTCAGTGATGTGAAGCCCAGAAAAGTAGGCTTCCGCACTGTTAGTGCAGAGAAGGTTTTTTTAATGGGTCCTGGATTTGGGAACGGCGAGAAGAGCTGGGTGGGACTGGCTGTTCTTCTGTATCTTGTATGCTGGAGAAAGGCTGTTTGCTTTCTTTTTTTCTGGAGATTTATGCAATGTAATAAATCTACCCATTTTGCACCAAGCAACTTCATGCCTGTGCCTATCTAAACCGCTGCCAGAGGACGTGAACCACCTACACTACAGTACACACTGGTATACACAGAACACATACACAGAGCATATATATATGCATAACCACAGCACATACACACACATGTACACAGATCATGCATACATACACCGAGAACATGCATAGACACACGCATGCACAGAGCACACACGCATACATGGAGCACAAATATGCAGACATATACTCAGAGGACATGCATGCAGACACACATATACACAGAGCACAGGCATGCAGACGCACACGTACACATGGAGCACATGCATGCAGACACACACGTATACACAAAGCCCTTGAATGCGGACACACACCTGTACACGGAATACGGCATGCAGACACATGTACACACATACATGCAGATACACAGAGGACATACATACAGACACCCGTATACACAGAGCACATACACACATATACGCAGAGGCATACATGCATAGTCATGCTGGGGGGATTCATAAGTCTGCAGTCACTCTATGTGACTGCAAACTTAGCATTTTGGACTGGAAAACCCCTTTAAAGGGAGCCTGACAGCAGGATTGTACTGAGTAACTTACAGACAGTGTCAGGTCGGCGTCGATATACTAATTAAAATACCTTGGTTGATGAAATCTTTCTTGTGGTTGTTTAATCTTTATTTTCAATTTTCAGTTAATGATATGCTTGTGCTTCGGGGCAGCCCTTGGGGGTAGATCTTTATGTGGTGCTTTGCCTACATATTCATCTGTATGGCTTATGACAGGTCACTGTTCCCCCAGCGACCTGTTCCCTATTTTACGTATTGAATATAATGTTTTGAAAAAAATTTAAAATAATTCACATTGAGCAGGCATGCGGTGGCGCCTGGCTGTAGTATCATCACATCTATAATGTCCATTTAATTAATTTATTTGGTGATATTAATTTATTCAGAAAAAAAATGTCTCAAAATGGCACCGGCCATGCCTGCGCCATTTTGCTAGAGGAAAAAAAAATTGTCTGCACCAAGATGGCGCTCGTGCAGTAGCATCTATTGGCTATCCATGCCATCTTGGTGGAGATATTTTTTTTTTTCTCTAGCAAAATGGCGCTGGCAGCACCTGCTCAGTAGTATCTATCAGATTGCCAATAGATGCTACTGCGCTGGTGTGACAGGTGCCATTTTCAGAAAATTATTTTTACAAATATATTTATATCACCAAATAAAATAATTAAATGGACATTATAGATGTGATAATGCTACATCACAGGCATCAGCGCTTGCCTGCTGAATGTGAATTTTTTTTTAAAACATATTCAGTATGTAAAATAGGGTGCGGATCACTGAGGGATCAGTGACCTGTCATAAGTCAATACAGATGAATATGGAAGCAGAGCACCACATACAGACCCCCCCACAGGCCGCCCCGGAGCACGAGAAGCTCATTAACTGAAAATAAAGATTAAAGAACCACAGGATGGATTTCTTCAACCAAGGTGTCATTTTAATCAGTATAATAGCGCCAACCTGACACTGTCTGTAGTTTACTCAGCACAATCCTGCTGACAGATTCCCCTTAAAGGGAATCTGTCACCCTAAATTGGCGGGATATTTAAATGATGGCAGTCAGGTCAGATGGGCGGTGTTTTGGGTACTTGCCTTAACATGTTGTTCGCCGCTGTCTCCATTATTTCTGGGAATTGTAGTCGTTGCCCTCCATATAACGCACCTGCGCATTGCAATCTTGAATTGTGCACGCGCAGTATGCTTTGCCCGCAGATTGCAATGTGCAGGTGCATTATATGGAGGGCAACGACTACAATTCACAGAAATAATGGAGACAGCGGCGAACAACATGTTAAGGCAAGTACCCAAAACACCGCCCATCTGACCTGACTGCCATCATTTAAATATCCCGCCAATTTAGGGTGACAGATTCCCTTTAAGTATATGTGCCAGCAAGTAGTTAAGTGACAGGAGGAACAGCTTACAGGAATTTTCCAGTTTTGGAAAACCAGTCTCCTGGCTGCAGTTTATTTAAAAAAAAAAACAAACGTGTAATTTACTCACCCTGCTATCATCCACTGCCGAGTCTCTACTGCTGCTCCTAGTGTTTATCATCTGTAGCACTGACATCACATTTACAGCACTGCAAGCAATAACCAAGTTGATGGCATGAGCTGCTGACCTAACCAATTTGCTCCAGCGTTGTCAATTTGACATTCACCTTGCAGACAATGACCGACACCAGGAACAGTGGTGTAACTGGAAAACTTCTTTAAAGGGAATCTGTCTCTGGATTTTTGCCATGTAATCTGAGATTAGCCTGATGTAGGAGTAGAGACCCTGATTCCACCGATGTGTCACTTACTAGGCTATGTTTTCTTTTTTAATAAAATCAGTGTTTTATTAGAAGAAGATTATCAGTAGAGGACTTAGTGTCTCATGCCTCCTGGTCCACCTACGCCCCCACCTATGATTAGCAGCTATCAGTGGTGGCAACATCACTGTCCCACCAACCACCCCTGAAGAAGCACTAGTGAAACACACGTGGGGTCGTTGGGTGAACCTGTATGTATTTCCTTGATTACGTCTTGTTATTTATATGCATTTTTGCACTTTATGTACCTTATTATCTGTCTGACTCTTTGTAATAGTGTAGGCACCTTAACTTTCCATTTTTACATATTACGCTTATATTTGCTGTATGACCTCGGTGGCATGTAAAAGTTTGGGCGCACCTGGTCAAAATTACTCTTATGTGAAAGGTTAAGCAAGTTGAAGATGAAATGATCTCTAAAAGGCCTAAAGTTAAAAGTCTTTTTTTACATTTTAAAAATTACAAAAAGGAAATGGGTCGATGCAAAAGTATGGGCACCCTGCATTGTTAGTATCTAGTAGCACACCATTTTGCAAGTATCACAGTTTGTAAATGCTTTTTGTAGCCAGACAAGTCTTTCACTTCTTGTTTGAGGGATTTTCATTTATTCTTCCTTGGAAAATTCTTCTAGTTCTGTGAGATTCCTGGGTCGTTTTGCATGTACTGCTATTTTGAGGTCTAGCCACAAATTTTCAATGATGTTCAGCTCAAGGGACTGTGGGGGCTATTGTAAAACCTCCAGCTTATGATTTTTTAGTTAGTCTATTGTAGATTTTGACATGTGTTTAGGGTCATTATCCTCTTTTCAACTTCAGCTGTTTTTACAGATGGTGTTATGTTTGCATCAAGAATTTGTTGAAATTTCATTAGATTCATTCTTCCCTCTACCCATGAAATGTTTTCTGTGCCATTGACTGCACCCTAACCCCAAAGCATGATTGATCCACCCCCATGCTTAATGGTTGTTGAGATGTTCTTTTCCTGAAATTTTTTTCTCCACACATACGTTGTGGCCAAAGAGTTCTATTTTAACCTCATCGGTCCACAAAATGCATCAGGCTTGTTTGGATATTCTTTTACATGCTTCTGACACTGAATTTTATGGTGAGGACGCAGGAGAGGTTTTCTTCTGATGACTCTTCCATTAAGGCCATGTTTGTGCAGATGTGTCTGATTAGTAGAACAACTCCAGAGTCTGCTAAATCTTTCTGAAGGTCTTTTGCAGTCAAGTGAGGATTCTGATTTCTCATCCACTCACTGCCAACTTTTATTCCTCATTGACTTGCATTGGGGTCGGGTTTCGGTCGAAACTCCGACTTTTTTGTCACTAGTCGGACCAATTTCGTCCGACTCGAATTTTGGTAAAGTCGGGAGGTCCGAAACCCAACCCGACCAAACTCGCTCAACTCTAGTGATCATCAGTCAAACATCATTCTACTGTTTACCGAAAACGGAATGAGGCCTACAAACAAAAGAACACAGTACCCACAGTCAAATATGGTGGATGTTCAAAGATGCTTTGGGGTTGTTTTGCTGCCTATGGCGCTGGGTGCCTTCACTGTATGCAAGAAATCATGAAGGTTACCGTTGGATTTTCTGTCGCAATGTAGTGCCCAGTGTCAGAAAGCTGAGTTTGCATCCTAGGTCATAGACCTTTCATCAAGACAATGACCCCAAACATACTTTAAGAAGCCCCCAAAAATGGAAGGAAACAAAGAGCTGGAGAGATCTGAAGTGTACAGCAATGAGTCTGAATCTAAATCCCATTGAACACCTGTGAAGAGATCTTAACTTTGCTGTTGGGAGAAGACACCCTTCAAACATAGAGACCTGGAGCAGTTTGCAAAAAAATTACAGTTGAGACCGAGAGGTGTAAGAAGCTTGTTGATGGTTATAGGAAACGATTGATTGCAGTTATTTATTCCAAAGGGTGTGGAATCAAATATTAAGTTGAGGGCGCCAACAGTTTTGTCTGTACCATTGTTGAGCTTTTGTGTAAAATTATATCTACCTTTTTTCACTGTTCAGTTTTTGTGTTGTTCCAATGCACACAAAGGAAATAAACACGTGTATAACAAATATATGTAATTACAATAATTTTCTAAGAAAAATTCATTTTATTAGACAGTTTTAAGGGTGCCAATGCTGAAGGCCATGACTGGATGTATATACATTGTGAGGCAGCGACCGATGTCATATGCGAGGGTCGCTATGTGTCCACCAGGATGCGCACAGTAGCATATTGAGGCTGCGGGAGTGCATTGCAGTCACAGGCATAGCTGTGATTGCAATGCAAAATAAAAGTGTTTGTCTTGGGCAAGCATTTGTCAAAGGCAGATTTAAGAAAACCTGCCATGGGCTTTTATTTTTGAAATGGACTTCAGGATGGTAGTGAGGCGGTCCGTTTTCTTCCCGGCTGGGTTTTCTATGTGGCCTACGGCCACAGGTTCCTTGTAAAAACCCTTGCAGCAGAGGGTTGGGTGTGTCCTTTCGGTTTTGCAAGAGTGCAGAGCAGAAGGCTCTGTAAAGCTCCACCTGTGTGAAGCAACACAGCCAAGCGGAGCCAAAAAGGCCTGGCAACCCTCAGCGTACACGGCGGTGCAGTTGCCCATGACAACCGGTCTCGATCATGGACTTTGTTTCCCAGCTACGATCTGGAGGATCTTATTTATTTTCTATTTGTGAGTACGCTGATCATTAAAAGAGACTTTACTTTGAACTTTTCCTGGGTCACTGCCTCATCAATGCACAGTGTGGACACAGCTGCACTACAATATATACACGCTAATTATTGTGCATTTGCACCTTGATCTCTACCTTTTACCTACATTCTGGTACTTACTTTTTTTTTTTTTAACAGATACTTCTCAAGTGGGGTACCACAAGGCTCTGTTTTGGGCCCTGTATTGTTCAACATCTTTATCAATGATTTAGATGAAGGAATTGAGGGTAAACTGATCAAATTTGCTGATGACACAAAGCTAGGAGGGGTAGCTAATACTAGAGAAGAGAGAGAGAGGATTCAAAAAGATATAAATAAACTGGAGCAGTGGGCAGCAACTAACAGAATGGTTTTTAACAGGGAAAAATGCAAAGTTCTACATCTGGGCAATAAAAAATGAAAAAAGCATATACAAAATGGGAGGAATAGGGCTAAGTAACAGCACATGTGAAAAAGACTTGGGTATACTAATTGATCACAGACTGAACATGAGTCAACAGTGTGATGCAGCAGCAAAAAAGGCAAATACAATTCTAGGATGTATCAACAGAAGCATACAGTCTAGATCACGTGAGGTCATTATTGCCCTCTACTCCTCTTTGGTCAGACCTCATCTGGAATACTGTGTCCAGTTTTGGGCACCACATTTTAAAAAAGACATAAACAAACTGGAGCAAGTTCAAAGAAGAGCCACCAGAATGGTGACCGGTCTGCAAACCATGTCCTATGAGGAACGGTTGCAGGATTTGGGAATGTTTAGCTTGCAAAAAAGAAGACTGAGAGGAGACTTAATAGCTGTCTACAAATATCTCAAGGGCTGTCACATTGTAGAAGGATCATCTTTATTCTCATTTGCACAAGGAAAGACTAGAAGCAATGGGATGAAACTGAATGGGAGGAGACACAGATTAGATATTAGAAAAACTTCTTGACAGTTAGGGTGATCAAGGAGTGGAACAGGCTGCCACCAAAGGTGGTAAGTTCTCCCTCAATGGAAGTCTTCAAACAGAGGCTGGACAGACATCTGTCTGGGATGATTTAGAGCAGTGGTTCTCCACCTTTCTAATGCCGTGACCCCGCAATACAGTTCCTCATGTTGCGGTGACCCCCAAGCCAAAAAATAATTACAGTCCTCCATACAATATTATGGGCACCACATAGTCCTCCATACAGTATTATGGGCCAAATATAATGCTCCATAAAGAATACTGGTCCCCATATAATGCTCCATACAAAATATGGAGCTCTCCTCTGCACTGTGCTGCGTTCTGCACTGTTACGGCTCAGGAAAGGGCACTGTGGAAAGACTCCCCATTATCATCATCATTGCCTCCCCATCATCATCATCGCCTCCCCATCATCATTGCCTCCCCAATATCATCATTGCCTCCCCATCATCATCATCATTGTCTGCCCATCATCATTGGCTCCCCATCATCATCATTGCCTGCCCATCATCATTGGCTCCCCATTATCATCATCATCATTGCCTGCCCATCATCATTGGCTTCCCATTATCATCATCATCATTGCCTGCCCATCATCATTGGCTCCCCATCATCATGATCATTGCCTGCTCATCATCATTGGCTCCCCATCATCATCGCCTTCCCATCATCATCATCATCATTGCCTGCCCATCATCATCGCCTCCCCATCATCATCATATTTGCCAACCAAAATCATTGGCTCCCCATCATCATCGTTGCCTCCTCACCACCATCACTGCCTCCCCCCATCACCATCACACATACAGCACCACACACAGACAGCACCGCAGCACTCTCTCACATACACACACAGGCAGACACACACACACTGATACACACAGACACATACACCTCACATCTCACCTGTCCGGCGCACGCGCTCTCTGCCACAGCCGGCCACTGAATGATGACGTCATCCAGCGGCGCTGCTGTGACAGGAAGCGCGGGCGCCCTGCAGGCGCCCCCTGGAGCCCGGGGCTACGGAGGCACGGGGAGAGGTAAGTATTGCGCCGCCTGCTCAGGCCGGGTCCCCCCTCTCCCCGCACAGTGGACTCACCGACCCGCCGCTCAGCTCCGGAGGGTCCCGGGCCGCTGCACTGTGACTCCGTGGGAGGAGGAATTGCTGCTACTGCCACGCCGCCCCACACACGTGCTGCCTGGGGCGGACCGCCCCCCGCCGGCGCCCTACGCCCGCCCACGCTACGCCCCTGGGCTAAAGCCATCGGAAATATGCTGTATATATAGGCTCCGCTCCCATCCTCCCATCCTATATATATGGCTCCGCTCCCCCTCCCATCCTGTATACATGGCTCCGCTCCCATCCTGTATATATGGCTCCGCTCCCCCCTCCCATCCTGTATACATGGCTCCGCTCCAACCCTCCCATCCTATATACATGGCTCCGCTCCCCCTCCCATCCTGTATATATGGCTCCGCTCCCATCCTGTATATATGGCTCCGCTCCCATCCTCCCATCCTGTATGCATGGCTCCGCTCCCATCCTCCCATCCTGTATACATGGCTCCGCTCCCCATCCCATCCTGTATACATGGCTCCGCTCCCATCCTGTATACATGGCTCCGCTCCCATCCTGCATATATGGCTCCGCTCCCCCCTCCCATCCTGTATATATGGCTCCGCTCCCATCCTGTATACATGGCTCCGCTCCCACCCTCCCATCCTATATACATGGCTCCGCTCCCCCCTCCCATCCTGTATATATGGCTCCGCTCCCATCCTCCCATCCTATATACATGGCTCCGCTCCCATCCTCCCATCCTGTATATATGGCTCCGCTCCCCCTCCCATCCTGTATACATGGCTCCGCTCCCCCGTCCTCCCCCCATCATACTTACCCTCCTCGCTCCGTCGCTGCAGGTCCCTGCATCCCTGTCGGCGGCGTCAGCTTCCTCCTGTGCGCAGCGGTGACGTAATACCGCTAATTAAGGACATGAATATGGACGCCACGCCTATGGGAGTGGTGTCACGTCCATATTCATTAACTTAATGAGCGGTACTACGTCACCGCACTGCCAGGAGGAAGCTGACGCCGCCGACAGGGATGCAGGGACCTGCAGCGACGGAGCGAGGAGGGTAAGTATGGATGTCTAATGAAGCCGGCGGCTGCAGCTGTCACTACAGTGCTGCAGCCGCCGACTCCTTTAAGCGACCCCTGTGTTTTGGTCGTTCGACCCCCAGGTTGAGAACCGCTGATTTAGAGAATCCTGCTTTGAGCAGGGGGTTGGACCAGATGGCCCAGGTGGTCCCTTCCAACTCTACCATTCTATGATTCTATGATTCTATTCTTGGTGGGATATCCAGGTGCACATACTTCCTGCATATTCACTGTTGTGTAGAATCTTACTTTTCAGGGTAAGTTTTCTCCCTGTTTGCATCATACTTTTTCCACATCTGTATTTTTTATGCTGGATAGTTATAATAGTTAACCCCTTATTGACCAGAGGTATTTTTGTTTTTGCCTTTTCGTTTTTTTTTGCTCCCCTTCTTCCCAGAGCCATAACTTTTTTATTTTTTGGTCAAAATGGCCATGTGTGGGCTTGGTTTTTTTGCGGGACGAGTTGTTCTTTTGAACGACACTCTTGTTTTAACATATTGTGTCCTGGAAAACATGAAAAAAAAATTCCAAGTGCCATGAAATTGCAAAAAAAGTGCAATTCCACAGTTGTTTATGTTTACAGTGTTCACTAAATGCTGATGTACAATAATAAATTATATTGTGGTACCGTGTTAGCCAGAAACATTGATGTGAATACTTTTCCGCCCAATGATGACAAAAGTATTCTCAGAGTGATACCTTTATTGGCTAACCTGAAAATAATATGTTTGAAAGCTTTCAGAGCACAGGGGCTCCATCTTCAGGCAGATTACAAATAGATTAATAAGAAAAAGGCACTTAAATGTTGTGCCTTTTTCTTATTAATCTATTTGTAATCCGCCTGAAGATGGAGCCCCTGTGCTCTGAAAGCTTTCAAACATATTATTTTCAGGTTAGTCAATAAAGGTATCACTCTGAGAATACTTTTGTCATCATTGGGCGGAAAAGTATTCACATCACTAAATGCTAAAACTGACCCGCCATTATGATTCTCCAGGTCATTACAAGTTCACAGACACCAAACATGTCTAGGTTCTTTTTTATTTAAGTGGTGAAAAAAAAAATCCAAACTTTGGTAAAAAAAAAATGGTGTCATATTCCGAGACTTGTAGTGTCTCCATTTTTCGTGATTTCGCGTTGGGTGAGAGCTTATTTTTTGCGCGCCGAGCTGAATTTTTATTAATACAATTGGTGCAGATATGATCTTTGAATCGCTCTTTATTGCAATGTCTCAGCGACAAAAAAATCATAATTCTTAAGTTTTTAATTTTTTTCTTGTTACGCCGTTTAGCGTTCGGGTTAATTCTTTTTTTTATATTGATCGGGGGATTCTGAATGCGGCTATACCAAATATGTGTATGTTTGATTTTTTATTGTTTTATTTTGAAAGGAGCGAAAGGGGGTGATTTGAATTTTTATATATTTTTTAATACTTTAAAAAACTTTTTTTTACTTTTTGCATGCTTTAATAGTCTCCATGCGAGACTAGAAGTTGCAATACTTTGATGATTGGCTCTGCTACATACAAGTGATGATTAGATCTCCTGTATGTAGCAGAAATGCTCACTTGCTATGAGCGCTGACCACAGGGTGGCAATCTGTTCATAGCAATCTGGATATGACAACCATAGAGGTCTGCTGGTCAATCTATTGGTGACCTGTGATCTCGTGACGGGGTCACTGATGGGCGGGATTTCTGGCGCGCTTCCGGAAGCGCAAGTTAAATGCCGCTATCAGAGATTGACAGCGGCATTTAACAAGTTAACGTCCGCGGTGGATCGCGATTCCACCCGCGACTGTTAAAGGTACATGTCAGCTATTCAAAACAGCTATGTGGCGGGAAAGATGTGGGCTCACTGCCGGAGCCCACATCAAAGGGAGGAATTCCGACATTAGCGTACATTTACGCCCAATGTCAGATAGGGGTTTTTAAAGATTTTTATAATTTGTATTTAATTTTGTCCTAGCACTTTTCTTCTTATTGGTTGTTGCAATAAGGACTAGTGTTGAGCGATACTGCTCGATATCTAAAAATATCGGATCGGAATGGTATCGCCGATATCACTAAATATCGTCGATATCCGATTCCGATACCGGAAGTCCAATGTAAGTTTATGGGAACAAAATATCGCAACTAAAAAAAACCATTCTTGCCTTGTTGGTTAATTGTACATGAAGGAAAACAACAAAGACTAATGTAGAATGTATTGGGGGAGGTTGAGGAGACAATAAAGGCATACATGTTTAACCCAATGCATTGGAATAGCATTAATATATTTTTTTTGGAAATACGTTTGGATTGACTAACAAATTGACAATGTTGTTAACCTTTTTTCTATTTTGTCAAATATGTATGTTTCACAACTTCCATGCTCTTCACCTTTTTAACTTTTGCCAGTGCCACACTTTCTCCTTCATAATCTTCAGCAGCATCATCTTTCTCATCAAATTATTCTTTATCTTCACCTTCTTAATCTTCTTCTTAAACTTCTTGCTATTCATGTTTTTTTTTTACATTACTCATATTGTTATTATTAAACTAATTAATCTTTTTCATATTCAAATTCTTCATCTTCTTCCTCTTCATCTTCTTCATCATATTCTTATTTGTGACAGAGATTCCTGTACTTGTAATCTGTAAAAGTATGAATTGTTCATCCTTCCGTTCTTGCTGTCACAAAAGATTTATATTACAACAGTATTTGTCCGTGTTCAGTTTAGCCTGCAGCAGCAGGCATTTTCCAGGGGCACCACGAGGAGGAACGGACTCACCCCCATACACTGCTTAGTCTTCTTCTGCTTAGAATTTAGAGCATATATTTTGCTCTTCATTTTGGTCTTATACTTCATGTTCTTCTGCTTTTTGATCTTTTGCTTATTGTTCTTCTGTCTCTTGTTCTCTATCTTGTAGTTTGTCTTAACCTTCTTTGTCCTGTTGGTGATCTTCTTCTGGGTAATCTTTTATTTTTTCTTTGTGATAGTGTTCAGGCTGATTGGCTTCATGCTCGTCGTCCTTGTTGTCGTCATCTTCTTCTGGGTGGTCTTTAAGGTCGTCTAATTTCCGAGAAACAGCTGACGTTACTGGAACCCTGACGGGTATCAGATGGAGCAAGAGACAATGGAAGTAACGAGGACCAGCTGACTGTGCTGGACCCCGGACGGGTAGCAGAAGGAAAAGAGGCAATGTCACAACCGAGTACCAGCTGACGTTACTGTGACACGGTTATAAGCAGGAGGTACCTGTGCTCCAAAGCACTACCAAGGACCAGCAGACGTTGCTGGAACTCTGATACGGAGATGGAGGCACCTAGGCCAAAGGCACTGGGGAGAACCACTTGACGGTACTGGACCCCGGACGGTAGCAGAAGGAAAAGAGGCAATGTCACAACCGAGTACCAGCTGACGTTACTGTGACACGGTTACTAAGCAGGAGGTACCTGTGCTCCAAAGCACTACCAAGGACCAGCAGACGTTGCTGGAACTCGGATACGGAGATGGAGGCACCTAGGCCAAAGGCACTGGGGAGAACCACTTGACGGTACTGGACCCCGGACGGGTAGAGAACGAAACATGAAAATGTAAGTTACAGACGCAAGCCGTCCGCAGTTACCGATGCACACGTCCTACAGTGGTGCTTACCTTTGTCACAATGAACCGCCTTATTTACATAACCACAGCACACTAGGAATCACCTAATGCAGGCACCATAGGGCTCCAATGCAACCGAGCACACTAGGGGAAACCACTGACGGTACTGGAACCCAGGCGTGATAGCGACCCAGATCATGAGTCAGTACACTGCCAACGTCCTCAATTTACGAGCAACAAATGGCGGTGTTGTAGCCCAGGGAGTAGAGTTCAGGTGGTAGAAAGATGAACATAACAGGAAACATGGAAAACGTTGCCAAACAGTTATTTAATCTGAAAACGGACAGGCAAATTCAGGTGAGATCCATGCCTTGTTCATTTTCAGAAAAGTAAGCCGGTCTACATTCTCTGAGGATAGTCGCATGCGACGGTCTGTTACTACACCACCTGCAGCACTAAAGACGCGCTCAGATAATACACTGGCAGCAGGGCAAGCCAGCACCTCCAATGCATACTGGCTAAGCTCTGGCCATGTATCCAACTTAGAGACCCAAAATTTGAAAGGGGAAGAGGCATCTGGGAGTACACTTAGAGGGAAAGCCAAGTAGTCTGTCACCATCTTACGGAAACGTTTCTTCCTGGTGACTGGAGCCGTCTCGGATGGTGTAGACCTTGCTGGCGCTGTCACAAAACTTTGCCACATTTGTAACATACAGTTCTTGCCCTGTGCAGAGGCGCTGCTTCTGCTCCCTCTTGTTGTAGAGGTGTCTACACTGCCTCGACGCACAGAGCTGCTTTGTAAAGCAGTAGCAGCAGCAGCGCTCTCTCGGCTGGAATGTACAACAGTATGGATTGCACCAGTGTGTCTTGGTACTCCTGCATTTTACGGTCCCGGTTCACCGGTGTGATGAGGGTTTGTAAGTTGTCCCGGTAGCAAGGGTCTAGGAGGGTGTACACCCAATAATCTGACGTGCTGAGAATGTGGGCGATGCGGCGGTCGTTTCTCAGGCACTGAAGCATGAAATCAACCATGTGCTGCAGACTCCCAACTGGCCAACAAAGGCTGTCCTCTGGAAGAGGCGTCATCTCTGCCTCCTCTGCATCACCCCACCCTCGCTCTACATACTGACTAGAGCGTTGTGTACCTCCCTCTGTAGGGATTTCTTCCTCCTCCATTGACTCCTCCTCCTCCTCCTCACAAAGTGAGCCCTGCCCAGCCCTTTGTGAGGAACCACGTTGCGCTGACTGTCCTGAAGGTAATTGAATTTGTGACTCCTCATCCTCCACCTCTTCCAAAACCTCTTCCTTTAGTGCTTTCAGTGATTTCTGAAGCAGGCAGATAAGGGGGACAGTCATGCTGACTAGTGCATCATCTGCACTCGCCATCCGCGTTGAGACATCAAACGCACGCAAAACGTCGCAGATGTCCTTCATAGAAGCCCACTCAGTAGTGGTGAAGTGTGAATGGCGCAAATTGCGAGTTGATTGCGCCTGTTGCAGCTGATACTCCATTACTGCTGGCTGCTGCTCACACAACCGCTCCAACATATGTAACGTGGAATTCCACCTGGTGGGTACGTCACATATGATGCGATGTTCAGGAAGGCGAAATCTGACTTGCAGAGCTGCAATGCGCGATCTGGCCATGCTGGAACGTCGCAAGTGAGCGCACTCTAGGCGGACCTTGTGCAGCAGTGCATCAAGATCCGGATAGTCCCTCAAAAAACTCTGCACGACCAAGTTGAGCACATGTGCCACACATGGTATGTGAGTGAGGTTGCCAAGGCCCAGAGCTGCCACCAGATTTCGGCCATTGTCACACACTACCAAGCCTGGCTGGAGATTAGCTGACAAAAACCACACGTCGCTCTCCTGCTTGATGGTATCCCAAAGCTCCTGCGCTGTGTGGCTTCGATTACCCATGGGAATTAATTTCAGGACGGCCTGTTGACGTTTGGCCACGGCTGTGCTCATATCGGTCGCAACAGGTAAGCGTTCACGGGTCCATGTGGAGGTATACCGTGACGGCTCGTGCAGCGATGATTCTGAGGAACTGGAGTAGGAGGAGGAATCAATGTGCACAGACTGGATTCCTGCAATCCTTGGAGTTGGCAGAACACGTACAGCGCCACTGGCAAGATCTGTACCCGGCTCCACAACATTGACCCAATGGGCAGTGAGGGAAAGGTATTGTCCCTGGCCATGGGTACTGGTCCACGCATCGGTGGTCAGGTGGACCCTGCTACTGACGGCGTTTAGTAGCGCATGTTTAATGTTTCCCTCGACATGTTTTTGCAGAGCAGGGACAGCTTGCCTGCTGAAATAAAATCGGCTTGGCACATTATATTGTGGGACTGCCAATGCCATAAAGTTCCTGAAACTGTCAGTCTCCACCAGCCTGAATGACAGCATTTCAAGGGACAGGAGTTTTGCAAGGCCAGCATTCAGAGCCTGTGCTCGTGGATGGTTTGCCGAGTATGGCCGTCTTTTATCCCATGCCTGTGTTACCGATGGCTGTTTTTTGTTCTGGGAGTGTGACGATGACTGTGAACTTGCTGCAGTGGGTGGAATAACAGTTTGTCTATGGACAACAGTGACCGAGGTTCTTCCATGGAGATCCTGTGAGGAAGCCGAAACAGGTGTGTGAGAGCTGGAGGTAGAGGCTCGAACATGACCTAAAGATGTAGGTGCTGCTGTAGGTTGGCCTACATCTCCAGTGTGTCTTTGGAACTCAGCTACGTGCTTTGTCCGTACATGTTTCCACATATTTGTGGTATTCAGGTTCCTGATATTTTTACCTCTTTTAACTTTTTGCTTACACAGCTTGCATTGAACATAGCAAATATCATGTACAAGTCTGTCAAAAAAGGACCACGCAGTGCAAGTCATGGGAGCGCCAATTTTGACAGTTCTAAGAGAACTGCTCCCAACAGGTGCCAAACTGGAGGCTACAGGCAAGCGAGTCTGCAGCCTACCTCTCCCTCCTCTTTGTACCGTTGGGACAATCCCTTCCTCAGAGCTGCTCCCACCACCTTCCTGTTGCTCACGCCATGTTGGGTCTCGGACTTCATCATCTCCACTACCCTCTTCCAACACCTGCTGCTGTTGGATGGTCTGGGCAGCACCATGCTCCACAAAACCTGGCACCTGAGTCTCATCATCATCATAAGATGCGTTCTGCGGTGTGCTGTCCATCGGCACTGGCTCACCCGCCTCTTCAGATTGAGAGAGACACAGCTGTTGCGCATCACTGCATACTCCCTCTTCTTCAAATTGCAGAATGCTGCTTGCCTGTGCCCGTGTTTGCGAGCCAACAGATTCTGAGAACAGAAGCAGAGACTCAGCTGGCTCCTGTACAGAACTCTCTGACTGCCTGGGCAATTTGACAGGCGGTGAACAGACAGATGGTTGCTCAACAGTGTTGTGTTCCTGAGAGGAGGTGGAAGGAATTGAAGTCGATGCATTGGCTGCCATCCAACCAACAACGGCTTCAATTTGTTCTTCCAGCAGCAGGGGGGCACGCCGAGCTCCTACCAAAGTGCGCATAAACGCTCACGGGGAAAACTGGTGGATGCTGTGTCACTGAGGGCGGCAGCAGACACAGAATTCCCACGTCCTCTCCCTGCTGAAACTCCACGGCCACGACCACGTGCCTTACTCACTGACTTCTTCATCTTGGTAGATTGATAAAGAAAGTCAGAAAAGTTATAAGGCCTAAGTGTGGTTATTACGCAGAGACTGAAGTAAACACTGAAACACAACTGTTCACAATCTGTGAAAGGCTACTCCTTTGTCTACTTCTATAGTGTTTGCAACCAATGTATTGTACACGGATGGAAGCGCGTCACATTAATAGATTATATTTTAAATGGAATGGAGCAGAACCAATTGGAGATAAATGAAAAGGATGAGGCACTGAGACACACTCAGCAGAGTACAAGCAGCAGTGCTTGAACAAGTAACTGGAGCGTGATGTACACTCAAAAAATAAAAAACACAGACTGAAGTGAACACTGAAACACAACTGTTCACAATCTGTGAAAGGCTACTCCTTTGTCTACTTCTATAGTGTTTGCAACCAATGTATTGGATACGGATGGAAGCGCGTCACACTAATAGATTATATTTTAAATGGAATGGAGCAGAACCAATTGGAGATAAATGAAAAGGATGAGGCACTGAGACACGCTCAGCAGAGTACAAGCAGCAGTGCTTGAACAAGTAACTGGAGCGTGATGTGCACTCAAAAAATAAAAAACACAGACTGAAGTGAACACTGAAACACAACTGTTCACAATCTGTGAAAGGCTACTCCTTTGTCTACTTCTATAGTGTTTGCAACCAATGTATTGGATACGGATGGAAGCGCGTCACACTAATAGTTAAATTGCATGGACCTGCAAGAATTACACTGAAGGGAAAAAAAAGAGTCTGTGAGTGACATGTGCAGATGCCTACAGACAGCGTTGCATGCAGAGCAAACTGCAGCGTCACCTGCACTCTCACACACCTTGCAGAGCTGTTAAAACAACACTGCAGGCAAAAGGAAGCTTTACACAGCGGTTGGTGCTAGCCTGCCTACAGCACAGTACACTAAATCGCAATCTCTAACTGTCCCTCAGAGTCAGCACAGCAGCGTTCTGTCCCTTACTGAATTCACAGCACAGTGACGCTAAAATGGCGGCGGCGCCTTTTATAGTGCATTCTGACATCATTTCAGCATCCAATCACAGCCATGCCATTAGTTAACATGACCGCAGCAGTACAGGATGTGCCCACACTTCTTAGGATTCCTCATTGGCTGACTAAAATCACATTGCCTCGCAAAGAATTATGGGAACTTCCGATTCCGGTATTCGATAAGACGAAAATATCGAAACGAAGTATCGAAAGACCGATAGAGTTAATATCGGCCGATACCCGATATTTGCAGTATCGTATCGCTCAACACTAATAAGGACATTTATCCTGCTTGGGGGTACAATCTCCTTTATTCATTTCACCATTCAGATACCGCCGTTAATCGCTGAAAGCAGCATTTAAAGTGACTGTCAGCACAGAACGACGGAACAAACCAAGTACAGGCGCTCGATGCACCCTTGGCTTGGCCACCTGCTTATTTGCTATGTCCTCTTTGATGGACAGCTTTGGTGTCATCGGGCCACACAATGGTGGAGCTAGAGGAAACCAAACAGGTGGGACGGTGCATATAAATGAGTGGCCCCGCCTTGATGCACCGAGCGCCTGTACTTTGTTTGAACAGTCATTCTGTGCTGACAGGTTCTCTTTGCCGGTGTAGAATGAGCGCCAATTCCATCGCCGATAAGTTAATTGTCACGCGCTGGCAGTAAATGGTGTAAAGAGAAAATACTGAAACGCTGGAGTCGCAGGTTTTCCGATGGCACACCTCCACAAATAATAATGTTATCCGAACTGGTCCCACAGTAACCGAGCCCTCGTATGGCTGCCAATAACTAGCAAGGGCTCTTGAATAAAGGGGGGAACACAAACCCTGAGGGGCTAACTGCTCTGACCTAACCCTGCAGGCCCATACAGCAGTGACACGGATGATGACACCAGCAATGTCCCCCTTATAGAGCGCCTCATGTGATACTGGGGAACTGACCCCGCACTGGTCTTATTATCTCGTTTAGAAGCCATTCAGGCGCAGGCAGCGAGTCACGTGGCGCACTGAGGGCGGAAGTTGTAGGTAATGGGGCAGAGCGGCGCAGCTGAGGGAGGATTACTTCCGGGGTGAGCCGCCTGCAGCTCTGTGAGTGCTCAGTGTATGTCACCCGTGCTTGTGGCCGCTGTCGCCTGTATAAATCCGCGGTTCCGTCCTTTCTCTCCCTGCCGTGCGCGGTATACGGTGGAGCAGTTCTGGCAGTTCTTCTGCTCCATTGTAAGATGCTGTTATGTGTCATAGGTATCGGTGGTTGCCATGGCAACTGAAACATGGTTCCCTTGTGTGTGCACTGGGGCTACTGTGTGGTCAGCACATGGAGGCTGAGAGGTGTGTGAGCTGCTCACATGATAACACCTCTGGTCCTCGATGCCCACCAGTCAGTGTTGTCGTGGGGACACTGGTGGGGTGCTATCATCTGTAATGTACAGACTGAGCAGTGGTTAGGTTATGGCAGCTCATATATAGACGTGCCCGGTCATTGACACCCACTGTTGTCCTCATGGCAGGTGGGCAGACTGCCCTGCAGGGTTAATTGGCCCCAGGTAAGCCGCCATAAAGCTCAGCACCAGGTCACAGCCCTGATCCATCGGCTGCAGCACAATCCTGGTGTAAAGCTGTATTGAAAGCGCAAAAGTTTTTGAACAAAATCTTGTAACATTTGATATTTGTACGCCGGCCCCAGCTTTCTGAAAAGTAGGTGGAGCCCCCAGCATTTCAAAGCACAGCTGAGAAATTCATAATTTATGCCACAAAAGTGTTATAAACTATGACAGACGTTCTCCATGCTCCAGTCACAGAGGAGGAACAGTTCTGGTGGGGCACGGCAGCTGGCAGATGTGCCAATTTCATTCAGGCCTCATTCAGACATCCTTGTTGCATGTACATGTTATATACGATCTGTTTCATGGATAGAACATGTACCCACTATGCTGCCGTTCACATGTTCATGTTTTTCCCTGTATCAATGATGAAAAAGGTCGATTCAAAGTCTTTGGGTCTGTGAAAAACACAAATCAGACACGGATGACATCTGCATGCTTTCCATATTTAACATGGAATAGGATAATAGAAGCTTTGTCATTTATTTACCAAAAGGGGTACCGGGCAGTGTAGTCTGTCCCTTTGGCATAACTACCTTGGAGTTTGCTGGTGTGTAAAGAGTCTCTGCACTTTTGTATTTCAATACTAGTCAGGCTTCATTTGTGTCATCAATTGGCATTAGGCTACTATTGTTTTTTTTTTTTTTTTGGCTACCTTTTGTTGGGTCTATGTATGTCAATCAGTGTTATTCCTTCTAGCCAATCATGTTTTTGTTGTTTATTTATTTTGTGCAAGATGACCTTCCTTCTCCGATCATTGTAATTATTATTATTTGTACATTATTTATATTATATTCAGAATGCCATAATGTTGTTTAACTTTGACCACACTTTCACATTTTTTTTTTTATTGTTTTTCTTGTGTTTTTGTAATAAAATTATATTTATGGTGGACAAAAAATATTTTTTGTTGCAAAATTGACTGCTACCTAGAAACTGTTAATAATTGCCTCCACCAAAAATGGTCCCAAAGCATAATGCCGTCTCCACCATGCATCACTGTGGGTATGGTATTCTTTTGGTAATATATAGTGTTGACTTTGTGCCAAACATGCCTTTTGGAATTCTGGCCAAGAAATTCAACCTTGGTCACATCAGACCATAACACCTTTTCCACCTGCTTTTGGCAGACTTGAAGTATGTTTTGGCAAATATAGCCAGGCTTGGATGATTTTCTGTATAAAAGGACCCAGCCCCACAGGCCAGACATATAAAGGCCAGAATATGGGAGATTGTTGTCACATGCAGAGTAAACCACATATATGTGCCAGAAGTACCTGCAGCACCTTTTAATTTTCGATAGATCTCATGGCAGTTTCCTGGACCTATTTTCCTCTCGTCTTGTCATCAATTTTTGAGAGATGTCCACTTCTAGGTAATATCAATGTTGTGCCAAATTTGAGTCTTCATAACTGTCTTCTGTGTTCCATTTTGTGCTTGAACTGTAAAGCTATGTGCACACGTTCAGGATTTTTTGCGTTTAATTCTCGTTTTTTCCATGATTTTCCGCGGCAAAAACACTTAAACGCATGCATGAAGCATCCTATTATTTAGAATGAATTCCGCAATTTTTGTGCACATGGTGCGTTTTTTTTTCCGCGCAAAAAGTGCAGCATGTTCATTAATTTGCAGTAAATCTGCGGATGTACCGCTATATTATTGACCTAGGATATTCAGGAGAAAAATGCGTAAAATCCGCGCAAAAAAAAACGCATGAAAAACGCTCAAAAAAATGCATCCGGATTTCCTGGGAAAAAGTCCGGTTTTCCTCAGGAAATTTCTGCACTTATTCCTGAACGTGTGCACATAGCCTTACAGTCTCCATACTCAGCACTGAGAATAAAGTTGATTTTCTCCTAGTAGCCGCACTTTCAGTAGGGCGGCCGGGCAACTTTTAGAATGCTATTAACCTGCAGATTCTTTCTATAGCATTATGCTACATAATGTGTTCCCTTTAACCCCTCTCTGACATTAGACGTACTATCTCGTCCATGAAACCCGTGCCAATCTGACCATGGACGGGATAGTACGTCATAGGCGATCAGCTGCGCTCCCGAGGGAGCGCAGCTAATCGCCGCCGGGTGTCAGCTGATTATCACAGCTGACACCCGTGACTGTGTGTCAGGAGTGGTCACGGACCGCTCCCGGCACATTAACCCCTGGCACACCGCGATCAAACATGATCGCGGTGTACTGGGGGCACAGGGAAGCATCGCGCAGGGAGGGGGCTCCCTGCGCGCTCCCCTGAGACCCTCGGACCAGCGCGATGCGATCGCGCTGTTCTGAGGGCTTCCTCCCTCCCAGGACCCGGATCCAAGATGGCGCCGGGGTCCTGGAGGGAGGCGGCTTCCTCAGTGCCTGCTAAGAGCAGGCACTGAGAAGCCTGCAGCAGTGCCAGAGCGATCGCTGGTGTGACAGAGTGCTGTGCACACTGTCACACCAGCGATCTGATAAAATACAGTGATGTCCCACCCTGGGACAAAGTAAAAAAAAGTAAAAAAAAAAAAAACATGTTTTAAAAAAAATCCAAAATAAATTAAAAAAAAAAATATTCCCCAATAAATTCATTTCTTCCTGTAAATAAAAAAAAACAAAACAATAAAAGTACACATAATTGGTATCGCCGCGTCCGTAACGACCCCCCCCTATAAAACTGTCCCCTTTAGTAAACCCCTTAAAAAAAAAAAAAAACAAAGCAAAAAATCAATGCTTTATCATCATACCGCCGAACAAAAAGTGGAATAACACGCGATCAAAAAGACCGATATAAATAAACATGGTACCGCTGAAAACGTCATCTTGTCCCGCAAAAAACGAGCCGCCATACAGCATCATCAGCGAAAAAATAAAAAAGTTATAGCTCGCAGAATAAAGCGATGCAAAAATAATTATTTTTTATATAAAATTGTTTTTATTCTATAAAAGTGCCAAAACATAAAAAAATGATATAAATGAGGTATCGCCATAATCGTACTGACCCGAGGAATAAAACTGCTTTATCAATTTTACCACACGCGGAACGATAAAAACGCCTCCCCCAAAAGAAATTCATGAATTGCTGATTTTTGTTCATTCTAACCTCCCAAAAATCGAAATAAAAAGCGATCAAAAAATGTCACGTGCTCAAAAATGGTACCAATAAAAACGTCAACTCGTACCGCAAAAAATAAGACCTCACATGACTCTGTGGGCCAAAATATGCAAAAATTATAGCTCTCAAAATGTGGCGATGCAAAAAACTATTTTTTGCAATAAAAAGCATATTTTAGCGTGACAGCTGCCAATCATAAAAACCCACTATAAATAGTAAATCAGACCCCCCCTTTATCACCCCCTTAGTTAGGGAAAAATAATAAAATAAAAATAGTGTATTTATTTCCATTTTCCCATTAGGGTTAGGTTGCGGCTAAAGTTAGGGTTAGGGTTGGCGCTAAAGTTAGGGTTAGGGTTGGATTAGGGGTGTGTTAGGGTTAGGTTTGTGGTTAGGGTTGGGACTAGGGTTAGGGTGTGTTGGGGTTAGGGTTAGAGACAAGTTAGAATTGGGGGTTTCCGCTGTTTAGGCACATCCTGGCTCTCCAAATGTGACATGGCGTCTGATCTCAATTCCAGCCAATTCTGCGTTGAAAAAGTCAAACGGTGCTCCTTCACTTCTGAGCTCTGCCATGCGCCCAAACAGTAGTTTACCCCCGCATATGGGGTATCGGCGTACTCTGGACCCCAAGAGTATTGTGCAATTTGTCCTATTTCTTCTGTTACCCTTGGGAAAATAAAAAACTGGGGGCGAAAATATCATTTTTGTAAAAAAAAAATGATTTTTTTGTTTTTACGGCTGTACATTATAAACTTCTGTGAAGCACTTGGGGCTTCATGGCGCTCACCACACATCTAGATAAGTTCCTTGTGGAGTCTATTTTCCAAAATGGGGTCATTTGTTGGGGATTTCCACTGTTTAGGCGCATCAGGGGCTCTCCAAATGCGACATGAGCCCCCAGACCATTCCATCAAAGTCTGCAATCCAAAACGTCACTACTTCCCTTCCGAGCCCCGACGTGTGCCCATACAGTAGTTTTCGCCCACATATTGGGTATCAGCGTACTCAGGACAAATTGGACAACAACTTTTGGGTTCCAATTTCTTCTGTTACCCTTGTGAAAATAAAATATGGGGGCGAAAAAAATCATTTTTGTAAAAAAAAAAAAAAAGATTTTTTTATTTTACGGCTGTACGTTATAAACTTTAGTGAAACACCTGGGGGTTCAAAGTTCTCACCACACATCTAGATAAGTTCCTTGAGGGTCTAGTTTCCAAAATGGTGTCATTTATGGGGGTTTCCACTGTTTTTGGCAGATCAGGAGCTCTCCAAACACAACATGGCATCCAGCCAATTCTGCGTTGAAAAAGTCAGACGGCGCTCCTTCCTTTCCAAACTCTGCCATGCACCCAAACAGTGGTTTACTCCCACATATGGGGTATCAGCGCACTCAGGACAAATTGCACAATAACTTTTGGGGTCTTGTTACCCTTGGAAAAATAAAAATTGGGGTGAAAAGATCATTTTTGTGGAAAAAATATAATTTTTAAATTTTACGGCTCTACGTTATAAACTTGTGTGAAGCCTTGGGGGTTCAAACTGCTCACCAAAGATCTAGATAAGTTCCTTAGGGGGTCTAGTTTCCCAAATGGGGTCATTTGTGGTGGGTTTCCACTGTTTAGGCACATCAGGGGCTCTCCAAATGCAACATGGCATCCAATCTCAATTCCAGCCAATTTTGGTTGAAAAAGTCAAATGGTGCTCCTTCCCTTCCGAGCTCTGCCGTGCCCCAAACAGTGGTTCCCCCCCACATATGGGGTATCAGCGTACTCAGGACAAATTGGACAACAACTTATGTGGTCCAATTTCTCCTGTTACCTTGGGAAAATAAAAATTAGTGACTAAAAGATAATTTTTGTGGGAAAAAAATAGGATTTTTTATTTTCATGCCCGGGCATTATAAACTTGTGTGAAGCACTTGGGGGTTCAAAGTGCTCACCAAAGATCTAGATAAGTTTCTTAGGGGGTCTAGTTTCCAAAATGGGGTCACTTGTGGGGGGTTTCCACTGTTTAGGCTCATCTGGGGCACTGCAAACGGAACATGACCCCCATCAACGTCTGCATTCCAAAACGTTACTACTTCCTTTCCAAGCCTTGCCGTGCGCCCAAACAGTTTCCCCCCCACATATGGGGTATCAGCGTACTCAGGACAAATTGGACAACAACTTTTGGGGTCCAATTTCCTTGGGAAAATTCAAAAATTTGGGACTAAAAATCATTTTTGTGGAAAATTGTTTTTTGTTTTTTTTTTCACACCCAGGCATTATAAACTTTTGTGAAACACTTGGGGGTTCAAAGTGCTCACAACAGATCTAGATAAGTACCTTAGGGGGTCTAGTTTCCAAAATGGTGTCACTTGTGGGGGTTTCCACTCTTTAGGCGCATCAGAGGTTCTCCAAACGCGACATGCATCCAATCTCAATTCCAGCCAATTTTAGTTTGAAAAAGTCAAACGGCGCTCCTTCCCTTACGAGCTCTGCCGTGTGCCCAAACAGTGGTTTTCCCCACATATAGGGTATTGGCGTACTCAGGAGAAATTGCACAACAACTTTATCTGTCCATTTTTCTCCTTTTACCTTGTGAAAATAAAAAAAAAGTTTGTAAAAGATCATTTTTGTGGCTAAAAAGTTAAATATTCATTTTTTCCTTCCACGTTGCTTTAGTTCCTGTGAAGCACCTGAAGGGTTAATAAACTTCTTGAATGTGGTTTTGAGTACCTTGAGGGGTGCAGTTTTTAGAATGGTGTCACTTTTGGGTATTTTCTGCCATATAGACCCTCAAAGTGACTTCAATTGTGAGGTGGTCCCTAAAAAAAATGGCTTTGTAAATTTTGTTGTAAAAATGAGAAATCGCTGGTCAACTTTTAACCCTTATAACTTCCTAAAAAAAAAAAATTTGGTTCCAAAATTGTGCTGATGTAAAGTAGACATGTGGAAAAATGTTATTTCTTAACTATTTTTGTGCGATATATTTCTCTGTTTTAAGGGAATAAAAATTCAAAGTTTGAAAATTGCAAAATTTTATAAAATTTTCGCCATAATTTACGTTTTTTTCAAAAATAAAACGCAATTATATCGAAAAATTTTACTTCTAAACGTGAAGTACAATATGTCATGAGAAAACATCCTCAGAATCGCGAAGATCCGTTGAAGCGTTCCAGAGTTATAACCTCATAAAAGAGACAGTGGTCAGAATTGTAAAAATTGGCCCGGTCATTAACGTGCAAACCACCCTTGGGGTGAAGGGGTTAAAAGGGGTTGTTCACCTTTTGTGCAGATTTTTTTTTTCTTCTTATTAAATGCATGCAATTGGGGCAAAAATAATTTTTGTAATTGGATTTCATAACAAATTTTTCGTCATTTGCCTCATATAGCTGTTTTATTACACTGTCATTGCTGGCTGCAGAATGAGTTATGAGGTTGGCCAGTTTATTTTTACTTATAACAGATGTTCAGGATCATGATTTTTTGGCACATACAATTATATATAGGTTCAGAATATTTGAACAGTGACACAAGTTTTGATATTTTAGCTGTTTACCAAAACACATTCAAGATACAGTTATGCAATCAGTATGGGCTAAAAGTGCAGACTCCACCTTTGGTTTGAGGGTATTCACATCCTAATTGGAGTAAGGTTTAAGAATTTCAGCTCTTTAATATGTAGCTGCTAGGGTTGAGCATTCCGATACCGAAACCTGGTTCCGATACCTGAAATCCAATGTAAGTCTATGGGAACAAAAAAAATCGGAATTAAAAATATTCCGATATTTGTTCCCATAGACTTACATTGGATTTCAGGTATCGGAACCGGGTTTCGGTATCGGAATGCTCAACCCAAGTAGCTGCCTCTTTTTTGAGGGGCCCTAGTAATTGGACAATTTTCTTAAAAAAATCTTCTATGGGCTGCATGGGCTATTCCTCATTAATCACCATCAACTAAGCAGGTAAAGGTCTGAAGAGATTCCAGGGGAGATTTGCAATTCAAAACTGTTGCTGTAACCCCCAACATGCAGCAAAAAGAGCTTCGAGGAAGAGAAATAACCCCCATTAGGGGTAAAAAAAGAAAATCCATCAGTGAATAAACAAAAATTGGGCCAAAACAAATTTTGGGACATTCGCAAAAAAAAACTCATTGGGGTTTTGGGGGCTTAAAAAGGGCTTAAGTCAATGGAAACAACAACAGTGGTGGTGATCCAAAAATTTCCCTGGTGAAGAAAACCATTTCACAACACCTCATTTTTGTGGGGGTGTTTCACCTATGTATTGCCGGTGACATCGACCCACGGCTTATAAGGGGGAGGGGTATAAACCTTACCATTACTAACCTATAGTAAAAGAAAAAACACAACGAGAATAAAATTTTTGTTTGAAAATTAAAAACACACTTTTCCTTTTTTTTTTTAAAAAAAAAAGCCATTTATACTCACCTAAAGCCCAATTCCCCCTGAAAAAC